>CM064901.1:6697453-7297453 GCA_030347415.2 Decapterus maruadsi
ACAGTGAATCAAAACAAGTTCTTCGACTTTGTTCTAACAACTCCACAGGTTTGTTACAGATAAATATAAGTGTACTCGGTGTTAAATCTCAGACTGTAACTGTATTTCTTAGCATTACTGACCCCATTCTGCTGAGAAGTACTTGAAGTGACCGCTTGCTCCTGGTCACATGAAATTGACTTCTTAGAGCCCTGTCCAAGCGCCATTGGATCATTCCACATCCTTTGTCCCTTGAGAAACCATCTTATTGTCCACAGGGCTCATCAGTGTCCGAATTTCCAGCTTAACAGCCTTTTTTAGCATCTGTGGAGATTACATATCCCAACATTTTGCTGCGCCGACAGGCAGGGAACGTAGAGAGCAGCACGTCTCTGTTTGTAAGTCCAAAGGTAAAAAAAAAAAAAAAAATCAATATTTCCTGAAGCTCATTTGGATCTGATTGCAGTGGCAGGTTGAGTTACCTCAATGAGGTATGTTTACATGAGAACGGATCAAAACCAAAATGCATGCAAAAAAGTCCCAACCAGTGTCTTGATGCATCAATGCAATACAACAGTAGTGAGTAAGGCAGGCAGCAGCAGGTTCTCTGATGTCACTGATCATCACCTGGCAACAGTGATGCTCTGAGTCTAGTCACCTGCACAGGTAAATCTGATGGGAATGATGCAGAGGCCGAGTTCATTTCACAAACATGAAATCCCAATGGGCTTTTAAACAGAGAAAGAAAGAAAGCAAGGAGTGAGGATGTGATAGGAGCAGTGGTGTCAAACTCCTTTTATTTCAGGGGCCACATAGAGTGCAATTTGATTTCAGGTGGGCCGGACCAGTGAAATAATAGTAGGCCTATAATAACCTATAAATAACAAGAACTCTAAATATTCCCTTTGATTTAGTGCAAATGAACCCTCGTTTTACAAAACATGTTATGAACAAACGGAAACTTCTTGAGGAAAATACTTGCAATTTGAAAAATATTATGCCTCTTCTGGCTTCTATGTAATTTTCACTCTTGGCAAATTGAACAGATATTATGCCATATTCGGTTTTGGGCCGCGGGCCGTATGTTTGACATCCCTGGATTAGAGCCTTAGAGCAGCCTAAAGGTTTTTTTTCTCATGTGTTATGGGTTAGATTTGCATTACAGCACGGCTTCATGGGTCTGACTTCTAATTAAGATGTTACAAAGGTAGAAAAAAGAGCACAGGGGGTTGAAATCCCCTGTATTACACAGTATTAAAAACTATATGCTGAAAGTAAAATCATTTATGCAAAGTCATCAAGTACATGTACTGTGTACTCTACTTTATTTCCATTGCACTACATTTCAAAGAGTTTTAACTCAACTACATTAATTTGATAGAGTGAAACAAACAAGATGATGGAAGACGCAATAGTTTTATTGTCATGTCTTTTGAAGCAATTACAGATAATAATGTAAGACTTGCATTGAACAGTCAGGTTTTTCAGTATTTACATCACATATTTTTGTGCAGTGCTAAATGAAAATAACAACAAATACATTTAGATGGCACATGAGTGGCAACCGAGGGGCACTTCAGCTGTTCATGAAAGTCTCTGAAAGTCAGCCAGTGGGAACAGTACCAGTTTGGTGAGGTAGAAATACATTCATACTTTTCTTCAACAACAAGACACCTGAATGATTTTAAAATATATCAAAAAATCAGTTTAGCTACTATTTTATGATTCAGAGTCCTTCTCAACATGCAACACAATCCTCTATTTCAACAATCATCAGTCAGTCTGACCTTTGACCCCTCAGGTGAAATTTAAAAAAGTTTCTTGCATGAGAGGAGGAACATATATGAACGACTGTTGATCACAATCAGTAGGCCTATCACTGCACTGACACAACGGACATAGGCTGTTACCTGCACACAAAAATCTCACAATGAACAAGACAAAAAAACACAACCACATTTTTATTTACAATATTTAAAGGTGCAAAAGGTGATTATTGCTTGGCAACAGCTTCACCCATTGTTGTCTTTATAATATAAAGGGACCCTTTTGAGCAGTGTGCCATCCTCAGTGCAGATTAAAGATCACAGTGAGTTCCTTATCAGTGAAGTGACAAGCCAGGCGGGGCTAGCTGGTTAGCATGCTAACTTAAACTAGAGATGTTCTGTATTGTACTTTGTACAATACTGATATCAATACCAGTGTGTTATTAAAAAGAAAAAAAAAACATTTAAATACCTGGTGGTTAAACCCTTTCTGAAACATATAACATATACAGCAAAAGAAAGCCATTTAACTTTTTATTGTCTGGCTTGATCGTCAGCCATAACTGATGTCATATTTAAAAATAAATGAATAATAAATGAAACAGTTCCTTTAAAGGAGTCATCACCCGGAAATCGCAATTTCTCTTGTTAAAACATGCATATTGGTGTTTGACCTCAGTTGAAACTTGCCTGAAAAGCTGGACTTTGAAAGTGGCGCCGTTTTTTCGCTTCGGCTCTTTTTCCGAACAGGAATAGCACACAATGGTGTGCCTTCCTAAAGCACGAGATTTTGATTCTGCTCCTACGGTGACCTCACCGGCAGAGGCTACTTGCCTCTTTCACCACCCAACCCCGGCCCATCCGCTACCTGAAATCGCCGAAGCGGTACCAGGGGGCTGTTTATGTTTTGGAGTCTGCATGCAGGCAAGCCCCCCCCGGCTCTGTCCTTCCTGCGGCGAATCAACGCGTGCCTCATACAGTGCACATCCGGACCAGTCAAAACTGGCAGGAAAAAGGGTCAGAACAAGCTCAATGTTTGATTAAATTTATTTTATTTTTTTTCTAATAAGTTTTACGAATTGATCCAAAGCGATCCAAGGGGGGCTGGATACGTAAAAAACCAGGTTATGACTCCTTTAAAAAAGACTGAAGTGCAACCAGTGGTTGTCTGCACACATACTGTTGCGGTTTACAGTGATACATTGTTTCAGTACACAGATTTTCACTCACACCACACCACTGGCAGACCGTCATATTTCCACAATGGCTGACTGGAAAAGAGGCGTGCTACGTCAAGTTTACATGACTCCCAAGGACTATTGTAGGTTATTTGTAGGGCGGTCATTTCATTTTGTATTGTTTGTATTTACCGCTCTGCAAAAATAGAAATCTCTCAAAGTTCAAACTTGTGGCATACGCAGTTGGAGCAGCTCGAGGTCTGGCGGCCTCCTCATAACGGAGCACTCCTGAATTTGGCTATAGCTGCACCAAGACCATCCCTTCAGGGCGGTACCCGTCAGTACAAGTGCAACTGTTTTAAGAGCTGCGAAGAAGAACTGAGTTCCAGTGTGTAACATTTACTCAATGCTAACGGAGCTTACTGGTAAACAGGTTCTGTTTTTAATACATGTGGTATCAGATTGGTGCCTGGACTCCAGTATTCGCATTTCAGGTATTTTCAGCAGTATCGGATACTGGTATTGGAATCGGAACGAATCTAACTTCAATAGAAGAGAAGACGTTGGCGTTGCCTTGCACAGCTAAAGGAAGCTCTTGGTGAGTAAGCAGTAAATTAAGTTTCATCTCTGTTCAACTCTGTTCCTGTTTCGCTGGCATGTATCCATCATCAACAGGTTCCATCAACCTGGACATCGTCATCAAGGCGATCCTCTCCAGTAATTGACTTGGAGGTTGAAGAGCTGGACTGACGTCTATCTCAGAGAACTTCAAAGGCAGTTGTGGGAAAGACATCAGTGAACATGGCAGAGTGGCAGAAAGAGGAGGAGGAAACTGGAATATTGTGGGTTTAGTGGACTTATCAAAGTCCTCCTGGATCTCCTCATGACTCGCCTGCTCCTCGCCCCCACTGCAAACCCCTGAATCCACACTGGAAAGCTCAGGGCTGCCAGGATTCAGCCTCGGGACCTTCTCATAATCGGAACAAATCTGAATGGAGCCTTTCCCAAAAACGTTTCCGCTGTCTCCGAACAGCTTCTTAAAATCTACTTTTTCAGTCTGTTCCTCTCTCTCCTGCTCTGTGTCTTGTGACTCCTCATCAGGGCCTTCAGTTGCACTGAAGCTATCTGCCTCCAGACTCTCCTGACTGACCTCCTCACCACTGCACATACCCGAATCAAGACTCTGGAGCCTAAAGCGCTCAGCTGGGGGCCTCTCAACCTTCTCATAGTCTGAAACGACCTGCACTGGCTCACTGTTATTGTTGTTGTTATCTTTGGAAAGCAACTGTTGGATCTCCAGTTTTTTCTTACTTTCTTCCTCCCTGACCTCTTCCGCAGTTTTACCGTCATCTTGGCTACCAACAGCAGGACAGGGCTGCAGTTTGTCTATGGCGAGTGAGGAGACCGGAGGAGAAGCACACAGGTGGGAGTAACTGGGGTTGGAGAAGCTGGAGTTGGTCGACTCGTAGCTGTTCTCGCTTTTCATCTTCTCCAGCATCGCTGCGTCTTTTTTCCACGGTGTGACAGCATCCACAGTGGAGGTTACCTCCACAGAGACAATTTCCCCTCGTATTAAGGAAGAATGGGAAAGTTCGCTGGCGAAGTGAGGGCTCATCCAGCTCTGGAGAAGACAGAATTCAAGAAAAACATAGCAGGTAAGGTTTAAAATATAGACCAAGTTAAGTGCTTGTCAGACTTTGAAATACAAAGGTCACGATAAATGTTTCTGTCTGGTTTCATATCCTACAACGGCTGTTCTTTGCTGCAATGTTTTCTCATGTGCCACAGTTAAGACTGTGTTGCCATTTTTATATTCAACAGATCTAATTACAATGTGTAATGTCTAAACAATCAATAATAATATTGGGCTTTCATCTGAAATACATGTGTCTGGTAGCCTAGACACAACCACATTAATTCTTCTGATGCACTTTGTCTTCTAAATGTGTGAACAAGAAATATTCTACAAACATATTCATCATGATAATACACCAATGTTACACATACAGCTTGTTCAAATGCTCCAAATGGCCAGAAAACATTAATTAACACAGCTTTTAATATGTTGTAAATTGCAGCAGGGCTCACCTGGAAATTTGCTTTGTTCAGAAATGACTTGTTTGGGTTTGGTATAGGTGAACCGGTGATCTTGTTGTAAACCCTAAACGACCAAATGACATAAAGTTTCAGCTGTGAGATAAAAAAGAATAGTTCTCTTCAACACAAAGACAAAATTTGACAACGTATATCTTGTGTCTGCTCACCAGCTGACTTTCTCATTCCTCAGGAGCTTGACAGCCAGACACAAGGCAAACACTGCGCCTGTGATGCTGACGCCCAACACGCCCCCAAACAGACCTGACAAACACAGCACAGAGATCAACTAAAGGTAAACACACCGTTTTTATCCAACTGCAAACTACAAATCTGGATTATATTCATACAACTCGCAAAACAAATTATTTTCCGTGTGGTATTAGATTAACTTCCTGTTTGCACATGTAGTGCTCAAACACCTGGTTTCCTCTTTAAGAATTCAAATCAGAGCCTTAAAGTGAATCTCTAAATGTAAAATGGGTTCAAAGGATGAGATGGTCTTTTATGCTGATTGTATTTGTTATTTTCATTATTAAACTAAACCAATTTATTTTGGCCTTTATTGACAGTGGTTACCTGATGGTGGTGGTTTTGGCTTTCCTACACGTGACACCCATGACACAGTGGGGCCCCAGTCACTCCAGGTCGCCACCTCCGGGTTATAATTAGTCGTCTTAACTCGAATGCGTGCCTCATACGTCTCTCCTTGTATAAGTAAATCTGGTTCAAGCTCTGCTTTACACAACATATCCTCTCTGAATGTTGTCTTCAGAGAGGGGTCCTGATAGAAGAGACACAAAGGTGTGGATCTTTAACAGCCTTATTCCCATAAGGAATTGATTATACAAATCACATAGCACACACACATTTCATGTATTTTATGTGTTATAACAAATGTATACACACATTCCACGACTGATCCCACTTTTTCCACTGCATCTGGGAAGCGAAGGAAGTGAGCATTTCATGGGGCTTAATTTGCCAGGAAACAGTGGTGAAGTTGATAACTGGTTTTCCAGGAGGGTTGAGCTTTACTGCAAGGTCACACAAACATATTTTGGTTTTGTTTTTTTCTTTCACCACGAATAACAAGAAGTCACAAAAAAGGCCATTATTGTATATCATTCAGTATACTCACTGTGGCAAACTGGCCTGTAGGGAATTGTCAAAATTTCCTTCACTTTGTTACAGCTCAGAGTAATGGACACTGTTTCGGGGCACATAAACTGAGGAAATATTAAGAAAATAATATTTTGTTTAGAACAGATTCTTACAAAATAAACTTATGATGATGGTGCTTTATTTTATCTGACAGCAGATGCTCAGACTTACCCTGCGTTCTTTATTGAAGTACAGGGAACACTTCTTTTGCACTGATCTGGCGCCAACAGGCTCTAGAACACAGGAGGATTTATATACCAACTTCCTGAAAAGAAAAAAAAACATGCATTATATTTCACTGCTACAACTCAGTGTTACAGTATTCTAAGTACTTTTTTTTTTTTTTACAGACTCCTGTCCTTACCAATACGAAGGATTCGTCCCTTTAGCGTCTAGTGTGCAGTCAGCATCTGTGTATTCATGTGCGCTGTTCCACACACAGGTGATGTTACGGCTGTAGTCATTGTAGCAGGTGAGATCTGTGAGGAACAGGTGAGGTCAAATGAGAGCTGTGATGCTTTGCAAGTGTCAGGAAATGTCACTTAACCTGCACAATGTAATAATGTAAATCATAAAAACCACTCACTTGCATCTGGGCTGCTGGGACAATTGTCTGGGTCACACATTCTGGCAGTGCATGCACAAAGCAAGGTAAAAAGTAGAAAAAGAAGGAAGTTTCTCTTGTTGCTCTCCATTTATCTTGTCATCAGTTTTTCCTTTTTCTTCTCAGGGAAATCAAACCACCAGGCCCGTCCGCTTCCAAAGCTGGTTCACTGCCTCAGGGTGTAACTCACTGTTTTCTTCTCCTTCTCATCCTGCACAGATGGAAAGATACAGGTTGTCACGTCATATATAATATTGTGATAGGTTTGTTTATTTTGTGGTATTTGCCGGAGTTTATTTCCGCTCAGACCCGAAATACCCTTGACCACAAATATGGCGAGAAACAGCAGTGTCACCCGCAGGTGATGGTAAAAGCAGAAATAGAAATGTTTCACATCCTGCTTCAGTTTTTGCGTTTTAGTTCCATGTACTCAAGATAGAGTGGAAAAAAACACCTGGTAGAATTTGCAAGACTAATAAACTCTACTAAAATGTACTGCAGTAATTTTAAGGGAAATTCACTGTTAACTCCTGCTGCACATTTGATTTTAATTTTTTATGTGATTAAATATAATTGACCTCAATATCTCCCAGGGGAGAATACAAAGTCCTACTTCACACCATGCTGACATGTAGATTTCAAGTCTTCTTACCCCATCATCACTAATTGTTTAGACGTTAAACTGCTGTAATGTTAGTAAGATGCATGTCATCCTTTTTTTCATCTCCCTAAAGTCAATTCAGATTATTGTCATTCAACATGTTGAAAACATTAAGGAATGAAATGCATCACTTAGGTCCAGTAGCATACAGAATAAACGATAAATAAATAAATGATGATAATAATAATAAACAATTAAAATAACCTAAAACCAAGCAGCCAGTACTCACATCAGTGCAGAGTATAAAGTGCAGAGAACAATCACGTGAAGAAAAGCAGCAATAGCCGAAGCAGTCCCAGTGGTTGACACATGCAACCAAACCAACTCCCATCAGCTGTGGTTGCAGAGCACTAATGACTAAGAGATGAAACTGAACTACACCTTCTGTAAAACTCAGGAAAATCCTCCCCACAGCTGCCCACTTCTTCAGGTGTCACATCCACCTGACTTTAACACACATAATCTCAGATACAAGCAAGACAATATAAACTCGAGACAAACTTTGTTGATGTGGTGTCTTACCTGTTGGTGAAGTTGTTCAGAAGCTGCCCTGCTTCAAGACACTGGTTTCATTCTCCTTGATGTCCTGTAAAAGAACATCAAAGTATTTTTGTTTTTTGTTTTAAAAATCTCAGTGAAAGGTAAACCACCACCCCACAAAACAACCAAAAAGGTCTGTACCCTCTGAAGCTACTGTAACTACTCATCAATTAGATGAGTCTTTTAAAGTCCTCCCCCCAAACGCCCCCACTCCTGACTCGATACTGTAAAAGTTGAGGGGTTTTTTTCTTCTTTTTTTTATATGCACTCCAGCAGCTTCCTCTTTTATTTGCTGTTTGACTATAAAATAACTGCATATTTAATTGGCCGGACTTGTTGTGCATTACTAGAAACTGATAATAAATCCACACAGGTGAACCCTGGTCACGTCAGTGTTGAGTTAGAAGTATCATATATGCTGTGTCTTCTGCACAAATCAATTATTTACTCTGCGTTACTTCCCTTTATGTATTCACGAATGTTCATACACACTGGTACCTCTTCTCTTTTTCCCAGTAGCTGCTTTTCTATTTGCGCCTCAGTGACATTTAAAGAGTGTCAAAAACAGGATGAAAAATAACTGTACTGTAGGTGTGTTCAACTTCAGGTAGGATGTTTGTGGTTGTTAAAGCCCAAACTAACCCACAAACACCCACAGACCGAAATACAAAACCTGCCACCCTGCAGCATAACAACACCTGTAATGTTTCAAGGACCACCAAAATGCATTAATGTAAAAGCAAAATTTTTTGCAGTGTGCATACAAATGTATGCATATATTTTTTTCTTTTTTCTTTTCTTTGAACAGTGGAAGGTACACTTTGTACTGACTGACTCCGGTCACCTCCCCATGTGGTTTAATACAGGTCAGAGTGGGGTTTTTTTTTTCGGAGAAACGAAATGCTCCATTTTTTTTGACAGGTGCATTT
The DNA here is from genome assembly GCA_030347415.2 of Decapterus maruadsi. Classification (NCBI taxonomy): domain Eukaryota; kingdom Metazoa; phylum Chordata; class Actinopteri; order Carangiformes; family Carangidae; genus Decapterus; species Decapterus maruadsi. The sequence goes on from CM064901.1 coordinate 6,706,369, forward strand.
CCTGCTAACCATTCTTTCTGTGCTCAAAAGCTCAGTTGAGAGTGAAACCCATGACCTGATAATCGCTCATTTGTGGAAGCAAGAAACTATGTCTGTCAGCAGGAAGTTGACATTAAGTCCCTGTTCTTATTTTCTTATCACTGGTTAAAAAAGGAGAGAAAGGGGAAGATGATTGGAATAGAACCTCTTAATGTGCCAGTTTCAGATCATCACTACATGTTGGCAAAGATAAAGGGCAGCCTGGAGTGCCCATGTTCAGTAAATAATCGATTACTTCCACCAGATGTTAACCATGCATCTCAAAAACAAAACCAGTGCTCTTCCATCCGCACATCCAGCCTCGGTCTGCAGGTCCATCACTGTTTTGTGTCCCTCTGAAATCACTTCAATCAGTTTTTTCCCCCTGAATTTATAGCGCAGTTATGTCGTTGCATGTGTTTTCTGAAGCTGCAGTGTGGTGACTTCTCAGGGCGACCGACCATACGTGTGAAAGTAGCACAAGTGAATGAAGTTAACCAGGTTGCATGAGAGCCAGCGATAAACAATAAAACCACCAACAGCCACGATTGCTTCACCGTGGCATGCTCCTGAGCAATGTTAGCCACTTCAAAAGCCATTTCCAGTTCAAGCTAGAAGTTTTTTTTTGTAGGACACTCCTTTTCGAGGAAGCCGCACCAGTAGAAAGCCATCCATACTCATCCATTGAGACTGAGACCGTGATGGAGCTGGTAACTAGTCTCAGCAGTCTGGTTTCTGTCTTTGATGCATTTCCGGCCAAAAAACTGACTGACTGCACGCCTCTGCCATCTCACCTGTAGTGACTGTGTATAACATGGGCATTGAAAGGGGTTGAACAGCAGGGACCCACATGCACTGACATGTTTGTGTTGCCAGACTACTGAGCAGACCACAGACGCAGCATCAGTTCTCTGCATAGGATGCAATTAGTCCTCTAAATCTTTGCATGGAAAATACTTATATTATCATTTGTTCCTTTATCATATGCTACGGTTGGCAGCGGTTTCATGTTAATCGTAACTTGATTCACATGAGTGGTTTAAACTAAACTAGTGATGGAGGCTTCTTTGAGGTTTCCTGTTGTGCAACTTTGAATTTTACCTGCCTGTGAACCAGAAATTATTTTTTATAGTGATGCATGCTCTGTGGTGAGCATCTGTGTAACTGGAAAACTGGTGCTGTCTTTATAGGGGATATAAGATGCACTGTAGTGTAAACATGTGCATGTAATAAGATCCAATGGAATTTGTTCCAACTGCTAAAAGCGCCCACCTTAGCATTGCCACCTTTGAAATAAGGGATGCTAATTCTGCAAACTCTCCCTTCTAATTAGACATCTGCTACTTTTACTTAGTCTCATTATATGATGCTAGTTATAGACAGGATCATCCTGCTTGGTGAGAGTATTGAGTTTGAAATGTCCTGAAACAGTGCTGCTGTTGTGTGGTCAAAGCCACTCTGATGTCATGAGATTAATGCGCTATTCAGGAAGATCAGCACTTCCCTATTTCTCAGATGACCATGACTCTCATATTGGGAAAAACCTCACTGGCAAACTTTGAATCACACCAGAGAATCATGACAGCCGTCTAGTCTCGGTTTGTCAGACACTTTCTGCTGAATGGTCTTTCTGTTTCTAAACTCTTATTGCCATGGTTTTGGTTCAGTTTATTTTTAACTGTCTTCTGACTTTTGGCCTTCATCTAACCGGGTCAAAAAGGAAAGGGCTGACACCATCTCTTTATTTCTGTGTTTGTGTTTCTGTGAAGATACGTGCAAACAAACACACAAACTACACAAAATGTACATACAAACCACTTCCCTTATCTTCCCAGAAGGGTACCGTTCTTTCTAATAATTTACTTTCGTCAAGCAAGTGTAATTTCTCACATCTCACACTATCTTTAACACATTTTGCTCTGCGATCCTTTTTGAATCACCAAGTCACAGCCTCATAATGTCAGGCTTGCCTCCAGGTGCAATATGTAAAGCTAACCACTGGTGGTGCAATTGTCACATATTGTTACACCATTTGATTTACTTCCCTGTAAAGCAACACTGTAATTTTTCAACCATAAAATAATGTTTCTAAACAGATTCATGTAGAAGATAGAATGTAGAAGATTCATAGAAAAACATTAAATAGGATTAATCGTGCCGCCGCTGCAGCCTGAGTGGGGTTGTGCTTGCCTGCAACTGCACTCTGTAACTTTCCTGTTAGGGTAGGAATACAGTGTCACCGTGGTCCTGATACATTACAGATCAGCTAAACTCTAGAGACCGAGCTCAAGACCAGTCTCCCTGCTCCTCTCACCCACACACTATAGTGCCCTGTGCTGGGTCACAGAGCCAAGAAAATATTACGAGACTTGTTTTTGAGGTAAATTCATGCAAAACCGCTGTTGCGTGTTCTGCGGAGTTTTTCAGCAAGCAGTCTCTGCATTTGTCTCGAAAACAACTCCGTCTTGTAACGTTCCGTTATTATCTCATAGTGTGATGAATGTGCAGGTCACAACTTGTCCGCAACAGCGTTTTGGAGTTGTTGGATTGTATATTTGATGAGTTTGATGAGGGAAACCAAGAATCCCATTAACCTCCGTAGTGTAGCTCGCGGCTCTGCTCCGCCCTTCTAAAAATAGCTTTCACTGACAATCAAAGGTAACGAACTTACTGCTAGACAATAGGGATTATGGCAATGGGCCAGTTTGCCAAAATGTTGACCTGTCCCTTTAACAAATTCATGTAAACTGCTGTGCTTCTCCAGGAATACAGCAGACAGTCTTATTTACGACACATAGCAAACCGTTGTCCTTCTCACCCAGAGTACCTGCGGAGTGGTGTTTAGCTCAGTTGGTAGAGCACCCGCCCCATGTGCAGAGGCTATCGTCCTCGCTACAGGTGGCCCCGGTTCGAGTCCCGCGTCGGACGGCCCTATACTGCGTGTCATTCCCCTCATCTCTGCCTCCCGTTTCCTGTCACTCTCTGAACTGTCCCATAAAGGCATGAATGTGTTGCATTAATCAGAAGATAGGCATATGATGCTTGTAATGAAATGAACCCAAAAACACAGCCTCATATAAAGTCAGCAGGATGTAATGTTCACAGAGTAGTGGGTGTGTGGGTGTTCTGGTATGATTGTTAACTGGGTCAACAGACCGAGACCACAATTAACACTGCTACTGTCTGATAAACTGGATAAGACCAATTTATTCAATACATTATCTTGTTCAAACATCCCAACATTCTACCTTGTAAGGTGAGCGTTGAACATACAATGACTACTACATCACAGTTTGATACAGTATGTTGTGCATGGTGTTTTTGCATGATGCTGTGGGGGACTGCTGGTGGATTACTGAGTAAGGTGAAGGCTGAACTTATCTTGGAATCAACACCACATCAAAGTTGCCTCCATAACAACAGATAACAGAATCATAAAACAGTGTGCTTCTGATGAAGTGCATTGGTCTGCTACTCCTACTGTCCTTCCTGTATCATCATTTATTTCTCACTAATAACCTGAGACAACAAGTTGCTACAAATGCAGCCACCTGCACTTTTAACTTGCAGAGGTGTTTTTGGTGTGAACTCCCACTTATTTGTCACAGGATGAGCTAGATAAGGTTGCACACAAGTACATGAAAGTAAAAGGGCAAGAAACTGTTGCTCATTTGGCTACAACACCAAACCAAATAAGTGTGGGTTGTCCGGGAAGAAATTTGCATCAACTGCAACAACAGCACGTAGCATGTAGGAGTAAGCAGCATAGCCTGAAACAACAGCACAGACAATGGTTGATCAGCGGAGAAACAGTGTGGGTTTGTCACAGTGTTTAGTCAACATGCACCAGGTAATTTACCAGAAAGTTGTGGTACGTGTATGGATAAGATGTTGAATCCCATATGTGATCTCTTGATTTCCCCACAGGGTTAAAGGACTTTTCCTCTAGTGCCACCGTCAGGTCAAAGTTTCATTTTGTCCATTGCATTGGTGGAAAACATGTTAGCATATGAACATTAGTGTTAAGCTCAAAGTAATGCCAAGCAGAGCTGCTAAAAAACATGTTACGTTATGGATACAACCTTTTTATACCCCATGAAGTTTCTCTTTCTTTACTCCTCCACTGTTGTCTCAGACTCTCATGTCCTTTACCTTCTCACAACTTCCCACACAAACCACATCTTTCACTTTCAAACACCCCTCTCCCCACGTTTATCTCTCTCTTTTTTTTTTAAACATTCTTATCTCTGTACATGAAATACCAGAGTACTTCCATGGGTAAGAATTTAAAATAGTTAATAGTTAGATCTGAAGATGTGATATCAAAAAAAGTTTGCGATTTTACTTAAAGATTTAGATGTGGTTGCTTTTAAATCTTTTGTTTTTTTTGTTTTTTTTAAATATCTGTTTCTTCATCGCCATCACTAATGTCATCATTGACATTGTAAAAAGGACAGATACGTATTACAATTTTTTCTCCAAAAGCACATTATGAACAAACCAAACTCAACTTTATTGTCTTGGTCACGTCTACACTATCATCCTTTCCTGCCTATTACAGTACTATTACCCACAAAATAGCTCTTGACCAGAGTTAGTACGTATCGGCACTTACCTAGCTACGGTTTCTCTGCTTCTCCTCATTTAAGTTGAAAAGGAATGACAAGTTGTTGTCATGTCAGTAGCCCGAGATTACACTGAATGTTTAACAAGATGTGTAGACGAACATGTATTGGGAAGCTCTGTGACATCTGTGGTTACTGTGGTTCCCCTAAAGTTAGTATCTGGGTGACAAGTCATCCACGTTTCAAGAAGTCTGAATCAACCGAATGGAAACCCCTTCTATTGTTGCTTTGTTACTTTCCGTTCTGTTTGTTCCTGTTGCTTTACGTTTACATATTTACTTTAGTTACAGGCAATGCAGAAACTTAGAAAGCAATTCAAACTATGGTCCTGTCACATACGGTGAGAAGTAACAGAAGTGTGTGCTTTCCCAAAGTGGAACTTAAAAAACCCTAAAAAACAACAACTCTTGAACCCATTAAAACACCCCAAAACTAACCTTTCAGAATAAACTCAAGAGTCAATTACCTCCACTGTGCGCCGGACAGTCTGTAGAGTGAAGTAGCTGAAATGTGAGAACCTTCAGCGCCCTCAGCTCTTTCAACTTGAGTGAATGTCAGAGCTGGTTCTGTCTACATTGATGTGGTGGAGGACAATGAGTCAGAAGGGTCTTAAGTCTTGATTGACTAGGTGATCTACGTTATTTCCCCCACCTATGTTCATCAGCTTGGGGTAATGACTGGAAGAAGAATGACATCACTGAGTTTCCCCGCAGCCTTAGAGATTGGGGCAGAAGCTCCAGCATCTAGGGTTCTTGCAGTAAAGCCAATGGAAAATGTTCAGGAATCTGATCAGAATCTGATCTGATTTCATCCATCTCTATCCTGTAGTGTTCAAACCTTCAGGATAACCCAAAGGGCAAGTCTACTTTAACAGGAAGCTCGCTGACTAATTAATACCCTGTATCTTGTTGATTTTATCAGGGTGAGAATACATTTCATGGCCTGGGGTCTTGTCATCATGAGATGTTGCCAGGAAACCCAACTATATGCACTTTGAAAGAGCATGCAAAGTTGGTAACGATTTATCCTACTATTACAACTTATACACTGTAAGGAATTACAAACTGTACACAGTGCTCCATACAAAAACAAGTAGCTGGACAAACACCACAACAAACTAAAAGAGAGACCAACTGAACTTCAGACTTAATTTCTGCACAGAAGGAGTTTTTTCAACCTCTGGTTTAATCTAAGATACTTATAAATCAGAAGAAAGTATCAGATTTGTCAATTTGGCTCATCATAGTAGTTGAAAGAGAACATTAATGGATGCTACTACATGCCTCTTTCCGCCAGTACACACGCTTTATTTATAATTTGTCTCCCAGAGTTGATTCTGTGAAATGTCAGTGGGCGTTGGAACTGGTTAGTATCACATTATCTCATACGTCATTCATAAACCAACATATACTACCTCTTCCCCTGGAAACAGCAGTTCTTCTCACACTTCTGTTTGTGTGTAGTGACAGCATAGATACATTACTAAATGGGCTAACTGACCTCATTTCGAAACAGGAAAATGTAAATATTAGTATGAGCATTTAGCAGCCTGTCAATCCAATGGCCAACACCAATTAATACAAATGAAATGAACAGAGAATGAAAACAAACCAACATATCAAGAGGTCATACTGACACTGTCCCGTACAATTTAAAACTTGCCTGAAGCTTTACTGCCCTCAAGTGAGAACTACTAGAACTTACATTAAAAACATTGCCTCAGTAAGTCATTAAAATAAGTCACTTTCACAATCACTTAAATCAACAACAACAGTAACAAAATAATCATAAAACAATCTCATATCCCATGAAACAGAGCATTGCATATAAATATTCCCAATCAAACGTTTTTTTTTAAAGACTTTATTCTCAATGTCTCTTTTACGAGGTGAGTTAAGAGGATAATCATTCAAAAATAATTATAAGGGTTTTCTACCTCTAACAACTGTGCTACTGGAATTCATGTTCACTGAGAAAAAACAGAAATCAGAACACTCACCAGTTTTTGCCACTCCAAGACAGCTATTCCCTTTGGCTGCAGCAGACATTAAAAAAAAAAAAAAAATCAAAATCAAAATAACTCAAGTTGTGTGTTGTGTTTGGACAGTACTGCTCAGCTAAGACCTTAACTACAAATGGTTACTTTATACAAAAGAGGAACGTTAGGGGACTTTTATGGTGTCAGTTCCCTTTTACTTTAAAGTATGCTGAACAGCTGGTGAAGTAAGCAAATAATACAGCAACTAATCTTCTTAGGAATGAGTTTAAATTTGGGCGTTGTTTGTGTTGTTACCTCGCAAATGTGACTCAAGCAAAGAGCTGTCATTGAGGACTCAACTAAGCTTCACTTTTTTATCATGCAAGAGGGTGTGATATGCATCTTAGAAAATGCTTTGTAATATGATTGTGGTAAAAGAAGGTGTATTTTTGTTTACATAAAAACAAATGGATGAAGACTGTTTCTCTGTTGCTGATAAATTGTTCTTTAATTAGGGGCCGGATAGCCTAAGCTGCCAGGACCCCATTGTTTTCCTCAATGTTCTTCTTTCTTCTTCTGAGGAAATCCTACTTCCCATGCATAATGCATAATCAGTGAAAAAAAAAATAGAAGTGTTTGGCCCCATGCCAGACTTACTCAATTCCATGTCAATATTCCTCCTGGGGGTGGGGGTCACAATTTGCGTGTAAATTTAAAAACTTTGAAAATTCCTACCAAACCAACGGTACATGCCACAGTTTTGAAACTTTCACCAAAGTGTAGCCACAATACTGCTGAAACTTTTGTCCACTAAAGCCTGGCTGGTACACACATAAAAATTTTCTAAATCTCAACCGATTTTTAATCTGTGAGACCCCACACATGAAGACAAAGAATCTGTGATTGAACAGTTTTGATCGTATTGTGTGTGGTGTGCTACGATATTCCAAACACAGCACACCACACACATACAGATTTTTAAGAATCTTGACCCTCCGGTCAGAAAACTCAGAAAGAGACCCGTATTGTTGTAGCTACTCTTTTGGGTCTATTTCCGGAATGGACAATGAGAGCAACATATTTCTTTAAAAAATGAAAGCGGGACACTTCAGCCTTTGCAACGATCCCATCGGTGTGTCTGTTGCTCCGGACGCCGAGCAGTCAAGCACCTGTCCAAAAGGGACCCATGCGCTTTAAACATGGTTGCTCTCTTGCCGGCTATCGGCTATCAGGAAATCTCCCGTGTATGCATGAATGTCTGTGTGTGAACCCCATGTAATGCCAGGGCTGTAGCTACTGTGGCTCTCTGTGGGATTGCTGGTGTTGTGTCGAGAAGTGGCTTGCCACGAGCAGCATGCAGAGTTCGGCAAGCAGGCACTTCTCGGCACAACATCAGCTTTCCACGCACAAGATGACTCGCAATGGCCGGCTGTGGCTGAGCATGGCACCTGGTGCTCATGGACAGAGTTCTTTCCAGTCTCCACCATGGGGTGTTAACTATATTTTATATAGTCACTATATATTTACCTGTTTGACTGAGATTTTAGATTTAAATAGTTTATTCCCATTCCTCACAGTTAACATACTGTAGCTTGCTTTTTTTGCATTACATTCATGCCATGATTGCACACACTGTGTACTACAGTCTTTTTCTAAAAAAAAACTAACAAAAAAACATTCATTTTTCTACCGAGGTCAGATGGGGAGAACTTATTTGTCAATGCAAAACAAGAAATCCAATGCACAATTTGCTGCTTGCTTATCCACATATCAATAGTTTCTGTTGGTTGAAAACGCTGTCACACTGAAACGATCAAAAAACTATTTGCTTCCCCTCTCACATTCTGTCACCTGTGTCTTACCTATGTATATGCTTTTTGCTATCATAGTGCCCCACCTAGTGGTCATACATAAAAACTACATTATGGCTCTAACTGTGAAGTGAGAACAAAACAAGTGGTGTGATAGAGGTGGCAACAGTGGGGGCATCCACAGAAGCCTTTGCCCTTTTGATAACATTTCTATTTGTACATTTGGTGTAAATACAAATTACACCACGTATTTAATCAGTGCAAGTGTTTATACAAATGAAATTATAAGTTGTTGTTCTGCTTTTTAAGTAAGGGTGTCAGATCAGTAACTTTTTCGTCTTCTATCTGTGCAGTAGCTATCATACCAAAGTAAATCAACAAAATGTAACCTGCAACTTATCTTTTTTTAGTTTTTTTTAAATAATATATTAAATAATAATGATATTGATATGTTTTTTGAACAAATGCAAGCACAGGAAAACAGTTCAGTTGGACATCAGTAAATCAGCTGAAGAAATAGTGAAGAGAGAAAAAATGTACAACATCCATTACCCCAGACTGCTGGACAAATTGTGGTGAGCACCATGCAAACCACTCGTACATTTTCTATTTCTGCCTTTTGCTAAAACTATTCTGGAAAAAAAAAACATTGGAACCGCAATGCATTGTTTAAGGAATAAAGACAAATAAATACAGAATACTCAGAATAGCAGCTCTGAAGCAAATAACAAGAAATTGCCAAAAATCCATCTCACCTTCTTTTAACAACTGTAAATTAACTGTAAATAATATTTTTGAAATGGTAAGAATTACATATAGATACATATCTGAATAAATATTTACTAGATCTCACATGAGGCAAGGGGGGTAAGGTGTCTTTCCCAGGGACACTACGACAGACTGAGAGAGAGCAGAATTCGAACCGGCAACCCTCTGATTATTGGATGACCCGCTCTACTGCCTGAGCCAATGTCGCCCCAGACGACTTGTGCAATCCTGCAATAAAGTATTTTTAAAAAAGAAATAGTGCAAGGTGTCACGGTGGCATATATCCATCATCAGAAGGTTCCATTGACCTGGACATTGTTATTGGAGCAATCATCTCCTTTATATGACTTGGACTTGGAGATTGCAGAGGTGGAAACTGGAATCTTGTGGATTCACTGGATTTATTAAAGTCCTCCTGGATCTCCTCATGACTCGCCTGCTCTTCGCCCCCACTGCAAACCCCTGAATCCATGCTGGAAAGCTCAGGGCTGCCAGGATTCAGCATTGGGATCTTCTCATAGTCGGAACAAACCTGAATGGAGCCTTTGCCACAAACGCTTCCACTGCCTCCGAACAGCTTCTTAAAATCTACTATTTCAGTTCGCTCCTCTCTCTCCTGCTCTTTGCCTCCTGACTCCTCATCCATCAAACAGGTGTTACCTGCCTCCGAACTCTCTTGACTGGCCTCTTCACCACTGCACATATCCAAGTCAGGACTCTGAAGGTCAAAGTTCTCGACCGGCGGCCTCTCAACCCTCTCATAGTCCGAAACGACCTGCACTGGCTCACTGTGCTTGTTATTTTCTTTGGAAAGCAACTGTTGGATCTCCAGTTTTTTCTTACTTTCGTCCTCTCTGACCTCTTCTGCGGTTTTACTGTCACCTTGGCTACCAACAGACACATTAGGTCTATCAGCAGGACAGGGCTGCAGGTTGTCTGTGCAGAGTGAGGAGAATGGAGATTCAGGATAACAGGGGTTGGAGAAGCTGGAACTGGTCGACGCCAGGTTATTCTCGCTTCTCATCTTCATCTCATTGGAGGTTATTTCCACAGTCGCGATGTCCTCTGGTATCAAGGAGAAGTGAAAGAGTTGGCCAGTGACGTGAGGCCATGACCAGTTCTGAAGAAGAAATTATTATCTGATTAGGATGACACTTCATAACAGGATTAGTCTGCACAACAGTCACAGAGTTTTATCAGCTACAGTCATATTTTTCACAAGTGTCTTTATAAGACACAGTAAGAAACACAATAAGAAACAGAAGATTTCACAGGCTTACCTGGGAAATCGGTCCCTTCAGAGAGGATTCTCCTGGGTCTGGTATGGGTAGACCTATGATCTTCTTGTAAACCCTAAAGGGCCGAACAACATGGTCTTTGAAAACATTATTCTTAATGTTACAGAATTACAGAAAAGATAAGATCTGTTGATAAAAAAATCTGTTAGTTCATTTGTTAATCCCATCCCTCTGTTTGTGGAGAAGGAGCTTGACAAGGAGATAAGCGGCCATGAGGCAGAAGAAGAAAAGACAGAGGATGCTGAGGACAAGCCAAAGATTGAGGCGCTGGCCTCGGGTGATTGACGAGGACAAGAAGAAGAAAAAAGACGATCAAGCAAAAGTAGACGAACCAGGAGGAATTGAGCAAGACCAAGCCCATCTGGACCAGAAATCTGGTCTAGCGAGTTCTACAAGAACGCTGTCTGCTCACCAGGTGGTTTTCTCATTCCTCAGGAGCTTGACAGCCAGACACAAGGCAAACACTGCGCCTGTGATGCTGACGCCCAACACACCCCCAAACACACCTGACAAACACAGCACAGGGTTAAGCTAAGATATAAACACCGTATCTATCCAAAAACCCTAGGACTTCTTTACACATACAACACAAACTCCAGTTCTTGTTTTCCACATGTTGTTCATTCTCTGGATTTCAATGCACAGGCATGAAATAAATGTCTAAATGTAAAACTGAACTCCTGAACTTTACTTCAAATTGTGAAGATGTTGTTTTCCACTGATGGAATTCATTAAACCAAACCAATCAATTTTGTTCATATTTGACAGTGGTTACCTGATGGTGGTGGTTTTGGGTTTCCTACTTCTGATGTCCATGATTCAGTGGGGCCCCACTCACTCCAGGGTGACACTTCAGACCATGTAGAGATCTTCACTCGAGCGCGTGCCTCGTACGTCTCTCCTTGTATAAGTGAGTCTGGCTTGAGCTCTGCTTCACACAAATTGCCGCACTCTTTGGGTTTTGTTTCCACAGAGGGGTCCTGACAGACGAGACACATGGTGTGGATCATTAACAGCCTCATTCTTGAATGGTACAGATCATGTATAAAAGTCACTGCCTGTGTGTGTGTGTTTTTTTTAACAACATTGTAAATTTGTCAGGGATGTATCAAAACAAAACACACAAAAACTCCACGTTTTCTTGATCCCGGGTTGTTTGAGCCTTTTTTCCACTGCAGTTGGGAAGTCAAAAATGCCAACTTAGCGACTTTGTCGCTAAATTTGGCGTTGACCTTTACTTTTGGATGCCAGGAAACAGTGGTAAGGTTGATCACTGGTTTTCCAGGAGGAGGCAGCTTTACTGCAGGATGACACAAACGACTTTGTTTTGAGGAGTTTGAACATCACAGTGGACAATTGAACCTGTGAAGTTAGTCGCAGTCCACTTATTCACAAAATGGGTAATATTTCAGAAAAAGTATTATTCTATTATTGATTCAGTATACTTACCAGAGCAGATTGACAATGAAAATACAAAATGTTCATTTTCAAAATAATATACAACATATTAGAAATGGACCAAAAAAATGTCCTGCCCTTTTCTGACTTTTTCCCTATAATCATGGTTGGTACAGATCAGTTCACTGAATTAATGTATTTAATCAAAACTTATCTGACTGATCCCTTTTTTTCCACTGCAGTTGGGAAGTAAAAGATTCGAGTTTCGGGTTGACCTTTACTTGTGGAGGCCAGGAAACAGTGGTAAGGTTGATCACTGGTTTTCCAGGAGGAGGCAGCTTTACTGCAGGATGACACAAACGTGTTTTGTTGAACATCACCATGAATTACAAGTTATGTCACAAAAGGTCAGTACATGATTCAGTATAGGCTACTTACCATGGCAAGGTGGCTTGTAGAACATAGAAATGGGTTTCCCTTGGTTACAGTTCAGATTAATGGAATATGTATCTGTCTCGAAAAACTGAGAGAAAACAGTTTTGCTCTGAGAAAACATTAATGACACAACAGTACAAAAAAAGCAAACTGATTTTTTGACTATTATGTGTGTAGAACATAAGTCTGATTAGACTTTACTATAAGTAGTTTTAATGTTTGTTAAGAACAGGGCTCCTCAGACTTACCTTGTGTGGTTCTGGCAGCAACAGGGAACATCCTAGTCCGGCGTTGTTAACAGACTGGAGTTTACAGGAACCTTCTGGTCTGCTGAAAAAAGTCACGTTCATTTAAATTTTACTGCATTCAGTGTTACTCCTTTAAATATACCTGCCTCAGCTAGGTACATGTCAAGTTGTTCATCTTATACTGGTTACTGTGCTTACCTCCTTCTTCCTGACTCCTTTTTAGCGTGTATTATGCAATTAGTATCTGTGAGTTCATAAGTACTGTTCAACATGCAGGTGATGTTATTGCTGTAGTCATTGTAGCAGATGAGATCTGTGAGAAACAATTAAACGGATGAGGTCAAATGCCAAGTGAGAGCTGCATTGCTGTGTGAGTGTCAAAAATATAATAAAACATCCTACTAACTTTGAACTTGGCCACTGGGACAGGAAGTCATTCTGATAATGTGAACATGAAGCAGAGCAAGAAGAAGAAACAGCAGGGGGATCTTCTTGTTGATCTCCATTTATCTTGTCATCGGTCTTTTCTTTCACGAGGAGAAGTCAGACTACCAGGACGGTTGGTCTCCAACGCTGGTTGACCGCTTCAGGCTTCACCTCACTGCTCATCCTGTGCATATGGAAAGTGGGATGACATTTAATATACCATGCTTCTTTACTTCTGAACGTCAGACCCCTTTTTTACTGGAGGTAATAATTGAACTGTGCCCCAGATGTCATACAAGCAGTGCACTTGAATGCGCTAAAAGAATAAACTAAGTGACTTCGGACTGAGTCGTGCCCCAGTAGAAATTAATGGCTAGCAATGCTCCTTCTGCAAAAATATCTGCGACCACAAATGTACTGTAGCAGCAAACAGGTGTCACATCCAGGCACAGATTAAAGGTAGGGTCGTTGACGATGCTGGAGAAACAGCAATCATCATCAGGTCACATTTTGAAAATACACAAGTCAAAAGTCCTAGCCCTTTCCTCAGCTTCACCTTTCTGCAGATATGGGTGAAGACACCCAACGGCATTGTCAGAACTCTGGTCGCGCAAGCGGGAGGAGGGAGAGAGACGGCAGCTTGACCGGTCGTAGACAGAACTAGACATGAAGGCGTCTGATTGGTTTTTCCTTTTCGGAGCGAAAAGCATGGATTGGTCAGAGTTTTGTCAGTCCTGCAGTTGCCACAGAGGTCTGATTATTTCCATTCCTTTTTCTGAATATATAATGTATTGACTACCCTTAAGATAGAAGGACCATTTCACCCAGTATAACAAAAAGTGTTTCTGAATATGATTACCAACTATACAAACTACTTTAAACACCGGTTCTTACAGAAGTCATTCTGTTCTTGTTTGTTGTTCCAGATTCCTAGACAACAAAATGATTTGATTGGCTGGCTGTGTCTCTGTCATGATTAGAAACATTGTCGGTTTACTACCCTGGGTTTTGTCTGTCAGGTTACACACACACACGTTTCCCCTTGGGTACACACAGCCCCAGCGAAAGACGACTTTCACCTCCTCCTCTGAAAGCTAGGTTTCTATTTCATGTGGAGCATCTGAAACTTTTCGTGGACGCCGTCTAAGTTTATTTCACCGCAGCTGCTGTCGCCTGCTCTGTCTTTTACCACATATTTTGTTGTGTACACGTATACACCGTAAACAAATCTGTAGTCTCAACACCTGACTGACAGATACATGTTGTTTCCTGGGCTTTAATTGTGCCCCCCGTGCAACACAGTACAGGATACTGAAGGTTCCTACCCATGTTTCCACATGTTGTACAATTAAAGCCGCTTAAAGCCTCCTCAAATTTGACAAATTCACCTGTCATACATACGGTGTAGATTCGCTGTAGTGTCTTACCTGTGGCTGAAGCTGTTCAGGATTCACTTGAAAGCACCGGTTTCAGTCTGTTTGATGCCCTAAGAGAGCAACAGGCAAATAAAGTTTTTGAAGTGGTGAACCACTGCCCCATAAAACATAGAAGATCTTTGTACTCTCTGACAGCAACTGCTAAGAAATTTGAGTCATCTATCAAGATTGGACTCTTATAGTCCTCTCAGTTTTGTACACACCCACGCATGACTAAAACCAGACAGTGTGAAAACGATTATGTTTTTTTGTCAAAGTATATCAATTTTCCAGAACTGTGGCCTCTTGTTTTTCCCTTTGCTTGAATAAATTATCTCATTATATAATGGTCTGGTCTTGTTTTGCAAAGGTTTCCATGACTAGTAACTGCTACTTCTCAATAAAGAGACAAGATACATCCACAGTATGGTGTTGACACAGGTGGACATAGGCCATTAGGGACAAAATTACTTCCTTTATTGCTCTGTGCGTTTTCACATGACCATAGTATAATGTTTAATATTTCACATCTGATACCAGTTTCCTCTTTCTGTTTTCTAGTAGCTGCTTTTCGTTCTGCACCACAGTGACATTTGAACTGTCAAAAACAGGATGAAATGATGATTTGTGGTAAGGCAGCTATAACAGCCCACTGCAGACGAACCCACACCTACACCCAGAGCCCCAGATGCATGTCTAAACTGTCACGTTCTGTGTTTTTTCCATTTCTGTGCACAGGTGAAGGTTTTTACAGAGTCCCCCGGCCACCTGATGAGTATGTGGTTTAATAAAGGTCAGAGTGTTTTTTCTGAGAGTCCAAATGTTCCATCACTCTGACAGGTGCACTTCCTGTCCCCGAAACTACTTTAATCAGATTGCAAGTCATGACATTTCTAAGAGATAACGTGTACCTTTCCAGCAAAACTGATATATTTAACATTTAAAAGTCCCTGTTCTTACCTTTGATGTCACTGACGTTTCTTAAGTTTTTTAAGTTAAGTGAATAATTATTTCAACACCAAGTCCATCCTAGGGGACAATTCTGAGTGTCAAAACTGATGGGAAAGTGGGTTTCTGAGTGAGAGGGCAATCTGGCATCTTGTGGCTCAACTGTCTCACTGACTCTTATCACCAAGATGCGTTTGAGTTTGGTTTTTATTGATCTGTTTTTTTTTTTTCCTGACATTTGGGCTTCCCCTAACCCAAAATGAAAAAGCTGACACTGTTCCTCTCTTTTTCTGTTTCTTGTTTCTTCTCTCCTTTTTCATAGAGTTACAAGCAAACAACTGCTCGCTACTACACGCAAACCACTTCCTCACCCCCCTCCCTCTTCCAAGAAGGCTTCTGTTGATTCTAAAAAATCCCCTTTTGCTATCCACTCTCCTTCTGTCTCATAGTGTTATGAAACTATACTATATACTATACTCTCAGCCCAACAAATACACTACGTAGACGTGTATGCTGTGGTGAATTGTTGGTAGATTTCTTTGTAAAGTGAACACTAAATGTCTCGTGGAAATCAGAACCACATTAAAGTAGTAAACCAGTGTGCAATGTGTCAGCCTCTGTCTCATAGTTCTGGGACTCTTACTGGACTTCCTGGATCATATTTTCCAGGTACCCAGGAAGGAATTCCTATCAGATGCCCAAACTACCTCAACTGGCAGCGGCTAGGAGCTTCTATCAGAGCTCCTCACCTTATCTATACTGGTGCATTTCATCAAGACCAACAAGCTCCCAGTCACCTGCGTCATCAGAAATACCCCCTGGGGTTGTAATTCCAACTCAGGGATGCAGAGGAACCTCATCAACCCCAACTTTGCAATCCAAGATGGCTGCCCTGTGCATCTCCAGTGAATAAAATCTAGTGCTGGGCCATTAACGGCGTAACGAAAATTATCGTATCGCACGCACATCAGCTGGGTGAAATATCCAAGTAAGTCAGATAATTAACATGACCTGCACCTAAAGGTGGTAAAGTGACTCAGTGGACAGATGAGTTTAGTTTTATTTGACCGGACCATGCCGACGCTGAGAGTGACACCTGACGCTCTCTCACTCTCTCTGTTTACGCCTGTGTGACGCCACTCAGACACTCAGTCTTGAGGCGGGTTGTACAGATGTTGCAAACAGCTGTAATTGTGGACATTTTGCGGATGGATTTAAGAATCTGCACAAATAGTGCTGATGACATGCATAGATGTCAAATATGTAGAAAGGCTGCTCCTCTCCTGCTGCGTGTCTCCTGCTATAGTACTAATCATTTCTTTTTGCCATTGGGTATCAGAATATATTCAATAATGTCATGTTATCAGAGGCTCTTCATTCCAGTTTTGTCCACATGGAGACAGAGCCTGTGTAAGATTGCCTATGCGTGTTTAACAAAATTAAAAACAAATGAAACACCAAAGTAAATCTTATTTGAACATTATTTTTCATTACCAAATATATACTGTAGTAGAACAGTTTTCTCAAGTCCCTCCCGCTCTGACGCACCACAGGTCTGTCGCGGCCTCAAACAGGATGTCACATCATTTCATTGACTCTGTATGTCATTTTTTCCCACTACGAATACAAGCTTTACGCTGAGCCCAGCCACCCACACACACACAGAAGAACACTATTTCAGCCTCTTGCATCTATTATTTCATTGTTTTAACACCATAACTTAATTAGTATCAGCAGCTTGTAGCATGTTAGTGGGTTCCCAGTTGTCAAATTTTCTATTGGGTTGAAATGTGGAGTGAAAACTGTTGGATGGATTGGTAATTATTTACTACGTGTTCCCAAAAGAAGGAAATACAATGACTTCAAAACTAGTTTGGCTGTTAAGACTTAGTAAGCAACATGTTAATGCCTTGGTGTGACCTTTCAGTCTGCTTCTCTTCCTCTCCACTTTTCATCTCTTCCTCTCACTCTCACATTCACTCTCACTCTCATCATCCTCCCCCCCCCCCCTCTCCGCTTTCTTTAAACCTCCCACACCACATTTCTTCCGTTCAAACACTTCCATTCATTTCTGTCTCTTGATATCATCTGTATCCTTTTTGTATGGAAACTTGTTTGAGATTGCATTATGGGTAAGTTTACCATACAGAGGCTTTAATTTACTGTCTAAAAGACCAGACTGTGTCGTCACCTTTTACTTAACAGTGGAAGACTTGATGACATGACGTGTGGTGATGACAGATTCAAAAGAAGCTTGTTGAATAATCTTGAAACTTACATAAAATCGTTTTTCTCAGAAGAGTGTGTCCAACAAATGTTAAGTATGGCTGTTTTATCATCACAATCAGTGATGTCATTGTTGTCATCGGCGTAGCGACAAGACACGCAAACACATTTTTAATCTGTCACATCATGAAGGAACCAAACTCAATTTTTCATGTCACCCTATTAATCATCACTATCGCACCTGCTGTTGCTACATTTCCTGCCACAGCCTCCTTCATTCATTACTCTGAATAAGAAGTTTGATCTACAGCAGGAAATAGCCGCTCACTAGATTTAATTCATATATTTGAGCCTACCTGTGGAGAACTCGTCCCGTTTCTCAGTGTGCTCTGAAATATGTTGTTTCAAGTCCTTTGGCCAGGATGAAAGTGACGTATAGGAAATTTTTCTGAGTGAAAAAAGGTGGTGACTGTGTGGTTCCCCCTGAAGGTTGTGTGAAAGTAGAGTGTGACATGCTATCCACATTTCATGAAATCTGAAACTGTATGATGGAAACCCCTTTTAGTATTGGCTCTTTAGTCTGTTTTGTTACTGTCATGTTATTTTACCTGTAATCATCTCTCCTCCCACCATAACTGTACAATCTAAGAAATACGTGATCAAAATACAGTTCACTGTGTTCCTTGCAAAAATGCATCCCCCCCAAAAAAGACGATCAAATAAGGAAACATGGTTCCAAAAATGCAAATTATGAGTCCAGTTGAGATGGGAAACTACATCTCTGGGTTGTTGGGTATTTTATGCAGTGTCACTTGAACAAAAGTAAAACTGGGTATCTTAATAAACTTTCTTTCTTTAAATAGGTGGATACTTCCCAGAAGTCACATCCATGCAGACCCTGTACTGTTGAATAAGGCCTCAAACCTTAACCCAACTGTTATGTTGGATTTAACAAAACTACTGCAGAAACACAAGAGGCCAAGTCCTAAGATATGAACTTGCACTTTAGTAACGGAAGGCTAATTGTAGAAGAAGTGCATTTTTGTCCAGTCATTTATGGTGATTGTTCAACTGCATTAAAGGAGCAGTATGTAAGATAGTGGCCAAAACTGTTGCTACAAGTCAAATTCAAAACACAGCAGCGTGTTGTTTCCCCTCCCCGGGCCACCAGACTCTCTTTGGGGTGGGCGGGAGTAGTAGCGTTGACAGACGACCGATTCAGCCAATCAGCAAGTTGCTATATAAAACTTTTGCCGAATCCAGTTGGAAGAACAGCGAAAACGTCTTTTCCTTCAAGAAACACAACAAGCGCCGACTCTTGCTCTTGTTTAATTGCTGTAATGGATGTAGTAAGAACTTCCCTTGTTGCTGTTTTTAGGCCGCTACTGCTATATTGAATGTCTTTGCTGCTCGTTAGCTCCACCGTGGTAAGAGTTGCGCAGTGTAGTGACAGGGCTTTGCACCAGTTGGCCCCTGATTGGCCAACGCGCTGTGTCAATCACAGAAATCTGAGCGGCGACGCTGATTGGCTTCTGAGGGTTTCAGGCCAAACACTCACAGTGGGGATGAGGTCAGACTCTCCCTCAGAAATGAAATGAATTGCATTTCCGGGAGAAGCTGGTTTACAAGGCTAACCAGACCCAAGGTTGCCACATAGCTACACGCTAATCTCTGCTCTGCTCACCGACAGTCAGTCTCAATAAAGTAAAGATGCATTAGTTACTGTTTGCATCTGTTATCTCCTGCGTTTCTGTAGCTTTTTACTCCGATTCACAGTAACTATGAGTGGAGTTCACATCAACTCAGGTGATCTGTAGGTTATTGTTTCACTTCAACCGCTCCGACACTACACCTGACCACACACACACCGCATCTGCGTATGTGAATTTGCATTTAGTAGACTTGACTTGTACTTTATGCAAATTAGGTCCATCCAACACAATGCGGCCGGCTCCCGAAACTCCGTTCAAACTATCTGACCAAATGACAAAATATGAATCAGTATTCTGTTACTGTACTGCCCATTTTAACCCTCAAATGTTTACAGAAACATACTTTAGTGCATTGTTTAGCTGTAAAATGAGATCGTATCTGACCCAGATTTTGTGCGTCTGCACCATTAGTCCATGTTCTTCATGCTGTAGATGAGCCAATGAGCCAACTATAACTCATTGGAAAAATAAATCAGAGCAAGAGCTCTGTCTGACGGAAGATATTTTTCCTCCACTACTTCTGCTTTAACCGTCGGAAAATAACACAGATGGAGTCCATGTTCTTCATGCCATAGGAGCCAACAGACAACCTGACTTTCTGACACATAACACATGGACGACCGGAGACAGACAATCATCTCATGAACCGCTCCACACATTCACCATCACTTTATTTACCAGCGGCTCCATTTCACCACATATCCTCTCATTTCCAACTTTCACTTTCTTCCCTTTAGCTTTAGCTCAAACAAACTACGACAGCAGGCGATGTATCAGACGGCAGAGTGAAAGGCTGCTTATTTCTCCCGTGTGATATCAAGAAAATATGACCATAATAACCGATAATAGAAATAAATCTTTTTTAATATATATTTTTATCGCAATCTCAATTAGAGATCGCTTTCTCTCCCAGCTGTAGCTGCAGCTGCAGCTCAGTGGCAGCTTAACTGGCAACCCGGAGAATGAAATGCCTCTGACGCTGTGGTTGGGTGGCGAAACAGGCCAAAACACGAAACCAAAACATAAACATGATTTGCATGCAGACTGCAAAATACATGTTGAGTGATTTTATGATTACTTGCTGTACATTTCTTACATACTTACATACATATCCACATTTTTTGTCTTTCTGCTACTATTGAAAGATGAAGGAGTTGGATTGCACATGCCCTAGCGTGAGACATTTGATTCCTCCCAAATGGAAACAGACAAAAACGAATGCACACAGGTGCAACGGTTGCAAACCAAGATTATGTTAAAGGTTACTCTTCACACTGTTACTATTAGTGACCAGCTTGTCTTTTTATGCGGAATAGTGTGAGTCATCAGTGGGTGCAAATACGTCTGCCCGGTGTCACATTACCTACGTACTTTATTCCTCAACAGACTTCACTTCAACTTTTTTAAACCAACTTACAACCACATTGTTTTTTTGTGTGTGTGGTGAGTGGACCCAACATGCACGCTCACACCCAGAGCCTCTGCATGAAGCCACTTCGTGTTTCTTAGTTAAAAGACTCACGACAACCACAATGATGGGCAAACCGACCATGACCCAGTCAGTGGTTGTTTTGCACATAAATTTTCAAAATGTTACTCAACACTGTGTTTCCATTCACCTGCACTCTTAATTTGACCACAAGTAAAAACAGGAAAAAGTAAATCTATTTATCTGTAGGCTTGACATCATTGAATTGAGATGAGATTAACCGGCAGTGTTCAAGACAAAGCTGCTTATAGTCAATTCTCGTCAAATATTACATTTGAAGAGAACTTGCATATTACAATTGGATGTGTTTGAGTTCATACTAAACTTGTGCTGCACCTTGTTGCCATTAAAAACTGAAACTGACACTTTACCGCCCCCATGTGGACACAGTTTAAACTTGGCTTCAACGACGTTTCGTTGGTGTCCTTTCATCAGCAGGAAATTAGTCATTGGATTTAAATATATAAAATAGAAACACCTTCATTCATTGACAAAAATTGAACACATTTGTCACTAATTGTCAGAAGATATCGTCTGTCTTCAAACAAGGTTTAGTGAGTCCAGTTGAATTCACGTTCACAATGAGATAACACAAAGAATTAGGCCTATCTTTGTCACAACAGCACACTCACCAGCTACAGCTACTCCCTCTGGCTGGAGGAGCAGAGATAAAGGACCAAGTCGACTCCTCTTTGTGTCGTTGTCGCAGAATATTTTGGTCCAAACTACTTTGCAAAGACCTCAACAGCACAGATGGCCCAAAAAAAAGGGAAGGGAGAACTTTATAAGTCTCACTTCTGTTTGTTTAGGTGGATTTTGCCAAGTCATGGTCAGTTGACTTTGTGGTCAACAACACATACAGCAGCAATACAGCAGGTCTTTGTTCTAGTGAGTTGTTGTGTTGATACTTAATACATAAAAAAACAGATTAAAATCTTTCTTTCGACAGCGTTCTGTTAAATTGTGTGTGCATGTGTGGTTTTATGTGAAACTGCATAGTATGTGTGGTGAAGATGGCTTATATGATTGTTTACCTGCACTTTCTGATTGATTTTTGATTATTGTTTTTTATTGTAACTATATTATACACCTGTTGTGAAGCACATCGAGTCTGCCTCGTGCATGAAATGCGCTTCATAAATAAAGTTTGCATTGGATTAAATGTCAGTAACATGTAAGGAGTCATTACAAAATATTGTTGACAGTTTGTTTAAGTTTATTTATTTATCAGACATGAATCATTTCTTTCATCGGCGGATATCTCATGTAGTGAATGTGTGTGTGTGTGTATAGTGTGAATATTCAGCTCACGCGTCCAAAGTCTAACTCAAAGTGCATTTTTCACGCCAAACTCAACACTGTTCTCCGGTCAGTTTTGCGCCTTGACTATGTATGTCCAGATTACATCTATGTTGACATTTCAGCAGCTCTCAACTCACTGTGATTGAAAGTGCACTTTTGTTTTATCACATCTATAAACAAACCTCCAGTTTCAAAACTGATCAGAAACTCAAAGTGTAGTGTTCTCATGCTGCTGGTTTCTCTGCTGAGACCTGTTTTTTTTATGTTAAAGAAGAAGTTCGACATTTTGAGAACATATATGTGGCTTGTTTGCTTCCTTTCTGAGAAATACAGAAAATGAAAACACCAAAAACACTTATAATGTGAGGTAAACATCAAGAGCAAACCACGGCAACATGTTGTAGGTGTGTTCAGCGTACAGGCATGACTGTGGTATCGAGAAAGAAAATAAGTCACGAGGTATTTCCCAAAATGTCAAAAAACTTTCTTTTTAAATCTTTGCAACAACTTCCCCCAACAACAAGCGAAGAACCTCATCCTTCTTTTCTTGCCAGTCAGTCCCAGTCTGATCCAAAACCTGGACCGAGCCTCGGCCAATCACAAATGTTTCCCTCGTCCCTCAGATATGACGTGCTCGGGGACGGCGCGGGTGAACCACTCCGACCATCCGCCGTCGTACACCGACACCCCCGGGTGGCCGCACTCGTGGGCTGCCAGCGCCACGTGACACGCAGTCACAGCCGAGCCGCACGAGATGCAGAGCGGGCGACCGAGGTCCACGCCCGCCCCGGTGAACAAAGCCTGGAGTTGGTCCTTGGGCAGGAAGTGACCGGACGGAGACAGGAAGGAGTGGAAGGGCATGCTGATGGAGCCGGGGATGTGTCCGGGCTCAGTGTCTGTCAATCAGAGAGACAGGAGAGAGTTACAAAGCTGTGGAAGTTCCTCAGGTGTCAAGCTCAGTATGATTGGATCTGTATGAAGGGATGAGACTGCGCTGAATATGGGGCGAAGAAAACTATTGGAGGTGAGTCGGTTCAAATACACCTTCAATGAAAACAAGAATGATACGCATTCAATAGAAGTTACGAATACATGAAGGATCACATCAGTGCTTGAGTATTTAACCAGGCTGACTGGACAAAGTCTACACTACCAAAGCTTGTGATGTAGGTCAGATACTACGGTGGCCCTGGATGGTGAAAAATAGACAAAACAAACACTTAAAGGGCTAGTTCAACCTATCATAGCAGTAGGTTCGTTACCTTTAATTGTCAGTGCAAGCTAATTTTGAATGGCGGAGCAGAGACGTGAGCTGCTCAGAGCTACGCTACGGAGGCTAATGGGATTTCTTGGTTTCCCTCATCAAACTCATCAAATATACAATCCAACAACTCCAAAACGCTCTGGTGGACAAGTTGTGACCTGCACATTCACCACGCTATGAGATAATAACACAACGTTACCAGACAAAGTTGTTTTAGAGGGAAATTCGTGCAAAACCGCTGATGCACGTTCCTGTCGGGGGCAGTTTTTCGGCAAACAGTTTTTGCATTTTCCCCGTGCCCTTTGTTGTATAATTGGTAAAGATGTTTTCGCAATTGTTTTGAATGTTGTCCATCTGCACATGTTCCTTATGTTGCAGGGCCACGGTGAGACCCTCACTCGGACAGACAGAAACATCTGGCAAGTTGGCTGTGAATGTCTCCTTATGTCATCTATTGACTTCAGTCTACATTGGGTGAGTAGAGCTACAACAAACTTTGTTAGATATTGTTGTAACATTATCAGTCTACAAGACAAAATGTATAAATATTTGATTAGACTTCTGTTAAATAAAGGTTAAATAAATAAATTAAAAAAACTAAAAGTGATAAAACCAGGGGGATTTATGCTGCAGAAGTGTCTTCATTAAACAGTAAATAAGGCAAAAACTAGCTCATCTCATGCACTTGTGCTGTAGCCTAAAGAGTTTGCTGCATGTCAGCTCTGTGTGACAGCAGAAGTCGGTCTACCTGAGGTCAAAGGTCACTGCAGTGCTGACACATGTGGAGTGTCACCTGCAGACGAGCGCTGCACCAGCACATCAAAGACTTTCACTAGGCGCATTATTGTGTGTGTGTATATGGGTGTGTATCTTATCATGACATACTGTTGTCTACATATAACAACATGTCTGATGGGTGGACAGGGTCTAAACCTCAGGACACTACTACCCTGCTACTGTGTGTGTGTCTGTGTGTGTGAGCATATGGGTCAGTGACTGTAGATAAAATGCATGGTTATGCAAGCACGCTCTGTCAGCTCACTCTCCCTCTGTGTTTGTGTTGTTCAGTGAGTCCGGCCCGGCCTTGTGCCCGGTGTGTTTGTCCAGAGTAAACGCTGCAGAAAGGCCATATACGAGGAAGTCATGTACTCAGCGGCTCATTATGGTTTTTCCACTGTATCCGAGTCCTGAGCACTGAGCTCATACTGTGTGTGTAAGAATGGTGTTTTATCTGTTATGATATTTTCATGAGCGATACTATAGAGGTCTATTATAGGTCTGATCGTATTCAACCAAACCAAAGCAAATGCATTTATATTTTCACAATGACACTAAAGGAGGAGCCACATTAGATGCAATAAATGTAATAAGCAGAAATTTCTTCTATCCATCAGAGTCCTTAAAATTCAATATGAGTAAAGTGGCGGGTCCAATAAATGGTTTAATTTGATTCTATAATGTGATTTAAACACTTTTATTAGATTATTATGATACAATAAATAGCTCATTTATATTTCTTCAAGCCAATATGCCAGGTACATCTAGCTTGTTGCGATAATGTGCCTGTCTTTTGTCATTATGTGATAAAAATCTAAATATATTTGGGATTTTATGCATGATGGTTTCACAAAATTAGCCTTTTATCGATATCTATGTTTATGAGGGTTTTCAGTATATAATTTAATATGATTAACTACATCACTTCTCCTGGATCAGATCAATGAATTCACAGTTCTGTCTGATCAGTGAGCACATGTCACCTGATTAATACGTCTGGATTCATTGTACTGACAGAAACCACTCAACTACTTAGACAAGGAAGTCAAGGAGATTCACCGTGGTATCAACCACTTCTCTATTACAGCTTTGATAAACAGGTTTTGCAAATTTACAGGTAAACATGAACCCTGATGATAAACTCGGTAGGAGCAGTTAAACAAGTCTGATTGAACTGCATAACTTAACCCAAGATGACTTTAGCCTCAGGACTCAGCTCAGTGTGTTTTGGCTCATCTGATAGAGATGAAAACAACTTTACAAATAAAACCATCAGATGTTTTTGGTGTTGTCACATCAGATGACTCACTGGTGATCCAGAATATGTATTAAAGGAATAGTTCAACATTTTTGGCTAATTGACATAATCTCTATAGTCTTCAGAGTAGATTCGTTACCTTTAATTGCCGGTGCAAGCTATTTTTAGAACAGCAGAGCAGAGCCGCAAGCTGCTCAGAGCTACGCTACGGAGGCTCATGGGATTTCTTGGTTTCCCTCATCAAACTCATCAAATACATAATCCAACAACTCCAAAATGCTCTCGCAGACAAGTTATGACCTGCACATTCACCACGCTATGAGATAATAACACAACATTACCAGACAGAGTTGTTTTTTTTAGGTAAATTCATGCAAAACAGCTGATGCACGTTCCCATCTGAGGCGGTAGTTCAGTCTCTGCATTTACCTCGAAAACAACTCCTCAGTTTGATGAGGGAAACCAATCCCATGAGCCTATACGTAGCATAGCTCTGAGCAGCTCACAGCTCTGCTCCGCCGCTCTAAAAATAGCTTGCACTGACAACTAAAGGTAACGAACCTACTGCTAAAACTATAGAGATTATGGCAATGGGCCAATTTGCCAAAATGTTGAACTTTAAAATAAAAAAAATGACAACTGCATGAATCAGACTTTAAATCATAACCGAACCCAATGTCATGCTCTAACTCAAAGAAAAGTCATGATATCTCAAGTCGTCTTCATCTTCATCACCATCATCATCCTCAGTGCTTGAGAATGTTATAGCACATTATAACCATAACCCCTTATAAATAGACCCTATTTGATCAGAAAAGACTGATAGTTAATGATGAATTATTGATACTCCTAGTGATCTGTTCCTGTTTGGAATGAGAAAAGGTGCACAGACAGTTGTTGAAGGATACAGGTAATGAAGTGGAACTCAATCAAAACTCGATGAAGATCTTGTATTTTTATGGTTAGACCACTTACTGTCTCTGGGCTCGGGGTCCAGGCCTCTGAACCTGCCCGCGGGTCTGGCATCGATCACCTGGAACTTCTTGGTGTCCAGGTTGTCCAGGATGTCCTCGTAGGTCTTGACCCAGGTTCGGTTCAGAGAGGCCTTGAACTCGCTCGGAACCGGTCTGGAATACTTGTCGCTCACGGGTCGACCCTCCAGCTCCCAGTTCCTGAGCCCCCCGTTGAGCAGCGACACCGCGCTGTGCCCGAACACCTTGAACATCCACCACACTCGCGGCGCCGAGAACGCGCCGAACTCGCTGGCGTCGTACACCACGACGTGCGTATCGCTCTCGATCCCCAAATTCGCGACGTAATCTGCGAAGATCTTCTCCGTCGGCAGCATGTGGTCCAGGGGGGAGGTTTTATCGCAGCACTGGTCTATGTCAAAGAAAGCCGCTCCTGGTATGTGTCTTTTCTTGAACTCGCTCTTGGCGTTGCGCCGCAGTTTGGGCAAATACCATGAAGTGTCCAAGACGCGCGTTTTCCCCTGCGCCTTCACAGCCTCCGCGAGCCATTTGGAGGTGACCAGAGCCCTCGCTTGAAGCGCCATGGGTGAAACTGGAGAGGTAGACAGACAGACAGGCTTTCAAAGTTAACGCTGCTGCAGTTTAACCAGAGACTACAGGTCCTGGCTGGCGGTGCCAAAGGTTGGAAACGGTGGAGAGAGGCAATAAGCGCGCTGGAGGTGGAGAGAGGGAGCGATGGAGCGCGACAGGCAACACGCCCCCAGGTCCGTCTGCAGCAGCTGGAAGTGAAGGGAGGCGGTGACAGTTCATATGGACCCTGATGGGATTACACTCAGCCAGTGTTTTATAATGACAGACCTGCAGGTGAAAACATCATGGCATTTATTTCAGTTTAACAGACAATGGACATTTCTCTCAGACTTGTTGAATGTGACCACATGTCTATAAGCTACTTTGAATACAATTCATTTGTAATTCATTATGCATCATCACCCCACAACACTTGACGGGACTCCAGTCATCCATTGAAACACGTGGCCTAGCTTTTTTAGTTTCATTTTCATAGACAAACAAAGGGTGGAGAAGGAAGAACTCTTACCGTCCTGCTGTTCTACCTGCTCCATAATCACAATAATCATGCTCTCAGTTTTTCCATATTGTACTGATGTGTTTTATTAACAAAATCTTTTTTACAAAGTTCATTCTTCAGTGTGGTTGAATTGTTTATTGTGGTTGTTTTGAGGCTATACTCCCTTTTCTGGAGTCAAAAGTAAAATAAAGTGTATAATAAGCTCTTTTGCGACTTTATTTCAGTGTTTATTGTCATTTGCACAGTAGAAAACATATGAAAGACAATTAAGAGCAACAACAACATGATAATGATAATAGCTAATATTAATAATAATAACTAAAAGCTAAACACAGATGGAGGTAACAGTTGTAATTGGTAGTAGAGTGTGTATTGTATTTTAGGCTACTGTTCAAATGTTTTCTCTGTCTTAACTCATTTTATTTCATTTTATTTTATTCTAATGAAGAAGAGTCAGGTAGGAACCTTCCGTCGATCCAGCCGGTCGTTTTAAAGCGGTGCACACACGAGGAGCTGAGCTTACCGGATGTTGACGGACTCACATGTTGCTGTGGAGCTGTTTCACCGTTGTAAGGAGCTTGTAGACAATTTAAAATTTAAACAAAGGGAAAAAAGGAAAATAAAAAGTTGATTGAACCCAGGATGTCGGCGTCGTTGATCAGGAGAGGACTGGAGTTGCTTAGCGACGACATTAAAGGTGAGTTTAGCGTCTTAGCTCGATGGCTAATTGAGGTTAGCATTGAGTTAACACAGTTGGTGACTGAGTTGTGTTACACGTTGTTTTTAACTTGTCTGTTGTCGTTTTTTTTTACAGACTTAATGTTTATTAAAATCAGAGTAACTTTTTTCTAAACAGCTTCATTTAAAAGGAGTTGACATACAAATAGTACAGGAAACAGTCTATCAGGAAAATTGACAGAGAACATGTGCCTGCTAGGGGTGATGTTCATTATACAACAAGCTTACAAGTCTATGATTTTAATAGCCTTTTAATTTGCTGATTTGGTGATTATCTTAAAGTAAAATTCTGAATAACTAAATAAATGTTTAAATGAGTTGCTCATCAGTGACCTAGGTGCATGTGGGACTAATATTACCCTGCTTATTAAATGTGGTTTTCTGCCTTCCTCTGTGTCAGATCCAAGTAAAGCGAAGAAGAAGCAGCAGAAACAGAAGCAGCAGCAGACCCCCAGCTCGGCCACCGTGATGGAGCTGGTCAGCACCAGGAGACAGGGAGTCACCAGGCAGGTCAAGCGGCTGCAGGGGCGCCTGGGTCCCGGCAAGAGCAAAGCTACTGTCAAAGACAAGAGGATCAAGTCTGCAGTGGGTCAGTCTGCTCGTGGTCCTGCACAGTGTCAGGGTGTAGGAGGAAATGCACATGAAAGTAGATTTCATAAACACACATAAACCAAAAGTACAGGTCCATCTCAATGAATGAGAATATCACAGAAAAGTTTATTTATGTCAATATACATTTTATAGATCCATTACAAACAAAATGAAACATTTCATGTCTTCATTTATTTAATTTCTTTTAATTGTAAGGATTATGGCTTTCATTTAATGAAGACCTAAAATTCAGTATCTCAAACAATTTGAATATTACAAAAGATCAATTAAAAAAGAATTATATGCAGTCAATATTTGACTATTTGACATGAACGACTGAATATGGACTTTTAAAAGATATTCCGATTTATTGAGGTGTACCTGTATAATTACTCATGTTTATGGTGAGTTTTTGCACCAAATGGAGCTGTGTTAAACTAATAATCCTGCGCTGAGCTGGCTGCATCATGATGCTCTTTAAACGTCTTTGTTTCCTCTGGTGTTTGTTGCAGAGGAGTTCAGGAAGAAGCAGGGGAAGAGTATGCTGAGTGAAAACCTCAAGTATTTCATGGGAACTGAGCTCAAAGCAACAGGTTCTGACACTATGAAGGTTAGTAAGGTTTTGGTCAAGCTCCTGTTACAGATTTTAAACAGTGCAGATGAACATTTGTCTCAGTTTTTGTTCAACTGTTATTGTCAATTTGTGAT
This sequence comes from Decapterus maruadsi, assembly GCA_030347415.2. Classification (NCBI taxonomy): domain Eukaryota; kingdom Metazoa; phylum Chordata; class Actinopteri; order Carangiformes; family Carangidae; genus Decapterus; species Decapterus maruadsi. The sequence continues at coordinate 6,735,863 of CM064901.1, forward strand.
CTCTTAATCACAATTTTCTTAACGTTTACCTCATACTCTGCTGCCTTTTCTTCTTGGTCCAGATGCTAAATTTCATTTGGTAACTTGCACCATTTCTCTCGTAGATCCTGAGTCACAACAAGGGGAGGCAGGCCAGAAATCGCCCTGTCCAAACCCCCAAGAAGAAATCCAAGGAGCCGGAGTCGCTGTTCACAGAGGAGGAGTTCGAGCAGTTCCAGAAAGAGTACTTTGGCAGGACTGTGGAGAAGAAGAAATAAAGTGTACACATTTAAAACAAAGACACTGCAGCGTCAGAGGAGGCCAGGACTATATTTTGTGGATCAAAGCGGATTTCTGGACCAGGTTGTGTTTCTGGAAGTTAGTTTCACTTCATGTCTCAAGAGTGGAGCAAGAAACTCTGAGGAGAACTGTCCTACAGGCTGATGTCGGGATTCGAACACACACGGGTGGAGAGATTGGATTTACACATAAGTCATAACTTACATTAGAACAGATACAGTTACACAAAGTTTATTGAATTTGTTCAAATTTATCTTCAATAATGTAATAAAAACAGGAATACTGATTATTATTTGTCTTGTTATGATGGTCCAGCTCCAACCAGCTCAGTCCAGGTTGTGCCATAATTTAATGTTTTTTTATCTTCATCTTCAGAGTGTCACATATTGAGTCTGTCATTCATTCTGGATGTAGCAACAATAAATTGACATGTATACAGAGTTTTTCCAGAAATAGATGGTTTTGTGTGATTTTATCCATGTCCAGGCTATTTCCAATCAAGTCTAACAGTTTAATCAAGTTGCAAAGTTCAAGTTTGTTTATTCATATAGCACCTTTAAAAGTCTTTGCACCAGTGCTTCACAAGCAAAAACCTGAAAGAGGTTTTACACCAAAGTTAAAACAATATAAGCAACAAACAAAAGGGTATTTAAAACTCAAGGCACAGATAAAAAACCAACAACAACATACCAACAGCAGCAGAACCTGTAACAGGAATGCAGATGCTTCAATGAAAGCCAGTTGTGACGTAACGTGTCGATCATTAGCATGTGTAACTGGTTTGAAATCGGGATAGTTTTCACATTGCTGCTCTGTGAGAGTCGGCCTCAGTGCAGAAAGGAGAGCGACTGCAGAAGTTACACTATGTTTCGGGTAAGAATAATTCATTTAGACTGATTTAAATTGTAAAATGCTTTTTCAGGGATGGAAATCTGAGGTGTTTGCTCCGGTATAGATGAAGCAGATTCAGAAACATTGGTTAAATGATGCACCAGCATATCTGCAACACATAGGCTTTACATTAGTGTAATTTCTGTCAGAAATTGTCTATTTAAGAGGTTTTGAATGACAAAAACATGATTGTTGCACTTCAAATTTTTCCACTATTCTCTGTCTAGATGTTCAATTTAGTTAATTGACTAAATTCTGAAATCCTCCAAGAATCCAGACTTATACTTGTGACCATGTTCATGTACTTTTCTGACCATATTACCTCAATAGATTGTTTCCATAGCTCATATAGGATTTCTGACGGATATTCACTTTCTAATTATTAGTTATACAAACCTGGTAGATGTTGTTGTGATGAGCAAAAGTGAAAGGAAAAGTACCAACAGCTTAGATGTGATCAAGCTTGTTTGGTATGCTTGGCAAGATCACTTGAATTGAGGCTCAGCTATTTTGATATGGATGACTTACTGACAATGTTTTGTCTATCATATTTGTGGTTTCCTAAAAACCAACAATCCAAAGAATTTATTGTAACACAATGGCAGGAATGTGTTTAGTTACACAATGTAGGCGTTGCTTGAGAAAACAGTCATTGCATTTGTGAACATCATCTTTATAATGTGGATAAATGTTTAAAAAAGAAAAGAAAAAAAAGCCCAACTACAGCATGTGTATGCCTCCTCTTCTTCAGGATCCACAGCGTCCTGTCCCAAAGCCAAGGACACATCACCCTCAGGACAAAACTGACGACAGTGAGACGTCTGCGCTCCTGTCTCCCACCACAACATGTTCAAAGGTTGGTGCTTACTCAGTAACGTACAGAACCTGTACGTTAAACCTGTCAGTCAACTCCAAATGAAGTCTGCACACAAGGTTTAACAAACTGAAAATGGCTGAAAGCAAAGGTTTTAACAGTCAACTGAAGATTCATAATTAAAATTCAGATTAATGACATCATTTTTATGATTGTCAACAATCTAATCCTGGTGTTTACACATATCTTCATTTCAGTAAAGAGAAATATTTTACATTTCCATTCAAACTGACAGTAATTGCGTGATGAGGTGTCTGTTTCTTACAGTAACACTGTCATCTACTGAGGTTGATGATGCATCTTGTATTTCTACTTAAACTCAGGGAGGCTCAGTACCGTCAACTCCTCCACCGCTGTCTCCAAAGACGGTGACTGTAAAGAAAATTCCAGGGGGAAGTGAAACCGGCGCCCCGCAAATGCTAACGGTATCGTCTTCTTTTTTTTTTTGAAACATGATGCAGTACAAGACCTACCAAGATGATGAGACATTTTCTCAACTTGGTATTTTAGTTGAGTCATGCTGATTCTGTAGCTGGAAGTAGAGCCACGGAAATTCCAATAAAAGAGAAGAAGAAATAGAAAAAAGTTTGTGGTTTTGTAGAAAAATAAACATTTATGTTTAAAAGTTTGTCAGTAATACAAAAAAAAACTATAACTTTAGTATAACTTACTTACACAGTCATTAAAGGAAACAGAGAGGTCATGGAAAATAATCCATCTTGTTGTTCTTTCACCTGTTCAAACTGGATTTCATTTATTCTCAGGTGATCCCTCTACAATCAGACACTGGTTCACGCACAGCACTACCTTTTCGGCTTCCCCCCTTTCCTAAAACGTTTGACGTCGAAGATGAAATTGTGGTAATTTTTATACAATTTTCTATTTATCCAGGAATACACTGTCTTTTTTTGTTGTTGCAATGTTAACAAACAACTCTTCATCCTCCTTCATCCAGGAGGATTCAACCTCTCTGATGAAATGGTGGGAGGAAAAGAAATGTGAGTGAGAAAAGCTTGTTTGAAACTATTCTTGTTCCCAATGAGTGTTGCATCTTTCTGTTGCTAAACTACAGTTTTATTTACCTGCAGCCTGGGAGTCACTGTGCCAAGACCTCGAAGACCCAAGGGAGTAAGTCAGCCTTTTTAAAACTTCATATGCTAATGCTAACATGGCAATTGTGACATGCTAACATGTAGCACAGTTTTAGGAGTTTTGGGGGGGTATGTTTTGGGGTCTAAAATACCATGAAAACCCAACAACAATTAATAATTGGTCAGTCATTTCACTAAAAACCACAAATATCAGCCTCATAAAGCCTAGCACCATTTGTGGTACTTCCATCGTCAGCAGCAGCATCACTATAATCAGGTCTGGACCAGAGTCTGAGGCTTAGTACGGTTAAAACACCTCAAGATCTAACACTCCTCTTACTGCAGAAAGATCAAAGCTAAAGCTCAACACCTCTACAAGGCGATCAACATGTACATCCTCATGATGACTGAACACGCCGCCAAGCTGAAGGAATACACTTCAGAGATGCATTGCATCGCCGACAACTTAGACAAGGTAACAAGAAATAACTTCTGATAAAGTGCTCAAGTCAGCTTTTAGTGTTTCATTCAAAATTCAAATGAAAAATTCAAATATTGTCTGTTTTAGTATTCAAAGGGGACAAAGATTGCTGGTATCACCGGAGGAACTACAACAGTGGCAGGAGTTGTGACAGCAGCTGCCGGGGTGATATTAACTCCACTGACCCTCGGAGCCTCGCTGGCCCTGACAGCGATCGGTGTGGGTGTGGCTGCAGCCGGCGGTGTCACTGGTGCAACAGCAGCCATCACCCACAAGGTGAACGGACAGGAAACACGAAGCTTCACTTTTTTAACTATATATATGTCTAGAAAAAGCATGTGTAATCTTTTTCCTTTATGTAAAACATGACATTACTATGAAATTGACTGTTATTTCTAGGCTGTTTCTTGACATTATCACATAATTATCGGCCTGTTAATTAAAGGGTAACCATTTTAACTTTTTCATCTCTGCTCTCTCAGGTGAACTCCTCCCTTGACAGGCAAAAAATCAACGAGTTGCTCCAGGACTACAAGGACCTCATGAATAAAGTCCTCGACTGCTTGAAGTTCGTCAATGAGGGCATGTTGCAGCTCAAGCAGCACGATCTGTCCACTCTGTGCGAAGCGAGGAAGGATTCAGAGCGGGTAGCCAACATGGTAAACCTCGCTGCTACAGGAGGGGCAAGTGCCAGGGCCTTGGAGGCAAACAGTAAGGCATTTGGGCAGATTGATGGTTTTGCCCTCGCCTTGAATATGTATTACACCAATAACCAGGGTGAGAAGAAGGTGAAAAAAGGTCTTGCATCAAAGTTTGCAATCAAAATCCGCACACTAGCAAAGGGGCTCGATGATGGACTGGAGGAGCTCATTCAACTGAAGGAACTGTTCACTCAAGAAAATGAGTAAATGCATGTGATTTGTATGACATTTCATGCAAATGCTGATCTTTGCTTTATGGCTTAAATATGTTTGTTTTTTGTATTTTTCATCTCATAAGTAATAGTCCACTTTATTTTGCAGCTTTACAGTTTGTAGCTTGAGACTATTTGACTGGATATAACTGAGATGGTATGTCTTTCTTCTCTTGCTGAGATGTTCTCTTGAAGTAATCAGTAGTTAAGCATCAGATATTCACGCACTAATGTCAATGTTATGTTCATGAATTGTTGATGTGAATCATGTGATAAAGAAATGTATGACAGCTTGTAAAAATGTAAACTTGTAATACCTGGAGCTAACCACCAGAGGGCAGGCCAGATCTTGGCCCATGTTGAGCCATTGTTACGTTCATGAGGTTTATCCACCAGTAGTAATGAATTCGAAATAAAATTGTGTCCTAAAATATCAACAGCTAATACACAACTACATTAGTGCCACAAAATGAGAAAGGCTAGAAATACAATTTAAGTGACACAATTGTGATACTGAAGACTGTTGGTTAAGAACTCAATTATCCAAGACAAAACATTAAATCTAGACAAAAGGATGAGACAACAAGGATGGCAAATATAAAAGCATTCAAATTTGTGTCTGGGTGCAGGATAATGTAGGCCAAAAACAGTTAACATCTGTTAAAAGAACTATTTCAGATCACACTGAATGGGGGACATGCTAAAAACGTGGGAATTGGAACTTCAATAAAATAAATAAACCAATGCTTATGTAAGACTTGCGATTTTTTTTTCTAAAGCATTGTCAATTGTTATTACGTAATATATGTTTGAAGTTTGTATTTGTCTTTGACTTCAAAAGGCACATGAAAGACCCAAAATAGTGTCTTCCTACTCAATGTTTACATTTTCCGTTTGACCTATATTTGACGTAGGGAGGAAGTCGTGCTTAAAGCTCCATATGGATCTAACTCATCACTATTGTAGCCAATCAACGTCAAGGCTGGGGCGGAGTGATCGCTCTCGGTTGGCATGGAGGGGAGTTAGGCGGTTTGGTTTACTACGACTATATTATTACTCATCTGAGCTGGGTTGGCGCTCGTAATCGCAATTGTAAATCATCCACATTCACTGTTGTTAAAACGGAAACTCCCTCTCACCCACCCACGCCGAGCTTGCTAACGCCCTCGTGGAGTGGCACGCACGGCGGAGGGATACACTCGGTGGTGCTTCGGCTCTGTACAAAACCACCAGTGACTACCTCCGCTCGCTCTTCGTTTCCACAACACACACGTACACACACAGGAATATCGGCTCTCCTCCGTACTGGTAGCTAATCCCGCGCTAAAATGGCAGTCTAAAGGCGTGCGGCGGCTACCCTTGCAGCGGCAACAACCCGGCAGTGCAACGGCTAAGTGCACTGGCTATTTCTGGCAAAATGGCGTAAGTATATATATTTTTTACTCCCGTTGTCCGATTTCTAACGGTTTGGCATGTTTAACTCGGCCGTTAGTCTTGATAAAAGTTGACAGTTGACCTGTTGAGCTAACGATTTATCGGATTTAAACGTGTGTTATTTTGTTTATTTTTAGAGGACTCGCGATGAATTTGACAGTTGTGTCTGAGCATGTGAGTTAACAGTTGTTATGCCAGTGTCGGATTACAAGTGCCATCAGCTGGGGGAGTCCCATCCAGTCGGCCTTGTTAGTGTTGTTAGCCGATTTTGTCCTCTAACGTATGTCCAAAGGCCTGTGTTGGCGATGTTTCCAGTTGTGTCACACACACTGTTGCTCATTTAACGCCCCAAATGTATTGATTTTACAACAACTGTCTGGGTTTTTAATTATTTTTTATTCGCCCGACATTGGCTGTGTTTGTGTATAAAACTCTTGACAACGTGGCGTGTCCAAAATGGCGCGGGTCGTCCTTCCCACTCACTCTCTCCGCCGGGGGAGAAACAGATGGCTCCGCTCCGCTCTGTTGTGATGCGATGAAAATGGCGGTTGCCCTCCCACTTCTACAACGGAGGTGGGCGGAGCTACCGACCCAAAGCATGACCAAATTAGGAAATGTTATCCCCCGGTGGAGGTGGAGGGGCGGGTCTTTTGCAATCAAATGCGTTGTGACACTTCAGTAGGGACAGATTAGCCAAAATTAGCCTCCCCTCCCCCCTTTCTCTTCCTCCTCCTCCTCACACGAGACGGGCGGCTTAAAGCCTTTACAGCGCACGCGCACACTAACTAGAAAGTTATAAGCGCTGTTTGTGTCTGGGGTTGTTACAATCTGGATATGTGTAGCCGTTTCAGTAATTTATGAATCAGTCTGGAGCCCTGTTGTGATTGGATTATACATTATGAGGTACGAATTTGATGTACACATTTTGAGGAAGACAAATTAAGTAGATTTGAAATACACAATCAACACCAGGTATACAGTATTGGAGGAAAGTAGAAGTAATACAAGATCACATAAGAAATAAATTGACAATCAGCAATCTGAGTCAATTAAAAACAGGAGAAGTTGGTGGTAAAGTAAGACAAAAATGAATAAATGACCCTAATGATGAAAAGGAGGCAATTGTTCTGCGTATGGTTGCCATAATGTTTCCACAGTGTTTCAGTATTTTGGTGCCAGCACTCTGTATTTATGATTGAAAGCTTATTTAATGTTGTGTTTACTTGTTTCCCTCCATCCTCATCCCATTGTCTGCTTGTTATCTCCTTTTACCCAGGTCTCTCTCGGCAACCACCCTCAGCTTTGCTGCCGTCGACAGCAGGACCGAACCTCTCGACTTGATAACGTCATCGGACTCACCCTTGTTGTTTCCATTCACCCGTTCACGGCTACAACTGACCAGCAGCAGCCATGACACTTTCCCAGCTGGCCTTGGAGGACGTGGAGGCCCTGTACTTAGGTCAGTGTTGTTGTTGACGCAAACAAAGTCAATATTTACAGGGAATTGTTGTTGATTACACAGCAAACATAAAGTTAGATGCTTATTAACAAAGTCTTTGTCCACAGGGCCCTCGTTTCTGACGGCTGACCCCATGGGGCCCCTTCTGGACCAAGATGAAGAAGAAGCTCTTTCTCCCTCCTCCTCTCTAGAGGGGAAGGCACCAGCTTCGCCCCCCCTCTCTTTCTCTTCCTACGCATCCTCCCTGTCTCCTTACCAGACCTTATCATCCTCCCCACTCTCTTCCTCCTCCCCACCTCCCTCTCCTCCTCCTCCTACTCACCCCTCCTTGTTCCTGGGAACCAAGGCCGGAGTGGACTCGCTGTCCCTCCCCTGGCTGGGTGCCAGCGATCTGCTCGACGCCCACGTTGGAGCAGATGATGGCAAAGGTGAGAGAGACTTAATATTTCTTACATGTTTTTAAAAAGATAACTCTCAGGGGTTGAATTATTTATAAACAGAGGACGTAGAAGGAGAACGGGCGACTTAAATGGAGTTTAGGAAGTTTAGGAAGTAGAAGTGCAGGATAAGTTGGAAGCACAGTCTTCTGTCAGTAATTCTGTTTCATGGGAGAAACTCAGGACTGAGAGAAGTCTCCAGCGCCGTCGGAGGTGATTGTGAAGTTGGGAATGTTAATTGCTTTCAGGAAACGTGTTATATGGACAGGTTTTCTGTCAGTGAAGCATTTTAAAGTTTCCCCGCAGGCAGCGTGTCCTCGACACAAGACCTCAGCTGAACACTTTGTTCCTCCATTTGCTCAACACATTTAAAAACGTGCAGTGTAGGTGAACATTTAAAAAGTTATGTTTTTGTAAGATGCTGTGAACAGTCAGTCAGTAGGTGGCTGTTAAGGAACATTTATTACATTTATTAATCCACACTGCAGGTGTGAACTTGTGCGTGACTTCTAAGTGTGAAGTTTCCTCCCACACTGACTGTTCACATCTCGTCTCACATGTCAGGGTGTAGAAACATTAATTAGTGAGGTCATAATTCATCAAGTTGCTACAAAGACGATGAGCAGGATGATAAATATTTGATGTGAGATCAGAAGGGAGCGCCCTCGGTTGTTTGTATCTCTTTGTAGTTCATGCTGCGTTTTTATTAAATATTAACAAGTTCATCCTTCGTCAGCAGACGATGCCTTCGCAGGCATGGATTGGATGTCGGAGAAAATCGACCTGAGCGAGTTCGACCTGGATTCGCTCATCGGCTCCTGCTCATCCGACGACTCCCCCAGCTCCCCCGAGGACCTCCTGGCCTCGCTCGACTCCCACATGGATCTGGATCTAGAAACCTTCAACACAACGACCATCCCCCCCGCGCCCGGCGGCGGCCTGGAGCTGGGCCTGTCACTGGCCGACATCCCCCCTCTCCCCCTGGAGCTCCCCTCTCCCCCCCCTCCTCCTCCGTCTACCGAGGCCACGGAGACGGAGACGTCTCCCGCCGAGGAGGTTGTCGACATGAAGACAGAGCCCCTCTCCCCTGCCTCCCCTCAGGCCTTCACGTTGGAGCTGGGAAGCGAAGTGGACGTGTCGCTGGCGGACGCAGAGAAAATGACCACATCTCTCACGCCGGTTCAGACCGCCGCTGCCGCCGTGGCCCCCATCGTGCTGTCCATCCCCACCGCTCACATCGTGGTGGTGCTCACCAACAAAGACGAGCCCCCCCTCGTGTCCCTGCCCGACCCGTCCATCAAAACCTCCCCGCCGTCGAGCGACTGCGAAGACGACTCCGGGATCGAGTCGGTCGCCAGCTCGCCGCCGCGCGTCCCCTCTCCTCCCCCCACCCCGTCGTCCCCCGCAGCAGCTGGATCCTCCAGGACCAAACCGTACTCCAAGCCAGAGCCCAACGCCACCTCCTCCCCTTCAGCCAAGGCCCCCAAGGTCAAATCGGCGTCCGGCGCTCCCCGGGTGGTGGAGAAGAAGCTGAAGAAGATGGAGCAGAACAAGACGGCGGCCACTCGCTACCGGCAGAAGAAGCGCGTGGAGCAGGAGCAGCTGAACTCGGAGTGCGACGAGCTGGAGAAGAGGAACCAGGAGCTGGCGGAGAAGGCCGAGTCCATCAGCCGAGAGATCCAGTATCTCAAGGACCTGATGGAGGAGGTCCGCAAGCACCGCCGCGGCAAAACCGGCCCGGTGGCGTGACGGGGGCGAGGGTCGTGATTCTAGCTCCAGAGCTCACATGCAGTTTAAGTTTTTGTTTTTAAAAAAAAAGAGATTAGATGAGAGCGGCGTGCAGCGCTGGATGTTCAGGAAAGTCACCGGAGAAAGGATCGGCTTGATGAGAGAAAAAAAAGCGTCTGTGGAAGTTGAGATTATTAGCATAGCGTAGCGTCACGGCAGCGGGGCGGCTGGGAGGTCGTCGGGTGAAGCATCTGTACATGCTTGTCTCCCAGTCCCCTGTTCGATTCCCAACGTGCGCGCCCCTCGCCTCACCTCACACACAGGAGTCCAAGTCCAAACAGAAGGCAGGGCGCGTTTATTAGTCTTCTTTGTAGATTAGGCATGCTTAAAAAAAACAAACCCACCGTAGCTCCCGGTAGTCGTCGTAAACACATTATTGACCACAGAGAGATCCCCCCGCCCCCTCCTCACACTCCGAACACCAGTTAATAGACAGACCCCAGATCAGCTTCAGGATAAAGAAAAGAACCACCTCCCCCCTCTGACCCACTCCGCTTTTAACCCAGTTCTGATCTTCCTCTTAACAGCTTCAAGTCCAGAAAGGGGCCTCATGAATTCTTGATGTTACACTGATGACATGTTTTTTCTTTTATTTCTATTTTTTTTTCTCCTTTGTGTATATAGTTTTTTTTCTCCTCTCCTTTTTGCTTTGCCGATTTGTGGCTTTTTGTTATTTAATGCTGGATAAAACTTGATCATGTCTCGTAGCTCATTCCCTTAGCACAGCAGGTGTTTGGCTTGTAAAAAAACTGCTACCGTTACTCCTTTTTTTTTCTAATAAATATCTATCAGTACTCAATATGTGACATGTGTAGTGTGCTTTTTCCAACTGAAGAAATGATTGGTCCAATCAGTCAGTTACTTAATAGGTAATAATTAAATAACACTTTTTCAGGGACGTTAAAGGGTTGTACTGACACTGTATAATCAATCCTTTTTCATGACATTTAAACATCCCACGAGATAAAAATGAATCTCATAGTAACTGAATTTCATTGAACTACTTGTGGTGGTGGTTTAAAATCAAAATATTCTGACCTAAATCAAACAATGATGTTCAAGCAGGATGGGAGGCTCTTGGATAAAGAGTATAAATTTAGGATTCAATAACTACTTTTTCAGATAAAGTGAAATCTCACCACTATGACTAATATATTTAGCTGTTTGTAAACCATGAACCATCACTGTATCAGTCATTAAAGCGCCGAAGAATAGATCAACTTGCCATGAAATAATCAAAAATCTACATCTGCCAACATAGAAAATCAATCTTTGGATCCCATTAAAGTAGAAAAGTTTGTTCCAAAAAGCAACTTATCACCAAAAATAATTTTTAAAAAAACGAGTACAGTTGTGTATCATGTTGCAGAGTTGAAATACTTTATACTTTGACAAAGTTAAAAATAATTTAGGTTTAAGATTCATGCTGAGTCTGACAGGACTGATTCCTTAGGCTCGGTCCTGGAGGAAAACCACAGGGTTAAATCAAACTCATAGTAACTGAATTCAATTTAACTGCTTAAAAATGACAGAAAATGTTTCCTAGTGTCCATTAACTGTGTTTTCACCATTAGAGTAAAGTAAAACTTTATTCATCCCCACAGCCAAATTCAGATGTCAGGGAGCTCATCACAAAAAAAAACAAAAAAACAGATGACTGCCACTTTCATCCATACAAATGAGCACAACCTAATAGAATGAATACAGCCCCGGGACATACCATAAAATAAGTTAAAATAGATTAAAGTGCAGGTGTGGAGTTTAAAATGAAATAACAATGTATTGTAAACTCATGCAATTATGCATTATCACTAATATATGGCGGTATGTTTGTAATTCATTAATCATCAGTCATTAAACTCTACAAAATAATCAAAAATGGAACCCGTTAAAGAAGAATTGTTTATTCCAACAAGCACTTTAAAAAGAAAGAAAGTTGTGTGTCATGTTGCGGAGGTTTCACTGAGCTCAGCAGAGTTGAGCTCCTCCAGTATTTACATACATCCTCGCTGAGTGTGTGACAGTGTGAGTCAGTCGGCTCTTGAGTTTTGTTTGATGTGTCATAGAAATTAAACACTAGGAGTGAAATGAAGCCGCTCGATCGACCGCAGGAGGGAAAAATGTGAACGCCGCCAGAGTGTTTGGGGTTAGTTTAACCCTGGTATTTACTAAATGTCATGTGTCATATATAAAGACTGAGAGTGAGTTCACGTTAAAACATCTTCCTCAGACTCAGACGAAACTTTTAACTACAGCTTACTTTCTGTCAGGAAGTGAGAGGTACGAGGGAGGAGGTGAGGAGGGGGAGAAACAGCTGGGCAGATGTTTTTATGGGAAGGTCCTTGTAATAGTGAAACCAGACGACATTCGCTCGTCTCTCAGGTGCCAGACGGAGGAGGAGGAAGGGAAGTTGTGTCTGTAGTAGTTTGGTCTGAAGAAGAAGAGATCTACACAAACGTTTCCATCGACAGCCAACAACCGCCCTCTGTGTGTGTTTGTGTAACTGGTTTGGTGGCATTTAAATCGACAAATATTGGTTGTAATGATGCATGATGGGATTGAATGGACTCAGACCCACCAACTGTAAAACAACTGTCTCTGTGTGTGTGAGTCAGAGGCTCACAGCTCAGTATGATGACGACCAGTGTCAAGCAGCTGTGTAAATTTAGTCCTGGCAGTAAAACCACTTAAACACACCGACACACACATGCATTGGCGTGCTCACCCCTCCCTGACAGATTCCTCAGTAGTGAGGCCGTGTCTTCCTGAACACACTCAGATAAGAGGAGTCGTGAAGCCAAAAGACACACGACGATAATAAAAAGCTGAAAGCTGAAAGATAACGTTTTTACAATGAAGGCTGCTAATTAACGGCTGGAGGAGATCCATTGTTCTATTGATGATGATGATGATGATGATTAATGACATGACGTTTCTTATCAACACTGTTTAATGTGTAGCTGTTAAAGTAAAAAAAAAAAAATAGTAGAGTCTGGTCTCATCTGGTTTTTATCAACTAATTAAAATTTATCAGTCAGTTTTACTATTAGCAAGTGTCAATAGATGACTCATTCATAATATACACTACAGTTATTATACTGTACATATAACCTACTGAGCTTTTCCATTGTAGTTTTTAGTTTAGAGGGGAGATTATTGTCTGGACAAACAGGACAGAAGAATTTTGTTCCAAATCCACATTACATTAAACTCTTTTATATGTTTCAGAGGGTATTTAAAGGGATAGCTCAACATTTTGGCAAATTGACCCATTGCCATAATCCCTATAGTCATAGCAGTAGGTTTGTTACCTTTAATTGGTGCTTGCTGGTTTAATTGGCTTGGTGCAAGCTGTTTTTAGAACAATCAAATACACAATCCAAAAACTCCAAAACGCTCTGGTGGACAAGTTGTGACCTGCACATTCACCACGCTATGAGGTAATAATGGTACGTTACAAGACAGAGTTGTTTTAGAGGTAAATTAGTGCACGTTTCCATCGAGGGCAGTTTCTCAGCAAGCAGCCTCTGCATTTCCCTCTAAAACAACTCTGTCTGGTAACGTTGTGTTATTATCTCAGCGTGGTGAATGTGCAGGTCACAACTTGTCCACCAGAGCGTTTTGGAGTTGTTGGATTGTGTATTTGATGAGTTTGATGAACTCATGAAACCAAAAAATCTCATTAGACTCCGTAGTGTAGCTCTGAGCAGCTCACAACTCTGCTCCACCATTCTAAAAATAGCTTGCACCGACAATTAAAGGTAACAAACCTACTGCTAAAACTACAGGGATTATGGCAATGGCCAAAATGTTGAACTATCCCTTTAACTCAACATGTATTTCTTTCCCTCCAACACTTTCTTTACTTGTTTTCACTGAGTACGTTTAGTTTTCTTTATTTTTTCTCACTCTCTACTGTGTTTATAGCAAATATTCATGCATTTATATGTAGGATTATAGATTTGGATTTATAGAGTTAAATAAGAACTGCTGCACAGACTGGTAGTAGTTTCCTGAACAACAGCAGCACTAGACTAGACATCACACCATCCTCTCTGAGCAACATTTCAATTGCACGCTTGTTGTACGCTAATTACAACCCACTGCCTCTAAACGACCTCCTTAGTTCAAAGCACATTTTCCTTGACTTCTCTGAGACGGTGTGTGTTCATTTCTGAATCGTAACAACACCTCACAGTCGTAGTCACAGCTCCAGGTTATTATCTAACATCTTAAATAATCTTAAAACATCTGAAGCGTTTGCAGCAGAAGTTCTCTCTCTGCAGGGAGAACAGGTTTGTAAAAGTATGTAGCGTCGCCACGTGAGACGTGACCTTAGGGATCCAGAGTAGAGCTGAGGTTTGACATGCGTGTGGAGTCTGGTTTCTGTGAGCAACGCCTCAAACATGCTTCACACACACACGCAGATCCTAACACAGGCTGAGGAGTCTAGTTATAATGATCTATGTGGTGAAATCATTCCTCTGCAGGTGTGGTGTCTCCAGGCGAATCAACCACACACACCCACGTTGTTCTGGTCCCGTCACATTCCTCCGCTGCTCCGTAGTAAATAATTAGGATCACGATGGTTTCATTCGTGCTGCTGCTGCTGCTGCTGCTGGAGCCTCATTTTCCTCCTAATTAGAGACGACAAAGGCCAACGAAGAGAATCTGTGTGCAGTCATGTGTCTCACACCATGAGGCTGGTCTGAACTGAAGCTTTGTTTTAACACACACACACGTCAACAACAGGCTGCTTTGTGGCTGTATAACTTTAAAGTGGAGGCCTGGTGTGTATGTGTGTGTGTGTGTGTATCGGAGGTCCGACACTCCTGATGCTCACTGTGGTGTTTGGTTTTTAGTGTCGTGACTGATCTGGATCAAACCACGGAGCTGTGGATGATAATGAAACTACAAATTAGGTTTCAAATCATGAGGTTGAGCTGCACCAGCCACATGAAGTCACTGGCTGTCGTGCCAAAAACTAGTTTAAAACTATAAAAAGACTGAATTCAAACATCTTTTTAAGCTCCAGTTTAAACTGTGATCTTGTATTAACTTTAAACTGTGAGTAAAGGAGATTTAACTTCACCAGTGGTTGTGTTTTTTGAAAATGGATCGACCTAAATTGAGTTGATTTTTAGGTCGCTGTTGGAGACGGACAAGAGAAACTGTTGAACCGAGGGTCAACAAGCTTTTCTGAGAGGATAATAAAATTTGAGCTCTTCTGCTCAGTCAGTCAGCACATTTTTTTTTTGCTTATAGCAACAATGTGATGCTTGTTTTAGAAAAACAGACTTTAACACACTTTTATATTCTCTAGGTCCAGATTTCTTTATATATTTATTCACATATTCGTTTATTCAGTTTTTATTTTGATATGCACACTTCTCGTCTGTGTTGATTAATCTCACTTGGCTATAAATCCAAGTTTAATTTCAAATGGTGCATCAGATAAAGTCAGAATGTAAAACCTGGATTAATGTATTTTAAACCTATACACAGTTGTAATAAATTGTTTTACCTCTTTTTATGACATGATTGATATAGATAATTGCATTTCTTTCTCAAAACTCAATCGATCAATCTCTTCCAAATAGAATCACTGTGGAAATTAAACCACAATTAACCTTTAGAACAGGAATAAAACAAAATGAGATTTGTCTGAAAACAAAATTATTCCAACTTTATGAACAACAGCGTAGTTTTAGATTCACGTCTGCCCGTCCTGGGTTGGGGAAGTTTATGTTTCTCCAATGTTTTCCCTGTTAAAAGGGTTTTCTCTGGAGTTTTTCCTCAGGGTCAAAGGTCAGAGGATGTTGTTGTGATGCTGTGTAAAGCCCTTTGAGACAGACTGTTGGGCTATACAAGTAAAACTGCCTTGCTTTGCCTAAAGAAAACTTTATTGGAGCAACGCTGCATCACTACTTACTGAACTAAACCAGGTGACGGAGCTGGTTGTACCAGTTGACCAGCAGCTGAGTGTTTATTTTTCTATCTGGCTTCCAGTTGTTCTTCCTCTTATTTCGTTTGCCGTTCTGTAGAATTCACATCTGTTCCAACGAAGCGCCCAAAGCCGGTTCAGTAAAAACCGGTTTGACGAGGCTTCTAAATGCGTTTCCTCCTTGTGCAGACTGATCTCCCATCGGTCCCCTGGAGACGAGTCCAGCTGGACTTCACACGTTACATTAAAGGACCCGGTGGTATTCTGGCTGGCCGCGTGCAGCAGTGAAACCTAGTAAGGCAGCAGGACTATTCATAGTTTTCCTACTGTAAGTCACTCACAGCCAATAAGCAACCCGACACAGACCTCGGCCTGTTTGCACGTCTATCTCAGGCTGGTATTAACACGTACAGTATTCATTCAGCACGTGACGGGATGAATCAGGTCTAAATTAGACCTGTGGTTTCATTGATATGATGCGTTGCGGCCAAATCCTACAGGTGTTCACATTATTTTTATACGAATGGGAGCTGCAGCGGAACGAGCCGTGGACTTTGGGATTTATCTCTACATGCAAATGTTGACACACCCAACATCGCTACAACTCCAATGTGCAGAGCGGCTGATTCCACGTGTGCTTTCACACACAAAGACCTTGACATTTAATAACAAAGAAACTCTGAACACATTGAAAACATGCACACGGATCTTTCCTTCAGACTGACTTTGTCCAGGATTTTATCTTCCTACACATCGAAAAGTTGTTTTAACAATACACAGCTTTACCGTTTACAGCAAACAAACTTTTCTTTACTTAACATTTGTTAACAGATGGAAAAGTGTGATATTAAATAAAAAACTTAGTTTCCTTTTTTCTTTTCCAAGACAAGACATTTATTTCATACAGACATAATGAACTTTCATAATATAAATAAAAACCTGTTTCAGTATGTGGTCGATGAAAAGTGCTGCGTTATGTCTGTTAACACATAGTTAGGTTGAATATACTGAGTCATTATTCACAAATGCAACATGTAGATATATTTCAAAACATTAACTTCTTCTTTTTATTTTAGATAACATAATGTCAGTCACATTACAACACAAACTAACTGAGGTGAAGTTCAGGTCGACGAACATGCGTATTGTTAAGGGAAGTGACAAAGTGCAAAACCTCTTAAAGTAAAGGTTGTGCAGTTTCTTCTCAGTGTAGGTAAAAAATAAACACAATACAGCATATAATATGTAATTAAAACAACAAAAATATATAATAAAAAAGCTAATCTCTACAATTAACATGTTTGTAGTCCAGCATGAAGCTCATTCAGCTCCACCAGACATTTAATATTTAGTTTAGCTGAGTGTTTTTCTTCTGGTGCTCAGAGCGTTTTTAGACTCATTCCAGTTTATGATTCAGACACTTTCCCTGCAGTTCCCACACATGAGGTCATTTCTCTCCACAATGACGAAGGCGATGTTGATATTGACCCTGCAACAGCTCACATCAGCCGTAATCTTACCACTCTATAGCAGACGTGCTGCTTTTGGAGGGAAAATGTAAACGACAGCAAAACTAATGTGAATAAAAAAGGAGAAGTAATTAATATGGAAACAGTAGCTGAGCTCTGTGACACGTGAACATGGATGACACATCCTGCCCTTTGTCAACATGACCCAGTGGAGCTGGCTGGGTACACACCCATAAACTACAACCAGGGGTTAAAGTATTAACAGAATCAATGAAAGCTTAATTTTACCCTTTAGATCACGAGATGAGAGGTGGTTTGATCAGTTTCTACTTTCTTTCTGACCAAACGAGCTCTTATTTTTCCCCCCCACACAGTCGCTGTTTGTGGGTCAGTTTGCTCGTCTGTCACCTTTTACACATCTGGGCTGAATTATTCTTAGACTTGTGTCAGTAAGTGCTTTTACTGCCAGCGTGTTTCACTTCACACCTCCGTCCGGCAGCAGGAAGCGACTCTGAAACTAACAAACTGAGGCAAGAGTCATTTACACAGATGAGCCTAAGCCTTTACTTTAGATATGACATTAATGATATGAATAAAACTATACAGCTTTTTTTTATTCGGGGTATTGTAACCCTGGCTGTATTTGTGTCTCACCCGGTCTGACCCTCGGGCCCTGAGAGAGCCGTTGTGCTGGTCTTCAGCTGATATCCTCCACAGAGGATCTGGGAGCAGCTGAGCTCATTACTGAGGTCATGGGCTGCAGATTAGGAAGACAGATTTACTCCCAGAAAGTGGGACGACACTTTTTTCTCTCTTTTTTTTTCCTTCTTTCCTTCTTCACTTTACCTCGTTGTCTTCTCATGTGAGAAGAACACATGCAAACCCAAGAGTTTATCTTCTTATCTTCACCTTATCTATTGACAATCATTATTATTGTGCTTTAACTTTACTGCTTTAATTCTTTCATTCACCTCAGACCTTAATGAAGATTAGGTTTACAAAAGCCTCTGACACACATCGTAGTTGTAGTGCGTGTGTGTGTGTGTGTGATCTGGTTTGTCTATCTTTGTGGGGACCGGTGTAAAGGTAATCAGAGAGTCAGGACATTTTGTCTGATCCTCACTTCCCTAAAGTGCTGCTGAACGTTTTAGTTTAGAGGAAGTGTTGCGTTACGCTGCAGTACTGATGGACAGTTACAGATAGGCTAATATTAATATTAATATACAACAGTGTAGATGTGTGAATGTGTTGAATCATTGCACGCTGCAGTGAGTGGAGAAAAAGGCGGAGATAGAGGAGAAGATACAGCTGGGTTTTTTTTAAAAGATGGTCTTCTGTGGAAAGAGGAAGTAACAGCACTTCTAAGAATCCACCCGAGATAAAGAGGAATTCAACACGAACAGTATGATGAAACGGAGTCGACTGATTAATCATGACAATATGTGTGGAAATGTTCTTATTTTAAAATTAGTGAATAAGTTATTTCTGAGCCTCTTTTTCTATTTCCTGCACTTTTGTCTGTAGCTCGAGGGCGCCTCCTGGTGTCACCACGTAAAACTGCACACAAAGATTTTCTATATGTGATTGTTACAAGGCAAGGCATCTTTATTTATATAACGCATTTCATACCAAGGCAACTTAATGTTGAAGAAGAAAAGAAGGATAAAAAAGTGGAATAAAAGAAAATAGATCAAGTTTAAGTTCTTATAAAGAGCTCAGCCACAAGCACATGAAAAGAGAAATGTTTTTAACCCAGATTTAACCAGTCACACAAAACTGTGACTGGAAGGAGGTCAACAATTAAAATGTAATTGCACATACAACCCTGTGTTGTTTTGCATGTTTTTGTCCACTTTACTACACAAAGCATCCAGGGTTAGTGGTTGCCATCTGTTATGATATTAGAGCAATGTTTTTATATTAAAATACCCATTCAGTTTCTTGTAATGAAAGTTTTTTGTCATGTGATAGCTACACTGCAAATTTCACTAACACTTATAACAAGGATCACTGTGGCTCGGGACAAATGTGCTGAGGTCTCACCTGTTTGTTATGAGTAAACATTAGGCATTTTGGCATGACATCCCTGGTCCTAGGCCTAGGTGAAGTCAAAGTTAGAAACAATAAATGATCTTGTATACTGGTTGAGGTCAAATCTCTTGAATGACATCATGACAACACAGTCATTTTAGGGCAAAATTGAAAAATATGTTCAATACCAGAGGCACAAAAAAGTTTTTGGCAGGCGAAATAGCCTGATTTTTACATTATAATGTCCCTTTAGTCATTTTTCAAAGCTGTTTTTGTTTTGTTGTTGTTTTTTTCTTCAATCTAACATGTAATAAAATTGGTAAAATTTAAAACTGAACGCTGCTTTATTCAGTTTTACTAAATTGAGGAAATCCTCCCGACAACTACACTTTTTTTTAATGTTTGTTGTGTTTTCTTGCTGTGAACCGCTTTACACCACAGAAGAAGAACGGGAGGCGGAAGTAGAAGAGGAGGAAGAGCGCTGTCAGACTGGAGACGGGAGGCTGCAGCCAAAGATACTCTATTACTATCTGACACGTTTATCAATGATTTCTACAAACTAATAATCTAAAATATGTCAGATTAGTATCAACACACCGACGCATGTGTCGGACCGTAAACATCGGAGCCGGTGTCGCTTTCTTCTTCGCTGTTTGTGCTTTTTACACGAAACTTTGCCTCGAGCCGCGAGCAGCTGATCTCAGGTCTGTTTTTTATGCTGTTCACCAGGTTCATTATTAGCAGGTAGGTCTGATCAATCGTAACATTAACTCCAGGAAACAAAATCTACAGAATTCGTACCAAACTCCATTCATAAAAAAAATTATGGAAGCGCCATTGTTTTTCACAATAAAACTTCCGGATTTCATCATCAGTGGACCATAGAGTTTTGGTGGCTTTAGGAAGTTGTTAGGAGTCACAGGATCGTTACAGATACAAATCACAAGCTCCCTCTGCACAACATCTAAAGCTGCAATGATAACTTGATTCATTGATAGCCAATCTGCAAAGACATTCAATAACTGATTTATTGATTTAGTTATTTTTAAGATCTTGTAACAAATGTGACAGAATAAGTTTCAATATTCAGGATGTCGATCTGTTTAAAACATTTTTCTGGTGTTTTATAGAAAAAACAATTAGCCTACTCACAAAATCAATAATCTAATTAAAATCTGCTTTAGTAGTAACCCCGATTCTCTATAGATACTAATCTGCACAGTTGACAGATGAAGTAATTTAGAGTTATATCACATTTTCTTTAATGTAGCCTAATAATCTAACAGTATTTTATTCCACTATAGAAACACTTAAAGATAAGACTGAACATCAGATTAGAGTCTTAACAAGAGAAAGTTTTTTTTTATCAGAACTTAAAGGATTTGTGTTTTATCTCCCTGAATGAATTTTAATTTCCACAGGATGACCTCCACTCTTCCTCGTCACGTTGTCTGGGAGTCAGAGGGGCTGGTGGCCTACCTCCACCCCCGGCCCTGGACCCCGGGCTCGGTCGTCCTGGAGAGAAGCAGCGGTGGCGTCCCAGGAGGAAGCATCTTCCACCTGCCGGAGCCGGAGTTTTTATCCTGGTTGTTGGGAGCGAGAGCCGTGTCCGAGCTGCTGTGTGAGCGGCTGGGGGTCCGCAGGTGTGCACTGGTCAGCAGACCTCATCCAGACAGACCTGCCCAGGTGAGGAGATGAGACCATGTGATGTAACCAGAGCAGCGTCTTGAAGGTTTTAATGACATTGAACATCAAATATATACTATGAGATTATTTTAAAGAAAAGCCCTTCAGGTTACATTTAGAGATTTCTCACCTGTCATCAATAATGTCACGAATGACAGCTCCCATTACAGTTTTTCTCAATCGCTTTGGTGCTATTCTCACCTCACTCTTAACATTTGCACAACAGTTAGTGCATTTCTCAAAACAATTGTTACAAACTGCAAAACCTAGTGGACAACCTGCAAAAGTGCGTCACTTGCTCAAAATGGATTGTCCATCACTCAAAAGCAAGTACTTGTGTCAGTAAAACTGTCAGTGTCGTCAAAATGAGAAGTCTTGCCATCATCGTTTATGAGCATGATAGTCAAATGGCTTTGTCATGTTTTCATTATGACACTTTATTCTCTATGCGTTTTTCAATGCAAAAAGTAATGATACTACCTGAAAATGTTCAAGACGGCACTATACACTATGTACAGCCACAGTAAAGTTACATATTAGCCTACTGTAGTGGAGTAACTGATACTGAATATGTTTCACATTTTTACTGCATATGCTCTTTGTAATTCTGATTTGTTCACAGCGTTGTGCAATAGAAAAACACACTACAGTCATCTACAACAGACATAAGAAACAGCCTTTGAGTACAACTTTACGTAAATCTGGTCTCTAGTGAAGCCGAAAGTCTAAATGTACAGTAAATGTAAAAAAAAAAAAAAAAGATTGTCCCACTGTATCTTACAGTAAAACCTGACACAACGAGCAGTGCAGATTGTTTAGTGCTGAATTACTGTCCAACACTATACATACCTGTTCTCCCTGAAATGTTTGAATTGACAGTGCTTCTCCCAACATTTACAATGAGTTTGACAGATTTTGAAAACTAGTTCAACAATTTTGTATGTGATGACTGAAGCAATGAAATGAGGACTATTAGTTTTTTAGGGAAAGACTATTCAGTGTTGAAAAGTACAGTTCATTTTGACTGATATGACATAAGCAAATGATAATGTTATAAAACAGCAGAGAATTGTATGAAAGCAACTGATGCATGTCCAAAAGCATTTGCAATTTGTTCAGAGGAAGGAGAAACTGCTACAATGATGTGCACAAATGACTACATGTTGAGGAGGTTGAACTAATAGTTATGAGAACCTTCATTCTGATCTGAGAATAGCACCAAAGCGATTGAGAAAAACTGTAATCTGAAGTGGCGATGCCCATTCCTTGGATCTGTGTATATGTATAGCACTGTCAATATAATTACCATTGCACTAAACTAATAATTTATTACACTACTGGTTTCCTGTTTTTCTTATTTTATTCTTGAGTTACTTGCACTTAGTTTATTGTATTTTATTACCTCTATTGCTTTTAAATATTTTATTTGTACTTTTATGCAACAACCAAAGTACTTATTTGTAATTATATGTAACAAATAAACTAGAAATATAATGAATTATCCCATTCATAAAACATGCATGTTTATTTAATGAAAAAACATGTGGGACAACACATTGATTCTTTGCTCATTTTATAGTTTGTCCATCATTTTACTTGTTAAACTTTCTAAGGAGAATATTGGGAACAAGAAAACACTCAAAAAATATATTTTACTACTTTCTAAGATAAATTAAATCAAGGAAGTCAGTGGCTTCTCCACTACTTGTTATTAATTTGTGCATTTCAAAGACATTCAGCGTCAGCCTTTTCAGCATTTACTTCGGCATCTTCTTCAGCTAATTCAGCATTGCTTCAACAATGTCATTCAGCTTCACACACATTTTCCTTTTTTAAATGTTTTTCTAGTTGTGTTTTAACATCAGTGAATGTATTTTACAGCTGAATGAAACTCATGAATGGGACTAAAAAACCACAGACAGAAAACACAAATTATGTGAAAGTCAGTTTTCAGTTATAAAGTCCATCGTTGACCGTATTTCCTCTTCCACAGATCCGTGTCCTCCCTCTTCACGGTCTGGATGCAGAGTGGCGCCCCCACCTGGCAGGAGATGAGGAGCACAACGCCTTCGACCCCGGGTTCTGCACCTCCAAGACGGCGCCCCGATGGAGCGACTCGCAGCTGACCGAAGTCCAGACCAAGATTCGAGCCGAGCTGCCGTCGCCCGACGCCGCTCCCGACCTGAGCTTCCTCGGCGACGACCCGGCTCACCCCGGCCTGTTCTCCCGCATCGTCCGAGGGGAGGAGCAGCAGTGGCGGGTGTGGGATGACGCGGGTCACGTGGCCTTTCTCACGCCTTTCCCCAACTCCCCCGGGTTTACCGTGCTGGTCCCACGCCGACCTCTGACCTCGGATATCTTCAGACTGGAGAAGGCGGACTACGAAGGACTGGTTCTGGCGAGCAGGAAGGTGTCGCGGCTCCTGGAGGACGGGTTGGGCGCCGCCGGGGTCGGGCTCATCTTTGAGGGTTTTGAGATCGATTACGCTCACGCCAAGCTGATCCCGCTATTTCTACCGGCGACATCGGAGGCAGGAAATGATGTCACTGAACCCAGACCGCCACAGTTTTACCCCAAATACCCCGGATACGTGACCTCAGAGGACGGACCTGAAGCCAGCCCGGAAAGTCTGAAGGAGATCCACGCTAAAATCACTCAGAGGTAAAACTGATCGTCACAGTTTGATACGAGAGGAATCATGACAGGACGTCGGCTCCGTGAGGAAACGAGAAGAAAACAGTCTGAAAAGAGGAGTTCAGTTACTACATCACTGACAGGTGTCGTCATTGGCAGTTATTAAAGCTGATGGTCAGAGACAGACGGGAATGATTGAAACTGGGACACATTGATCCCAACACCTTCGCTCAGACCAAACTGTCCCTGAAACCTGCTTTAAATCTGAGTCCAACTATGTTGATGAAGTTTCTGAATGTATCTTCATCAGTTGTGACGCAGTAATCTGTCCCCAGACACTTAATCAATATTTGGTGATTTTGTTTTATACATTCTTGAAAAATGGTCCTCAAACTTAAAAAAAAACAACTAACTTATCTCTTCTTTTATTTCACTTTGTTACTTTTTACTGTCAGAAGAATCATTTTTGTCGGTTGTATCTTCTGAAAGTCGTAACACGACATAATCAACCGAGTAAAACGGTGCCAAGTGAAGTGATTTGTTTACAGCAGAGCAGAACATTAAATTAAGAAATTAAAACATCTGATTAAAAAAAGATTTAATCAGTGTGGAGGCTCCATGACCAGCAGTGTGTGTGTGTGTCTGTTAGTTATGCAGGAAAAATGAAAAGATGTGGAATCCTTATAAAACCTCAGATGTACAGACAATCCCTGTTTAGCCTGAAATACCAGAAGCCTTATCAGTCATTTTAATATCATATATTTCTCTATTTGTTTATTATTATTTATATAATAAATGTTTTTATTTTATTTTGCTTCCTAAAAATCAAAATATGAAATCCAAAGATTAATTCTGCTTTTAAAATTAATCCACACATGTGCTGAGGTGACAAACATTTGCACAAATGTACAATTTATAAAGATTTTAATCAAAATAAAGACTTGTTTATGTCTTTTTGTGATATATTGATTTTTTGTGTATCACAAAAACCAGACTAAGGTGTGCCAAGAAGAGAGAAACAATGTGTTTTTAACTTAATCAACAGATTAAATTGTTATGTAAATTCACCCTAAATGGGAGCGGTTACCTCACATTCATTACGCTGCATATTTGTCGTCCCTTCACTAATTACAGTGTGTTATGTGTTTAGTTTGTTAACCGCTTACATAATCGGCCTGCCCACTCATTACATGGCTGCTAATTGGTCCCGCAGGGTGTCGCTCGTTACGAGGCTTAATTAGCGCCTTTCTCTGTGTTTAATCAGTGCTGTGTAATCCAGGCTCCGCTCCAGGCTGTCAGGACACCGGACAAAAGATGTGTGTGTGTTAATGAGACAGGTTTCCATGGGAACAAACACAACTCTTCCGAGGAAAAATCTACCTCGGTTCAAATTGTTAATATTTTATTCTTCACTTTTATTGTTAATAGTTTTCTCTGTTGTCGTGTTTGACTATGTCGTGTGGAAGAATCATCTGCTGGATGAGCAAAATGCAAATCTCCCAGAATAAAGTGAGGCTCAGTTGTTAATGTAAATTGTCTTGTGAACCGTCACTGTCTGATGAACAACACATAGCCCATTAAACTTTAAATTTGCATCCTGTCAAACAAATGTGGAACTCATCTGAACACAAACATTTGTTGAAGGCTGGCAAACAATCTGTGTAAGAGATAGAGGCTGTAATATCTTCAATTCATGCAAGGAGTTTGCTTTTGGTTATAAAAGAGTCTCATATTAATTTAGAGGAATCTACGTTACCCACTTGTTAATGGGTCCATTTTCGATAAATATATGGTTTTGTCTTTATAGTTATTTTGATATTATTTAGTGGTCGACTCACCCAACATTTCTTAGTTTTGGTTTCCCAGACGCTGCCTGGCGGGTCATGGGAATAACCAAACCAAACAGATCGCTAGTTGGCATCATTTATGGTTGGAACTACGATGGTGTCTGATCGTCTTTGAACCTCCGACTTTCGTTCCTGATCATTGAAAACATCCAAGAACATTCAACATTCCAAGAATTTCACCGTGCGCCCGGAGGCTCATGGGAAATGTAGTGTGGAAACACTTTGCTTTCCGAAACTCCACGTAGTCCCTTTAATGTAATTTTACACCCAATATACAAAAAAATGATGAGATTGTACCTTCTGCTTTTAGATAATATAAGAAAATTGCAGAAAAATACCCCCCAAAAAATATTGTTATATTTTTCTGGTCCATTTTTTACAAGTTTGTTTCATTACATAAACTTATCACAATTCACAGTCAGGGAGGTTTTCAATGTCTACTGTTAAATTTATTGACATTAACAGGAACAATTTGAAATGGAGTGTGTTGATTGGTAGTGTTTAAAATTTAGATAAAATTCAGATGTGTGGCCCAAAGTTGTCTTTATTTAAACTTCAAATAAAGATAGCTTTGGGCCACGTATCTGATCTGATACATGCTTCCACATCTGGACCAATTCTGACACGCATGCACAGAAATTTATCATTAAAAAAAACAAAATGTGGAAAATCCGTTTTCCAAGGTGTGGTTGATCTACAACTGGCAACTTGATTACACCTTGGCATCGTGCTGCTGCTTGGACAAGCTCCGCCCACAGCACCTGCCGTCCACACGCTCCATCTTGGTGATGTAGAGAAGCGGCTCGATGCTGCAGCTCAGGTCCATGATGGAGAAGACGCTGATGCTGATCTGGCAGCGAAACGCCACGAACGTGTAGTAGGACACGAAGGGCATGAGCGCCACGGGCGGCAGGTAGTTGACCACGATGATGGCCAGGATGGTCAGCACCATCTTGAAGGCCTTCTTCTTCACCGGGTGCATCTCCTCCTTCCCCATGACGGAGCGTCGCAGGACCCAGATGACCGAGATGTTGCAGAAGACCATGACGGCGAAGGAGAAGAGGATGACGCCGCTGAAGACCTCGTTGACGCTCATGACCCCCAGGGTGCACTTGGTGAGGCCGTAAGCCAGGACGAAACCCCAGACCACCACAGAGATGCCAATGCGGATCTTGTTGTCACGAATACCGGTGAACAGTACCGGGTGGACCACTGCGATGTAGCGGTCGAGGCAGATACACACCTGGGGGAAGAAGTATGACCTTGGAATGAACTTCAGAGCATTTCCATGAGTTTTAGAAGAAAGAAAAGAAATTCAAGAAGAAGACTGATGAAGAGTCAGAACATGTTTGCCAAACATTAAAGTGCCTCAACATTCAGACACTTTTTAAAATATCCATACCTTTCTGTACCTCTAAGGAAACCATGTGTTACTCTTGGCATTAACTATAAATAATTCATTACCTAACTTACCTCTAACTTGAACATCACAGGGAAATAAACTGAGACAAGTTAAGAAATTGTCCAAAAATTAATTGCATAGAAAATCCTCACATTAGAAAAGTCCAAAAAGTAAAAAAAGTCACACACTCGTATACAATATTTAGTTGCACCGCCTTTAGCATTGATAACAGCATCGTTTCGATAAGCTTCTTCAATGTCACAACATTTATTTCCGTCCTGAGTTGGATTTATTTTTCAAAGATTCTCTCATTTCTTCCTTGAAGATGATGGTTCCCCACTGTCCTTTCAGTTTTTAATAATGTGTTGGACAGTTCTTAGCCCAGTTTTAGTCTCATCAGTCTCCTTAGATGTTTTATTTGCTTGATGCCAATAATTTGACCCTTCTGAACCAGATTAACATATTTTAAGAAATGAGACTGCATCAGTTAGGGTTAGATAAGTTGAAACATAATCATCTATGCAGTAATTATCCAATGGGAGGCTCTGACCTGTTATCTTAATCAAATCCAAGTGGTGACAGGCAGTGTCTATCTATTTTAAATATCAAAGTTTGTTGTATTGGACATCATAACTCACCAGAAAGAGCGGTGCTACATCTTTGACCCCGTACGCAAACCTCTGAAAGTACCAGATGCGACTGTCACCCAGCAACAGCCGGTTGGTCATCTCAATGGGCGTCATCAGACAGAAGTAGGCATCCAGGAGGGCCAGGTTGAAGATGAAGATGTCCGAGGTGGAGGCGTCGCTCTTCTTGGTGGCGATCTGCCACATGACCAGGATGTTACAGGGAGTCCCCAACGCCAGGTTGAACACCTTGACCCCAAAGTAGAAGATGAAGCCGTACGGGGCCACAGCGCACACCGGGAACTGGTACCACGGTGGGGTTACATGGTGGTGGCCACCGACAGTGGTGGAGTTCACGTAGTGGCTGGTGGTGGGAGTCAGCGTGGTGTTGAACATTGTGGCGGACAAAAAGGTGAAAGCTGGAAGAAGAATCACCAAAAAAGATCTTAAAAAATACTTTGGATGCAGTGAAATCCAAAAAGCATCAGTCCATCTTACCTGCAGCAGATTCACAGCGTCCAACAGTAGATGTTCTCCACCAGCTCCACAGCTCCTTTGCACGCAGCGTCAGATCTTTTAAACCCCATGCACAGGGACTGTTGCCATGTTTGGATTGGGCCAGTCTGAGGAACGTCAGTGATCCCTCGTTAACTTTGTGTCTGACCGAAGCGCTGATAGGGCGCCGTTGCAAAAGACGCCAAGATGTCTTCAGTGATTGGACAGTTTGGGTGCGTACAGAGGGGTGTGTTCGGGCTGAAGCTGTGTCCATGGAGGAGCAAACATTAATGACTTTCTTGAGTTAGTCTTTGAGTAATTAATGCATGGAGGGGACTCTGTATTTGCCTTCAGGGCTCCCTAATTACAGCACAACCTGCCTGCAGAACATGCTGCAGGTCGGCCAAGTCTGTAGTGTTCATTAATTACACTATAAACCAACATTTGAGAGAAGAATATATGTAGTATTCTACTTTTCTATGTATTTGGTATTTTTCTACATTATGATTCATATTAGTCTGTGAAACAGTAAACTGAGTCTGGCACTTTATCTACAGCAGTTAACCTCACTGATGCAACTGTACACTGTACAGTAAACAGGTGATGCAAGGAAAGCATGAATGAGAAATCTAATGCAAGAGCTTACTAACGGGCCCGTTCCAAGTGTCTGAGACATAAAAATAAAAACTCTCTTGGGAATAAAAGCCTACAAAGTCACCAATTTACAGAAACAGTGCTGTCTGTATAGTAACATCTTTATACAATCAAATGTTACCCCAACTTTAACCCTATCCATGATCACTTTACTGTGATGTAGACAACTATTCAGTCTGTTTCTTAAAATTTGGCCAGGTATGTCAAATTTTATAGTGCATGAAACAGCCTGTCTTACAAACTTAAGAGAGTTTTGGCTTCAGTTGTTTTGTATTTGATCATTCCTGATGGAGTCAAACAACTTTATGAAAATGCAATTTTACTGTAATATCCCTTGAAATATGAAATGTGCTCAGATTTGTATATACATGTGGCACAAATTGTACAACAAAAAGTACTTCAGAAATTCATATATTCATAGATAGATTCATATTCATTCAATAAAACAGAAGCTAATGTGTTGCGTATGACTGTAAAGATTTTTAACCTAAAAAAATCTGTTGAGATTTAGAAAATCTTTATGTGTGT
This sequence comes from Decapterus maruadsi, assembly GCA_030347415.2. NCBI lineage: Eukaryota > Metazoa > Chordata > Actinopteri > Carangiformes > Carangidae > Decapterus > Decapterus maruadsi. Next base: position 6,764,826 of record CM064901.1, read on the forward strand.
ACCAGGCTTTAAGGTGCATAATCAAAAAAATGTGTATATCATCGGCATATAGGTGGATTTGGACTTAAATTTCCTTACTCCAATTCATACAACACCAATTCATACAAATAAAAGAAACAAAACAGGTGAAAATAAGATTAATACAACCAGTGGCTATTTGTTATCAAGCTTGAAGAGTCACATTGTTTGTCAAACGACAGGATAAGAACAGCTTCAAAGTCAAATGTGATGGGTTAAAGGAGGCATCACTATATGCAGACGATGCTGTCCTTACTCAGTAAATTAGAAAACACACATCTTTGTATGAACATTGATTAATCAGGCCACAAATAAACATTTAACACAGAGGTGGTGCTGTCACCTGTCAGTTTTGACTGTGGGTATTCAAATGCAGTGCATGGCGGGGTTTCTGTCAGGTGGTTGTCTGTGGCTATTAGTATAGCATTCACCTCTGCATCTGTCTCTCTGAAGGCTGGGACTCCTAGTGAAGAACAAGGACATTTCTAAAAGGTAAAGTGACTGTAAATGTTGCTATGAATTTTGTGTTTTCTTTCTTCTTTCTTCAAGGTTCATGAAATTATTTTGAGTATTTTGCAGAAAAAACTGGATTTCCCCAATTTAGAGACAAAAATTGTAGCCTGACTAAAATGACAACGACTATCTGAAGAACACTTTTCTCAAAGAGCAGACTGTATTGAATCATAAGTATTTAGGAGCCTTGCCTTATTTTACCCCATATGTCTTGACAGATGCACATTCTGCACGTTCTGGATCAATTGTTTTGTGAATCAAGATTTTGTTGTCACATTAAAAACGTGGAAGAAGCAGCTGTTACAGTGGAATCTCTTGGCAACAAATTGAATTGAAGGCAACTGGACTTTGATTCAATTTGTTGCCAAGAGACAATGATGACCTGGATGAATGAGAATACTCACAGACACGTTACAGTGGAAGATTTCCATTTAGATAAATAGCCTATATTTAAGTCACTATCACTAAACAAGACAATGCTATGGTGGCTGAGCTTAAAACCCTCAAATTAAATTATGAGATTTAGTTCATATAATAGTAGTTATTGCAGTTTAAACCTAGACAGACCAGTGTGCTTCACAAACAAATCTGTAGTTATCGTATGAAGCGTGCTGCCATATCTTTGAGATATGTTATTGTCATTTTAAATTGAAATTCCTAAATGCTCCAAATTTCCAATCTATATTTGATTCTTAAATATGGTTAAACTAGATGTAACTTCACACAATGTCATATACTATGTGTGACATTGTTTACATACAGAGTGAAATTAAATTATTGCTCCAACATAGGCCTAAGGCTCCATCAAGATAAATATTTAACTGGAAGCCAGAGAGGTGGGATTGTGGCGGTTGCTGCTGAGCATACAGAGCTACACAACCTGTGGTGACTGTGAGCAGCTCAGAGGAGACATCACGTGAGCCAGGCTGGGCCTCTCAGGTAAATCATACGTGCTTCAAAATGAAAACAATGTGGCAAAACCACAAGCCTGACAGAACAAACTTCACTAAAAATAAAACAATGGAACATGACAGTGATTTGAATGTGGGAATTTGCATCACGTTTCTATGCTGATGAGACTTTGCAAAGGAAAACCTGGTGTGAGATGATAGTAAAAAGACGTAGTGTTTGTGGAACTGTTGAACGTCCATGTTATTGAAGAAGGTGAACAAAATGACTGGTTCCTTGTTTTTGTTTTTTACCGTGTGTATTTCTAGTACCGTACACTGCTGCTAACACAATTGTGTCTTGTTTTTCATATTTCAAGGCTCATTGGCTCTTTTTTTTTTTTTTTGCATATTATCCCGCAGTGATCTGCATAGCCTAATGGTCTTATGGCCTATTGATTAGCATTTGCGTAGTGATATTTGTTTTGTTTTGCTTCACTGACACCATTTGGGCATTAGAATTAATTTAGATTTAGAGCCTCTGTATGCTAGATGCTAATTTTGCCTTCCTGCTATTTAGTGATAACCAAACCCAAAACAATACTGCGGTAAAGTGAGCCGCCGTTTGCGAGATAATGGTAAAGTGAGCCGCTGTTTGATTTTCGTTGCGCTCGCGCTATAGTAAATACGGTAGGCACGGTTCTCGAGCAAAGTGGAGGTCCTGAAAGATACATAAAGCCTATGTGCTTTTACTGGAGAATAACTTCCAAGATGAATCAACGTTTTAGTTATATTTCACTGACATAAGGGGGAGATAAATCACCTTTCATTTATTTTTTTATTTATTTTACTGTAGAAATTTTGAGAAAAATTAATTAAAAATAACCCCTGTAATAAAATACATTCACAGTGTGCTGACATTTGACCTTACATCACATAAATTCCTTTATAGGTGTATTCCTTATTTCTTTTGCATGCTGTTCCTGACATCTCACTCTACCTCTGGTATCATTTTGGTGGCATTTTACTGTAGAAATTTGGAGAAAAATAACCTTAAAGTCACCCATATAACAAAACTCAGTTACAGTACGCTGACCTTTGACCTTATGTCAAATCAATTCCTACATAGGTGTGTTCCTCATTTCTTTTGCATATTGTTCCTGGGGTCTCACTCTACTTCTGGTATCATTTTGGTGGCATTTTACTGTAGAAATTTGGAGAAAAATGAGTTTAAAGTCACCCATATAACAAAACCCAGTTACACTATGCTGACCTTTGACCTTACATAACATCAATTCCTTCATAGGTGTGATCCTCATTTCTTTTGCATGTTGTTCCTGGAGTCTCACTCTACTTCTGGTATCATTTTGGTGGCATTTTACTGTAGAAATCTGGAGAAAAATCATTTTAGAAATCCAGACTATCATGACTCAATCACATTTACTGTATGCTGACCTTTGACCTTAAGTCAAATCAATTCCTTTATAGGTGTGTTCCTCATTGCTTTTGCATGTTGTTCCTGTGGTTTCACGCTACGTCTGGTATCATTTTGGTAGAATTTTACTGTAGAAATTTGGAGAAAAATAACCTTAAAGTCACCCATATAACACAACCCAGTTACAGTATGCTGACCTTTGACCTTAGGTCACATTAATTCCTTCATAGGTGTGATCCTCATTCCTTTTGCATGCTGTTCCTGGGGTCTCACTCTACTTCTCGTATCATTTTGATGGCATTTTACTGTAGAAATTTGGAGAAAAATAACCTTAAAGTCACCCATATAACAAAACTCAGTTACAGTACGCTGACCTTTGACCTTATGTCAAATCAATTCCTACATAGGTGTGATCCTCATTTCTTTTGCATATTGTTCCTGGGGTCTCACTCTACTTCTGGTATCATTTTGGTGGCATTTTACTGTAGAAATTTGGAGAAAAATGAGTTTAAAGTCACCCATATAACAAAACCCAGTTACACTATGCTGACCTTTGACCTTACATAACATCAATTCCTTCATAGGTGTGATCCTCATTTCTTTTGCATGTTGTTCCTGGAGTCTCACTCTACTTCTGGTATCATTTTGGTGGAATTTTACTGTAGAAATTTGGAGAAAAATAACTTTAAAAATCCAAACTATGATGACTCAACCACATTTACTGTATGCTGACCTTTGACCTTAAGTCAAATCAATTCCTTTATAGGTGTGTTCCTCATTGCTTTTGCATGTTGTTCCTGTGGTTTCACGCTACGTCTGGTATCATTTTGGTAGAATTTTACTGTAGAAATTTGGAGAAAAATGAGTTTAAAGTCACCCATATAACAAAACTCAGTTACAGTATGCTGACCTTTGACCTTATGTCAAATCAATTCCTACATAGGTGTGTTCCTCATTTCTGTTGCATATTGTTCCTGGAGTCTCACTCTACCTCTGGTATCATTTTGGTGGCATTTTACTGTAGAAATTTGGAGAAAAATGAGTTTAAAGTCACCCATATAACAAAACCCAGTTACACTATGCTGACCTTTGACCTTACATAACATCAATTCCTTCATAGGTGTGATCCTCATTTCTTTTGCATGTTGTTCCTGGGGTCTCACTCTACTTCTGGTATCATTTTGGTGGCATTTTACTGTAGAAATTTGGAGAAAAACTTTAAAAAGTCAAACTATATGACAAAACCCAGTTACACTATGCTGACCTTTGACCTTACATAACATCAATTCCTTCATAGGTGTGTTCCTCATTTCTTTTGCATGTTGTTCCTGGGGTCTCACTCTACTTCTGGTATCATTTTGGTGGCATTTTACTGTAGAAATTTGGAGAAAAATCATTTAAAAAATCAAATGATGACTCAACCACATTTACTGTATGCTGACCTTTGACCTTAAGTCAAATCAATTCCTTTATAGGTGTTTTCTTCATTTCTTTTGCATGTTGTTCCTGTGGTCTCACTCTACTTCTGGTATCATTTTGGTGGAATTTTACTGTAGAAATTTGGAGAAAAATCATTTTAAAAATCTCACCCATGATGACTCAATCCCACTCACTGTATGCTGACCTTTGACCTTAGGTCACATCAATTCCTTAATAGGTGTGTTCCTCATTTCTTTTGCATATTGTTCCTAGGTCTAACTCTGCTTCTTGTATCATTTTGGTGGCATTTTACTGTAGAAATTTGGAGAAAAATAACCTTAAAGTCACCCATATAACAAAACTCAGTTACAGTACGCTGACCTTTGACCTTAAGTCAAATCAATTCCTTCATAGGTGTGTTCCTCATTTCTTTTGCATGTTGTTCCTGGGGTCTCACTCTACTTCTCGTATCATTTTGGTGGCATTTTACTGTAGAAATTTGGAGAAAAATGAGTTTAAAGTCACCCATATAACAAAACTCAGTTACAGTACGCTGACCTTTGACCTTATGTCAAATCAATTCCTACATAGGTGTGATCCTCATTTCTTTTGCATATTGTTCCTGGGGTCTCACTCTACCTCTGGTATCATTTTGGTGGCATTTTACTGTAGACATTTGGAGAAAAATGAGTTTAAAGTCACCCATATAACAAAACCCAGTTACACTATGCTGACCTTTGACCTTAGGTCACATCAATTCCTTAATAGGTGTGTTCCTCATTTCTTTTGCATATTGTTCCTAGGTCTAACTCTGCTTCTTGTATCATTTTGGTGGCATTTTACTGTAGACATTTGGAGAAAAATAACCTTAAAGTCACCCATATAACAAAACCCAGTTACACTATGCTGACCTTTGACCTTACATAACATCAATTCCTTCGTAGGTGTGTTCCTCATTTCTTTTGCATGTTGTTCCTGGGGTCTCACTCTACTTCTCGTATCATTTTGGTGGCATTTTACTGTAGACATTTGGAGAAAAATGAGTTTCCAAACTAAGTCAACCCATTTACTGTATGCTGACCTTTGACCTTAAGTCAAATCAATTCCTTTATAGGTGTTCATTTCTTTTGCATGTTGTTCCTGTGGTCTCACTCTACTTTGTATCATTTTGGTGGCATTTTACTGTAGAAATTTGGAGAAAAATAACTTTAAAAATCAAACTATGATGACTCAACCACATTTACTGTATGCTGACCTTTGACCTTAAGTCAAATCAATTCCTTCATAGGTGTCATCCTCATTCCTTTTGCATGTTGTTCCTGGTGTCTCACTCTACCTCTGGTATCATTTTGGTGGCATTTTACTGTAGAAATCTGGAGAAAAATGAGTTTAAAGTCACCCATATAACAAAACCCAGTTACACTATGCTGACCTTTGACCTTAGGTCACATCAATTCCTTCATAGGTGTCATCCTCATTTCTTTTGCATGTTGTTCCTGGTGTCTCACTCTACCTCTGGTATCATTTTGGTGGCATTTTACTGTAGACATTTTGAGAAAAATAACTTTAAAAATCCAAACTATGATGACTCAACCACATTTACTGTATGCTGACCTTTGACCTTAAGTCAAATCAATTCCTTTATAGGTGTTTTCTTCATTTCTTTTGCATATTGTTCCTGGGGTCTCACTCTACCTCTGGTATCATTTTGGTGGCATTTTACTGTAGACATTTGGAGAAAAATGAGTTTAAAGTCACCCATATAACAAAACCCAGTTACACTATGCTGACCTTTGACCTTACATAACATCAATTCCTTCGTAGGTGTGTTCCTCATTTCTTTTGCATGTTGTTCCTGGGGTCTCACTCTACTTCTCGTATCATTTTGGTGGCATTTTACTGTAGACATTTGGAGAAAAATAACCTTAGAGTCACCCATATAACAAAACTCAGTTACAGTACGCTGACCTTTGACCTTATGTCAAATCAATTCCTACATAGGTGTGATCCTCATTTCTTTTGCATATTGTTCCTGGAGTCTCACTCTACTTCTGGTATCATTTTGGTGGAATTTTACTGTAGAAATTTGGAGAAAAATAACTTTAAAGTCACAAATATAACTCAACCCATTTACTGTATGCTGACCTTTGACCTTAAGTCAAATCAATTCCTTTATAGGTGTGTTCCTCATTGCTTTTGCATGTTGTTCCTGTGGTTTCACGCTACGTCTGGTATCATTTTGGTAGAATTTTACTGTAGAAATTTGGAGAAAAATGAGTTTAAAGTCACCCATATAACAAAACTCAGTTACAGTATGCTGACCTTTGACCTTATGTCAAATCAATTCCTACATAGGTGTCATCCTCATTTCTGTTGCATGTTGTTCCTGGTGTCTCACTCTACCTCTGGTATCATTTTGGTGGCATTTTACTGTAGAAATCTGGAGAAAAATGAGTTTAAAGTCACCCCTATAACAAAACCCAGTTACACTATACTGACCTTTGACCTTACATAACATCAATTCCTTCATAGGTGTCATCCTCATTCCTTTTGCATGTTGTTCCTGGTGTCTCACTCTACCTCTGGTATCATTTTGGTGGCATTTTACTGTAGAAATTTGGAGAAAGATAACTTTAAAAATCCAAACTATGATGACTCAACCACATTTACTGTATGCTGACCTTTGACCTTAAGTCAAATCAATTCCTTTATAGGTGTGTTCCTCATTTCTTTTGCATGTTGTTCCTGGGGTCTCACTCTACCTCTGGTATCATTTTGGTGGAATTTTACTGTAGAAATTTGGAGAAAAATAACCTTAAAGTCACCCATATAACAAACCCAGTTACAGTATGCTGACCTTTGACCTTAGGTCACATCAATTCCTTAATAGGTGTGTTCCTCATTTCTTTTGCATATTGTTCCTAGGTCTAACTCTGCTTCTTGTATCATTTTGGTGGCATTTTACTGTAGAAATTTGGAGAAAAATAACCTTAAAGTCACCCATATAACAAAACTCAGTTACAGTACGCTGACCTTTGACCTTACATAACATCAATTCCTTCATAGGTGTGATCCTCATTTCTTTTGCATGTTGTTCCCGGGGTCTCACTCTACTTCTGGTATCATTTTGGTGGCATTTTACTGTAGAAATTTGGAGAAAAATGAGTTTAAAGTCACCCATATAACAAAACTCAGTTACAGTACGCTGACCTTTGACCTTATGTCAAATCAATTCCTACATAGGTGTGATCCTCATTTCTTTTGCATATTGTTCCTGGAGTCTCACTCTACTTCTGGTATCATTTTGGTGGAATTTTACTGTAGAAATTTGGAGAAAAATAACTTTAAAAATCCAAACTATGATGACTCAACCACATTTACTGTATGCTGACCTTTGACCTTAAGTCAAATCAATTCCTTCATAGGTGTGATCCTCATTTCTTTTGCATGTTGTTCCTGGAGTCTCACTCTACTTCTGGTATCATTTTGGTGGAATTTTACTGTAGAAATTTGGAGAAAAATAACTTTAAAAATCCAACTACTGACTCAATCACATTTACTGTATGCTGACCTTTGACCTTATGTGATCAATTCCTACATAGGTGTGTTTCTCATTTCTTTTGCAATTGTTCCTGGTGTCTCCTCTGCTTCTTTATCATTTTGGTGGCATTTTACTGTAGAAATTTGGAGAAAAATAACCTTTAAAGTCACCATATAACAAAACTCAGTTACAGTATGCTGACCTTTGAAAGTCAAATCAATTCCTTTATAGGTGTGTTCCTCATTTCTTTTGCATGTTGTTCCTGGGGTCTCACTCTACTTCTCGTATCATTTTGGTGGCATTTTACTGTAGAAATTTGGAGAAAAATGAGTTTAAAGTCACCCATATAACAAAACTCAGTTACAGTATGCTGACCTTTGACCTTATGTCAAATCAATTCCTACATAGGTGTGTTCCTCATTTCTGTTGCATGTTGTTCCTGGGGTCTCAGTCTACCTCTGGTATCATTTTGGTGGCATTTTACTGTAGAAATTTGGAGAAAAATGAGTTTAAAGTCACCCATATAACAAAACCCAGTTACACTATGCTGACCTTTGACCTTACATAACATCAATTCCTTCATAGGTGTCATCCTCATTTCTTTTGCATGTTGTTCCTGGGGTCTCAGTCTACCTCTGGTATCATTTTGGTGGCATTTTACTGTAGACATTTTGAGAAAAATAACTTTAAAAATCCAAACTATGATGACTCAACCACATTTACTGTATGCTGACCTTTGACCTTACATAACATCAATTCCTTCATAGGTGTGTTCCTCATTTCTTTTGCATGTTGTTCCTGGGGTCTCACTCTACTTCTGGTATCATTTTGGTGGCATTTTACTGTAGACATTTTGAGAAAAATAACTTTAAAAATCCAAACTATGATGACTCAACCACATTTACTGTATGCTGACCTTTGACCTTAAGTCAAATCAATTCCTTTATAGGTGTTTTCTTCATTTCTTTTGCATGTTGTTCCTGTGGTCTCACTCTACTTCTGGTATCATTTTGGTGGAATTTTACTGTAGAAATTTGGAGAAAAATCATTTTAAAAATCTCACCCATGATGACTCAATCCCACTCACTGTATGCTGACCTTTGACCTTAGGTCACATCAATTCCTTAATAGGTGTGTTCCTCATTTCTTTTGCATGTTGTTCCTGGAGTCTCACTCTACCTCTGGTATCATTTTGGTGGCATTTTACTGTAGAAATCTGGAGAAAAATCATTTTAAAAATCCAGACTATCATGACTCAATCACATTTACTGTATGCTGACCTTTGACCTTATGTCAAATCAATTCCTACATAGGTGTGTTTCTCATTTCTTTTGCATATTGTTCCTGTGGTCTCACTCTACTTCTGGTATCATTTTGGTGGCATTTTACTGTAGAAATTTGGAGAAAAATAACCTTAAAGTCACCCATATAACAAAACTCAGTTACAGTACGCTGACCTTTGACCTTACATAACATCAATTCCTTCTTAGGTGTGTTCCTCATTTCTTTTGCATGTTGTTCCTGGGGTCTCACTCTACTTCTCGTATCATTTTGGTGGCATTTTACTGTAGAAATTTGGAGAAAAATGAGTTTAAAGTCACCCATATAACAAAACTCAGTTACAGTACGCTGACCTTTGACCTTATGTCAAATCAATTCCTACATAGGTGTGATCCTCATTTCTTTTGCATATTGTTCCTGGGGTCTCACTCTACCTCTGGTATCATTTTGGTGGCATTTTACTGTAGACATTTGGAGAAAAATGAGTTTAAAGTCACCCATATAACAAAACCCAGTTACACTATGCTGACCTTTGACCTTATGTCACATCAATTCCTTCATAGGTGTGATCCTCATTTCTTTTGCATATTGTTCCTGGGGTCTCACTCTACCTCTGGTATCATTTTGGTGGCATTTTACTGTAGACATTTGGAGAAAAATGAGTTTAAAGTCACCCATATAACAAAACCCAGTTACACTATGCTGACCTTTGACCTTACATAACATCAATTCCTTCGTAGGTGTGTTCCTCATTTCTTTTGCATGTTGTTCCTGGGGTCTCACTCTACTTCTGGTATCATTTTGGTGGCATTTTACTGTAGAAATTTGGAGAAAAATAACTTTAAAAATCCAAACTATGATGACTCAACCACATTTACTGTATGCTGACCTTTGACCTTAAGTCAAATCAATTCCTTTATAGGTGTTTTCTTCATTTCTTTTGCATGTTGTTCCTGTGGTCTCACTCTACTTCTGGTATCATTTTTGGTGGAATTTTACTGTAGAAATTTGGAGAAAAATCATTTTAAAAATCTCACCCCTATGATGACTCAACCACATTTACTGTATGCTGACCTTTGACCTTAGGTCACATCAATTCCTTTATAGGTGTCATCCTCATTTCTTTTGCATGTTGTTCCTGGGGTCTCACTCGACTTCTGGTATCATTTTGGTGGCATTTTACTGTAGAAATCTGGAGAAAAATCATTTTAAAGTCACCAATATAACAAAATCCAGTTACAGTATGCTGACCTTTGACCTTATGTCAAATCAATTCCTTCGTAGGTGTGTTCCTCATTTCTTTTGCATGTTGTTCCTGGGGTCTCACTCTACCTCTGGTATCATTTTGGTGGAATTTTACTGTAGAAATTTGGAGAAAAAAATGAGTTTAAAGTCTCCCATATAACAAAACTCAGTTACAGTTCGCTGACCTTTGACCTTATGTCAAATCAATTCCTTCGTAGGTGTGTTCCTCATTTCTTTTGCATGTTGTTCCTGGGGTCTCACTCTACCTCTGGTATCATTTTGGTGGAATTTTACTGTAGAAATTTGGAGAAAAATAACTTTAAAGTCACCCATATAACAAACCCAGTTACAGTATGCTGACCTTTGACCTTAGGTCACATCAATTCCTTTATAGGTGTGTTCCTCATTTCTTTTGCATGTTGTTCCTGGGGTCTCACTCTACTTCTCGTATCATTTTGGTGGCATTTTACTGTAGACATTTGGAGAAAAATAACCTTAGAGTCACCCATATAACAAAACTCAGTTACAGTACGCTGACCTTTGACCTTATGTCAAATCAATTCCTACATAGGTGTGATCCTCATTTCTTTTGCATATTGTTCCTGGAGTCTCACTCTACTTCTGGTATCATTTTGGTGGAATTTTACTGTAGAACTCTGGAGAAAAATGAGTTTAAAGTCACCCATATAACAAAACCCAGTTACACTATGCTGACCTTTGACCTTAAGTCAAATCAATTCCTTCATAGGTGTGATCCTCATTTCTTTTGCATGTTGTTCCTGGAGTCTCACTCTACTTCTGGTATCATTTTGGTGGAATTTTACTGTAGAAATTTGGAGAAAAATAACTTTAAAAATCCAAACTATGATGACTCAACCACATTTACTGTATGCTGACCTTTGACCTTAAGTCAAATCAATTCCTTTATAGGTGTGTTCCTCATTGCTTTTGCATGTTGTTCCTGTGGTTTCACGCTACATCTGGTATCATTTTGGTGGAATTTTACTGTAGAAATTTGGAGAAAAATCATTTTAAAGTCACCAATATAACAAAACCCAGTTACAGTATGCTGACCTTTGACCTTAGGTCACATCAATTCCTTTATAGGTGTGTTCCTCATTTCTTTTGCATGTTGTTCCTGGGGTCTCACTCTACTTCTGGTATCATTTTGGCGGCATTTTACTGTAGAAATCTGGAGAAAAATCATTTTAAAATCACCCCTATAACAAAACCCAGTTACAGTATGCTGACCTTTGACCTTATGTCAAATCAATTCCTTCGTAGGTGTGTTCCTCATTTCTTTTGCATATTGTTCCTGGTGTCTCACTCGACTTCTGTTATCATTTTGGTGGCATTTTACTGTAGAAGTTTGGAGAAAAATAAGTTTAAAGTCACCCATATAACAAAACCCAGTTACACTATGCTGACCTTTGACCACATCAATTCCTTCATAGGTGTGATCCTCATTTCTTTTGCATGTTGTTCCTGGGGTCTCACTCTACTTCTGGTATCATTTTGGTGGCATTTTACTGCAGAAATTTGGAGAAAAATAACCTTAAAGTCAAATATAACAAAACCACAGTTACTGTATGCTGACCTTTGACCTTAAGTCAAATCAATTCCTACATAGGTGTGATCCTCATTCCTTTTGCATGTTGTTCCTGGGGTCTCACTCTACTTCTGGTATCATTTTGGTGGCATTTTACTGTAGAAATTTGGAGAAAAATGAGTTTAAAGTCACCCATATAACAAAACCCAGTTACACTATGCTGACCTTTGACCTTAGGTCACATCAATTCCTTCATAGGTGTCATCCTCATTCCTTTTGCATGTTGTTCCTGGTGTCTCACTCTACTTCTGGTATCATTTTGGTGGCATTTTACTGTAGAAATTTGGAGAAAAATAACTTTAAAGTCACCCTATAACAAAACCTCAGTTACAGTATGCTGACCTTTGACCTTAAGTCAAATCAATTCCTTTATAGGTGTTGTTCCTCAGTTCTTTTGCATGTTGTTCCTGTGGTCTCACTCTACCTCTGGTATCATTTTGGTGGCATTTTACTGTAGAAATTTGGAGAAAAATAACTTTAAAGTCACCCATATAACAAAACCCAGTTACAGTATGCTGACCTTTGACCTTAGGTCACATCAATTCCTTCGTAGTGTGATCCTCATTTCTTTTGCATGTTGTTCCTGGTGTCTCACTCTACCTCTGGTATCATTTTGGTGGCATTTTACTGTAGAAATTTGGAGAAAAATCATTTTAAAGTCACCCATATAACAAAACCAATTTACAATATGCTGACCTTTGACCTTAGGTCACATCAATTCCGTCATAGGTGTGTTCCTCATTCCTTTTGCATGTTGTTCCTGGGGTCTCACTCTACTTCTCGTATCATTTTGGTGGCATTTTACTGTAGAAATTTGGAGAAAAATAATTTTAAAAAGTCACCCTATATAACAAAACTCAGTTACAGTACGCTGACCTTTGACCTTATGTCAAATCAATTCCTACATAGGTGTGATCCTCATTTCTTTTGCATTTTGTTCCTGTGGTCTCACTCTACGTCTGGTATCATTTTGGTGGCATTTTACTGTAGAAATTTGGAGAAAAATAACTTTAAAGTCAAATATAACAAAACCCAGTTACAGTATGCTGACCTTTGACCTTAAGTCAAATCAATTCCTTCATAGGTGTGTTCCTCATTACTTTTGAATATTGTTCCTGGGGTCTCACTCTACTTCTCGTATCATTTTGGTGGCATTTTACTGTAGAAATTTGGAGAAAAATGAGATTAAAGTCACCCATATAACACAACCCAGTTACAGTATGCTGACCTTTGACCTTAGGTCACATTAATTCCTTCATAGGTGTGATCCTCATTCCTTTTGCATGCTGTTCCTGGGGTCTCACTCTACTTCTCGTATCATTTTGATGGCATTTTACTGTAGAAATTTGGAGAAAAATAACCTTAAAGTCACCCATATAACAAAACTCAGTTACAGTACGCTGACCTTTGACCTTATGTCAAATCAATTCCTACATAGGTGTGTTCCTCATTTCTGTTGCATATTGTTCCTGGGGTCTCACTCTACTTCTGGTATCATTTTGGTGGCATTTTACTGTAGAAATTTGGAGAAAAATGAGTTTAAAGTCACCCATATAACAAAACCCAGTTACACTATGCTGACCTTTGACCTTACATAACATCAATTCCTTCATAGGTGTGATCCTCATTTCTTTTGCATGTTGTTCCTGGGGTCTCACTCTACTTCTGGTATCATTTTGGTGGAATTTTACTGTAGAAATTTGGAGAAAGATAACTTTAAAAATCCAAACTATGATGACTCAACCACATTTACTGTATGCTGACCTTTGACCTTAAGTCAAATCAATTCCTTTATAGGTGTGTTCCTCATTTCTTTTGCATGTTGTTCCTGGGGTCTCACTCTACTTCTGGTATCATTTTGGTGGAATTTTACTGTAGAAATTTGGAGAAAAATAACCTTAAAGTCACCCATATAACAAAACTCAGTTACAGTACGCTGACCTTTGACCTTATGTCAAATCAATTCATTCATAGGTGTGATCCTCATTCATTCTTTTGCAAATTGTTCCTGTGGTCTCACTCTACTTCTGGTATCATTTTGGCGGCATTTTACTGTAGAAATTTGGAGAAAAATCATTTTAAAGTCCACCCATATAACAAAACCCAGTTACACTATGCTGACCTTTGACCTTACATAACATCAATTCCTTCGTAGGTGTGTTCCTCATTTCTTTTGCATGTTGTTCCTGGGGTCTCACTCTACTTCTCGTATCATTTTGGTGGCATTTTACTGTAGAAATTTGGAGAAAAATGAGTTTAAAGTCACCCATATAACAAAACTCAGTTACAGTACGCTGACCTTTGACCTTATGTCAAATCAATTCCTACATAGGTGTGATCCTCATTTCTTTTGCATATTGTTCCTGGGGTCTCACTCTACCTCTGGTATCATTTTGGTGGCATTTTACTGTAGACATTTGGAGAAAAATGAGTTTAAAGTCACCCATATAACAAAACCCAGTTACACTATGCTGACCTTTGACCTTATTTCAAATCAATTCCTTCGTAGGTGTGTTCCTCATTTCTTTTGCATGTTGTTCCTGGGGTCTCACTCTACTTCTCGTATCATTTTGGTGGCATTTTACTGTAGACATTTGGAGAAAAATAACCTTAGAGTCACCCATATAACAAAACTCAGTTACAGTACGCTGACCTTTGACCTTATGTCAAATCAATTCCTACATAGGTGTGATCCTCATTTCTTTTGCATATTGTTCCAGGGGTCTCACTCTACCTCTGGTATCATTTTGGTGGCATTTTACTGTAGACATTTGGAGAAAAATGAGTTTAAAGTCACCCATATAACAAAACCCAGTTACACTATGCTGACCTTTGACCTTACATAACATCAATTCCTTCATAGGTGTGATCCTCATTTCTTTTGCATGTTGTTCCTGGGGTCTCACTCTACTTCTGGTATCATTTTGGTGGCATTTTACTGTAGAAATCTGGAGAAAAAAAGTTTAAAATCACTATATGACAAACCCAGTTACTGTATGCTGACCTTTGACCTTAAGTCAAATCAATTCCTACATAGGTGTGATCCTCATTTCTTTTGCATATTGTTCCTGGGGTCTCACTCTACTTCTGGTATCATTTTGGT
This sequence comes from Decapterus maruadsi, assembly GCA_030347415.2. NCBI lineage: Eukaryota > Metazoa > Chordata > Actinopteri > Carangiformes > Carangidae > Decapterus > Decapterus maruadsi. The sequence continues at coordinate 6,779,877 of CM064901.1, forward strand.
GGAATTTTACTGTAGAAATTTGGAGAAAGATAACTTTAAAAATCCAAACTATGATGACTCAACCACATTTACTGTATGCTGACCTTTGACCTTAAGTCAAATCAATTCCTTTATAGGTGTCATTCTCATTTCTTTTGCATGTTGTTCCTGGGGTCTCACTCTACTTCTGGTATGATTTTGGTGGAATTTTACTGTAGAAATTTGGAGAAAAATCATTTTAAAGTCACCCTTATGTCAAAACCCAGTTACAGTATGCTGACCTTTGACCTTAGGTCACATCAATTCCTTAATAGGTGTGTTTCTCATTCCTTTTGCATATTGTTCCTGGGTCTCACTCTACCTCTGGTATCATTTTGGTGGCATTTTACTGTAGAAATTTGGAGAAAAATGAGTTTAAAGTCACCCTATATAACAAAACCCAGTTACACTATGCTGACCTTTGACCTTAAGTAACATCAATTCCTTTATAGGTGTTTTCCTCATTTCTTTTGCATGTTGTTCCTGTGGTCTCACTCTACTTCTGGTATCATTTTGGTGGCATTTTACTGTAGAAATTTGGAGAAAAATCATTTTAAAAAGTCACCTATATAACAAAACCAGTTACAGTATGCTGACCTTTGACCTTATGTCAAATCAATTCCTACATAGGTGATCCTCATTTCTTTTGCATATTGTTCCTAGGTCTCACTCTACCTCTGGTATCATTTTGGTGGCATTTTACTGTAGAAATTTGGAGAAAAATAAGTTTAAAGTCACCCATATAACAAACCCAGTTACACTATGCTGACCTTTGACCTTACATAACATCAATTCCTTCATAGGTGTCATCCTCATTTCTTTTGCATGTTGTTCCTGGCGTCTCACTCTACTTCTCGTATCATTTTGGTGGCATTTTACTGTAGAAATTTTGAGAAAAATGAGTTTAAAGTCGCCCATATAACAAAACCCATTTACACTATGCTGACCTTTGACCTTAAATAACATCAATTCCTTCATAGGTGTGATCCTCATTTCTTTTGCATATTGTTCCTGGGGTCTCACTCTACCTCTGGTATCATTTTGGTGGCATTTTACTGTAGACATTTGGAGAAAAATGAGTTTAAAGTCACCCATATAACAAAACCCAGTTACACTATGCTGACCTTTGACCTTACATAACATCAATTCCTTCGTAGGTGTGTTCCTCATTTCTTTTGCATGTTGTTCCTGGGGTCTCACTCTACTTCTCGTATCATTTTGGTGGCATTTTACTGTAGAAATTTGGAGAAAAATGAGTTTAAAGTCACCCATATAACAAAACTCAGTTACAGTACGCTGACCTTTGACCTTATGTCAAATCAATTCCTACATAGGTGTGATCCTCATTTCTTTTGCATATTGTTCCTGGGGTCTCACTCTACCTCTGGTATCATTTTGGTAGAATTTTACTGTAGAAATTTGGAGAAAAATGAGTTTAAAGTCACCCATATAACAAAACTCAGTTACAGTATGCTGACCTTTGACCTTATGTCAAATCAATTCCTACATAGGTGTGTTCCTCATTTCTGTTGCATATTGTTCCTGGAGTCTCACTCTACCTCTGGTATCATTTTGGTGGCATTTTACTGTAGAAATTTGGAGAAAAATGAGTTTAAAGTCACCCATATAACAAAACCCAGTTACACTATGCTGACCTTTGACCTTACATAACATCAATTCCTTCATAGGTGTCATCCTCATTTCTTTTGCATGTTGTTCCTGGGGTCTCAGTCTACCTCTGGTATCATTTTGGTGGCATTTTACTGTAGACATTTTGAGAAAAATAACTTTAAAAATCCAAACTATGATGACTCAACCACATTTACTGTATGCTGACCTTTGACCTTACATAACATCAATTCCTTCATAGGTGTGTTCCTCATTTCTTTTGCATGTTGTTCCTGGGGTCTCACTCTACTTCTGGTATCATTTTGGTGGCATTTTACTGTAGAAATTTGGAGAAAAATAACTTTAAAAATGCAAACTATGATGACTCAACCACATTTACTGTATGCTGACCTTTGACCTTAAGTCAAATCAATTCCTTTATAGGTGTTTTCTTCATTTCTTTTGCATGTTGTTCCTGTGGTCTCACTCTACTTCTGGTATCATTTTGGTGGAATTTTACTGTAGAAATTTGGAGAAAAATCATTTTAAAAATCTCACCCATGATGACTCAATCCCACTCACTGTATGCTGACCTTTGACCTTAGGTCACATCAATTCCTTCATAGGTGTGTTCCTCATTTCTTTTGCATGTTGTTCCTGGAGTCTCACTCTACCTCTGGTATCATTTTGGTGGCATTTTACTGTAGAAATCTGGAGAAAAATCATTTTAAAAAGTCAGACTATAACAAATCACAGTTACAGTATGCTGACCTTTGACCTTAGGTCACATCAATTCCTTCATAGGTGTCATCCTCATTCCTTTTGCATGTTGTTCCTGTGGTCTCACTCTACCTCTGGTATCATTTTGGTGGCATTTTACTGTAGAAATTTGGAGAAAAATAACTTTAAAGTCACCTATATAACAAAACTCAGTTACAGTACGCTGACCCTTGACCTTACATAACATAAATTCCTTCGTAGGTGTCATCCTCATTTCTTTTGCATGTTGTTCCTGGGGTCTCACTCTACCTCTGGTATCATTTTGGTGGCATTTTACTGTAGAAATCTGGATAAAAATGACATTAAAGTCACCCCTATAACAAAACCCAGTTACACTATGCTGACCTTTGACCTTAGGTCACATCAATTCCTTCGTAGGTGTGATCCTCATTTCTTTTGCATGTTGTTCCTGGGGTCTCACTCTACTTCTCGTAAAATTTTGGTGGCATTTTACTGTAGACATTTGGAGAAAAATAACCTTAGAGTCACCCATATAACAAAACTCAGTTACAGTATGCTGACCTTTGACCTTATGTCAAATCAATTCCTACATAGGTGTGATCCTCATTTCTTTTGCATATTGTTCCTGGGGTCTCACTCTACTTCTGGTATCATTTTGGTGGCATTTTACTGTAGAAATTTGGAGAAAAATGAGTTTAAAGTCACCCATATAACAAAACCCAGTTACACTATGCTGACCTTTGACCTTACATAACATCAATTCCTTCATAGGTGTGATCCTCATTTCTTTTGCATGTTGTTCCTGGAGTCTCACTCTACCTCTGGTATCATTTTGGTGGAATTTTACTGTAGAAATTTGGAGAAAAATAACTTTAAAAATCCAAACTATGATGACTCAACCACATTTACTGTATGCTGACCTTTGACCTTAAGTCAAATCAATTCCTTTATAGGTGTGTTCCTCATTGCTTTTGCATGTTGTTCCTGTGCTCTCACTCTACTTCTGGTATCATTTTGGTGGAATTTTACTGTAGAAATTTGGAGAAAAATAACTTTTAAAGTCACCCTATAACTCAACCCCATTCACAGTATGTTGACCTTTGACCTTAGGTCACATCAGTTCCTTCATAGGTGTCATCCTCATTTCTTTTGCATGTTGTTCCTGTGGTTTCACTCTACGTCTGGTATCATTTTGGTGGCATTTTACTGTAGAAATTTGGAGAAAAATCATTTTTAAAGTCACCCATATAACAAAACACATTTACTGTATGCTGACCTTTGACCCTATGTCAAATCAATTCCTACATAGGTGTGTTCCTCATTTCTTTTGCATATTGTTCCTGGCATCTCACTCTACTTCTGGTATCATTTTGGCGGCATTTTACTGTAGAAATTTGGAGAAAAATAGTTTAAAGTCACCCATATAACAAAACCCAGTTACAGTATGCTGACCTTTGACCTTAAGTCAAATCAATTCCTTCATAGGTGTCATCCTCATTTCTTTTGCATGTTGTTCCTGGAGTCTCACTCTACCTCTGGTATCATTTTGGTGGCATTTTACTGTAGAAATTTGGAGAAAAATGAGTTTAAAGTCACCCATATAACAAAACTCAGTTACAGTATGCTGACCTTTGACCTTATGTCAAATCAATTCCTACATAGGTGTGATCCTCATTCCTTTTGCATGTTGTTCCTGGGGTCTTCACTCTACCTCTGGTATCATTTTGGTGGCATTTTACTGTAGAAATTTGGAGAAAAATGAGTTTAAAGTCACCCATATAACAAAACTCAGTTACAGTATGCTGACCTTTGACCTTATGTCAAATCAATTCCTACATAGGTGTGTTCCTCATTTCTGTTGCATATTGTTCCTGGAGTCTCACTCTACCTCTGGTATCATTTTGGTGGCATTTTACTGTAGAAATTTGGAGAAAAATGAGTTTAAAGTCACCCATATAACAAAACCCAGTTACACTATGCTGACCTTTGACCTTACATAACATCAATTCCTTCATAGGTGTCATCCTCATTTCTTTTGCATGTTGTTCCTGGAGTCTCACTCTACCTCTGGTATCATTTTGGTGGCATTTTACTGTAGAAATTTGGAGAAAGATAACTTTAAAAATCCAAACTATGATGACTCAACCACATTTACTGTATGCTGACCTGACCTTTGACCTTAAGTCAAATCAATTCCTTTATAGGTGTTTTCTTCATTTCTTTTGCATGTTGTTCCTGTGGTCTCACTCTACTTCTGATATCATTTTGGTGGCATTTTACTGTAGAAATCTGGAGAAAAATCATTTTAAAAATCTCACCGATGATGACTCAATCCCACTCACTGTATGCCGACCTTTGACCTTAGGTCACATCAATTCCTTCATAGGTGTGTTCCTCATTCCTTTTGCATGTTGTTCCTGTGGTCTCACTCTACCTCTGGTATCATTTTCGTGGCATTTTACTGTAGAAATTTGGAGAAAAATAACCTTAAAAATCAACCTATATAACAAAACCACAGTTACTGTATGCTGACCTTTGACCTTAGGTCACATCAATTCCTTCATAGGTGTTTTCTTCATTTCTTTTGCATGTTGTTCCTGTGGTCTCACTCTACTTCTGGTATCATTTTGGTGGCATTTTACTGTAGAAATCTGGAGAAAAATCATTTTAAAATCCCTATATAACAAAATCATTTACTGTATGCTGACCTTTGACCTTATGTCAAATCAATTCCTACATAGGTGTGTTTCTCATTTCTTTTGCATATTGTTCCTGGTGTCTCACTCTGCTTCTTATATCATTTTGGTGGCATTTTACTGTAGAAATTTGGAGAAAAATAACCTTAAAGTCACCCATATAACAAAACTCAGTTACAGTACGCTGACCTTTGACCTTAAGTCAAATCAATTCCTTCATAGGTGTATTCCTCATTTCTTTTGCATGTTGTTCCTGGGGTCTCACTCTACTTCTCGTATCATTTTGATGGCATTTTACTGTAGAAATTTGGAGAAAAATGAGTTTAAAGTCACCCATATAACAAAACCCAGTTACACTATGCTGACCTTTGACCTTACATAACATCAATTGCTTCATAGGTGTGTTCCTCTTTTCTTTTGCATGTTGTTCCTGGGGTCTCACTCTACTTCTGGTATCATTTTGGTGGCATTTTACTGTAGAAATTTGGAGAAAAATGAGTTTAAAGTCACCCATATAACAAAACCCAGTTACACTATGCTGACCTTTGACCTTACATAACATCAATTCCTTCATAGGTGTGTTCCTCATTTCTTTTGCATGTTGTTCCTGGGGTCTCACTCTACTTCTGGTATCATTTTGGTGGCATTTTACTGTAGAAATTTGGAGAAAAATGAGTTTAAAGTCACCCATATAACAAAACTCAGTTACAGTACGCTGACCTTTGACCTTATGTCAAATCAATTCCTACATAGGTGTGATCCTCATTCCTTTTGCATGTTGTTCCTGGGGTCTCACTCTACTTCTCGTATCATTTTGATGGCATTTTACTGTAGAAATTTGGAGAAAAATAACCTTAGAGTCACCCATATAACAAAACCCAGTTACAGTATGCTGACCTTTGACCTTATGTCAAATCAATTCCTTCCTTTGTGTGATCCTCATTTCTTTTGCATATTGTTCCTGGTGTCTCACTCTACCTCTGGTATCATTTTGGTGGCATTTTACTGTAGAAATTTGGAGAAAAATGAGTTTAAAGTCACCCATATAACAAAACCCAGTTACACTATGCTGACCTTTGACCTTACATAACATCAATTCCTTCATAGGTGTGATCCTCATTTCTTTTGCATGTTGTTCCTGGAGTCTCACTCTACTTCTGGTATCATTTTGGTGGAATTTTACTGTAGAAATTTGGAGAAAAATAACTTTAAAATCAAACTATATGACAAAACCACATTTACTGTATGCTGACCTTTGACCTTAAGTCAAATCAATTCCTTTATAGGTGTTTTCTTCATTTCTTTTGCATGTTGTTCCTGTGGTCTCACTCTACTTCTGGTATCATTTTGGTGGCATTTTACTGTAGAAATTTGGAGAAAAATAACTTTAAAAATGCAAACTATGATGACTCAACCACATTTACTGTATGCTGACCTTTGACCTTAAGTCAAATCAATTCCTTTATAGGTGTTTTCTTCATTTCTTTTGCATGTTGTTCCTGTGGTCTCACTCTACTTCTGGTATCATTTTGGTGGAATTTTACTGTAGAAATTTGGAGAAAAATCATTTTAAAAAGTCACCCATATAACAAAACCCAGTTACTGTATGCTGACCTTTGACCTTAGGTCACATTAATTCCTTCATAGGTGTCATCCTCATTTCTTTTGCATGTTGTTCCTGGTGTCTCACTCTACCTCTGGTATCATTTTGGTGGCATTTTACCGTAGAAATCTGGAGAAAAATCATTTTAAAATCACCCTATCATGACTCAATCCAGTTACTGTATGCTGACCTTTGACCTTACGTCGAATCAATTCCTTCATAGGTGTGTTCCTCATTTCTTTTGCATATTGTTCCTGGTGTCTCACTCTACCTCTGGTATCATTTTGGTGGCATTTTACTGTAGAAATTTGGAGAAAAATAACCTTAAAGTCACCCATATAACAAAACTCAGTTACAGTACGCTGACCTTTGACCTTAAGTCAAATCAATTCCTTCATAGGTGTGTTCCTCATTTCTTTTGCATGTTGTTCCTGGGGTCTCACTCTACTTCTCGTATCATTTTGATGGCATTTTACTGTAGAAATTTGGAGAAAAATGAGTTTAAAGTCACCCATATAACAAAACTCAGTTACAGTACGCTGACCTTTGACCTTATGTCAAATCAATTCCTACATAGGTGTGATCCTCATTCCTTCTGCATGCTGTTCCTGGGGTCTCACTCTACTTCTCGTATCATTTTGATGGCATTTTACTGATGGCATTTTCACCCATATAACAAAACCCAGTTACACTATGCTGACCTTTGACCTTACATAACATCAATTGCTTCATAGGTGTGTTCCTCTTCATAGGTGTGTTCCTCTTTTCTTTTGCATGTTGTTCCTGGGGTCTCACTCTACTTCTGGTATCATTTTGGTGGCATTTTACTGTAGAAATTTGGAGAAAAATGAGTTTAAAGTCACCCATATAACAAAACTCAGTTACAGTACGCTGACCTTTGACCTTATGTCAAATCAATTCCTACATAGGTGTGATCCTCATTCCTTTTGCATGTTGTTCCTGGGGTCTCACTCTACTTCTGGTATCATTTTGGTGGCATTTTACTGTAGAAATTTGGAGAAAAATGAGTTTAAAGTCACCCATATAACAAAACACAGTTACAGTATGCTGACCTTTGACCTTATGTCAAATCAATTCCTACATAGGTGTGTTCCTCATTTCTGTTGCATATTGTTCCTGGAGTCTCACTCTACCTCTGGTATCATTTTGGTGGCATTTTACTGTAGAAATTTGGAGAAAAATGAGTTTAAAGTCACCCATATAACAAAACCCAGTTACACTATGCTGACCTTTGACCTTACATAACATCAATTCCTTCATAGGTGTGATCCTCATTTCTTTTGCATGTTGTTCCTGGAGTCTCACTCTACTTCTGGTATCATTTTGGTGGAATTTTACTGTAGAAATTTGGAGAAAAATAACTTTAAAAATCCAAACTATGATGACTCAACCACATTTACTGTATGCTGACCTTTGACCTTAAGTCAAATCAATTCCTTTATAGGTGTTTTCTTCATTTCTTTTGCATGTTGTTCCTGTGGTCTCACTCTACTTCTGGTATCATTTTGGTGGAATTTTACTGTAGAAATTTGGAGAAAAATCATTTTAAAAATCTCACCCATGATGACTCAATCCCACTCACTGTATGCTGACCTTTGACCTTAGGTCAGATCAATTCCTTAATAGGTGTGTTCCTCATTTCTTTTGCATGTTGTTCCTGGAGTCTCACTCTACCTCTGGTATCATTTTGGTGGCATTTTACTGTAGAAATCTGGAGAAAAATCATTTTAAAAATCCAGACTATCATGACTCAATCACATTTACTGTATGCTGACCTTTGACCTTATGTCAAATCAATTCCTACATAGGTGTGTTTCTCATTTCTTTTGCATATTGTTCCTGTGGTCTCACTCTACTTCTGGTATCATTTTGGTGGCATTTTACTGTAGAAATTTGGAGAAAAATAACCTTAAAGTCACCCATATAACAAAACTCAGTTACAGTACGCTGACCTTTGACCTTAAGTCAAATCAATTCCTTCATAGGTGTGTTCCTCATTTCTTTTGCATGTTGTTCCTGGGGTCTCACTCTACTTCTCGTATCATTTTGATGGCATTTTACTGTAGAAATTTGGAGAAAAATGAGTTTAAAGTCACCCATATAACAAAACTCAGTTACAGTACGCTGACCTTTGACCTTATGTCAAATCAATTCCTACATAGGTGTGATCCTCATTCCTTCTGCATGCTGTTCCTGGGGTCTCACTCTACTTCTCGTATCATTTTGATGGCATTTTACTGTAGAAATTTGGAGAAAAATTAGATTAAAGTCACCCATATAACAAAACTCAGTTACAGTACCCTGACCTTTGACCTTATGTCAAATCAATTCCTACATAGGTGTGTTCCTCATTTCTGTTGCATATTGTTCCTGGAGTCTCACTCTACCTCTGGTATCATTTTGGTGGCATTTTACTGTAGAAATTTGGAGAAAAATGAGTTTAAAGTCACCCATATAACAAAACCCAGTTACACTATGCTGACCTTTGACCTTACATAACATCAATTCCTTCATAGGTGTGATCCTCATTTCTTTTGCATGTTGTTCCTGGAGTCTCACTCTACTTCTGGTATCATTTTGGTGGAATTTTACTGTAGAAATTTGGAGAAAAATAACTTTAAAAATCCAAACTATGATGACTCAACCACATTTACTGTATGCTGACCTTTGACCTTAAGTCAAATCAATTCCTTTATAGGTGTTTTCTTCATTTCTTTTGCATGTTGTTCCTGTGGTCTCACTCTACTTCTGGTATCATTTTGGTGGAATTTTACTGTAGAAATTTGGAGAAAAATCATTTTAAAAATCCAGACTATCATGACTCAATCACATTTACTGTATGCTGACCTTTGACCTTATGTCAAATCAATTCCTACATAGGTGTGTTTCTCATTTCTTTTGCATATTGTTCCTAGGTCTAACTCTGCTTCTTGTATCATTTTGGTGGCATTTTACTGTAGAAATTTGGAGAAAAATAACCTTAAAGTCACCCATATAACAAAACTCAGTTACAGTACGCTGACCTTTGACCTTAAGTCAAATCAATTCCTTCATAGGTGTGTTCCTCATTTCTTTTGCATGTTGTTCCTGGGGTCTCACTCTACTTCTCGTATCATTTTGATGGCATTTTACTGTAGAAATTTGGAGAAAAATGAGTTTAAAGTCACCCATATAACAAAACTCAGTTACAGTACGCTGACCTTTGACCTTATGTCAAATCAATTCCTACATAGGTGTGATCCTCATTCCTTTTGCATGCTGTTCCTGGGGTCTCACTCTACTTCTCGTATCATTTTGATGGCATTTTACTGTAGAAATTTGGAGAAAAATAACCTTAGAGTCACCCATATAACAAAACTCAGTTACAGTACCCTGACCTTTGACCTTATGTCAAATCAATTCCTACATAGGTGTGTTCCTCATTTCTGTTGCATATTGTTCCTGGAGTCTCACTCTACCTCTGGTATCATTTTGGTGGCATTTTACTGTAGAAATTTGGAGAAAAATGAGTTTAAAGTCACCCATATAACAAAACCCAGTTACACTATGCTGACCTTTGACCTTACATAACATCAATTCCTTCATAGGTGTGATCCTCATTTCTTTTGCATGTTGTTCCTGGAGTCTCACTCTACTTCTGGTATCATTTTGGTGGAATTTTACTGTAGAAATTTGGAGAAAAATAACTTTAAAAATCCAAACTATGATGACTCAACCACATTTACTGTATGCTGACCTTTGACCTTAAGTCAAATCAATTCCTTTATAGGTGTTTTCTTCATTTCTTTTGCATGTTGTTCCCGTGGTCTCACTCTACTTCTGGTATCATTTTGGTGGAATTTTACTGTAGAAATTTGGAGAAAAATAACTTTAAAAATCCAAACTATGATGACTCAACCACATTTACTGTATGCTGACCTTTGACCTTAAGTAAAATCAATTCCTTTATAGGTGTTTTCTTCATTTCTTTTGCATGTTGTTCCTGTGGTCTCACTCTACTTCTGGTATCATTTTGGTGGAATTTTACTGTAGAAATTTGGAGAAAAATCATTTTAAAAATCTCACCCATGATGACTCAATCCCACTCACTGTATGCTGACCTTTGACCTTAGGTCACATCAATTCCTTAATAGGTGTGTTCCTCATTCCTTTTGCATGTTGTTCCTGTGGTCTCACTCTACTTCTGGTATCATTTTGGTGGAATTTTACTGTAGAAATTTGGAGAAAAATAACTTTAAAAATCCAAACTATGATGACTCAACCACATTTACTGTATGCTGACCTTTGACCTTAAGTAAAATCAATTCCTTTATAGGTGTTTTCTTCATTTCTTTTGCATGTTGTTCCTGTGGTCTCACTCTACTTCTGGTATCATTTTGGTGGAATTTTACTGTAGAAATTTGGAGAAAAATCATTTTAAAAATCCAGACTATCATGACTCAATCACATTTACTGTATGCTGACCTTTGACCTTATGTCAAATCAATTCCTACATAGGTGTGTTTCTCATTTCTTTTGCATATTGTTCCTAGGTCTAACTCTGCTTCTTGTATCATTTTGGTGGCATTTTACTGTAGAAATTTGGAGAAAAATAACCTTAAAGTCACCCATATAACAAAACTCAGTTACAGTACGCTGACCTTTGACCTTAAGTCAAATCAATTCCTTCATAGGTGTGTTCCTCATTTCTTTTGCATGTTGTTCCTGGGGTCTCACTCTACTTCTCGTATCATTTTGATGGCATTTTACTGTAGAAATTTGGAGAAAAATGAGTTTAAAGTCACCCATATAACAAAACCCAGTTACACTATGCTGACCTTTGACCTTACATAACATCAATTGCTTTTTTTTTTTTTAAAGGTACTTTATTAGTCACATATACAGGTGTACAGGTGAAATTCTTTCTCTGCATTTAACCCATCCCTGAGGAGCAGTGGGCAGCCGCGGTGCAGCGCCCGGGGACCAACTCCAGATTTAAGCCAGTGCTCTGGTCAGGGGCGCTGACTGGAGGATTAGCTAACATGTTTTTGGTGGTGGGGGAAACCGGAGTACCCGGAGGAAACCCACGCAGACACGGGGAGAACATGCAAACTCCACACAGAAAGGCCCTGGGCGGCCCAGGATTCGAACCCAGGACCTTCTTGCTGTGAGGCAACAGTGCTAACCACTGTGCCACCGTGCCGCTTCATAGGTGTGTTCCTCTTTTCTTTTGCATGTTGTTCCTGGGGTCTCACTCTACTTCTGGTATCATTTTGGTGGCATTTTACTGTAGAAATTTGGAGAAAAATGAGTTTAAAGTCACCCATATAACAAAACCCAGTTACACTATGCTGACCTTTGACCTTACATAACATCAATTGCTTCATAGGTGTGTTCCTCTTTTCTTTTGCATGTTGTTCCTGGGGTCTCACTCTACTTCTGGTATCATTTTGGTGGCATTTTACTGTAGAAATTTGGAGAAAAATGAGTTTAAAGTCACCCATATAACAAAACCCAGTTACACTATGCTGACCTTTGACCTTACATAACATCAATTGCTTCATAGGTGTGTTCCTCTTTTCTTTTGCATGTTGTTCCTGGGGTCTCACTCTACTTCTGGTATCGTTTTGATGGCATTTTACTGTAGAAATTTGGAGAAAAATAACCTTAGAGTCACCCATATAACAAAACTCAGTTACAGTATGCTGACCTTTGACCTTATGTCACATCAATTCCTGTATAGGTGTGTTTCTCAATTCTTTTGCATGTTGTTCCTGGGGTCTCACTCTACTTCTGGTATCATTTTGGTGGCATTTTACTGTGGAAAATGGGAGAAAAATAACCTTAATGTCACCCATATAACAAAACTCAGTTACAGTACGCTGATCCTTTGACCAACAGGGGAGACCATGAAAGAAACATCCAACCAATATGAAAAGAAAACAGTAAAATCCCACCAAAATGATACCAGATGTAGAGTGAGAAGTCAGGAACAACATGCAAAAGAAATGAGGAACACACCTATACAGGAATTGATGTGACTTAAGGTCAAAGGTCAGCATACTGTAACTTGGTTTTGTTCTACGGCTGACTATAAGGTTATTTTTCTCCAAATTTCTACAGTAAAATCCCACCAAAATGATACCAGATGTAGAGTGAGACCCCAGGAACAATATGCAAAAGAAATGAGGATCACACCTATAAAGGAATTTTTGTGACATAAGGTCAAAGTCAGCATACTGTGAATGGGGTTGAGTCATTATGGGGGGGATTTTTTAAATGATTTTTCTCCAAATTTCTACAGTACAATGCCACTAAAATGATACCAGACATAGAGTGAGACCACAGGAACAACATGCAAAAGAAAAGAGGAACACACCTACGAAGGAATTTATGTTATGTAAGGTCAAAGGTCAGCGTACTGTAACTGAGTTTTGTTATATGGGTGACTTTAAGGTTATTTTTCTCCAAATTTCTACAGTAAAATGCCACCAAAATGATACCAGAAGTAGAGTGAGACCCCAGGAACAATATGCAAAAGAAATTAGGAACACACCTATGTAGGAATTGATGTGACCTAAGGTCAAAGGTCAGCGTACTGTAACTGAGTTTTGTTATATGGGTGACTTTAAAGTTATTTTTCTCCAAATTTCTACAGTAAAGTTCCACCAAAATGATACCAGAAGTAGAGTGAGACCCCAGGAACAACATGCAAAAGAAATGAGGAATACACCTACGAACGAATTTATGTTATGTAAGGTCAAAGGTCAGCATACTGTAACTGAGTTTTGTTACAAGGGTCATTTTAAATTAATCTTTCTCCACATTTGTACAGTAAATTAAAAATAAATATATGAATAAAATGTTGATGAAAGGTGATATTTCTCCCAATTACGGCAGTGAAATATGACTAAAAAGTTGATTCATCTTGGAAAAGATTTTCCTCCACCATTCTCCAGTAAAAGCACATAGGCTTTATGTATCTTTCAGGACCTTCCATTTGCTCGAGAACCGTGCCTACCGTATTTACTATAACGAAAATCAAACAGCGGCTCACTTTACCACTATCTCGCAAACGGCGGCTCACTTTACCGCGGTAAAACAATGAGCTAAAAGGAAAAAAAAGCTCAGAGGAGCACATAGCCGGTTTATTTACCTGTTTACTTACTGATACTGCATATTCAACTCAAAAATACAAGAGTATCCTCTTTTGACAGATATTCAACCCAACAACAAACAAAGCCCACAACGATGGAAAACTTTGAAGACAGAGGAACCATCAACTACAACAACACCGGCCACACGCTGCCGTACAACATACTCATCTGGTACTTCCTGCCCACTGCAGTGATGGTGCCACCACTGGCGCTGCCAATCAACGCTCTGGTCATACGCCTCCTGCTGGGCAAACCTGGCATCTGCTCCACCTCTGAGATCTTCACACTCACCCTGGCCATGTTCGACGTGGTCTTCTGCGTCATGTTTCTGGCTGAGTACATCCATTTCACGTGCTTCCCATCCGCGGAGGCGAGCAACATGGTCACCTGGAGCTTGATCCTCATAGGAGAGCCGATGCTGCAGTGCTTTCTTTGTTTGGACAGCTACATGGCCGTCTGCCAACCGCTGGTCTTCATCCGGCTCAAGGATCCCAAGCTGAGGCTGTCGTTGTGCTTGTTGGTGACCGTCTGTACTGTTGTTTGTTGCGGCCTAATGAAAGTCTCCAGGGAATTTAAGTGGACAGTAGTTTCTGTGCTAATTATTAATGCCACTTCGATCATATCATACTGCAGCTTCCTGATCCTCTCGTCCCTTCACAGTTCAGGGCCCGGCAAGAAGGAGGTCCATCCAGTGAAAAAGCGAGCTTTCAAGATCGTGCTCACTTCACTAGTGCTGATCAACGTCCTCTACTTCCCTGCGATACTCGAGTACTACCTGAGGAAGTATGTTCCCCAGTACTTTGCTCCCTTCTCGACCCTCACCTGTGTGGCCTACACAGTTCTCTCTATGGGCAGTTTTATTCATCCTCTATGTTACCTCATCCGGACCAAGCAGCTGCCCATTTCAAGATGTCAAAACGGCTCTGAGGCCAAAGCAAAAACTGTGGCTACAGTTTAGAGCAGGGTTGCCCAAATTCTTCTCAGTGCAGGGCCAAAAATGAACTAGGATGGAGGGAAACGGGCCAAAATTAAACATTCAAATTGAATATGCATATAACATAGGTTAATTGTGCAAAATAAACACTCATATAAAGTATTTTTAAATAACTATCGATTATTGTGTTTCACTGTTGAACAGGGCTCCAGACTGCCCCCTATATGGAGGCATTTTGCCCCTAAAATTTGGGACAGTAAGGGGCGTCGCGTGGCGTAGTAGAGCGGGCGCCCCATGTATAGAGGCTCAGTCCTCGCTGCAGTCGGCCCTGGTTCGAATCCCGCGTCGGGCGCCATTTACTGCGTGTCATTCCCCTCTCTCTGCCTCCCTGTTTCCTGTCCGTCTCCACTGTACTATCCATAAAGGCAAAAATGCCCAAAAAAATATACTTTAAAATTTGGGACAGTAAGTGTATAAGTTATAAGTGTATGCCCCTAAATTTCCTGCTTGCTCTCCTAAAAATTTATGTTAGGGGTCACTAGTGAAAAATGCCTTGCTTTGCAAAGTTACAGTTTGAAATTGATTAAAAGGGCATTATTACTATTATTATTGAAAAGCTAGCTGAATTTGTCTACTATCATCTTTATCAATTATTGTGGCCACGGCCCACGGGCCACAGATTGGGCAGCCCTGGTTCGAGCAACATTACTTACTTGCTTGATTTCCACTCTGTCTAAGGTTATTTTAGAGTTTATGTCTTGTCATAACTGATTTTGTTATTGTTGAACTTGTTTTTGTTGCTGTTGTTGGTATGTTACTGTTTTATTGATTTGTTATTGTTTTGTTTGAAATTGTTATTACTATTATTATTACTACTACTACTATCATCTTTATCATTATTGTTGTACTATGCAGCTTTGGAAGTTTAGTTTCATTTCATGTGTGTTTGGTTATTTTATGTGGCTTTATTGGACCCCAGGAAGAGGTTGCAGCTAATTGGGGATCTTAATAAAATCAAATCAAATAAGGGCCAAATGTAAGATAAGAGCTGGATTGTAATCTGGATGGTGGATGGAAATACGCTGACTGACCTGTATGATATAAATAGAAATTACAATGTGTTGTTGCTGTATATTGAATATAGCTATTGAAAGATTTGATACTTTTTTTAAATCAAATCTTATGATAAAATAGGGGTAGTTTAGAGGAAGATTATCTTTGATCTAAGTATCAGTCAAGTTGTGTAGATACATTAAATTAGATTAATATGTTATTGCCTACAGTTTTAATGAACTGTCTGGTATGACTCTCCCAAGTCACAAGTCGCTGCCTCAAAGATTGACACAGGTGTGTTGCAGTTTCCAGATGTGGCCACAGGTGTCGCCAAAGCTAACGAAACAGGTCGTTGAGATTTCTACCTCAAATCGAAATTTCTAAAGGCTCTGAATTTATATGCATCTTTGATTCTTTCAATATGAAAACCTGTATGTCATTTATATAATAAAATAATTATACTGAAGAAAGGAATATGCTTTCCATTACTGTTAAATGTGATTGAATGTATTTTTGTTTAGCAGCCTACTTCAGAAAACAGGACTCAAAAGACAGTAAATTCATTAAATATCTGACAATGTTTCATTTAATAAATCAGACAAAAGTCTCTGGCTTGCAAACAGGCATTGACTGTCAAATACTCTAGAGAACCTGAGGTATCCGACAAATGACACTTTAATTAAGGTGAGAACTGTCAGTGAAGGCAATGTACCACTAAAAGTACCATTGAAGTTGTCGATTAGGATCTTTCTTTCTTCCTTTTTTTATTATTTTTTTTTTTTTTACAATTCAACATATATCATCAGAATCGTGTTGGGAATATGAACCCAAATAACTCTGATATACATTAGCTTTGTTAACCACTGTTGCTCATATGACTTAACACACAACATTTGCATTGTCTGCGTTGTGTGTACAGGAAAATGCTGCACAGGCTGTTCAACAGCTCATGCGTATTTGATGATAAATGTTTCACCTTTAGGTACTAGCACAAGTAAAAGACAATCTTCTCTGTGTACAGAAGATAAAAAATGCACGTTTAACATGATCTGCAAAGCCAATCAGGATTCAATTCAATGTATTAAATAAAAGTACATCTACCAGCAGGAAGTCCTACACAAATCATAATCCATGGTCGTACGTCATCAAGATATTTAAGCAGTACGGTAATCTGTAAATCAAAACAACAAAATTGTACAGAAATCTTTGTATGAAATACAATCACCATTTTAAATACAAAACGCAAAAGCACTACAACTTATCAATTCATGTTACCAGCACAAATCATATCAAAACATTTCTTGTCCACTGTGCGTCAGTGACAAGGTAAAAATAACACCACTGTCTACTCAGCTGGCAGATTACTGGGCACATCTGCAGGTTAACACAACAGTGCAGCTTAACGGTGGCTGTAATGTTCAGTTTGGTTTTGGAGGTGCTGACTCTCTGTGGACTCGGAGGAGGTTGAGCAATTATCGGAACGGCCAATAATATCGACCAATATTCGGCATTTTTTCAATAATCTGTATCAGCCTTTTTTTTTTTTGAGTGTGTACAAAACAGAAACAAACGGTATACTATATCCAGTCCAATCACAGACGTGTTATTCTAAATTTTGACACCTACGTTTTCATTTCCATTGGTTTCCTGATTGCTAATAATCGGTATCGGTATTCGCCCATAAAAAATAATATCGGTGGATCCTTAGGAGGATGCAGAGTCTGATTGTTTGGAGTCGTACCTACAGGTTTTTTATTTTGTTGTTGAAGGCTACACAGCAGAGCAGCTAAACACCACTCATCACTGTTCAACAACAACATAAACTACGTCCTCTGAAGTTGAACCAACACCTCGATTTATTGCACGACTGTTGAATTAACTTTAATCAGCTGTACCTAATAAAGTACCAATTGAGTATGTATCTACATAAAATACTGTAACTAATATATAATTCCTGATAGTGGGTTGTAATTCCCGGATGTCATGATCCAACAAATTATGGACTCGTCCTCCATCATCTGTTTCTCTCTCTTTTTTGTCTATAAACATTTCCTTTCAGGCTGTTGAAGGAAACGAGAGAGAACTGATGGATTTTACCTGGATTCTCCTCTAGTGCACTTCATAAGAATAACAACTGTCTCATATTTTCTCCACCAAACAACAAAGGATAAACAAAAAAACAACTCAATGACAGTGACGCACCGTCCTGTCATCGTGTGAGCAGGTACTTTCAATGTGTGTGTGTTACACATTCGTCTGATAGTTGGAAAATAGAAATAATACATTAATCCCCCCAAAAAATGTATATTCTCATTTTACAAATAAATAACATATTTCCGTTCTGGTGGAGAAGCTCATACAAAATGGAAGTATTATGTACACGAAAGCAGAAACACAGACATCATGGAATCAACACGACGCCTTTCAAAGAGGTTAGTGGAAGGAGAAGAAGAGCTTTTCAAGTATTTCAAGTATATGAAAGGAGGAAAGTAGGATTAAAAAAACAACAATACTGATTAAAAACTTCCACTGGGTGAAAACAGAATCAGAGAAATGTCCTGTGAAAAAAATGGCATAACAGCTTTTTCAGCCAGTTCAGTTTAAATGAAACAAAGTGGAGTAGGCAAATGTGTAGGCAACAAGTCTGATAAACAAATCATTGTTCTGTTGTAATGTAAAAATAAAAACAGTTTCAGCTTCTCGACTATAAACATTTAACACTTCTCTCTGTCGCTATGACAATAATAAACTGGATTATCTTTGATTTTCAGACAAATGTCCGACAAAAAGATCATATTTCAAGATTGGACATTTTAGATTTTATACATTTTGTAATCTTCTTTCAATTAAACGGTTCATTAGTTAATTGAGAATAAAATTGCCAGGTGTTCAGTGATGAACATCCTTATTAATTACAGCTCTGATTGAAATTTAATGTCCACTCTACAAATTGACAGAGCCATTTACTGTAAAACAAAGCTTAGACTGTGTTTAACACATCAGAAGCCATTTTTAAAAACAGATTAGAGAATTTGAAAAAGCGTTCGGCTGAGTTGCGTGTGTGGTTGTTTGCTCATGTTTACTGTATGTGATTGACATGTACCATCTTCTGCACTTGCACATTGCGATTGATTATTTGTTCTAACTGTATTGTAAATATCTGTTGTGAAGCGCACTAACTGAGTCTGCTTTATAAATAAAGTTTGAATTGAATTGAACACTGAGCTGCTCCGCTGCTGCTTCTTGTCGGTAAAATGGAAAGAAAGGTGTGTTTTTCTGGGACTGTGCGCTGGACAGAGCAGGAAAAAACACGATAAATAGCAAAAAAAAAAATGAAAACAACAAAAGATTATTTTGTGGCACGCTCGTAACACTGAATGCATAAAGTTCCCAGAACTCCACGCCTCCAAAAGATTTTACTGAGTAGATATTTTGGTTGCTTTTTACAAACACTTCATTCTGTAGATTCAAGTCTGCACCTCGACGTGTGCATGAAAACACCTCCGACTGTCCAAAAACACGGCAAAGCCAGCCGACACGGGAGTCGACAACAACAACTAGTAACATCACGCGCGTACTTCCTCACTCGGCGCGGCTCATGTGGCGGCCATCTTCCCGTGCACACGGAAGCGGTAGAGACACGTGTATTCGACGTGACCCCAGTTACTGAGGACACGGAGCTCCACCACTCTGTAAACCTCGTCACTCGGGCTCTGCAGGACGGAAAAACAAAGAGAGAGAAGAAGAAGAAGAAGAGGAAGAAAATAAAGACAGAGTGATAAAATTAGTGAGAGAGTTCACAGATGCTCACGCTGACCTCAGACCTTTTATATAGAACAGGAAGTCGGTGTTATTCTGTAAATATCACGTTCAGATTTTCTGCATTTGAACTTACTGGAAGCTTGAATGTCTGCGTCGGCTCGCCCTGCTCGTCGTACGTGAACGTCCCCAGCAGCGTCCCCTCCTCCGTGTCGTTCTTCATTCCCTGGGAAAGAGAGAGAGGGGGTCAGAGTGGAAACTACTGGAGTCTCTAAGCTTTAATCACAGACTGATAAAACCTCTGCAGCTCCGTCCTCTGACACAGTTACATTTATTAACACAGTGATTCTGAGTGAAAGAAAAGGCAGCGGAGCCTGTCAATTCATGCAATGAAACGTCTCTAAAAACCTTGCAAATCACAATTAAGTATTAATAACAACCATAAAGTGCATCTATACAAGCCAACAGGCTACAGGCCACAGTCAATAGTAGTTAAATGGCAGATTAAACATCTGGGAGTTGAGGCTGGAATTTTAAAAGCTGCTGAAACTGATGTCAGTGTTTTTACGACTTGAATCTGTAAATTAAGTTTTTAATAGTAAACGAGTCGCAGCGTGTCATTCAGTGTTTCTGTAAGCGGAGCACTCACATAGACTTCAAACTCTTTCGGCGCGGAGTCGATGCGGCCGGTGGGCGAGTTGCAGCGCGGCAGGTGGTCCAGCGTGACGTGACTTATGGTGACGGGATGGGACAGAGAGATGACAAGGGTTCCCTGGACGCCGTGGAACGCCCAACACTTTCCGGGGAGCAACACTGGGTAACCCTGGAGGGAGGGAGGAGACACAGTTAGGAAAACAAAATAATGAGTTGCTGAGGACTTGAACAGGAAGGACAGACACATAGAGATGACGATGATGATACCTGGATGACGGTGCGTGGGCTTTCAGACGGATACCACAGGGGGAAGCCGAACAGAGTCACACACGCTGAGCGAATACGGTACGTCTCCGAACACCTGGTGCTGATCACGCTGGCGCCTGTGAGGGTGATACGCAACAATCACTTTTAAGTCTAACCAGCGGACACATGAACAACTGGTTTTTCTTTAACCCGTAGCACAGCGAACTAAAACCTAGTGACAGCGACGTGACGATGTTTCTCACCCTGGGTTTCAAGGGCGAAGTCGGCCATCTTGTCCGCCATCGGACGCCCGGAGTCTGTGACGCTGCCTCCGCGTCCGCTGAGTCTGAACGCATCATGCTCCTGAAACACAGTCACATACAGTAAGTACAGATTTATACTGACAGAAATATAAATACAATATATACGCAGATGCATTCAACTGAACCTGGATCAGATAAAAACACATTATTCTGATCCAAAACCAGTACAGAACACCCTTATGTTCATATAAGTCGTGTTAACGTATCTCTGCACCGACCTTGATGCGGTCGCTGAGCCACTTCTCCATGGCCAGTTGCAGCTCCGGGGTCAGCTGGTTCTGGACGGGGGCCGGGCTGGGATCAGGACACGGGGCTGGAGGAGGCAACATCTGGATGGACGACAGCTCCTGGACCAGCTAGAGGACAAGAGGCGGTCACATGGTCAACATCATCGTCACCACACAGAGTCAACAAGCTTAGAGGAAGGACAAAGAAGACCAGAACCAGTACCTGGGCATTCTGGGCCTCCAGAGCCTGGATCCTGAGGATGAGTCCGGCAGCAGAGGAGCGGCTGTCGCTCTGATAATCCTCCATCTGTCGGCCCAGACCCGCCATCTCCTGCTCCAGACGCAGGCGACTCTCTGCGTTCACGGCCTCCAGCCTCGACTTCGCTCTCTGCACGTCCTGCTTCATTTGCTGCTGCACCTGAGAGACAGAGAGACAGAGATGTGGTGGCGTCAGGACTGAGTCAGCATCACAAACAAAATTTAACCTATTTTACTTCCTTGTTATTAATTTACATGGACATATTTTTTTCTGAGCCAAAGACTGTTTTTCTTAAATTCAAAATTTTTACATCTGATCAATTTAACAGAGGAAACTGTGTTTAAAATATAATATATATCATATAATATATGTCTTGATCTCAATGGGTCTGTTATCTGGTTAAATAAAGGTTAAAAATATAGACATTGATAAAATCTCTGCACTTCTCCGTCACCACCACTAGATGTCACTGCAGCACAGCTCAGTTTTCATCCTCAACACACATGGCGCAAGTTCGTTAAATCTGAGTGAAAGAGAGAGGAAACGGAGAGAGAGGGATCGTCTCACCTGGTCAAACAGCTGGTCCCGCTGCCGCTGCAGCTCCACCTGCAGACAAACACACACACACACATTTAAATTATACTTACAACTCAACCTTTTTTGCCATTTTGTTATAATAATCTGCCCTAGATGTGGTGCATGAGTAGAAATCAGGCCACATTATCACATTTTAAAACAGATGACGATCTGTTTCTCACCAAAACACGCTGCATGTTGGCCTCCACAGCAGCTGACACAACAGCTGGATCCTGGTGGGACAAAAGGACTCTTGTTACTGCTGAGGTCACTGAAGAAAGACTTTTCATGAAAACAACCTCAAAATAAAAAGGTGTTTCCCAGGGCGAACTTTGTGTATTCAACATTAAAGTTGTTATGTTTCATTTTGCGCTCTGTTGTCGTCCTTCGTTTGAAACTACAGAAAATCAAAAAATGTGCGGTCTGAGAGTAAATGAAGACAAACATCTGAGGATCTGATAATGAGTGAGACAAGACAGTTTTTGCAGACACACACACACAAACAAACATGTACGAACACACACAAACAAACACAAGCAGGAGGACGTGCGGTGGAGCCCTACCACCACAGGTGTGTGATGCACGGTGCTGGGTTGAGGAGCAGGAGGAGGAGGAGCTGGGACGGGGACGACGGGTTGAATCTTGGGTTTGGTCTGCGTCTGGTTCTTTGTGACGCTCATGCGGGAGAAGAACGAGGTCAAGAGGGGGAGGAGCAACCAAACACCTGGAGAGAGAACAGGAGGAATGCTTCAGTCTGCACAAAGCTAACATCTACCTCCTTCTGATCAAAAGGCCCTGTCATGTGAAACCTGTAATGACATTTTCTGCGAGTCCCTCAGTCACAGTGAGGCGGAGCTGCGCGCAGAAAAACACAGCACACGAGCCGAGGCGGCCAAGAAGTGCTGCTGCATGAGTCAGACACTTACGTCTATATTAACCATCTTCCTGGGGAAAACCCCAGATACTCCTGATCTAAGGTGTCTGGGTGGGTGCGGTGGTACTGTCACTCACACTAGTCTTTAGAAATATAAAATCTATTAACTTATAGAAAACAAAACTAGAGAGAAATCTATTAAAAAAAAAAACTCAAGACATCTTGCAGGTTTGTGAATGCTATATCAAGTTATATCTCCTTTAAATCGTCTCTTTCTGATGAAGAAATACAGAAAACAAGACGCACCAAAACACTGTGAAAATGCATTAAATCTATTCAACTTACACAGAAGAAGGAGGAGGAGGAGGAGCAACACAGCACAGGCCTTCTTCACGCGACTGCTGAGCGAAGCGTTGGCTGTGGGGACGAGAGGAGAAGTCGTTGTGAGGGGATTGTGTTAAGCCGGTGGTTGTGAAAACACAACAAACCTCCTGGCATGTGAGAGCTGAATGTATGTGAACTGTGTAAATCCTGTGTAAATCCACTTAACAAGCGCCAGGAGAACAGACTTGGGTACCGGTGTAATGTGGACAAACTTCAACGCAGACACCGAGGACGTACCTAAAGCTGTCATCACTTTTGATTCTGCTGCCACTGCCATCGACGAGGCTGAGTCTGTGAAAACATATTCATGGTATTAATATATTAATAAATCATGATGCACAGATTCAGTAAAGACTGTGTTAAGCGAAATCTGAGATTTGAGTATGGCTGCTGAAAACAGGTGAAAAAATGTGTAAATATTCAGTACTGAAACCTGTAGCTGCTCAGGACAGTTAAATTGTTGGGTGGTATTTGATAAGACAGTTAAAGGGATAGTTCAACATTTTGTTTTGTTTCAGAGGTAAATTCATGCAAAACTGCTGATGTGTGTTGCCTTTTTGGCAAGCAGTCTCTGCGTTTGCCTCGAAAACAACTCTGTCTCGTAACGTTCTGTTATTATCTCATAGCGTGGTGAATGTGCAGGTCACAACTTGTCCACCAGAGCGTTTTGGAGTTGTTGGATTGTGTATTTGATGAGTGAAACCAAGAAATCCCATTAGGCTCTGTAGTGTAGCTCTGAGCAGCTCGCTGCTCTGCTCCGCCGTTCTAAAAATAGCTTGCACTGACAATCCAAAGTAACAAACCTACTGCTAAAACTATAGGGATTGTGGCAATAGGCCAATTTGCCAAAATGTTGAACTATCCCTTTAATAAGACCTTTGTGATGTGATTAACTCAGAAAACAAATCCAGCTTCACTTTACACACACGCACCACAGCCATGCTCACCCTTCATATTGAAGAAGGCATTGCTGATCCTGCGTCCGTATCCAGGACTGGGCGCTGCGTTGCTGCCGCTCATCCTGCTGCTGCTGTTACCACTGGCGACGGCCATGGGCCTCCTGCTCATCCCCTCGGAGGACGAGTACCCCGAGCTGTCCACCCCGCTCAGAGTCAGCTCCTTGTGGTTGGGCCTCAGGTGCAGTCCCAGCCTGCTGGAGCCGTACGGTCCGGTGTATCCGCTGTACGAGGTCTTCTCTGCAGGCGCCGACCGGCAGCACGTGGGCGTCTGACTGCGGCTCGACGACGGAGTCAGGGCAGGCCGAGGGGTGGCTGTGGAGGAGATGTAGGGTACGGTCCTCATGGTGGGTTGAGACTGGGGGCTCGGGGGAGGACTCAGGTCTGCGGGGCAGAAAAGACAGAAATAAACACAAAGTCAGTGGTTTACGGTTAAGTAACGTCTAGCAATTATACTATTAAACCTTTTCAACCTCTGGAACAGCTGCAGTAACCTGTCTGATTACTTGGATTTAATAATCTTTTTATTATGAGACATTAGGGAGGCACTCATGCATCGGCTGAACATCATCGGCCGATATTCACCTCATTGACCGCCAAGGGCCATTGGTAAGTTTTGGCGGTGGCCGATGTTTATCTGTTCAGTGGCATAATGTACTGACTCAGAGGAGTGAGCAAAAATGACGTTTTTTTGTGAGAAATTAAGATTTCTTGGAAAATTTACATAAAACAGGAATAAACAACAGAGAAAAAATATCTGTACCAAATTTCAGCCATCGGCCAAATTGTTGTTTTAAACATTTTTTGAGCATTTTTTGAGGCATGTCTCCAAACTCTGCCATTTTCCTGTGAGTCACAGGGAAACGTAACATTTCCAAGCCTCTTGATGAATCAGAAGTAAAATATTTTGTTGAACCGGTCACAAAAAGAAAACATACTCTCTCCAACTAGTGACACAGGGCGAAACCAAAGCACAGACAATATTAGAACGTACTTAAAAAGATCACAGTCAGTCTTTTACAACCAACAGCCCAACACTCAGAAACAGACAAAAGCAGCAAAACCTCTGATTGGAGAGTCTGGGCCTCGGTGCTCAGCTCCCAGCATGCAACACTTTGCCCCCACCTGTGTTTCGTTCATGCTATTCTTACTGCTTTTGTGTTGACAGGAAATCATGTCATTCTTCACTCTACGATGTTGGGATGTTGTGTGTGTTTTATTTTTAAATCTTACCATCAGACTGGCCTTCAGTGACGGGTGTGTCCTCCACGCTGGGTGAACTCGCATTGCTGTTGGCTCTGCTGGAGGTGCGGGAGGCAGACTTCCTACCCTTCGACTTCTTCTTGAAAACCCTGCAGAAAATGAACAGCGACACAAACACAAACACGCAGGAGGAGAAAGGATTATTAGAGGAGAGGTGAAGATTGCTTAACATCATACTGTAGTTTGCAAATCAGACTTGCTGACCAGAGTTCAGGCTTAACACACACACAGTTACGTACTTAACGGGGTTTTCACGGTAGGAGATGTTTGTCACAGTGCTGGAGTCAGATTCTTCGTCTGAGTTGTAGTAGCCACCGGACACCAGGCGGGAACTTCTACGGGACATGACTGAAAGACAAAAAATGATACGAGTTAACGGTATTGTAGTAAACTCCTGGTTAGTGAAGACACTTATGAGAAAGAAAAAGACAAAGAAAAAACGCTCCAGGTTGGTGTGCTGCCAGGACGGGGTCAGTACAATAAACATCCTCCTTTCAGATTTATGGAGTGAGGTCTGGTAATACCAGAGCTTCACCTGTCAACACACCGTCACTGAACAGGAAGGCTTGTTCAAGCATAATGATGATAAACAGTTTGGTATTTGGTGAAAAAGTCACACAACCAAACACAAAATGTAAAATATGACTCTCTCTCTTATACAACAGGTTTTCCTCTGTAAAGCTTGTTAGGAGGTGGTAAACTAAATATTAGACTAATATGAGACTAATGCTTCAAATAGCACTTACTGTTGCTCTCAAATGTGCTGCTTAATTTCTCAGTTAGATTAGTTGCTCTAGCAGATTAGCTGGTCTATAAAACTCTGTAAAACTGAACAAAGACCATTACAGTATCCCATAACCATAAGTGATTCATCAAATGTCTCGCTCTGTCTCATCAACAGCCCAAAAGCTGCTGTTACGTAAAACCAAGAAAACAACAAACTTTCACATTTTATGACGCTGATTAATCAACTGCATTAAAATGGTTGCAGATGAATTTTCCAGTCAGTGTTGGACCTCCTGTTGCAGTCTGATGGAGACACTGTTTCACGAGCAAGGATCACACAACAATCAGCTACGTTTGAAAAGTTTAGTGGCAACATCTTATCTGTAGCACAACTGTTGCTACTAGTAACAGTAAATAACAACAGTGGATGTGGTGGAAGCGGTAGACGCTGAAGCTAAAACTGTTCCAGTATCAGTAGCACAGTGAGTCAGAGTGTGGCAGTAAGGACAGAAACAGCTACAGTTGAATTAGGAGCTGCAGCAGTTTCACTAACTATTGATTAGTTTGTGCAACGGTGGCGCGTTGGCACAGCGACGGTTGATTCAGTGTCGTAATAAAAAGCAGCAACTCTTTGACAGATGCTCTGGTGGTTAATCTCAGCCACCTGTAATCCAACTAGTAATCTACAGGAGTCGTCTTGCTGCTCTGAAACTCACTGACACTCACAGGATGTAAATGAATGAAAAAGATACACAACATCCAAAACACATAAACAAAAGCTACTGTACTCAAAAGCCTAAAAAACAGAAAGCTAAGAGTGCAGGTGGTAAATAAAACAACTGCAGAAAGACAACACAACACAACCACATACACACACAGACAGCGTACCTGCATTGACCCAGCATACTGAAAGCAAATACAAATATCACAGTTTTGCAGACGATGATGAGGAGAGAGAGAGAGAGAGCGGTCTGATCCCACGGTGGTCGTGTTTGTTAGAAAGTCTGCACCGGGTTTAACTTTCGAACGCACACTGCCATCACAAAGATTATGTAACAGACGCGTTAAAGCTGAGCGATCTGATTGGTCCAGCACGTGCTCTTACTGTGCAGGTAATCAGCATAAACTCACTCACAGCTCCACAAGCTTATTAACCAGTGCCGCTGCTGCTGCTGCTGAACTCCTGCAGCGGGTTACGGTGTTTAATGTTGTCACAGCAGATTTATCACTCTGACAGCGGTTGTTTATGATTACTGCACATGAAATGCCAAATGCAACAAAAGTTTGAAACTAATCCATGTCTATAAAAAGACTAGAGAGTCCAAAGATCATTTTGTTACTGAATGTCACTGATCAAAAAAAAACTGGTGAAGAATGTAAGTGAGAAATTGATATGAAGAGGAACTAGGAAAATGACACATTGAGATTAAAAACCTATTTTAAAGTGTCAGTGTGTCTTGGTTGAGATAGCAGCAGCACAATAAATAAAAAAGATTTAAGTCTTCACATTCACACTTAAAAACACACACCTTAATTTCCCATTTGTTGGCCTTTTTCATTATGTGTACATGTGACTGTGTACATAACAATATGTATATAAAAATACAAAAGTTGTCCAAACTGCTGTTAGATTGTCACAATAAAGCGAAATGGGATGCGGGTAAAGTGTTGTTGTTTTGTTGGCCTTTTTCAATGTATGTGTATTCATAACATGCATGTATATCAGTAATTGGAAGTATCGTACTGTATTTAAAAAAAAGGGGGGGTAAAAAAAAAACCACACACACAATGAAGCAAGACAAAACTATAACTATAACTTTCTAGTGTGCTGGCTGGGATGCATGTTGTCATGACAATGTCATGACAATGTGACGTCACGGAGCACACACAGGTTCAACTTCAGGAAGAAATGCAACAAACCACCGCTATCGTCTCCACTCCAGAAAATGCACCAAATGCACTTTAACACTTGTAAGTTAACAGTGTATCCTGAGCCCTTCCTGTACCTGCTCTAGTGAGATTAAAAAAAATAGCCTGGAAGAGGAACCAACCTGGTGAAAGTTTGTTCTATCAGTCGAGCGGTGACTTATCCATACGACTGAGAAGAGCGGCAGAAGATGACAGAAGGGGAAGCTGTGGCCGAATGTACCCAACGCGCACAGACAGACAGGAAGTCAGCGTGACAGCAGAAACCTCCTCCTTTTGCCTCGTCTGCAGGGCGTGGTGGGGGCTTCACTGTTCTCAATTCGTGAAAATTATATTACACAAGCGCAGGTCAGGTGAACATGCTCTGCGTTACTACGTTAACTCTGCACGTCGTTTAATTCGTTTAATCTTCCTCCTCGAGCTCTGTGTAAACCACAACACGACGAGTGAAGAGGTCACGACGTCTCAACACTGTGAACAAAACTATAAACAGACAAAAGTAACAACGACACAGATGTGCACTCTAGCCTTCGCTGTTTACTGCAAAACAAACACAAACACAGTCATAGTGAAACTGGTTGTTTCTGCGGCCGCTGCACTCCATCAATAGTGTTTTTTCCATTTTTCTCTTTTGATTTGCTGATCATTTTGCTAACGGTATGGATTTCTGCAAGAAAGTTTCTTTCTTAACATTTTTTTTTTTTAAATCTAATGTCAGTTACTCTTACAGGTCATATACATTGGTAACACTTTTTGCACACTTTTGGCACACGCGTGTCCAAAAATGGATGCATCAAAAGAACTGCTCATCATACATTAATATTTTTTCAGCTTTTTTTTGCATAAATCTCTCAAACCACTTCAGCTCTGCTCAAAACTACCAAACATTCAATAATTTTCATAATTGTAACCCTTTAAATGCCAGTTTTAAGTCTCCAAACTGGTATTTAAAGGGTTAAAATTCTGAAAATTATTGAGCATTTGGTAGTTTTGAGCAGAGCTGAAGTGGTTTGAGAGATTAATGAAAAAAAAGCAGAACAAAATATTGATATATGATGATTTTATAGCAGTTTTAACCCTGTAAATGCCAATTTTAAGTCTCCAAACTGGCATTTAAAGGGTTAAAATTCGAAAAATATTTATAGCAGTTCTTTTGTGTGTCCAAAATATAGTCCAAAAAAGACGAAAATTGGAGGAACATAAGGGTTAATTTTCCAGAAACCTTTCTTCATTTAATGATTATTTTCATCCTGCTGCACCTGAACAGTGATAATGTAGCTGTGTTGCTGCTGTAACCTTCATTACTTTTACCGTGTCTACCCAATCATTGACTGACTGACTCCCATTTGCATACTACCCTCCGACTCTGGTATCCTAGGAGATTTTCAATACAGCAGGCCCCAGTGGGATTAGCTGCAATTGATTGATAAGGGACATCTGCAGGAAGCCAATTTTGACTCTTTAATTTTCTTTAGCAAGTTTGGTTGAGGGGGATTAAAGAAAGAAGGAAGTGTCTACTACTGACAGATGGCAGGGAGATAACGTACCATAAGACACAGGCCTCGAACAAGATGTATTTCATTTTTAAAAGAAAACGACAACATGCTTGGAAACCATCCTGCAGACCGTGTAATCTGGCACAAAACAAACAAACAGAAAACCACAAATATTTTGGCTCCACAGCAACACCAGAGCGCCGGCCGTTCATAGCAGCACTTCTTTCTTTCTTTCTTTCTCTCTCTCTCTGCTCGCAGCGCGTCAAGAGGCTTTAGCTAAGAGCGCAGAGAGGGGAGCAGTTTGCACTTTAATTCCCTCAAATCCTTCCTCCCACTATAAATGCCGTCTCGGCGCAGCCTAGCGCAGCACTTTTCAACCCCCCACCCCTCACCCCTCTCCTCCTCTTGGACATACCAACCCCCACCCACCTCGCTCGACTCCCAGCTCAGGTCCTTTCTGCTTCCTTGACAATTATTCTCACCGAGAGACTGTAGAGACATGTTTACAGCACCACACATGCATCTATTGTTCCTATAGCTCATCATCCCATTCACCCTGAACACTCGTACTCTACAGTTTAAAAACAGCACGTGACGTAAAATTAGCTTCACACCTTTCAAGAGCCTTGATGTTCAACTGGAGGCTGAGAAAGAATCCTTTGTCTTATACGGTGAGACACTACAGGTGAATATCACCATGAAACCTCCCAGGTTTATTACTTACATTAAAGGGATAGTTCAACATTTTGGCAAATTGGCCCATTGCCACATTCTCTATAGTCATAGCAATAGGTTCGTTCGCCTACCTTGTACCTCGAGCTGCTCAGAGTTGTGCAACTCAGGCTCTTGGGATTTCTTGGTTTCCCTCATCAAACTCATCACAATCCAACAACTCCAAAACGCTCTGGTGGACAAGTTGTGACCTGCACACATATGAGATAATAACAGAACGTTATAATACAGAGTTGTTTCCAAGGTAAATGTAGAGACTGCTTGCTGAAAAACTGCCCCCGACGGGGGCGTGCATCAGCGATTTTGCATGAATTTACCCTCAAAAATAAATTCTTGTTTTATTTTGTTGACATATTAGAGTCAACAGTTTTTACAGAGGGGATTATACATATCTCTTTTTATCACTCTGTAAATGAGAAAATACTGTCACCAGCCCTTAAAAAATTTAAATTTCACCATGTTTTTAGGAATAAAATGTTGTATCAATCAGGCTGTGAATGATATATCAACATTAAGGATATAGAAAGGAATAAAACAGGAAGGTTTGGTGACTGAAGGTGCTGCTGACGTGGAGATTTCTAGCAAAGTCTGAGGAAAAACTCAACGGCCTTTTAAGACTTGTATTGTAAAATCCCATAGATTGTTAATGTAATAAATCGTACTTTTACGATTTGCTGCTTGCTGTTACGGAGAAAATGACAGTTTCTGGAGCCTACATCATTGTTCAGCAGAGAGAGAGCTTTACAATGATACCTGACATGACATGGGGTCAGACAACAGGCACAGCACAGTTTGCCACAGTAGCTCATGTTAACTTTTGGTGAATTTAGGAGAAATCTACCGACAAAAGAGACAAAATGAAGTAAAATGAAAAGCCCAAAATCTCAAATCAGTGCATGAACAAAACAATGTTTTTGCCTGTAGTGTCTCGCCTTAAAACTGTACGACTCTGTCTCCTCATGTGAAAAAGCCATGAACAGGCAAACATCCACAACATGGAACGATCCTGCATCAGAGAGAGGGAAACCTGTCTCTGGTCCTGTGGGAGTCACGTGCAGCCAGAGACAATACGCTGCTGTTCATTCAGCACGAGAGGCGCCAGCCCTGTAACATCATCATGTGACAATACACACACACACAGCGACACTTACTACTACGACTACTCATCCAAGTGAAAACACCAAACCTAACCTGCTGCTGCTGCTGCCGACCGGCTTTTAAAAAGATGGCGGCAGAGAAAGGCAGCAGCAACATCTGGCACAAGCTTTGCGTGTCAGGTATGAACTTCAGCAATTTGCTCACAGGAAGTGAAGTCAAGGCAAAAACTCAAGAGTGAAACCGTGCTGAGCTGCCTGTGTGTGTGTGTGTGTGTGTGTATGTGTGTGGTGTGTGTCATCCCTTTCATATCTCACATCGCCTCACAGGATTCACAGGTAATGAACTCATGTTATTATAAACAAATATATCCTGGTGACACCATGACAGGAAGTTCCAACCGTTTGGTTCACACAAACGCAAATGTACAAACTCAATTATTTTCATGAACAATCAACTATAAGACTTGAATTTGTTAATATATCCAAAAAATAACCAATATACAAAACCAAAGAAGCAGTAAATCCTCACGTTAGAGAAGGAGCGACCACCATGTTTGCCTTCCACTGGCTCCAAGAACAAAAAATACTGATAAATTGATCAAAATAGTTGACCAGTTTTCTGTGGATCGTCTCAGCAGGTAATCAGATCGTTGCTTCAGCTCGGTCAGGAGCTGCTGGCAGCAACCTACACCGGATCAAACTCTGAGTGAAGCAGAGACTGGGACGTAGAGGAGGTGTTTGCTCAGGGCAGGGCCGGTAAACCGGTCCAGCATCCTGACCACTGACACAGACAAAGAAGGGGGAAAAAATGACACGGGAGCGCAAGAACAGAGCGGTGATAACGAGAGAAATAGCCAGAGCACATGGTCATAGATTGAGACAAAAAAAAAAAAAGCCGCTGGGGGAGAAAGGTAGAGAAAAGACAGCGGGGCGGCGGCACAACAACAAAGATGAAAAAGCCTGGACAAAGGCATGAAATAACAACACACACACACAGGGGAATGTGTGAGGGGAAAAATGTGTAAA
This sequence comes from Decapterus maruadsi, assembly GCA_030347415.2. Lineage (NCBI taxonomy): Eukaryota > Metazoa > Chordata > Actinopteri > Carangiformes > Carangidae > Decapterus > Decapterus maruadsi. The sequence goes on from CM064901.1 coordinate 6,812,211, forward strand.
AGCCGAGCGAGGGAGGGAGTTCGACTTTTCAGTGAGTAAAGAGAAAAAAAGTGCAGGAATGAAAGAGTAAAAGGGGAGAAAAATAAAAAAAACGAGAGCAGTGGGAGTGGGCAAAGAGAGGAATGCCGCCGGCCGGGTCGGGAATCAGTCTTCATCAAACCACAACTGTCTTGGCAGAGGGTTTTAATGCTGTGGCTAACTTTAGGACCGTGCCAGTGTAATGTGACTCAGACATACAGAGCAGCTGAGTCATCTGTGGGCTCTGGCTTCCAGGCAGCAGCAGCCCGAGGCCCAGACCGAAGTACAGACGGGGACTGGAGAGAGAAGCACTAACTACCAGTCACCGTGCAGCTACCTAATAGGGTCTGGTTGTATCAACACGATCCAGATGTTTGCACTGCGTCCTCAGTCTCTGTTTGTCCGTCCCCTCTAATGACTGGCTGCATGCTGTAGGCTTTCAGTCGTCCTGGGTCAAAACCAGATTACAGCCTTCCCCTTAAAGTTGTAATTTGCTATAACTGATTAAATAACGTCTCAATTTATTTCCTGCAAGGTTTAGATTTACAATTTATTAACCAATTACTACCGCAACATCCTTATGTTAGTGTTATTTATTAGTAGTTCATGGATAAAATGAAGATTATTACAGGGCTGTGGGAACTATATGTGCTCATATACTGTAGAAAAACAGGTGTTCTTGCACTTTTATATCATCCCAAACTAATCAAATATTAATTTTCCATAAACTTGCTTCACAAAATCCTGAGACACACCCACCCTATAGGTTCAGCTACAGACCGGTTGGTTATAGCTACACCACACTTTTCAGGAAAAGTCCCTCTGAAGCCCTGAAATGACCGTTGTGTGTCCCTGGATGCCATTAAAGACCAAATACAGTAAAATAATTGACAATTGTTGTTCCTAGCAGAGCATCTTCACCAGCTGCAGGCTGATGACGTATTATAGCATCACAGGCTCTAATGACACAGCATGGGCTTGGTTTACTCAGAACAAAACACACTGACTGTAGAAGACAAGTGAACACTTGCAACCTACAGGAGAATGACATAGGCTACACAATAATATTGTTTGGTGTTGTGGTGTAGATTAAATATAACTGTAGTTAGTCTTGCTAAATAAAATCAACAGTAGTTACACAACAGTGTAACTATAGTTAGCAGTTCAGTTTAGCTTAGTGGAACTATGCATTTAAAAAAAAGTCTCCACCCAAACTAATTAATATAAATTCCCAACAAAGTTGCTTTACAAAGCTCTCACACCCATCCTATGTTTAGTTATACACCCCACTTGTCAGGAACACACCCTCTGAAGCCCTGAAATGACCCCTGTGTGTCCCTGGATGACAGTCAAGACAAAAGTACAGTACAATAATTGACAATTTGCTTGTTTCTTTAGTTTATCCCTCTATTGATTATCCTATTAGAGCATCTTCACCAGCTGCAGGATGATGACGTCAGCATTACTGGCTCTAATGACACAGCATGGGCTGCTTTTACTCCTAACAAACACATTGTGCAATAAATAGCCTACTTTTAACCTACAGGAGAATAAAAGGCAGAAAAAAAAACATAGGCTACGAAAATAATATTGTTTTGTGTTTATCACTGCAATTAATAAACACAACAGTGTAGCTTGTTTGGTTTAGCTTAGGGGGATTTTCTTTAAAGTTGTTGCTGTTGGCAACGCCAATTTTGAAAACATACAAAAAAGTATTCTACAAAAACAACACTTTACTGACTCGGTCAACATTATGCATGCATTGAACAATATATTTTATGTAGATATCGACGTGCTATGAAAGTATTTATATGACGTAACAAGCTGCGCTACATAAACAAACTAACGGTCTTCCGTTAACTGGCAACAACAAGAACAGTAGTAAAACCACAAAGTAAAAACATAAAAACATTACAACCAGGCTGATAAAGTCACAAAAATATGTGGGTGGCTCTTTTATCAAACATAAACTCTGCTGTCCTTAACTTACCTCTCTGTGTTGTGTTGTTGTGAGGTCTGAACAAAAACAGCCGGTTGAACTGAAACTGTCAGGAAACGATGATCTCCTCTTCGGTTCGCACCACACGAGCACAAGTAGTAACCGAGAAACCACCGCCGAGTCGTTTAAAGAAACATCATCTCTCCGGCGTCCAAACTAAATAAAAAGTGCAAAAACAAAACAAACAAAAACAGCAACTTAATCACGGACGAATCCCTTTAAGTTAAAAGTCTGGAGCTGGATGGCATGACTGTTGTGTGGGATGAAGCCAGGCGGACGGACGCTAGTCGTCGTGACAGCTCGGAGGTTTCCGTCGCTACTGTTGACAGACGCTTCGGAAAGCTCGCGGAACGAAGACTCGCAGTGCTTCCGGTGTTTGTTTTCAAAATAAAAGTTCTGATTTATAATTCAAGCCAGAAATGGCCATTCTTGTGCATACCCCTGTTATAAAACACATTATATTTAAAAATCTATTTACTATATCATGTATTCTCATATATTGAGGGTCGCACATGCTATTTGTTCATTGGATTATTATCATTTTATTTTATTTTTTAATTTATTTTACACAAGTAATCACATTTTTTTTGTTCTCTACAACCACGGAATTTGCTTGTTTAATTTGTCTTATTTTATTTTATTATCATTTATTAGCACCACAATAAATTTCCATCAGGAAATAGCCCCCGCACCCCCATACACCTTCCTTTTCTGTTTTGTACACGACCATAGCGATGATGTTGGACACTTGCAAACTGTTTCCGGTCTATTTCAAGGCAGTTCAAACCACAGCGAATCAGACCATAATGTAAGTTGGTGCCCCATCTAGTGGTGATATATGTGCTCTCTGCAAAACTCTCCCCTTTGGCTGCTGTTCAGGTCTTCAAACACACAGTGGAGCTATCTGGCCATGAATAACTTATGTCCTGAGATTTGCCACACTGTAATTAAATAAAAAAGCACCAAGGACCAATTAAAAGTGTTAAACTTGGCTCTGTTTGCACTGATGCTTGTAAAGCTAAATTATTATTCAGATTACATAATGTGAGCTGAATTTAAAACAAACTCCCACCAACTCAGATGATGTCAGTTAGAATAAATACTAGATATACAAAAAAGATTATTGCAGATTATCCATCATCATAGCACATGTTCATATTGCATTAATTATTAAATGTTATATTATTTGTTGGCTGAGCTCCAGTTGCACATGTAATGCTATAATATATTGTAAAATACCCAGTCACCTGCAAGCATGCCACAACTAATGGACCATAGTCTAATACAGCATTACAACAAACTGTACCTGACAGATGCAAAAGGAAGTTAATAAACCATAATGATGAGACAAATTGACTGCCTAAACGGATATAATGAGGTAATTGCACTTGGGGCACTATTTCCCCAGAAATATTCTTTATATAAAACCTTTAATTGATTGCGGGATGAAACACCAGTGGCAGGTAATTCAACCAGTCAAGGTCAAACCTCGCAAAAATAAAAAAAAATAAAAAGGCCAGGTTTTGTGATTGTTCCTTCTGGTCTGTTTGGCCACATGTGGGGGACAGAAACCACCCCCCAGAACACAACAAAAATGCTTTTAAGGAAACCCCTCTGGGCTTTGGTACTCTTCGCTGTATTGCAAGAAGCCCAAAATAAACCCAATCTGACCTTATCACTGGGCAGACAAGGTCCAGGGAGGGGGGGCGGTTTGTGAGAGAGATAATTCTTTATTCCAACAGGTCTTTTTTTTTTTCAGGGGGAAAAAGAGCTCAGAAATGCGTCTGGTATGTCCGGATTGTTCCATATTTGATAAATAATTTCACAGGGTCTGGAGACTATCAGCAGCACAGGCAGGACCCCTGACCCCCGAAGCTCGGCCAGAAACACAATGTGTGAGTGTGTGTGTACGGATTGTGCGTGAAACATGTGTTTGTGCGCGTGTGTATTTACGCCCGTTGAACCCATTGTCTCCGAGTCTGTTATCATTATGCAGCAGTTTCCTTTGGCTGCAGTGACGGAGGGAGAGAGAGAGAGGGAGAGAGACCGAGGGGGAGTGGAGGGGGGTGGGGGGGGGGGGGGGCAGAGAAACAGGAATACACTCAATTATCAGTTGCTCAACAATGAAGAGACTATGAAGCTGACAGGCTCATCATCGCTCCCAAGGCCAGGCCGCACTCCGCCGACTTTCAACACAACATGTTTTATGCACTCTTTCATGTCCGTCCTGTGTTCACTTCAACACCACAAAAGTCCACACACACATGCACACACACATACACACCCTCCTTATCTGCCAAGCTGGTGCCCCAGACACAACCACAGTAAGTAAACAAACAGCTGACATCATGGGTGTACCCACACACACACACACACACATGCACACTTGCACAAGCTTTCCCATTCCTGGTCTGAAGTCACTGGGTTGGAATGTGACCAAAAATAGAGTGAGAGTGAAATGTGTGTATGTGTTTTTTTGGTTTGTTTGTTTTTGAGACCAGGAGTGTGACAAGGAGGAAGAGGAGGAGGAGGAAGAAGAGGAGGAGGTGAGGTAAAAGGGGGCATGAAGAAGTGGTGCAAATGGGGGCGACACAGCAGGAGGGGAGAAGGAGACGAGATATGGAGGTGGTTATTAGTCTGGAGAGAGTGAAATCTCTAAACAGACAGGGGGGGGACACACCTATAGACAGTGACACACACTGCCCACACACACAGACACACACACACGTAGGGTGTGAGTCATCATCACCATCAGCAGTCGGTGCCTTATCAGGGCAGCACGTAGTAAAAAACCCACCAGTCACAACACGGGCCGACTGCACTGACACACACTGTACTGCAGGTGTGTGCATTGTATAAGGTTCACGTTATGTAAGAGCCCGGCGTTTACACACGATAACCTTTATTTACATGACAAATCTAACTGTGTTTGTTTTGTTCCCGGACGAGTGAGAAGAGTCGTTGATTCAGCTGATGAGCAAATACAACGTAGGTCCTTATCTACAGCTGATATCTGATATCTGGTCTCCTACTCATCGCTTTTATTAAACACTGCACCGTACTGCAGGTGTGTGCTTCATAAGGTTTAATATCACGAAGTCTAACAAAGGCCACGTTTGTTTGTTTTGTTTCTGGATGAACACGAAAGGATCATTAATTCAGCTCATGTGCAAATACAACCTAGATTCATATCTAAAGCTGATATCTGATATCTTGTCTCTTACTCATCACCTTCATTAAACACACATCAAACTCAACAGATGATAAATGATCAAGTAAAGCTCCCATATAAGGAGGTTTTCCCCTATTTTAACTAATTACAATTGTACTAAATTATCTTGTTTACTGTTTATCATAGTAAATATGTTGACCTGAATATTCACCCCACAGTAACACTGTCCCAAGTTTACCTGAGAACCTCTTATATAAGGAACTGGGACATAATTTTCAATACAGATTGGGATCAAAATACTTGATTGATCATCACGACAGAAATTATATTAAAAGTTTTAAAAGTTGCTCCAAAAAATAGAGGATATAAAGAGAGCAAAGGCAAGATAAGAATACAGATAAATGTATGCACAATGGATATACACACAGCACAATAGACAAAAATCATCAAAATTGCAATTATATGGGCAGATATTATGATCACCATTTACTATTTCAGTGTCAATGGTCATTTTTGCTTTTTTTGTGTTATGTCTTGAGAAAATAATTTGTTTATGTCTCTGTAGCAACACACTTGTATACATTTTTTTTAAATGGCAGCTTTTTCAATTAATGTTGAAAATATTGCACTTGATTACTATTACAATGTGATTAATTGTTCAATCCTATTGAAAAATAGAAAAATCAGACTATTGTTTCAGAGTGAGAAAAACGAGTGGAAAAAGAGCAGACAGATTATTGACAGGTTCAATAAGAAGCCTTACTCCATACCATACGGTGTTACATACATATGTTGTGGTGACGGTGCAGAGCGTCTGCCTGCCTGTCTGCCTGTCTGCCTGAACCGCCTCACAGGCTCCGCTCCATTTATTCTAGGTCACATTCATTATAAATATTTTATGGTGCAAGTCTGGTGAGAAGCTTTAAATTTAGATGGTTAAATCTGGGATGGAGTCCAGACATCTACGGCCATCACCTCACCTGGCCTCCCGCCTTTTACAGCGGGACAGAGGAAATGGTACATGAAATACCCTCACAGCCATCATCATCATCATCATCATCATCACCTTGTGTCTGTCTTTAGGCGTCCTTGGGAAACAGCCTATAAATGGGCTCACTCGCTAAAACACGGGAAGTGATGAGTCCATTCATTTTCCATTTCTAAATGAAATCTACAAAGCAAACAATGATTTTGCAGTTTCATCTGGTTAATCATCAGTGATCGTACAAAAGCTGAACACAACAAATCTATATCTCTAAAAGCCATCAGCCATCTTACATTTTGCAAAAAGCAACGCCTGGCAACCTGTGTTGTGGCCCCTCGTCGCCATAGTTATGACCGTTAAGCGTCAGTGGGGTTTCCCTCATAGAGTTAATGAAGAAAACTTCCAATGAACTGCTGATAAAGGTTCCATGTTAGCTGCTGAAAGAATGTCCCGAATGCTCAGTTTCATGAGAAAGCCGGGGGGCATTTCCACCTTCAAATCTGTTTTCCTGCAAGGAAGATGACAAAGTCTGACCTTTGTAATTTTTGGAATGTGCTGGATGGAATAAACAGGATGGATTTTCCTTCCATAGCGGCCAACAAGCACTTTCCGCAAAACAATGTACTTAAAGGGACAGACAGGTCTTTGCCTGAAGGGGTTTTTACAACACGGCATACGACACCCTCTATTCTTAGACCCTTCAACAGAACCAATCACCTCTGTTATTCATAGCAAAAAATCTAGATAAATGACTGACTCTGTAACATGGGCGTAAACTCTTGAGGAAGATGTGCGAAAAAGCGAAGAAAAATCTGATCATGACCAATATAGGTCATGTGAAGAGCTCAACGCAACTTCATGACATCACCCCGCAGCACGGCACACATTTTAATCTGCTGAGCCACAGCGAGTGGCCCTGTGTGGTCAGGCTTAAGCTACTGTGAGACCAGTGTGACAGCAGCGGCGTAGTGCAGGTTTAATCCGCTCCCAGTCAGGCAGGACACTGACCTCACTGCTCTGACTTCATCAAGGTGAGTCAGAGACGTCTGAGAGAGAGAGTGGCGGCTGCGGAGGAGGAGGAGGAGGAGTATTATGGTAACAGATGTACACATACAGCATGTCGCAATACCTGCGTTTTTAGGTTTAATTCTACACTGATGACGATTTCTATACTGATAATGAATCAAATGACAAATATAACACAACTGGTGTCTTTGTAGTTCACAAGCCGAGCATCAATTTGTCATCACGCTCATTTATGAAGCACTTAAAGCAAACCCAACTTCTAGCTAGTAAACATAGCAGAGCATTTACGAAAGATATTTCCATAAGGAGTTTATGGAGACTAAATAAAGAGCTCATAAAAGAGTAAATACTGAACTTAGATTCATCATCATGAGTGTGGAAATACGACTCCAGTTGTTAACGCTGCTCCGCGTCAGGGGGGCTTTGTGAAAGATAAACGATAAAATCGTCACCGCAGCGGCTTCATGAAGACATAACTTAATGTGTTTACATCTTGTCTGCTTCGCCCTCAAGTGGCTTTATGGTTACGCAGTGATAAAAATGTATGTGTCTGCAGACAGAGCACACATTACACACTGATATAGTATTTTACATCCTTGTCTGTAAGTGTGTTTGTTTGTGTGTTGTCTGGCTATCTTTCTGGGGACGTGTGTGGTTTTGGGACCTTTCCGGGGACATTAGGGGGGAAATGAGGACATGTTGTCCAGTCACACCTTCAAGAAGCTGCTTTAAGACTAACACCTGGTTGTATGGCCATAGGCATGTGTTGTGCATTTTATTGCAATAGTTATAAAGTTAAGGTAAGGGGCTAGACAGAGAATGCAGCGTGTCCTCACAAAGATATAGAAGCATGAACATGTGTGTATCCACGTGGGACGTACTGAAGAAAAGCACGCACGCACACAAGACGAGACTGTGTGTGTGTGTGTGGTGCAGGGGCCACTAAGTCCTTGTCAGATATTGTCACTTATTAACCAAGGCCTCCCTGCAGTCTCGCCAGTGGGAAATTCTTTATCAGTGACATCACAGGTAGTGGACAGACAGACAGACAGACAGAAAGGGAGGGAGGGAGGAGAGGAGGCAGCGACAGTTTCACGCAGCCACAGGCTCCTTAAAAGGAGAACTGTGTTGTTCTTCGTTTCGGTCCACGTCGTCTGCACTTCCTCAGATTGTCCCGAGGATGAGTCGCACGATTGCCACTCACCTCAATGTTACAGTATTCTAAAAGCCACTGAGAAGAATAAACCACCTGCATGACAGTTATACTTTCACCAAGGGAGTGGGTGTCAGTGCTTTGTCCAAGTTCGACTGTTGCTCACAAGCTGCCGCATGTGCATTTATCCCCCAGCTAGACTTGCAGGAATACTAAAGCTTAACCATTAAATTAGTTACAGCTTCCACTCCACTGTAAATCATTTCACAACTAATGATGGTTTTTTGGCAGTCAACCTCATCGACAGTGCCAATGATGAAGAAATTATAGTTGTGCTGTTTTGAGTTGATTGAGCAAAGTGGGATTTTTCTAATTATAGCCTCGGGGCATTCACTGTCCTACATCCAACAACTGTTTTGTTTTTTGTTTTTTTAAATTTGACTATACCCTTAATGGATACTAAATACAACAATGTAACCAGAAAGTACATCTCAAAGACTTTTTTTAATGTTAATTGAAAGAAGAGGAAGAGAAAGAGACAAATGGAGAGAAAGTCAGTTCAGACGACGTTGGTTGAAGCCTCCCCGTTGTTCCTCTCCTGCTTCTTTGGCTTCCTCAACCCCAGAGGACGCCCGATCCTCGCCCAAGTCGACTGCCTGTCTGTTGTGGGAGCCATGTCTTCTTGGGGAGGCTGGTGGTGAATTAAGCAGATCTCTTGGTTCATCTCTTGTTGGAGGGTGTCGATCTCAGCCCCCTGGTCTTTGTCCAAAATCAGGTCTCCTGTCACGCTGATATCACAAGCCTTATGCAGGTTCTCAACCTGCTCTCTGGTGGTGTGGACTAGACACTTCAGGGTGTCTTTGTATGAAGCTCTGGTTTTCTCCAGGTCTTCTTGGAGAGTCATGTTGTTCTGTCTTTCTGCCTCTAACTCTGTGGTGAGCTCAGAGTTGATAGAGAGCTGAGTGTTGAGCTGAGATTTAAGTTGCTCTGACTCTAGTTTAAAAAGGCTGACCTCTCTAGTCGTCTTTCGTTGGATGGTGTCAATCTTAGCTCTCAAGTTTTTCTCCAGGAGCAGGTAATCTGTCACACTGGCAGCACGAGCCTTCATTTCCTTCTCCAGCTCATGCTGCAGGTTCTCTGCCTCCTGAGTGACCCTGAGGACTTCAGCTTCATACTTCTGGGTGTCTGAGTAAGAAGCTTCTTGGAGAGTTTTGATCCTCTCTTTCTCCTCTCCAAGCTCTGTGGTCAGTTCAGTGTTGAGTTGGAGCTGAGTGTTGAGCTGGGTTTTCAGCTGCTGCAGCTCTGTCTTCAGAACCAACTCCTGCTCAGATGCACAGGTGATCCTGTGTTGAAGGGCCTCAATCTCAGCCCTCAGGATTTCCTCCACAGTCTGACCTTCTGGCTCCCTGGTAACACAAGCCTCCATGTGTTCCTCGAGATCCCTCGACGGCATTGTTTGGACCTCAAACATGCCCCTCAGTTGTTGGACGGTTAGCCCTCCTTTCAGGTCTGAACCAGTATTCGCCATTGTGGTAGTTTTAAGGAAGTTTGACAAATGTAACGACTAAAACTCACACTGTGGTCTCTGAACAGCCGTCTGCTTCAGCAATGTGTGTGTAATGAGCTATTGTGTTCTCTTTTTATTGCCTGATGATGTCACAAGACATTTGGACTTTGAAGTGTTCCATTTTGTGAAGTTGAGTGTTCCATTATGACATCATTGCCTGAGCTTCAGCACTGAGCTGAAACTCCGCAATGTTGCTTTAAACCTGCTTTCTTTGCTTAAACCTATGACCACAGATAGGATTCAGTAACAAACTCTCGTATTTGTGCCATTACCAATTAAAATGAACACAATCCCCTCACCTTGCACATTTCATTTAGTATCAAACATAGCCAAACATAAGCATTACAAAAATATAATTCATCGGAGTTTGACTTTGTATTATGAATACTGCCACCTTACTGTGTGTGTGTGGTGTTTTCCAACCTGTTAAAGCATCAATAAAACGATTGGCTTCCAGATATAATCTACTGTAGTTCAAATATATAAAGTTTTACAAAGTCTGAATTTTGATGGACAACAGGAAGCTCCAGTGAGTGAGATCTGTCTATCTGTCTGAAAGTGTGATATATATTTCATCACTTTATCTCTGTGGAGCATGAATCACTGCAGACAATGAGGCTGTGAACTACAGACACATCACAATAAGACAGTTTTAAGTCTATAAATAGACGGAGGGCTGTCGTGTGTAACGATGGATACGACCACATCAGTAGACGTACACACAGACAGTGATTTCAACATATCAAGCTGAACAGTGGGTCGTAAAGATGAGAGTTTAGACAATACCAGGGGAAAATGTGACATGATACGTCTGATGTTTTATGTGGGAGTGTGTGTGTGTGTGTGTGTATTTCGTTCAACCAGACAAGCTGACTAAGCAAAGATTCTTCTTCTTTTTTTCAGCAGTAATGACCCAAGGGAGAAGATGAATTATATTCATACCAGAATGAAACCACAGCTCCTGCTGCTGTCGCACAATCTGGTGCCTTGTTAAACAGCAGCTTGTCTCTTTAAATAAGCTGCGGTTACTCCTCATTGTCCTTCACCTTCATGTGTTTAACCTTACAGGGGATTTGAACCATCAAACCTCTAGTGACACAGCTGCACCTCAAATGCTCACACATTCTTCCTGTAGCTATCCACATTAAATATTTGTCTGCGGGTGAATGCACATGTGCAAGTGTGTGCATGCAAAAATGCAGAGTGAGGGTGTGTTTCTGGGCATCTGAGCACACTGAATGATGCTGTGCTCATTTAACAACAAAACCATGCACCTCCACCTGGCCGGTGCGGCAGACACCACAAATCTTCACCCCTCACCTCCTCACCACACCAAAGGGAGTCTCCCTGTGAGCTCACGTCTGGAGCTCAGCCCACAGCCTGTCTGAAACAGGATAACACGGCAACGTTGTGTTTATCTAATCTGTTTGTTGGTAGCATCTTCTAAATAAACTCACTACATAGGATTCATCCAGTTTTAGATGGTGAGCACATGGTTAAGAGTGTGAGTAATCTACCTATGGCTCCCAGCCAGGTTTAGTCTGAAGTTTAAAGTATGTAATTTTATCATTATGATCACTGTGACAATAACATGAATTATTCAGGTGTACAGAAAAGAAAACTGAATTTGAGTCCACTCTGGGTCATAAATGAAGAAGTTGGTTAAGTTTAGTAAAAAGATCAGGTGGAGGCTAGACAAAACTCATCTATCAGTACGATCTAGGCCAAGTCTTTGTGTAACCCATAAAATTAGTGTAAAAACTCATCTATCAGACGATGTAGGCCAAACTTTGTGCAAAATTCTATTTTTGAGTAAATCCGGGATGAAAGTGTTGTATTTTGTTGTTGTTTTTTTTTCGCATTGGACAATGATTATACGTCAGCCTGTACACAATACAAAAGCCACTGGTATTGGATCCGTCATCCGTCATTCAAACATCTAGACACGCACACACACACGGAGCTCGGACTCGCCCCAAGCTTTGAACATCCCGCCCGCTCGATAACGACCAATAAAATCCGTTTTCCTTACTCGGGTAAAATCGTGTTGCAGCTCGTGACAACTCGGTGCGACAAACGGGACAACGGCCATTTCTGTACGCCTTTAATGTTGTTAAATTATAGTGAAAGCACTGTATTTGTTCCTTCCTTCCTCATATTGACATTGATAATGATGTGACACTTTAAGAATGTACAAAATGCTCTGCACCATAAATATCAGTATCATCAGCTGAGACTTGAACTCTAGACCAAAACTCTGCCTCTAACTCTTGCTGCAAATGTGTGCAAGGCTATTTCTGAACTCTGACCCCAACATCTGAATTTGTTAATGGTGCTTCACTTCTGTCAGACTGTTGGACTCACTCTGGACAAACCTGATGCCGCTGAACCAAGTGTACGTATATAATTCAGTTATTCTTCAACCCTTTTGAAACGTTGCACCTACATTTCCCACAATGCAACTCAACCACTATGTTAGCTCTGTTTGAGATGCTGTTGCATTTTGCTAATATTGGCTAATGTGGCCTGGAGACATCTGATTTACTTCTGTCTGGCACCTCAACCACAGATTTTCTTTTTTTAAATTTCCGTTCAAGGGACATCCCTTGAGGAAATGTATCAGCTTTTGCACAGCTGCACACTTGTTTCACATGTGCAGTGGTTGGCTTTCTCTCTAAACTCTTTAAACAGACTTGGGTGTGTGAAATCAAAGGACTTATTTATTCCAAGGTTGGCAAAGCTGAAGCAGCTAAAACACACATTTTAAACTACAGGGGTATATTGCCATAATAGAAACACTCCTAAACATGCAAATTTGAAAAATATCATATTGATGAAATACCCAATCAAGATCTGTTATCCCAGGCAAGCAGTTACAATGACCTCAAATCACCCCCATGCCTGAAATCTTATCATTTATAATGATTGATGTATCAATATTTTTGTATTTGTGCATGAAAACATGTGCATGTGTAAGTTTGTGGGTGGAAATGTAGGGTCAGGATGTCTAATGGAGGGCTAAACACCCAAAAGAAGGATCCACCCAGAGAGACTCACGCAAGCCTATCAATGGAGCCATTGATACATGAAAGGCCACGATGGATGGAGGGAGTGTGTGAGAGAGCACGAGTGTCTGAGTGCGTTAGAGTGAGTGTGTGTCTGAGTGTGCAAGGGGAAAGAGATTTACGAGAACAAATCCGCCAGATGGAGAGTGTGAAGCAAACTTCAGACATTCATGTTTGCCCAGATCATGACCTCGGAGAGAGTTTGATTTTTCCATGACCTGCAGACATTAGACATATGTTTTCCTGCAGCCAAAACTCTTTGACTGACTTCCTGTTCCTTGACCCCTCTTTTTTGATGTCATTAAAGTTACTCAATAGGACAACAAACTTTAGGGGCTTTTGATGTATAAATTTGCACTGGATGATGAATCCCATTGAAAAAAAACAAAAAACAAAACAGAGCTCATTCTGTTTAGGGTCAGGATCACACACCAGGCTGAGAGGGACACACACTGTGATATATCAGAGCATCAGCCAAAGCAAAGAAGAAAAAGAAAATGTCATTGTTGACAAATCGGTTACAAGGTTTCTCTGTAGTTTTGAGATCCTATAAAGTTCAATGAGTTTGATTATAGATCAGCTCTAGTTTCTATATTAATACTGTTAACAGAGTCCTCAGAAAAATACATACAGCCTGTATCAGAAAATTAGCTTTAAAAACAGCCGTCAGGACTTCCTGTCACTTTGTGATGTCACAACAAAGCAGTCACCAAGCCCCGCCCACTTGGACCAACACGGCTCCAAGAGATCTGACTTCTCTGAGGTTTTACCTGACATCTGCTATAGTATTTTTTATTTTTCGAGCGTGCAGAAATCATTCAGCCAATCAGAAGGCTGTTCTCCTCTCCTCTGATTGGCTGAGCTCCAAAGAGAAACCTGAAAGAGAAGATGTAAAACTTAAACTGGGATGTTTGGTTCTCAAATCCACAAATATAAATTATTGAGCATCAACACTCAAAAGAAAACACGAGGAACATGTCAAAACTGAGGCCTTTACGTGTCTTTTTAAAGTATTTTCTGAATGAATGAAGTGTTGAATTTATCAATGGCAGTGTTGTCGTCGAGAGCAGGTTGCAGTGTTTGAAGTGCATGCAGAGAATCTGTGGTTAGGGTTTGGCAACAGAAGCATGTTGGCTAAATGACGTGTGGTTTTCATTAGTATGTTTGCAGTCGTGCAGAACACCGCTGATGATCATTACAACCTATTAATTGACTCCTTTACCACGACCAATAAAATGCATTGAGACTTAAAGTGGCGGCGACTTCTCTTTCATCCTCCCCGCTCCTTCCTGCCCTCGCTCTCACCTCTGTTATATCTGTCTCATCTCTGTTGCCTTTCACTCTGCGTGAACTCTTCCACAGTAAACTACCCACTCTGTGTGGGACCAGCTGTCTGTGTTTTGATTTTCACTTGTTGCTCGGTGTGTCAGCGCTACCTGAACTGTGGCTAACACTCACATTTTCATCCGGCAACCGCACCCACAAACTCCCACACACACACACACGCCTTAAGTGGATACACGGGGGTGAAAATGCTGCTAGCGATCGTAAACAGCACCGACACGTCACATAAAAGAGAAGACAACTTGATAAATGTTTGCTGAGACTTCCCCCGTATTCGCCTGAGCCTGTTTTATCATCTCTACATCTTGATATATAGTTAATGGCAACAGTACTGAAGTAACACACACATTGTTAGAAAACGTCCTCACAGTGCAGATAATTGGAGAAACTGAGCAAAATTCAGTCTTATTTACTTGTTATTCAAACAATTTGGCTGATAAGAGGTTAGGTCATTGGAGTCCAAGTCGTACTTTTTTATTTAATGGGTGGAGAAATTAGCCATTCAGGCATTTCAAACACCTGGACGGACATAAAACACTGCAGGATGAATCATCAGAACAAACAGACCATGTGGCACAGTGCAGGAATGTGAACAACAACAAAAAGCCAAAAGGGAAGTCAACTAGACTTGCAAGAAGCAATGAGGAGAGACATAATCCATTTACAGAGCTGTTGTTACATTTCCTCTGCATTGATTTAATTCAGTCATTAAAGTGATAGTTCACCCAAAATTCAAATTGTACTCATTATCTCCTCCCCCTCATGTGGACTAAGAGCTGTGAGAATCTTCAGAGTCCTCCGTTCCTTCTCTGAGTTACGGGGGGGTCCGCGCAGCAGTATTTGTCCATATAATGGTTGTCAATGGACACCAGATTTCTTTGTCCAAAAAGACACACCAAAAAACATCCAAATACCTCCATACTGCTCGTCTGTAATGTCCCTCTTGTATTGAAGCCCCGACATGAGAAATTGTTCCGAACAAAATCAAATAAGTCTATATTTTAAGCTTGTTTGTAGCGGAAGCTCCCAGTGTCTTGGTTCACTGCTCTTCCTGAGTCAGTGCAATTCTCACGTGATTTGCACTGACCGGCGGAACAATTTCTCATGTTGGGGCTTCAATACAAGAGGGACGTTACAGACGAGCAGTGTGGAGGTATTTGAATATTTTTTGGTGTGTCTTTTTAGACAAAGAAACCTGGTCCATTGACAACCATTATATGGACAAATACTGCTGCACGGACCCCCCCGTAACTCAGAGAAGGAAAGGATGGAGGAGAATTCTCACAGCTCTTAGCTTAGAGTAGATAATGAGTGAAATTTGAATTTTGGATGAACTATCCCTTTAAGGATTGGTGGTAATTCTGCACCATTATATTGAAGTGTTGTGTTTTGGTTCCTTCTTTTTCTCTCTTTCCATTGAATCATTTAGTGCTCATTACAACCAAAATGACAACAGTGAAACACAAAAGAGTAATTACTGTCCTATCCGAGTAACAAAAGCAGGAGGTGTGATGCTTCCTGTTCCCTGTACCAGCATCAGGAACTTTCCCCAAAGCTTGGCCAAGAGGTTTTCTAGCTGCCTAAACTCACATGGGGGGTGGCACAATCAGAAAATAAACCTCATCCTCATTAAAAAGGGAAAATTTTCCGCACACCATCACTTTTTCTACCGATGGAGACAATAGGAGAAGGAGAAAAACCACACCTTGTTGGCAGAAGAATGAACCAGCCAGGGAGGAAGGAGGTGAAGAAGGAGGGGTTCATCTCCAACCTGAAGGCAGTGGTCCAGAGGTGTGTGTGTGTGAACAGGAAGCGGATATTACTTTTTTTTTTGTTGCCCCTATCTCTATTAGTGTGAGGAATGATAATGGAGTCCTGATCCACATCAAAGAGCAGGGACGTCCGCCATCACAGTAAACTACATAAACGTCTGTAAAGCCTCAATTCGCGTCATTAGAGGTAAGATGAAGCTCTAATAAGCCTCCATAAGGAAATTAGGCTGTGGCAACAGCAAACACACACACACAGGCGACATCAAAGTGCATCCAGACATCACACTGTGTACACTATAGGACCACAACAAGAGAAGGTAATTTCCACATACACCAGTTTCAACACTACAGCAGATTAAGAGGACAATCCTTTCCTTCTTCCTTTGACGATGCAACACTGGCTTCAGTAAATGTAACTAAAGATCCAGCCTCAAAGAAAAGCCTTACTCAACACCATGTGTCATGTAGTGTCTGTGTGATAAAGGTAATTTAAAGGTCTAGTTCAACATTTTGCTAAATTGGCCCATTGCCATAGTCCCTATAGCAGTAGGTTCGTTACCTTTAATTGTGGGTGCAAGCTATTTTTAGAACGGCGGAGCAGAGCCGTCAGCTGCTCAGAGCTACGCTACGGAGGCTCATGGGATATCTTGGTTTCCTTCATCAAACTCATCAAATACACAATCCAAGACTGCTCCGCCGTTCTAAAAATATATAACTGTAAAATGTTGAACTATCCCTAAAAAATGTCCAATTTACTCATTTTTCTTCTGTGTCCTTTAGCAAACATGTGTCCTCTAACAAGCTGTCTGATGTAAAAGGTGAAGTAGTAGCAGTTTATTCCAGCACAGATACGATTAATCGGAGCCATTACAACAAACATGTGAAACAGTGCCCTCTGGACGATGGAGGTAAAGACAATAAATAAGTGGCAGCACCATGAAAATGGCATCAGGTCATCCTCTGACATTTCTGCCAAATTTGAAGCAATTTCCTCAAGATCTTACTGAGATACAAGGTGTGGAAAAACACAAATTCCTCCAGAGAAATTGAAAATGATAAAGCATCATTAGAGGAGAATTTTGGTGAATTTTATAGATTTGGACAAAATCTGGTTTGGAGTAAGTGAAAGTACCTGCCCGACTATAAACTCAAAGTACTTCTGAAGAACATATTGTCACAGCCACAGAAAATATTGATCGACTTACTGTCTGTAATCTGGGTGCGGCAACTTTAATTTACAAGGAGGGCAGTGAAGTACAGAATTACAAAAGAGATATTCAGCTTCCTCAGTTTGGTGTTGTTGCCCCCTCAGATGTCAACATCTGATTGGTCAACAGCAGAGTGAGTCACAGCAACCAGGGGTGAACGCAGTGTGAAAGATCATCATTACTTGGATAGAAATCCAGTGTTTTAATGTGACGAGGTAGAAATACTTGTTACTGTAAGTTCACCAATCTGGACTTTACTTTGATTTTCAACAGGGATGTCAAACTCATCTTAGCTCAGCGGCCACATAGTGTGCTGGACCATTGAAAATAACAGTGTAAAAACCTATGGTAAGAACTCTAAATGTTTCCCTTTGTTTTAGTGAAACGAAATATGAGTACATTATTAAGATGTTCACATTCACACAAGATGAACTATCCTTTTACAAAAACATCATGAACAACCTGAAATTCCTTGAGAAAATATGTGCAATTTCAGCAATATTATGCCTCTTCTGTATGTTATTTTCATACTTGACACCCCTGTTTTACAACTTTGTACATTTTCTGAATAACGATATAACGATTTTCATTACACATTACTACAAAACAAAATTTGAGGAAATATATCAGACTGTCAAGCCAGCAGCTTTGGTGAATCAACGTTCCTAGATTGTTGGTTAACGCACCAATTTGACAAATGCCTAAACTAAAGAGGAAGAGGAAGAAGACCGACGTCATCTCAGCAGAATCAACAGTGACTGATACCATCATGGCTTGGATGCTAACGCTACAACTTTGGTCACAGATGACAACTGCCAAGACTCAGTCCCAGTTCAGGCGCTTGAAACTTTGGTAGGACGTATTTTGTTGAGCCTTCGAATTTGGGACAGGCCTTGTTGCGACGCTGTGACGTAATTGGTCTTCAAATGCGTCCTCCAAAGGGTGCAGCCCCTGAATTGAGACACAGCTCTAGTCTGGCTGTGATTGCAAGAAATTATGTCATATGTTTGATTGACAAATGCCTCCTTTGGTCTGGGAACGGTTCCTTAAAATTCCTGGAAAAGTCACTGTCGTTATTGTAGTAAACATTTCACAACTTATTTGCTGCAGTTATACAGCTGTGCCTGCAAGCGTATCTAGCCTTATCACCATTCAAACCAATGTGTCTAGCACATTATATTACTCGAAATGAATCTCCAATGTACTATTTTCTCTCTTGTTTGCCTTGAAAGGGGTGCGAGTTGACGGTATACTATAAAACTTGCGCGTAATGACAGCACAACAAGGCATAATGGCGGCTCTCTTTCTGCAGATTATTTGTAAGAAAGTATAGATAATTAATAATAAGTATTTTATACAAGCGAGGCACTTTAGTAAATTTAACGCTTTAACGAGCAGACTGTTTACATAATTTCCAACTTTATGCGGACGGGTTTAGAACATTAAACATGACCACATCTCTTTGTAACATCATTTGGATTCAGCTCACTGATGGTGAAAGAAATGGGAATTTTCCAAGAAGTGTCGGATTAGTTATTCAGTGCTGGGTGAGCATGGGAATGGAGAGGATGGATGGACGGACGGATGGATGGATGGATGGATGGGTGGTGGTGTAATGTAGGCAGAGGTCAGGGATTAGGTAAGCAAAGTAAAGGATTTCCAGACGAGAGAGTAATCTAGACGTGTCGATATTCATCCTCTAAGGGGGAAAAAAAAAAAAAATACGGGGCCGAGGAGATTATCCTGATGGCGATTGCGTAATCTCGGTGTGTGTGCATGCTTGCATGTGTGTGTGTGTGTGTGTGTGTGTGTGTGTTATGGTGAGCAGACAGCACAATTAGTCACTCACTCAGTCGTGGCCTCGGGCCGCGACCAGACACGCTACACACACACACACGTCACATCAGGCATGCAGCTACAGAGCAGCAGCACAGTTTAACGCTCAGGAACGAACCAAACCAACTGATGAAAGAGCTGCAGAGTCACTTTCTCAACTCAGCGGGGAACTTGGATTTCCCCCTTTCTCTCCTTCCTCCCTCTTTCCTTCTGTCTTTGCCCCCTTTTTCTAAACCACATCCCTTCTTTTTACCCCTTTTTCCTTCCCTTCTTCTGTCTTTTCCTTGGTTGCGTGTTCACTTCTCAACTTCATTGTCACCGTTCCTCTTCATTGTTCCCTCCTCATCATATACTCTCCTTTTCTCCTTCTCTCCTTCCCTCCCTTGGCCGTCCTCTCTCATCCGCTTCCTCCTCACCTCTGTTCCTTTCATCCGTTGAACATTTTCTTAAAACTTTCTAATTTCTTTTCCATCTTTCCCTTGTCCTTTCTTCCCTTTGCTGGATCCTTCCTTATACTTTTCATCACCAGTCCTTCTCGCTCTCCTCCCTTTTCCTGTTCTTCCCTCCATACGTTTCCCAGTCAGACCTCTCTTTTTTCCTTCTGTCAACCCTTTTCCAGCACCTTCTCTTTGATCACCCGTCTGCTCTTCCATCTCTGTCTTCCCCGTTTCCTCAATTCAAAAACCACCTCAACCACTTAAAGGAATTATCAAATTATGCTGCTCGGTTTACGATGTCATAGTTCGTCATCGTCTATTTTCCATGCATCCCTCTTAAAGTCTTTTATCCCTCTCTCTTTCTCACGTACATAAACTTCTCAGAGGTGATGTCAGTGTGTTTGATTCCCTCCTTTTCTTCCATTGTCTCACTCGCTGTAAATCCCCCCATCTGTAACAGATACACTGGAAAAGACTTCTCCATAATAACCTACAATAGGTCTGTAAGTGTGTGGGTGTGCGTGTGTGTCTGGACCTATTCAACAGTGGTCCTCTCCATTGTACATACACTGACGGAAACATTTTTATGCAAAACTAATGGATTCAGCTCCCCTTAAAACCGCTAGTTAGACATCTCACAAGCTTAAATTAGAAATTTCTTTCTTTTTCTTTTTCACCGAGCCCTCTGGTCACCTCAACTTTGATTGGCTCTCCAGAATTTTCCCAGTGGATTTGGAAATAAATAAATTGAGAGCTGTTACTAGACACCTACAGGAACACATTGGTAAAGAAAGCTATAATGGTAATAGATTTTTTTTTACAGATGGTCAGAGCATCTTAGTAAACTTGTCCAACTATGAGCCAACAAGGGATGTTATGGAGTCACTGAGACCTACTGCTTAGAATAAAATGTAAGATCATGCACAACAATAATAATGAAGATAATAAAATAAATAATACATTATTTCCAACTGAACATGAAGCAGTATCAACTGGCTATTGCTTTAGCCTCATCCTCAGGACTGGTCTAGGATTCAAACCACAAACCTGGCGTCTGGTCTGACAATGTCAAACAAGTCTTTATATAACAGAAACAAAAATGACCTAAAATAATAGAAAGAGGCACAAATGGTGCAAATACACACTGTGCATTACTTTATACATGTGTGTGTTTGTGTGTACCTGTGTACACTCTGTCTCTGTTAATCCGTACACACACCATACAGCTGCTCCATTGATCTACTTGGGCTCATGTGAAGATCAGGATTGCTATTATTATTGGATTTAGAAGATTAGCACACACCTGCATGGCAGGACATTAGAGGGCTCTCTGAGTGGCGTGCATGTGCGGTGTGTTTAAATGCTTGTGTGTGTGTGTGTGTGTGTTGTACAGTAAAACCATCTTGAAAGGAAGAAAGATGAAAGAAAATTTGGCCATTTGAGCCGTTTTAACTTTCAGCTTCCTGCTATTACTCTGCGCCATTGATCAGTCTCCTCAGAGGGACAAAAGAGCAGAAGGGCCTGTGATACTTTATTGTTTATGGATTAATCTGGAGAGAGAGAGGGAGGTGGGGGGGGGCAGAGGGGGGCAGACAGACCTGTGGGTGTTTGGTGCTACGTCTCTCGCTGATGTTCAGAGGAAGTCTTCCCGTGTAAACAGGAAACGGTGAGGACAGTGGATGTGACAGCGACAGGGAGGATGGAGGTCAATCCGACATCAAACACACACTCGCACTCATCTGAACGGAAAACACGACATTCAAGTTTAAAATATGAATTCTTCACATGCACTACAAGTGAAATAGAAACTAAAAAAAACACAGATGGTCCAGTTTTCACAAGGCAATGGAATTGTTCTTCTTGGATTTCACTGATCTTTTTGTGTATTGCCAATAACTTTAAGCAAGCACATATTTTCTAAGTGTCCATAGAACTTGTAATGGACTCCTTTTACTGTCATGTTTTTATTACGTGTTATAAAATCTGTCTCTTTATGACATTTTTTTATTTACTCTGTTGCCCATAAAGTTGAAATAACTTTGAAAATACTGTAAGAATAAATCACATTGTCTCAATCATTTAATGCAAAGAGGTAAATAAATAATATTTTTCTTGAATATCTGTATATTTAACTGTATTTTCCATGCTTGTCATCATGCTCTTCATTTTCTCTATGCCTCTCTATCGAACTCTAAGTGTAACTTACACATTTCCCCCTGGGATCAATAAAGTAATCTAATTCTTATCATAAAAACAATCTTAAACTCCTGCCTAAATATTGGTGCTATATGTTTGTATTTCACTCAGTTAGCTGGCTAATAGCACTAATTCCTCCTTGACGTTATTTTTTAGTTCAGCGTCCTGTGGTGAAAACAACAACAGTCACATATGTTGTTTTTGATTTCAATCATGACACAGTTAAACAACAGTTTCTGGAGTTGTACAGCGACCGGCTACTGTCTCTATTTATATATGTATGTGTGTGTGTGGAGATAAATTAATGCATACAGACATTTATAGAAATTCATACATGCTCATATTCACACTTGACACAGCCGTGCGCATGATTGACATTTATAAGGTGTATATAGTTTCTGGCAGCAGTACACACACACACACAAACACACACATGAAGCAGCACGCAGTGAGCAAGTCAAGTATTAATATCAAAGAATGCAGAGAGCGAGCAGGAAGTCCCCTGCATCAGATAGAGTTTGTGGAGAAAGAATGGAAACCCAATGCCCTCATTACCTTATCATATACTGTAGAAACAGGTTAGCTTGTCACAGTGTGTATGTGTGTATGTGTGTGGGTGTGTGCGTGTGTGTGTGTGTTGCCTGGTTAGACTTTAAGTGAAGGAGCATTCCTGAAATAGTTTTACCTCCCAGTCATTTTCTCCTGCACCCTCTCCGTCCCTCTCTCTTGTTCTCTCCTTCCTCCATCCCCTCATACATCTTTCATGCAGCCTCACCTGTCCTCCACGCCTGCCCCACATTTTTCTCTTCTCTCTCTTTCTAGGAACTATAAATTATGATTGAATGATGATGTCTAGTCAAAATACAAACAGTATATTCAAGTATTCATCTCTTTTAAGAGACATTATATGTTTCATCCAATCAATACAAGGTTGTTTATCTTATTGATAGAAGTATATTAAAGCATAATTCAGCTGAATGTTTTTGTTAATATAAGTCCTAAATAATCCTATTTTCCGTCAGCAATCACTTAGTGTTTCAGATGAAACACGAGTCTCTCCGTCACTCTGCTCTGCTGTAAACCAGGAGAAAACTTTCCTTGTGGGATACAAGTGTTATCCAATGAGGAGAGAGAACGGCATGAAGGGCTGTGTGTGCAGCCAAGGGATGCGCGTGAATGTGGTGATGTAGGGACGAGGACCAATAGATGCATGACGAGGGCGGGGGCTGCTAACTCATGGTGCGTTCAAGGAAACTCGTAACTTGTGTTTTTCCGACCTGTGAAGTCGTACCAGTTCGATCTGGTACAAGTGGCCGTTATAGTGAACTTTCACAGGCAACAGGTCGGAAAAACACGAGTTACGGGTTACCTGGAACGCTACAAAGTCGTAAATTGTGACTTGAAGCGGTAATTTACGGTTTCAAAAGCCTGCCTGGAACGCAGCATTAGCCAAAACGACGGGATCACTGAATTATGCTTTAAGATGGAGATGTTGCTGGACAGTATGGATGTAATTATTATCATAATTACGTCAGTTACATGTTAAGTCATTGATAAATCCACTCTCCAGTCCTTCAGGTCAAGTCCAAATGAACAGGATGCAGGTATTTGGTTCTGAAATGATAATATATATATATTTCAAGATGTCTGCCTGCTTCTATGTTTTTCTGCCCATCATTAACCCCTTCAAATTATACACAAAGGTCAAATGTCAAAGGTCAAGGTCAGTGTGACCTCCCAAAACACTTATTGAGCCACAATTCAATATTTAAAACAGCCATTACGACGACATTTCACAAAAATTGTTAATATTTTATAGGATACTGAACCAACAGGGATGTGACCTGAAACTAATGGAGTGGCAGAGAAAAACAACAACAACAAGGTGGTGAATGGAGTTCTGTTTGCTGCCAGACATTTACTGCACCGAGACAGAAGTGTCTCATGTAAATGTATAAAATAAAGTCTGTAGGGAGTTTAGTCTGCACTTAAAGTCTCAGGTCCTGAGCTGCTGATGGCGTCAGAAGTGCAGTGCAAGTATTTAGGGCATCAGGTCACACAGAGGAGGAGAGAGAAAGCACAAACACAAGCACTGCATCTTCAAAGATTAAAAGGATTACAGTCAGTTGCTTCTGGACAAACACAAATCTGACTTTTCAGTGTGAGAGCGTTTCATAGTCTTCACCTGTTTTCCCCAGTCAGGACTGTGACCCCGGCCACGGAGGGTCACACACACCCTTAAACACAAACCCAGCAGAGTCAAGTCTGTGTGTGAATGGATGAAGTTGTCCTGAGAGGTTGATGTTCCTCCTCTGCTGACGCATTTCCACTGCTCCACAGACCCGCACAGACTTTTCTTAGCATCTCTGTAAAAACCACAACTGTGCAAATTTACACAGACAAACCACCAAAACTTCCCCAGATGGCAAGTTTAGGGAAGTGGCTTTCCTTCGAGCATGTGTGATATGTGTATTTGTGTCTGGTATACGTGCTTCTTTGAGTCACGGTTGTGCGCGCGTGTACGCTCATCATTCGCACCGGCCCGTTGCTTTTTCTGTGACACTTATGACGCTTTGTTCCAAAATTAAGACCCGGCGGAGTCAGAGTTTGTTTTTCGTGCATGTGTTTGCCCTCACGTTGGAGGAAAATAACCTCGGTTGGAAAAGAGCTGCGGTCGCACGCCTCACTAGAAGTTGTTCATCTCGAA
The DNA here is from genome assembly GCA_030347415.2 of Decapterus maruadsi. Lineage (NCBI taxonomy): Eukaryota > Metazoa > Chordata > Actinopteri > Carangiformes > Carangidae > Decapterus > Decapterus maruadsi. The sequence goes on from CM064901.1 coordinate 6,836,696, forward strand.
ATAAAAAGGTTAAACTGCTGGAGTCGGAGAGATTGGAAACACAGGTGCAACACGGTGCAGAGTCGTTTCAGATCTGTCAGCCTGCAGCCTTATCCTTCAGATTTTAAGCTGAGCTTTGGTTGAGAATAATAGCACAGACGCATCCCTGATTCTTCCTTTCAACATGAATGGTAAGATCTTCTCCAGGAAGCATCAAGATATTCAAAATATAAGAGATGAGATTCAAAATGCATCTCTGCACTAATGCTCAGTTGTATGCATTATGACTAGAAATAGCATAAACGTATTGCTAAAATGTCCTTCTCTTAAAGTAGTGCACATTATGTATTTAACTTGAGAGGATCCGTGCAGCTGGTGTGCGCACACGTTTTGAAAGAGGGCTTTATTTATATCAAAATCGTCTCTTTGTGCAGCATCCAGTCAATATTTTAGTGTCTCAAAACCACAGCAGAAAATTTGAGCTCCGGCCCTGAGGGGAGGGGAAAGCGATGGAGGGCCTGAGTGAAGGAGGTGCTTCCCTGTTTCAAGGCCATTATTTGTTATTTTTTACAACGGAAAATCCTGTGAAAGCTGTGCAGTGCTAATTTGTACACAGGGTAGGCCAACGTTGCTCCACACTCAATTCAACGGCTCATTCATTACTTCTTCAGTTTTCCTCCTTTATGCTCTTAATAGGTCACTTGAAAGATGGAGCAGAAAGACAGGGAGCCTCATTCACTCCCCCTCTTCCTATAAGCTCTTGTCAGCAACACAGTGCACATGTTATGAAAGTGCATGAAGGGGCTGTTTGATGTATGACACCAAGACCTTATAGGAAACCTATGGAAAACACTTGGTGGCCTGGTTGCGGAAGGATCACAGGGCGATGAACAACGGAAGGATTGAGTGAAAGACTGAAAGAGGGGGAGGAAGAGGAAGAAAAAAGGGAGCGAGGAAGATGAGGAGGAGGAGTAGAGCAAGGCTTCCAGCCCCAAAGGGCAATCCTCACCAAGTCTCAGAAGTCTTGGAGGAAAAAAAAAAGAAATAGAAGATTGTTTTCTTTCTGGAAGGTAGAGGAAGGCAACCCTCCTACAGCGATACAAGTGGAAATTCCCACCAATTCAACAAACCGCCCTTCAGATCAAAGTGTGTGTGCGTGAGTGTGTGTGAAGAGAGTGCTACACCTGTGAACAGAGCCGCCCGCACCTCAGAGGTGAGGAAAAGAGGTTTAAAGGTGCAGAGGAATGCAGGCATTAAAAATAGCTGGGAAATAGGACACTGTAAAGTTGCAGCAAAGCAGATCAGACACAAACAAACACGTTTTGATTTCATATTAATGCTACTCATGGTTAGAGTGCTCCCCTGTTGCAACATGCTGTAATTCAGTACTTATGCAGTATAATAACACAAGTACTTTGATTAAGCTGCATGACAAAGTTCAGGTAAACCATCACAAACCAAGGTGAATTTCTAAGCAAAATCCAAAAAAAAAAAAGTAGTTGTGACATCTGAATCTCACTCTGGCATGTGCGAGGGGGTATAGCTCAGTGGTAGAGCATTTGACTGCAGATCAAGAGGTCCCCAGTTCAAATCCGGGTGCCCCCTTCGTTACAATGGCAATATTTAAAATGACTTTAACTTCAAGCACATTTTGACCACAGGGCTTTATGGGAAACCAAAAAATGTACTTCCTGCAACCAAACCGCAATAAGTTACCATGCAGAGGCAGCAACGATGAAAATCCACCACAAAATATGAAATGGTAAGGTATTTGGTAGAAATGTTCATGGCCTCAGACCTTTGGACACCACAAATTCTGTCACTGAAGTTCTACCAGTTCCTTTGATTGTGTTTAAGTGTAACTCAGTGGCACCATATTTGACAGGCAGACATTGAATTTCAACATTTTCTATACTGGAGATTTTGGGTTGCTTTTGTCTCAAAAAATGTAGTTTGTGCCGTAATGCCTTAATCGGGACCTACATATGTACATAGATCAAGCCATTTCTATAATGAAGAGTTTGGGTTGCTTTTTCTTCATCAAACAAGTAGCTTTCTGGTTCTTAATCGGGAGTGTTTCTGAGGGGGTAATCATTGAATTTGACTGCAGATCAACAGGTCCAGACATTCAAATCTGGGTGCCCCCACAAGTAGGAAAACTGGGGAAATTTGATCAGGTAATCAAATGAACTCCATGTCCTCACCAAGCATTCAGGCCCAAACAGAAACAAAATGTATTAAAACTGAATCCATGATTCACATTATACTAGCTGATGGCAGCCATATTAACGTTCTGAGGGAGACATTGAATCTCATCATTTTCTTAATGGAAATTTTAGACAGCAAACTAGTTTTAATTTGAACATAGTTGTTAGTTTTAATTAGTTGTTTAACTGTATGAGCTCGGTAGAGGGGGTATAGCTCAGTGGTAGAGCATTTGACTGCAGATCAAGAGGTCCCCAGTTCAACTCTGGGTGCCCCCTACAATAGGCAACCTTTACATTTAAGGTCAGGCTAAGCTATATGAAATACAGGTCCTCACCCATCCAAGTATTCAGGCCGAAACCAAACCAATATGAATCTAGGATTGTGTCATAACTGATTGCAGTTAACAAGTTAATGTTCTCAGGTAAGATCCAAGTTACCATCACTCTTGATGAAATTTTAGACAGCAAACTAGTTTTAATTCGAACATACTTGTTAAACTGTACCATTGAAGTAGAGGGGGTATAGCTCAGTGGTAGAGCATTTGACTGCAGATCAAGAGGTCCCCGGTTCAAATCCGGGTGCCCCCTTTGTTATAAAGGCATGACTTTAACTTCAAGCACATTTGGACCACAGAGCTTTATGGGAATCCAAAATGTCTGACAAATGTACTTCCTGCAACCAAACCGCAATAAGTTACCATGCAGAGGCAGCAACGATCGAAATCCACCACAAAATATGAAATGGTAAGGTATTTGGTAGAAATGTTCATGGCCTCAGACCCTTGGACCCCACGTCACTGTGTTCACTTTTTTATCATTTCCTTTTAGTGTATTTGTCTAAATGAAAATTACAGTAAAATGCTAGTAAAAGTGTTCAGGAAGCAAATTTCACAATGAGTTTTGAGATTGTTATCAATGGGCCTGTCTTTTTCCCCTTGGTCTGAAATATATGAGTTTCGGTCTTAATGTAATAGACAGGTCTGGTTCTGAATGAGTGTTTCTAGTCCAAATCATTGAATGTGTGACCTGTAATACAACACCAGACATTAAATTACAGGGGGCACCCAGAGTTGAACTGGGGACCTCTTGATCTGCAGTCAAATGCTCTACCACTGAGCTATACCCCCTCACCAAAGCAAGCACAGGTTCAGAGCTATGTAACACGAAAAACACTGTGAATCAGATTTGATTTAAGAATATTAGTATATAGCATCCAGCTAAGACAGTTTTGACAGTATGGTCCGGAAACTCAGTTATGGTGTTTTTTTTGGATGGATCAAGAACCTGCGGTTCATACACTTTACCAGACCTTTAACTTAAAGGTTTCCTAATGAAGGGGGCACCCAGAGTTGAACTGGGGACCTCTTGATCTGCAGTCAAATGCTCTACCACTGAGCTATACCCCCTCTGGTAGAGGTACAATTTAACAGCTATTTAGGTATTAAAACTAGTACGCTAGCTCACATAAACTTGGTGGCACCATATTCGATAGGGAGACATTGAATCTCAACATTTTCTATAATGGAGATTTTGGGTTGCTTTTGCCTCAAAAAACGTAGTTTTCCCTTGCCTTAATCGGGACCTACATATGTGAGGGGGTATAGCTCAGTGGTAGAGCATTTGACTGCAGATCAAGAGGTCCCCAGTTCAACTCTGGGTGCCCCCTACAATAGAAAACCTTTACATTTAAGGTCAGGTTAAGATATATGAAATATAGGTCCTCACCCATCCAAGTATTCAGGCCCAAACCAAACCAATATGAATCTAGGATTGTGTCATAGCTGATTGCAGTTAACAAGTTAATGTTCTCAGGTCAGATGCAAGTTACCATTTCTCTTAATGAAATTTTAGACAGCAAACTAGTTTTAATTTGAACATAGTTGTTAAACTGTACCAATGTGATAGAGGGGGTATAGCTCAGTGGTAGAGCATTTGACTGCAGATCAAGAGGTCCCCGGTTCAAATCCGGGTGCCCCCTTCATTGTAATGGCATGACTTTAACTTCAAGGACATTTGGACCACAGAGCTTTATGGGAACCCAAAATGTCCAACAAATGTACTTCCAGCAACCAAATCACAATAAGTTACCATGCAGAGGCAACAACAATCTAAATCAACCACAAAATATGAAATGGTAAGGCATTTAGTGGGCATTTGTGACATTTGGTAGAAATGTTCATGGCCTCAGACCTTTGGAGTCACAGTGTTGTCACATTTTCATCATTTCCTTTGAGTGTATTTGAGTAGAACTCAGTGGTACCATTGGCCGCAGATCAAGCTTTACTGACATTAAACGTGGACATGGGTTGCTTTTTCTTCATCACAAAAGTAGATTTCCCTTCCCTTAATCACTTTTGGGTTCGACCATGATAAGCAACAAATGTCTAATACACCTCATAATCGGTGTTCGAAAGTCATGTTGTGAGTGTACACTACATTTGGTACAGATGTTCATGGCCTCAGACCTTTGGACCCCACAGAATCTGTCATCATAGCCTACCATTTCCTTTGAGTGGAACTCAGTGGTAACAGATTTGATGCAAATGAAGCCATACCAACATTAAATCTTGATATCCTGCTATTATAATGGAGTTTTATAATAGATTTGGGGTTAATGATGCTTTGTCAAAAGTAGCTTTCCCTTGCTTTAATTGGGACTAACCTTAGATCAAATCTGATTCACAGTGTTTTTCATGTTACATAGCTCTGAACCTGTGCTTGGTTTGGTGAGGGGGTATAGCTCAGTGGTAGAGCATTTGACTGCAGATCAAGAGGTCCCCGGTTCAAATCCGGGTGCCCCCTTCATTATAAAGGACATTTGGACCACAGAGCTTTATGGGAACCCAAAATGTTAGACAAATGCACTAACTGCAACAAAACCAAAAAAAGAGGCAACAATGATCCAAATATAAAATGGAAAGGCATTTGGTGGGCATTCGTTACATTTGGTAGAAATGTTCATGGCCTCAGACCTTTGGACCCCATGTCATAATAGTTTTACCATTTCTTTTGAGTGTGTTTGAGTAGAACTCAGTGGTACCATATTTGACCACAGATCAAGCCATTTCTATAATGAAGAGTTTGGGTTGCTTTTTCTTCATCAAACAAGTAGCTTATTCTTGCCTTAATTGGGACTAGCTCATGTGAGGGGGTATAGCTCAGTGGTAGAGCATTTGACTGCAGATCAAGAGGTCCCCAATTCAAATCTGGGTGCCCCCTACAATAGGAAACCTTTACAATTATGGTCAGGTAATATATACAGGTAAAACTCAGAAAATTAGAATATCGTGAAAAAGTTCATTAATTTAAGTAATTCAACTTAAAAGGTGAAATGAATATATTATTTAGACTCATAACATGTATTGCAAGATATTTCAAGCTTTTATTTGTTAGAATTTTGATTATTATGGCTTACAGCTTCTGAAAACCCCAAAATCAGAGTCTCAAAAAATTAGAATATCACATGAAATAAACAGACCAATGAGTTTAAATAAATGAAATATCAGCCATCAGAAAAGTATAATCATTTTGTGTATTCAGTAGTTGGTTGGGCCCCCATTTGCCTGAATTACTGCTTCAATGTGGCGTGGCATGGATGACATCAGCCTGTGGCACTGCTCAGGTGTTATGGAAGATGAGACCGAGCAGCTTGAAGCATCCTGGTCTTCCATAACACCGGCTGATGTCATCCAGTTGAAGCAGTAATTCTGGGGCCCCCAACTACTGAGTACACAAAAACTTTTCTGATGGCTGACATTTCATTTATTTAAACTCATTGTTCTGTTTATTTCATGTGATATTCTAATTTTTTGAGACTCTGATTTTGGTTTCAGGTAATATAATAATCAAAATTCTATGAACTGCAGAGTCCCTTTTAAGTTGAATTACTTAAATTAATGAACTTTTTCATGATATTCTAATTTTCTGAGTTTTACCTGTATATGAACTACAGGTCCTCACCCAAGTATTCAGGCCCAAACCAAACAAATGTACACACCCTGAAACTGAATCCAGGATTTGTGTTATCCTGTAACTGATGGCAGTTGACAAGTTAATGTTCTGAGGTCCGATCCAAGTTACCATCACTCTTGATGAAATTTTAGTCTGCATACTAGTTTTAATTAGTTGTTAAATTATAAGAGCTTGGTAGAGGGGGTATAGCTCAGTGGTAGAGCATTTGACTGCAGATCAAGCGGTCCCCAGTTCAAATCTGGGTGCCCCCTACAATAGGAAACATTTACATTTAAGGTGAGGTTAAGGTCAGGTAATATATATATAAACCACAGGTCCTTACCCATCCAAAGTTCCAGGCCCAAACCAAACAAATGTGGTCCCTCAAACTACAAACTACATCTGAACGGCCCACATACACACACTTCCTGGTTGCTATTGTGCAACTCCCAGCAGAGATGGGAAGGAGCTGCGTTTAAGTTCAGTTCCACAGTGTAAAAAACATGGGCGATAGCGATACAAACTAATTATCGACTATTTTGTTATTGATTTTTGTTGACTATGTCAATTAATCGTTGCACCCCTAAAATGAACGTTCTGAGGTCAGATCTAAGTTACCCATACCATACCATACCCATAAAATGTGAGCTAGCGTACTAGTTTTAATACCTAAATAGCTGTTAAATTGTCCCATTACCAGAGGGGGTATAGCTCAGTGGTAGAGCATTTGACTGCAGATCAAGAGGTCCCCAGTTCAACTCTGGGTGCCCCCTTCATTAGGAAACCTTTAAGTTAAAGGTCTGGTAAAATGTATGAACCACAGGTCTTGATCCATCCAAAAAAAAAACACCGTAAGTGAGTTTCCGAACCATACTAATATTCTTAAAACAAATCTGATTCATAGTGATGTTCGTGTTACAAAGCTCTGAACCTGCACTTGCTTGAGTGAGGGGGTATAGCTCAGTGGTAGAGCATTTGACTGCAGATCAAGAGGTCCCCAGTTCAAATCTGGGTGCCCCCTGTAATTTAATGTCTGGTGTTGTATTCCAGGTCACACATTCAATAATTTGGACTAGAAACACACATTCAGAACCAGACCTGTCTATTACTTTAAGACCGGAACTTCAGACCAGGGGAAGAAAGACAGCCCCATTAGTAACATTCTCAAAACTCATTGTGAAGTTTGCTTCCTCAACACTTTTGCTAGCATTTTACTGTAATTTTCATTTAGACAGACCGTTTCTGTCAGTTCCTCTTTGAAAAGGAGCAGCTTTCATTTGTGTTGTTGCTCTAATCTAGCTCAACTGATAAGAGGGGGTATAGCTCAGTGGTAGAGCATTTGACTGCAGATCAAGAGGTCCCCAGTTCAAATCTGGGTGCCCCCTACAATGGGAAACCTTTAAGTTTAAAATCAGGTAAAAAAAAAAAAGTATAGGGCACGCACAGGTCTTGACTCATTCATAAACCTCATAACTGGACTATTACCTTAAAAGCTGGGACCTGCACCTGGAAGGCCTGTGGACCATATTGTAACAACTGTCAAAAGTCAATACCCTCAGATCAAACCTGAGTGACTATTAAAATGTTAGTTAGTGCACTGATTTTGGTGTTAGACAGCGTTGAACCTAGCCTTGCTTGTGTGAGGGGGTATAGCTCAGTGGTAGAGCATTTGACTGCAGATCAAGAGGTCCCCAGTTCAAATCTGGGTGCCCCCTACAATGGGAAACCTTTAAAGCAGAAGTAAGTGATATATTTGTGTTAATATAAGTCTTAAATAGTTATATCTTCCGACAGCAATCACTTACATAGAGTGTTTGGACCAAAACACGGGTCTGTCAGTCACTCTGCTCTGCTCTGAGCCGAGGAGAAAACATTTATCGTATCCTACAGTTTTTATCCAATGAGGAGAGAGAACGGCATGCAGGGCTGTGTGTGCAGCCAAGGAACGCCGTGAATGTGGCGACGTAGGGACGAGGACTGTTATGGTGCGTTCAAGGAAACTCGTATTTTTCCGACCGTGAAGTGGTACCAGTTCGATCTGGTACGAGTTCACCGGTCGGAAGTTACGAGTGGCTGTTATAGTGACTTTCACCGGTAAAACAGGTCGGAGAAACACGAGTGGGTTGCCTGGAACGCTACAAAGTCGTAAGTTGTGACTTGAAGCTGTAATTTACGATTTCAAAAGCCTGCCTGGAACGCAGCATTAGCGAAAACGACCGGATCGCTTACTTCTGCTTTAAGTTTAAAATCAAGTAAAATTTATAGGGCACAGGTTTTGACCTATCCAAAAAATCCCCCCCAAAACCCACAAGTGTACTTGTCCAAAAAAAAAAATGCAACTGTACTTTCAAACCACCTGCAGCTGCCAACAACTGTTGCTTTCCCATAACAGACAAAACCAGCCTTTCATGATGGCCTATTTGGTTGGAGACTGGAGTTTCTTTCTATGTTCAGCATTATGACCGTACAATATATTCACATGTGTTTTATGAAACCAATAGGTTTTGGACCAAGAAGGAAACAGAGGGGGCAGAGGTTTTTGGGAACCCAAAATGTCCCACAAATGGGCTTCCTGCAACCAATAATACTGACATTAAATTGCAATATGCTTCTCCTATAATGGAGCTTTTCATTGTTATTGTTCATCAAAAATGTAGCTTTCACAAGACTTGATCTGGTGCAATATGTGTGAGGGGGTATAGCTCAGTGGTAGAGCATTTGACTGCAGATCAAGAGGTCCCCAGTTCAAATCTGGGTACCCCCTGCAATAGGAAAACTTTTAATTTAAGGTCAGGTACGATGTGAGAACTACAGGTCTCGACTCATCCACGAAATTCAGGCCTAAGCTCAACAAACTGGGCCATTTCCACTGCAGGGTGCTTTTACAGGGCCGGGGCCCTTGGTGTATGTCTTCATAGAAGGAAACGCCTGACTTTTTACAGGGACTAAATGAGTGTTTCCATTGAATTAAGGGGGCACCCAGATTTGAACTGGGGACCTCTTGATCTGCAGTCAAATGCTCTACCACTGACAATACCCCCACACACATACTACACCAAAGCAAGGCATGTAAAAGCTTAATGTCACCCATAGCTAGCCAAACCCTATTGGTTTCATGAAACACACAATACGAATATATTGTACGGTCATAATGCTGAACATAGTAAGAAACTCCAGTCTCCAACCAAATAGCCCATCGTAAAAGGCTTCTGGTTTTGTCTGTTATGGGAAAGAAACAGCTGTTGACAGCTGGTTATTATCTAATCAATTCTGAATGTGCAGGTGGTAATAGCCAAGTTTGAAAGTGTTTTGAATAGGTGAAAACCTGTGTTTCAGGTATTTCCAGACCTTAAAGTTTTTCAACGAAGGGGGCACCCGGATTTGAACCGGGGACCTCTTGATCTGCAGTCAAATGCTCTACCACTGAGCTATACCCCCTGACATCACCACCAGCGGCCACTCACTGTCCTGCTGAGTTGCAGTTTGGGAACAAAGCAGCTGTATTTTGTTTCAGAAACAGCAGCAGTGTTTTGCTTTCATAAAGCGCAGGGAGAGAGGGGAGGGCTGCATATTTAACAAGATATCATCACTGGATGTTTTAAGCTGTGATGTTAAAGAAGAGGGAGAGATGTTGAGGAAGAGTATAGGAGAATAAAAAGCAGTTAAGGAGGATGATGATGGTGATATGAACCTGTACCACTCAGCCTCCTGTGCTGGAAACTCTCCGTCCTCACACTGGGGTCAGGTGCTGTGGGTAAAATTTGTCCTTTAAATGGCACAAATAAGTCAATACGGATCAAGCTGATGTTGTCCAGTCATGCTGTCATGTGTTCATAACTAATCAAGTCATGCAACAGGTCCATATAAAGTCAAAACAGCTCCATCCGCTGTTGCCAGGGTAATAAGGAAAAAACGTCTGCTGCTATTCTTCCTGTTTTTTCCCCTCCGGCCAAAAGGTCCAGCACAAACACATGACCTGGACAAGGGGGAAACCATGCACGCACACACACACACACACACACACACACATAGACAACATACCAGCGCTATGTCATGTCACATATCTCCAGCTATTCTAAGTTACAGGACGTGCTTGATGGGATCCGTCACTAAGGTGAATTACATCCAGAACAACTGTGGAACAAGTGTATGAAAACACACAAATCTATGTTTTTATGTGAAATATCAGAAGAAAATATATATTTGTGCCTGTATTATGTAATGTTTTCGTACACATTAACTGCATTTTTTTTGTTTTAAAACAATGAAATGCATGAGTCTGACATGAATTCAGTGTGGTTAGTTCCTGTTGGTTTCGACATTGAAATGAATAAAAATCAATGAACGCTTGATGGATAAATTATGTACATTATGCATCTTGTAGTTAATTTGCTAAGTCATGCAAAGCTGACGGAGGCTCAGAGGTGTGACCTGTGTTGACTGTCTGGATGGGTTGGCGGGGGGGTTGTTGTGTATCAGTGAGGCAGCGTGTTCACTCACTCAGCTCTTCCTGTGTAAATAAAAGGTGGTCGTCACTGTTCCACACTCCTGAACCTGGTGACAGCCATGTTCCACAGCTGCTCCACGCTCGCTGCCTCATTGTGCTGTTTGTATATTTAGCTGCTCTGTTCCACTTCCTCTTCTGTTTACGTTGGGAAAACACACAACAATACAACCATGATTCTGCCCTTCCTCCTTCCCTCCCTCCCAGCCTCTCTCTCTCTCCGTCCCCCCACCCCTTTTCCTCCCTCACGCCTTCCCGCTTGACTCAGTGCTCCCTCATTTGCTTTCCATCTCATCAAAGCTTTCTTTGAGAAAGAAACTGTGAGGTGATTCACAGAGCCACAACAATGCCAATGGGCGGCCATGTTTTTCCGGCTCACATATTTAATTTGATGAACACCAGCTCAAATACAATATGGACGCCCAAAATGGAATATGAGCCTGTGAAATCTAAATCAAGAGCTGGGAGGGAAACCACCACATATAATTCATACTCAAAGCTTGGCAAAGTTTCTTTCTTGTACTTAACTATTATTGGGTCTAGTCTGATTATTCCATTGTGTTGCTCAGGGTACAGAACAACTTATTTATCCAACGATCAAACTGATGAAGTCTTGCAGTTACTTTTTAACGTCTCACATAACTGTACTGTTACAATCGAGGCTTTTAGAAGATTGTCTTGCAGTTTAGTTTGTTTGTTTTGGGGGGTAGTACATATTTGTCACTAATATTTTGATTACATTAACTGTTGCATTTCAAAATGTAGGTTCACAAAGTCTGAACTTGCTGATGCACATCAAAACCAATCGTCTGATCAGTCCATATGGGATTACAGTAATCAGATCCCTATGGGCGATATAGCTGTAAATCAAACTTCTTTGATCCATGTTTACCAAGCTTACACTTACATAACTTTGTGGTGGGTTACATTATTAATAGATAAGTAATTATTGATGTCTCACCTCAAAGTAATCAGTCAGAGTCACACTTTGCTGATATGATGATGGTGATGATGATGAAGTTCCACCCTGGCTACAGCTGCAGGATCAAATTGTCTTCACCCGGCCACTCATGTCATCATGCAATTACGTTTCCCTCGTGAATTTATTACCCTTTCGCTGTAAAGGCCAGCTGTATCTCAGACACCGGCTGTCCAGTGTTTGTGTCTCCAAACAGTGAAATGGCGGGGGTGTCTGCAGTCTGCAGCTGGTAATCGTCAAAGAATTTCATCAGTGTAGTGTCTTGTCTTTGTCTAAATGCTGTTTGAGATTCACAACGAGAATAAACAAAATACTAAAAGGTTCAATTGCAGTGTGTACCGAAATCCTTTCTCTGAGCCTTCAAACATCTTATTGGCGGAAATATTACAACATAGAAAACCGTGTGTATTTCAATGACTGCATCAACAGCACAAAAACTTCCACTGCCCAAATACCAAAACAAATATAGAGAATATTCACTTTGAAATATAGCTCTCACATTAGCTATTGCATTAGCATTTACTTCCATTTACTCACCAATCTAGATAAAACCACAGTTTACGTATATTTTTCTTCTACAATGGACATGGGCAAGCTTTCCTCAATCTGTTCCTTTAGTGAAACATATTGCCCATGCTTGATCTGCCAAGGTACCTGCAGACAGGTAAGACAGTGGTCCAGGGGGCACCCAAAGTTGAACTGGGGACCTCTTGATCTGCAGTCAAATGCTCTACCACTGAGCTATACCCCCTCTTCTGAACTGGTCAGTATTACAGCTGGTAGCTTGGTGAGCAGCTGACTCTACTGTCTGTAGAGGTGAAAATTAGTACTCTAACATCTCAGCAAAGCTATGGAGAATTCAAATTGAGCTGAAGATGCAAACTTGACAATAGGGCCAAAAAGGTCCACATCTACAACTTGGATCTGTGATTTCTGCAGGCTTCCAAAAGCATCTGACCGGAGAGATTAGATACTATGAGTTTCAGGACTAAACATTAAACTACAGGGGGCACCCAGAGTTGAACTGGGGACCTCTTGATCTGCAGTCAAATGCTCTACCACTGAGCTATACCCCCTCACGAAAGTTGGCTCAGGTTCAACGCTATCTAACACCAAAATCAGTGCACTAACTAACATTTTAATAGTCCCTCAGGTTTGATCTGAGGGTATTGACTTTTGACAGTTGTTACAATATGGTCCATAGGTCTTCCACCCAGGTGCAGGTCCCAGTTTTTAAGGTAATAGTCCAGTTATGAGGTTTATGAATGGGTCAAGACCTGTACCCTGTATCTTTTACCTGATTTTGAACTTAAAATGTTCCTGTTGTAGGGGGCACCCAGATTTGAACTGGGGACCTCTTGATCTGCAGTCAAATGCTCTACCACTGAGCTATACCCCCTCTCACAAAATAACACCTATGTGAAATCTATGCAGTAATACATGCTGAAGAAAGATGTGGCGATAAATACTTTAATTCAAGTGCGGTCCTGTACTTTTTGTACATTTTCTATGGAGATTTAATGTCTGCCAGTCAAATATGATATTACTGACTTCCACTCAAACACAGGAAAAGTTGAAACTTTGATGACAGTTTGTCTGTGGCCATGAACATCCATACCAAATATAATGAAAATCAACCAAATGCCTTTCCATTGTTGATTGATAAGGTGCATCTGATTTGTTGCTTCTACATTGTCCTAATTCCGAGAAGCATATGTTCAGATGTGCATGAAGTCATTTAAAGTGTTGCCATTGCAATGCAGGGGGCACCCAGAGTTGAACTGGGGACCTCTTGATCTGCAGTCAAATGCTCTACCACTGAGCTATACCCCCTATACCAAACAGGTGCAGTTTAACAGCTATGAAATAAAACTAGTACGGTGTGTTTCTAACTAATATCAAGAGTGAGGGTAACTTTGATCTGACCTGATGCCAGGTATGACACCCTGATCCTAGATTCAGTTTGAGGGAGGGTATTTGAGGGGGTTAAGCCTGTAGTTATGGATGGGTGGTTCTATATCTTATATGACCTTAAACATAAATGTTTCCTATTGTAGGGGGCACCCAGATTTGAACTGGGGACCTCTTGATCTGCAGTCAAATGCTCTACCACTGAGCTATACCCCCTCGCATGTGTGAGTCCCGATTAAGGCCAGGGAAGGCCACATTTGACAAAGAATTATTGACCCCAAATCCATTATAAAACTCCACTAGTGGGTTATTGACATTTAATGTTGGTATGGCTTGATCCGCAGTCAAATATGGTACCACTGAGTTCCACTCAAACACACTCAAACAAAATGGTAAACCTTTGAGGAGAGAGTTTGTGGGGTCCAAAGGTCTGATGTCATGGACATCTGTAACAAATATAACGAAAAACCCACCCAGTGTCTTTCCATTGGTGATTATAAAGTGGATCTGTCAGAAGTATGTACATTAGTAGAACATTTTAGGTTACTGTGAAGCTTTTTAGTCTTAATGTCAAGTCCTTTAAAGTGTTGCCATTGTAATACAGGGGGCACCCAGAGTTGAACTGGGGACCTCTTGATCTGCAGTCAAATGCTCTACCACTGAGCTATACCCCCTATACCAACCAGGTGCAGTTTAACAGCTATGAATTAAAACTAGTATGTTTCTAACTAATATCAAGAGTGAGGGTAACTTAGGTCTGACCTGAGAACGTTAACTTATTAACTGCGTCAGGTATGACACAGATCCTAGATTCAGTTTGAGGGAGGGTATTGGCCTGAAGTTATGGATGGGTGTTTCTATATCTTATATGACCTTAAATAAATGTTTCCTATTGTAGGGTTAGTCCCGATTAAGGCCAGGGAAAGCCACTTTTCACAAAGAATTATTGACCCCAAATCCATTATAAAACTCCACTATAATAGCAGGTTATTGACATTTAATGTTGGTATGATTGATCTGCAGTCAAATAAGGTACCGCTGAGTTCCACTCAAACACAGTCAAACAAAATGGTAAACCTTTGAGGAGAGAGTTTGTGGGGTCCAAAGGTCTGAGGTCATGGACATCTGTAACAAATATAACCCACCCAATGTCTTACCATTGGTGATTATAAAGTGGATCTGTCATTTGATGGTTCTCCATAGTCAGTTGGATTGCCAGAATGTACATTAGTAGAACATTTTTGGTTCCTGTGAAGCTTTTTAGTCTTAATGTGACATCCTTTAAAGTGTTGCCATTGCAACGTAGGGGGCACCCAGATTTGAACTGGGGACCTCTTGATCTGCAGTCAAATGCTCTACCACTGAGCTATACCCCCTGTAACAACCAGCTGCAGTTTAACAGCCATGTATGAATCAAAACCAGCTGCAGTTTAACAGCTACTTGTTAACTGAATCAAAACTATTTAGTTTGGGGGAAGGTATTTGTTGGACTTGGGCCTGAATGTTTGGATGAGTGAAACCCTTTCATTCATTCATCTTACCTGACATTAAATGTTAAGATTTCCTAGGGGGCACCCAGATTTGAACTGGGGACCTCTTGATCTGCAGTCAAATGCTCTACCACTGAGCTATACCCCCTCTAACAATCTGGTGCAGTTTTAGCATTTGAATCAAAAAAGCATTATTGAAGTTACATTTGACAAAGCATTATTGACCCCAAATCCATTATAAAACTGCATTATAATAGCAGGATATCGAGATTTAATGTTGGTATGGCTTGATCTGCTGTCAAATATGGTACCACTGAGGGTACTGAAGATCTGAGGCCATGAACATATGTACCAAATATAACAAAACCTACAGTACCAAATGCATTTCCAGTGGTGATTATAAGGTGGATTGGACATTTATTGCTTATGCATGTACTTTAGTCATTTAACGTGTTGTCTTTGTATTGTAGCAACCTTTAGTTCATTCATCTCACCTGACCCTAAATGTAAAGGTTTCCCATTGTAGGGGGCACCCGGATTTGAACCGGGGACCTCTTGATCTGCAGTCAAATGCTCTACCACTGAGCTATACCCCCTCACATCAACCACAGAGCTAGAAAGCAAATCAGAGCTCAAATACCGAAATAGGTTAAAGATGTATTGAAATGTCAAAATACTGACTCTTTTTTTTTAAAGAAAAGCAAACAATATGTCTGCCTTTATATATTACTGTTTTAACAACTTAGTAGTGTTGAGTCATAAATCACCCTATAGAGATAATCTTTGCTACAACAGCCTGACTAGACACCAGCAGAATGAGTTGTAGACGTTGAGCGTTGAGTCTGTGACCCGGGTTTGAACTCTGGTGCGAGAGCAGCAGCCGTTTACCTCATCCTGCGACAGAGTGACAGAGGAAGTTGGCAGGAGGACGGGAGGAAAAGAAATTCGCTGTATTAATTAGATCAGGATATTGGACAGGAAGTTAATTAACGCACTCACACACACGCACACTGAGGCTTACAAAGAGGAAGAGGCGTAGTGAGAGGACGGAGGAGACATAAGGTGAATAAGACCAGAGAAACTCAGATGCTCCGACTTTAACTCATCCAACATGAGCCACTCCTTTTCTAACCAAACGTGACTGTCTGATTGCTTTAATGACTTCTCTACTGGCTGTCTAGTCAGTGGAAAATTGTTTGGATTCTGGATCACATTAAAACCATTATCTCTGCTCTTCATCTTGACACACTAACTAAGTCAGTAAATCAGCACACACAGAGGGCCAAATTCACACAGACACGCACTTGTACAAACAGATCCAAACAATGTGCACATGTATTTGTCAATCTTTGGTTATTGGATGGTTTTTTTTGTCTTCTTAATGGAAATGCACAACAAGCTTGCTGGAATTTCCCTTCGTAAAGTTTTTGGACAACAATGCAGTCTGCGGGCAGGAAGGCGTAAGATTTATCAGGATGTAGCCACTTGAAAAATAAATAAATAAATAAAAAAAGGTAAGAATAAAGCGGACATAACGCTCCACAGTCACATGTATGGAGGATGTGGACTGACCTCTGTGATGTGTTCAGCTGCATTTACGAAAAGAGGAACTACGTAAGTCTGGTCGCTTTTCCGCTGTTTTGGTTACGCTCCTCTCGCCCATTTGTATTTGTTTACAACAAAGCCGGCGAAAAATCAATACATGGAGCGGTGGATAACGTTATATAGCATATAAGATGTTAGGACGTGTGTGTTTGTGTAGTTTTAACTGTCATGAACAAAATATTACAGGTTACGGAGCGCGTTTATGTCGTGGTGTGCAGAAACAAGAGCTGGGACACCGGGGCGGCGACCGAGTAACTACACTGATGTTGCAAGGTTGGTTTTCACCCATGAGACGCCAGATGAAGACAGAGAGCCTCCGTTCTCACTCCTAACAAGTCACAATGTAGTTAACTATCACAATTACTCCAGAGCTTTTTAATTAAAGTGATAGTTCACCCAAAATTCAAATTTAACTCATTATCTACTCACCCTCATGTCGACTAAGAGCTGTGAGAATTTTCAGAGTCCTCCGCTCCTTCTCTGAGTTACGGGGGGTTCGTGCAGCAGTATTTGTCCATATAATGGTTGTCAATGGACACCAGGATTCTTTGTCCAAAAAGACACACCAAAAAACATTCAAATTCCTCCATACTGCTCGTCTGTAATGTCCTTCTTGTATTGAAGCCCCGGCATGAGAAATTGTTCCGCCGGTCAGTACAAATCACGTGAGAATTGCACTGACACAGGGAGAGCAGTGAACTGAGACACTGGGAGCTTCTGCTATAAACAAGCTTAAAATATAGACTTATTTAATTTTGTTCGGAACAATTTCTCATGTCGGGGCTTCAATACGGACTCCGATAATTCTCACAGCTCTTAGTCGACATGAGGGTGAGTAGATAATGAGTTAAATTTGAATTTTGGGTGAACTATCTTTTTAAGGTAAAAATGTAGCAGAGCCACGGGAGAAATCCTGCTGAGTTCCTCTTTAAGTTGTGTGACTTTTTTTTCCACAGCAGGAGAATGAATCACCTGATGAAATCGACGTGCTGCCTCCTCCGCCGGCTTTGCAATGACACAGAAATAGAGACCATGATATCACACACCTGTGACTTGCAGCGTCACAGACAGCTGTGCAAGCTGCGGATATGCTCTACATTATTTCACCTGCTCAAATACACACACACATGCACACAGACACACACACATGCACAGTACATCTCCTTCCTCTCTGACATACTGGGAATTCCATGTTGAGGACTGAGCGCAAGCAACACTGTGAACCTGATATGCTTTCAAGTTGTCACATACACACACACTGTACATGCTGTGGTCATTAAAGAGATGAGGGCTCGTACTTCATCCTGTCAGTGTGAATGCAGTCGCTCCCCGCAGTCGCTCAGTCACCATGTTCGCTGTGCACGTAGGTAAAAGGTCAACATTTAGCAGTATATATACACATGACTACGTGCGTGTGTATATGTGTATATGTGTGTGTGTAGTCCAGGAATAGCCACACAGGGATGCCTGCTTCCTCTGTCTTCCCTCTGCAGGGAGGAAGAATCTACCGTGACCTCTGACTTCCACGACGATCCATCCAACCCTGACCCCGAAGCGAAGCGCTGAGCTTCCTGGAAAACAGTCGCAGTCTCCTGTGGAAATGCGAACAGATCTGTCCTCTGGTCAGCGATCTGCTAAGTTCACCACAACCAAACGTCTCTCTACGAACCACAGAGCAGGACATATCGCAACCTCCAGCAAAGCACCTATCGTCGCTACCTCTGCCCAAAAGGAGACACGTCTCAGTTGCTTCACGTGTATTCTGCCGCTTCGGTTTTCTAGAAATACTCGTCCTCATACCGTCACATTTTTGTGAGTCGATACTAATGAAATGTGACAGAAAAAATAACCTTTGAGCCTCAGAAAAGCATTTCTGGAAAGTCTAACGATACCATCAACACTTAGAGTAATTCAAAGTGTTCATATCTTGATGGCGTGATGACCGTAATTTGCTCCCAACATCGGTCATGCCCTTTGCACTCCCAAACGGCTTCTGAGCACAGATGTGAAACAAACATGAAAAGAATCAACTTGTCCTGATTTGCATTTAAACTGCAGATTCTGAAATTCTCAATGAAGCATCAAGGTTGTTACATGTCTTCAGAGAGCGCCTGTGGGGCGTCTTTAATGATTTTCAAAGCATATTTCTGGGTAAGTCTTTGGATTTGAAACACCTGATCGGGTTTGAGTTTTGAGTATACAAAAGGATTTTCTCCTCCTTTGACGGGTGGAGCTCGCAGTAAAACGGCCGTTTGGTGGAAGTGTTGTTGAAAAGCAGCGGTGTGGAGATAGTCCAAACTTTCTGGTCCGCTTTGTTTTGTTCTGTTTGCCAACCCGCGCCCCCTTCAATCCACAAAATAATCCAAGAAGATTACGACAGATGCTTAGAGGTTTTCTGGAAAAACCATTTGCCCCAACTCTGACTCATAACTTCACAGACCAGGCTGAATTTGCTGATGATGTAATGCACTTTCTGCCTTTTTGCATTAGATGTTACAAACAGTCAACATCCATTTAGAGTTCTTAGTATTGCTCTTAATATCATAATCCAATAAAAACTGTTTTTGTTTTCGTTTGCGGCGACCTCATCGTATCTTTAAGTACAATCCTTGAGTCACATGTAAATAAATGGTTGGCCTCAATACTAAAAATAACACTCTGCTGTAAACAATGTATTTTACTACACAGCGAAACTAAACTATTAATATAATCTGATGATGTAAGAAGAGAAAGTGAGAAATATGGTTTATTTAAAGACTTTCTCCGGTGAAAATCCAGTTTTTAACCTCAACATATCTGCAGGAGCTATGAGTGAAATCATTAGTCAACACCATGACTGATATTATGTCTCATAAGAGCAGATTTAAACAGTCATACATTATAAACCAAAGGAACCATTCGTCATTGTTCTTACATATTTCACAACAGACTGACTGAGGCTGTGGCTCTTGATGCTCTTTCACCTGTGCACTACGGGGGTGGACGCCCTGATCTAGATTTATCAATGAAGATATAAAAGTAGATGCCCCTCGGCCCCAGTTTTTTAATTCAGGGAAACTCAAGTTAAACATAATATCACTTATAATGACATAGTCTAAATCTTAAATGATATAATCACTTGAGAAAACAACACTTAATTTCTCCCCTGGGGGAAAGGGAAAGTAGCAGACACTGTGTCCGTTACGTAACATTTACGTTGCTATAATGCACACAGGGATTTATAATTTGTGTCCTGGCTCCAAACTTCCCCTTTAAGAGCACCCATGGGCCCTCAAGTCTCCTTGCTCCTAATAAGGAGGTGGTAAGCCCTGCCTTCAAGAGGAGAGAGGAACGAGGCCCCTGAAGCAAAGTTGAGGACCACAGTCAAGTTCGACGGCTGAGGATTTATACTTCCGGTAAGGAATTTCCAAAGTAAAACCGATTCTAAATCTCAGTATCAAAACTGATATAACGATATTAGAGGAAAAGAACGATTAAATATCAACATATCCTTTGATAAATACAACATGTAACCACTATTGTTCACTTTTCCATTAAAATATCTCACTAGATTAACTCATACATGTCTCTGGTGGCAATTTTTAACCTGTGTTTCCTGTGTATGACGTATCACTTACACTTTCCTCAATTCTATACCATACATCCATCTTGTGAAATTACACGTCATCATTATCACTGGTATCATCTTTTATGCAATAGTATCTCAGTTGGTGTTGTGTAGACTCAGTTTCAGCGCTGAGATCGTGACATTTCCATTCAAATCGCAGTTCCTTCTCTTATTTTGAAAGCCAAATCACCCTATTTCCGGTATGCCTCGGCGTGTCTTTGTCTGACTTGACGTTTAAAACTTGAGGGAGGCCCTGTTTCTATTTGGAAAAGCTGCTCACCGCCCAAAACGCAACCAGAGAGGAGACGCGCGGGGGGCGAGAACAACCTGATCCTGAGCGGAGCCGGTGGTGAGCGCAGCAGCACTTTGGAGGGGGAATCGAACACGGACACGGCGCCAGAGACAAAAGTGTCAGAGAGCCGCTACCGAGAGAGAGACGCTCAGATTAGACAGATGCACTTCACCGTCCAGTGAGCCGCGCTGGGATGAGAATAATCTGACTTTTGCAGCGGAGCGTCCGGAGAATTACGCACGAAGCGCAGCTCCAAGGTGACCAACTTTTTACGCACGGTGCTCTGGAGTGGAGACGTTTTCCTGATGGTGCATTATTCTGACATTTAACGATTTTATTTTATTTTTTCCTGGAACGGGGAGCTCGTTACTTGATATTTTAAAACAAGAGTCTGGACTGGAGAGTGGACGCATCGAGCACTTTGTGACACATGTTTACGCCTCGTTTTGTTTGAAGAAATCACACATTTGGAGACATTTTTGGATTCACAGCGGGAACTCACGGGGACTCTCTCTCTTTCTCCGTCTTCTCGCTGCAGACTGACACTATGGGAACTGCGACGCTGTAGCCTCCGTCAGTCATAGTATCCTTGCATTACGCACCTGTCCCACTACACAGCACACGCTGCTCCACGTCTCCGTGTGTGTGAGTTTTCAAAACAGCGATATGGACAGAGTCAGACGTCTAGCCTGCGTGTGAGTCACCGTGAGCAAACATTTGGACAAGCTGCGCTGGTAGGCAGTGACACATTTTTTTTTTTTCGTTTGCGGGGATATTTAACAGTGCGTGCACTCGCACCACAACCACACACGACACCGGGACGAGGCTCGGTGCAGCCGGGGGATTGGACGCCGAGGAGCTAAATGCCCAGCCGGTCGCTTGCGGCTCCACAGGCTGGGCGGCAACATGAGGTCCTGGGTCCTGCTGCTGCTGCTGGCTGCGCTCTCCGCGGCCCGTCTGCGGCTCGGCAGCGCTGAGGTAAGACCGGGATGAGCCGGTGAACGCACCGCATGACCTCGAGTCGGTCGGTGTGAGGGAGGGAGGGAGGAGGAGGAGGAGGGGGGGGCTGACAGACAGGGATCAAAGATGCACATTGTTCTAACTCCTGATGAGGCAGTGATTAATAGAAATTTGCTGATCATTAGAAGGTTATCAGTGGTGATCGGAAAAAACTTTGATTTCATGCCTCTTTCTGAACCATGTGGTGAAAACAGGTTGGTTGTACCTCCACTAAACTCCCTGGGTGAGCTGGAGGAAAGATGTTTTCTAGTTAGAGCTCCTAATGGGAGTGGTGCTGATGTTTCTTTTCTTTCTTCCACTCTGCCTGGATTCCTCTTCCCCATTTTCTGCCATCCTGAAAACACCAAGTGTTCTGGAGGAAGCCTGGAATATCAGTGAAGTCAATAGTTCATGTTCTGACACTGGCAGTCGTTAGAGCGAGTTGACATCCCCACTGCAGGAGAATTTCCTTCTCTTATTGTAATGAGCGTTGTGTGACATTCACGGTCCCCTGAGACGATCATGATCCTACTACAACCTGCTGATGATTCCAATAATGAAAAAAAAAAGAGAACAGCGCAGGGTTGTGTGAGTGTTTGAGCGTATAACACATCAATCTGTGCAGCTTTCTGCAGCCTGTGCTGTATCTGCGTCTCTCTGCGGCTGCTTTTCATGTCTCAGGGCTGTGAAGTGTTGCATGGAGGAGTCACAGTGTCACAGAGAGAGAGAGAGGAGGGGAGAGAGAGGGGAGGGGGTGAGGCAGGGCCTTGGCTGGAGGCCCAGCAGGAGTTAACCTGTCGTACGCAGCTGGAGCTGGAAAAAAAAAAAAAATCCACCCATCATCGGTCCAGCTGCTGTTTTCACTGTGGCACCACGGCACCGAGGTCCTGACGTGCTCCACCAACAAAATCACATTTCTCTCAAACACAGGCTGATCTGAAGTCTCCAGCAGACACCTGTTTCTTTAACGAGCCGCCACTAAACACAAACACAACACACTAGATGTACATCAGGACCAACATTATGTCATTCATGCACAAGACTGGAGGGTTTTAGTCCTTGTGTCAACTTCAGCATGTTGTCTTTATATGAACATTTAAGTGCTCAGTAACTTTTTGCTTCAGAGATGTGACACAGGGGTCTGTGGAGGTGCTGCAGTGTTGGCAGTGTTTTATATCGTTTAGTTTACGCATTTATGTTCAATATGTTCAAATTTTAATAGCTTGTCTGCATGATGACAGACATTGTTGATATTGGCATTGGTGTCAGTGAACGAGGCATGTTTATAAACGTCAGAGAGACGGCTACTCTACTCACTGTTTAGAAATAAACCTGTGTGTTATTTCAAAAGCTTAGTGTTGAATGCACAATATCAAGCTACATTTATACATGGTACTGGGCCTAGTGCGATTTTTTAATATAGTAGGGGTCCCTGTCCCTCTTGGCACAACGATTTGCATCGTTACCCGCCATGCAGGAGACCAGGGTTCAAACCCCACCTGGGGCAGTCTGTTGTGTCAATGCAGAGGGCCAGATTAACATCTGCTACACCTGCTCCATGTCTCCATCAGTTTGGGGGTCCCAGACCTGAAAAACGTTGAAGGCGTCGGCTGTGTAGCATCATTACCTGAGTATTTTGTGACTAAGGCCTCATTAAGTCTCTAACTTCTCGCTTATGGTTCAGAATCTCAAAGACACCGAAGTCCAGTGTTGAAGTGTGGTGTCAGCCTGCAGCCAAAGCATCCCCCCCAGTCTGAGACACTGGAGGCCGTGGCTGTGGCTTTGCTGCCGTATCGCTGTGTGTTTGAGCAGCTGAGTGAACAAGCTGCGGCTCAGGAGTCAACATCACATCAGAGAGTCGGTGGTTCGATCCCCGGCTTCTACAGCCTGCATGTCAAAGTTCATTCGGTCAAGACACCAACATTACACTCGATGGCTGTTCCATCAATATATGGGTGAATGTGTTGAGTCATGGTTTGGACCGTCTCTAGGCCGTAGAGCTGGTTAGCGTTTGGCAGCATCTCTAGGCTCTTTGCTCACGTTAAGCTGATGCCAGAGTGTGTTTTTTGGACATTTTTAAACTTTTGTCACACGCACGTGTCTCTCTTTGCGTCTCTTTGTCAAATGCACAACAAGCTGAAACCGTTGGAAACACTCAACAACAACTCCTCTACATCCATAAAGAGCAGTTACAGTCCGCACGGTGGAAAACAGGGTCGTAAAAAACCACTTCACTCTGCCCTGTGAGCTGCTGCAGTTCAACCCTCCTCCAGGTCTTCTTCTTCTTCTTCTCGGTGCGTGTTGTTGAGCTCAGCTGCAGCTGGAGGCGGCGTGCGGCGAGCTCTGACATCTTTTTTACACTTAAACCAACACTGACCTGACATGTGACCTGCGAGTGAGACGCCGCCAGGTCGATGTGTGCGTCGCAGCTGAGGCCTCGGTGACACGCTAATCCTCGTCTTGTCAGTCACAACGTTCAGGCCGGTGACGGTGGGGGGGGAAAGTGGAGAGACATCTCTGACGTCTTGGCTCTGCCGCCGCATCTGCTTCACATGCACACGCACACACACAGACACACAGAGACACACACACGTGCACGGATTACTCAGCAAACTCATTACAGGTTCACAAAGGTTGATCCAGGAAGCATTTTCATAATTTAAGAAGGAGAGATCATTTTCTATTTAATGTGCAGCTGCTGTGAGTAATCCAGTCATTGCTGCTTATACAATATGCTGTTAAACACACACACACACACACACAAGGATGAATGCACACATGCACGCACACACACACACTGAGAGGTGTTTACGGTTCATTTTTAAATCCATTTAAACAGGACTGGAGTCAAACACACAAAAGCGTTCACACATGAGGTCAGACCTCGACTCTTTCATCATCTGCTGTTCACAATCGCAATTGTCACAACTACACACAAACTCACAATGACCCGCGCCACACACACGCACGCACACACGGATTTTTGAACAGGTTGTTGTCAGACTATTGTCTCTGCGGAGCGAGCTGGGATGATGATTTGCTGCTGCCTGGCTTGATCCATTTTACATAAGAACAACAACTAATCTGCCGAGGGATTTGTGTGTGTGTTTGTGTGTGTGTGTGCACATCTGGGTGCCTGGGCGGGGTGAAGCTGCCTTGATGTGTTAGTGGACATATGTGCTTGTGTTTTGGTATGTGTGTGTGTACGGGGCGGGGGGGTTGGTTGTCTCTGTGCGTGCATGTGTCAGATAGAAAAGCGCAGTGGCTCAGATTATGTGTTGTAAGCCCCGCGCCGCAGCATTAGAGGAACATCCAGTCACAGTCCAGTGGATGGTTTGAAATAATAGGAATAAATAGGGATGAATGTTAAAAGTTTTGTGGATCTGTGCATCACATCTCCAAAAAAAACTTCTAAATGATTAAGTTAAATGGTTAAATTTTAAAAAAAGGATCATATTTGCTTCTTTTTATGTGCTTTATTCCAAGTGCGGTTAGTACATCTTCTCTCTGTAGCTTTAATAACAACAGGTTGGTATCAGCCAATCAGAAGAGAGGAGGCTCTGAGCTTCTCTTCTGATTGGTTGATTGTTTTCTGAGTAATTGATTTCTGGTAAAAAAAAAAAAAAAAAAACACTAAGAGGAACCAAATTTTGCAAACACTAAGAGGAACCAAATTTTGCAAAGTGTTGGATGTTGGGTTCAGGTGGGCAGGGCTTGGTAGCAGTTTCATTGTGACATCACAAAGTCCCGACGGCTTGTCTTGAGGCTCAGTTTCTGTTTCTGCATTTCTCTGTGGACTGGGGCTTTGATACTTTCAGACAACCCAGACTTACTTTTAAAAGATACAGATCCTTCAATATGACTTGAATAATTAGACCATAATATAATTTCCGAGTTATTATAAACTGTCTTTAAGGAATCAAACACCTGTGGCTGCCTTGCCCTGCAGCGATGCCTCCTTGCCTTCAGTCACACTCACCGGTGTCTGGAGGGCTTTTATTTTGAAGCAGCTGCAGGCGCGGCCGCGCTAATAGAATCAGCTAACCTGGAATGCTAACTATTTACTCGAAATGACTGGTGCTCATAGTTTACAGTGTGCAGCAATCTGTTTGAAGCTGTTTGAAGACGCCTGATCTGCTGCTGTTCCAGCGTCCGTTAACGATCCCCCTACACAACAACAGTGTATTGATCAGAATAATCAGGTTAATTGATTAATAATTTGGTTCAAAGGACTTGACTTCAGCCCTTATTGATATTCAAGTGATCTTCAGTTGTTGTGACTATTGTGGGAAGTCGTACTTTCCTGTGTAATGTTAGAAGACACAGTTCATCCCTCAGACAGTTTCTCTTTCTCATCCTCTTTTCATTTCTCCTCCACCTCTCCATTCTCCTGTCGTCTTCCCATCCATCATCTGCACCCTCATCTCTGCTGCTTTTTGGATTGTGTGTGTCTGTATGTGTGTGTGTGTGTGTGTGTGTGTGTGTGAGGGAGAGACAGTGAGTCCCCCTGCCTGCACCCATGCAGCTCTGTGAGGATCAAGTTTATGCGACAGTATTTTGGCCGTCTGCCACGTCTCTGATAAAAGACGGCATGTGTTGTGACAGCGTGGTGTGATGGTGAGTCACTCCTCTCTCACACACACACACACACACACTTTTATTCTGTGTTTTGGTGTGTTTGTTATTATTTCTTTTAATCTCTTTTCAGTCAGAGTCTGCGCCTCTGTCTGAATTGATTGCATGTTTGTGTGCGTGTGTGCGTGTGCGCTCAGCCGCCCCATAATTACATTCCATTACACTTCACCTTTCTCCTCAAACATTCCATACAATCTCTCTGCCTTCCAGGCTTCCTGCAGTGTGTGTGTGTGTTTGTGTGTGTGTGTGTGTGTGTGTCCTGCTTGTAGATCATTACATCCTATCAGACAGTCTTGGGGGCTTTTGTTAAGCAACACACACTCATGCTTGTGTGAGATGTGAGAAACTTTCCATCAAAGCGTTGAGCAGGAAAAAAGTGACTAAAAACAGAAACAACAACAACACAGGTGTATTTTTTGTGTGTTTGCACATGTGTGTGTGTGTGTTGAGTACTTTTTATTTGACCTCAGACAGTTGTAAATAAAATCCATCTCTAACTAGAGACTGTTTCATTTTTGGGCTGTTTTTTTGTATAGAAATGAGTGTATATCATAGAAACCGGCCTGTAAAGGGTTAATTAATTAAATTTTAGTGTTTGAAATTAACAGCCATGGTGGGAGAGAAACTAAATAACATAACGGAAAAAAATCTTAAAATATAAAACCATTAAAAAGTTATGACTTCACCATCACGAGGACTTAATGAGTTCTTAACAGGGCGAAAGGGACTTTTTACTTCAATCTAACAACACAAAAGTAAAAAAAAATGCATAAAAACTGATATTCCCCATATAGTCCATGGGCCAAAGGCCAAGATTTGACCTTTTGGTACCACTTGAGGTGGTAAAATCTAGTCACATTTTTTGAAAAGGTACATGTCCACAGATGATGTGTTGGTATGACAACCCATCCTGATGACAGTTATCCACCCTCTGCAATAAATAGGCCTCTAAACGCAGGGGGCGCATCTTGTTTTGTGTCTCATTTCCAGACCTTTACTCATATGTTACGTGGGCATGTTTGGAAGCATTTTTAAGTGTACAATCCTAGCTTTCATTTGGCCCTATATCTAAAACATATAAAGCTCACATGGTCAAAGGTCACTCTATCTCTATTATAATTATTTCTCCACTATTTTCGCCTAAACTGTGGTCTTTTTTCTAGCACTGTGAAATGTAGGAACAGCACTGACACAAATAACAAAAACTAAAATACTCACAGGACTGTAACAATTCAGGAAATGTATAATCTTCCCATAATTTCCTACTATGAGGGATGAATATGGGACCAAACATGGACCCAGGCGAGAATTGTCAATAACTTCTAGTTTTCTATCTTTGCCCTAACATTGTCTGATCTCGGACAGCTGTAATCATAAAAATCAGTTTTTTGTATAGAAATGAGTGTATATCACAGAAACCGGCCTGTGTGAGTGTGTGTGTGTATGTGTGTGTGTGTTACACAGTGAATCAGGAACTTGGTGACAGATTCGTTCTGGTTCATTTAGCTGTTCTGCTCAAACCACTATTATTAGCTTGTTGTCCAGCTCTGAGCTTTTCTTCTTTTTTAAGCAGCGGTTTGTTGTTTGTCCAAGTGAGCAACTATTTCCTGTGTGTGTCCCACTCTCTAATTTGTATGTGTGTGTTTGTGCGTATGTGTGTGTGTTTGCGATTAACACTGGGACTGTAATGATAGCTTGTTGCTGAGTGAAAACTGCCACTGTGTGTGTGTGTGTGTGAGAAGGAGAGAATAAGTGTGTGTGTGCCTCTCTGGACAAATTGGGCTGACAGTTAAGTGGTTAAGCATCTGTATGTGAACTGGAAAAGAGGGGGCAAGAGTGTGTGTGTGTGTGTGTATGAGTGTGTGTTTGCTCAACTAGGTCAGCCAATGGCTCGTGAAAGTCATCCAGGTGTCCTGAGCCACCGCCGCCCACAACGCAGACAGAGACAGAGAGAAGAGTGGAGGAGTGAGAGAGAGAGAGAAGGAACATTCATTTACAGTTAAAGGCATTTTCTAATTCCTATACTGATCAGATACAGTGATGACAAGAGGCTGCATCTCTAATTCAGAGGAAAACATTCAGAATATAACGAAAATACATAAATATAATATTGCAGTCTGTCTGGCAGAAGAGCAAACACGTTTCACCGTAAATATAGAATAAAATGTAAATTGTAATCTTGATATTTATGTGTGATGTGCTACAAGCAAACAATCCAAACAAAATATCATATTACGTCACTCTTACGACGAGACCTTCAAGTCACGTGTTACCCATTAGTACGTAAATCAAATCCCTTCGTGTCCTAATGAACTGATTTTGCTTCCACCACTTGGCTTCAGCTGCTGTTTCCTCACCACTGTCTAGAACAGAGGTGTCAAACGTGCGGCCCGTGGGCCAAAACCGGCCGGGCAGAGGGTCCGATCCGGCCCTCAGGATGAATTTGCTGAGTGTAAAAATTACGCAGAAGACAGAAGAGGCATATTATTGTTGAAATTGTACATATTTCTATCAGGAATTTTCAGGTTATTCATGTTCAGTAACTGTTAACATCTCAATAATGCACTAAAACAAAGGGAAAAACTCATAGTTCTTTTAATTTATAGGTTATTGTGCTATTATTTCACTTGAGATCAAATGTCACCGTTTGTGGCCCCTGAACCAAAATGAATTTGACAGCCTTGCTCTAGAAGAAACGTTGTGATTTCAGCATCAAACTTAGTCTTTACTCTCCAACATTTTTCTCCAGAGGTGGAAAACAACACTGTTTCTATTATACCTTCTTTTCTTACTCCAGTTAGGATGCTAACCAGCGAGCCCCGCCCACCACGCCCGCTCCGCCCCGTCATAGACTTCAAGATACTTTATTGATCCCAAAGGAACTTCCTGACGTCACTTTCCACTTTCCTGAAACGACTCCTGGTCAGAAACCACAACCTGCAGCAGAGGAAGCTTTAAAAATAGCTCCTTCAACGCCTCAACCTAATACAAGCAGAGGATTAATAGCTGCCTCTTTATAAACACTTTGGCACTTTACATAATGTCATGTTATACGGCCGGAGATATTCTTGATACTTGTCTCTACGGTAACTGTCTGTTATCGACTTTACAAAGATGTCGGTCGCCCAATTAAAAATAATCTCACTTTTAAAAAAAACACCAAACCGGTTGCTACGCTGAGGTTAACACTCTGGATAAACAGTAACTACATTTAGTCTCATCACATCAGGAATGAAAGGCTCGAAGAAGATCCTGTTTAAATATTAATTAGAGGAAAGGTTAAAGTTAGAGGTGTTACGGCTCTGCTGGGGTTAATAAAGTAATAAGTCTTGTATTCAACCAAACAAGTTGAAAAGTGAACAGATTTTTAATGGTACTGTTCATTTTTTAGGGGAAAATAATGTAAAATTTAATTGTAAGCAGCATCAGAGTTCTGTCAGTAAATGTTTTTCCTTTAAAAATCAATGCAGGGGATGCGTTTACATTCGTTTATATTATAACATTTCTAAGGAACAACTTTTTTTGAAGCATTGAGGAACACTTTCTGCATGTGAAATGTTTAAATCCTCTGACTGGCTGTGTTTATGAGAACATCTTTGTGGGAGTGAGCGCTGCCTCCGTCCTTGGAGGAGTACGATACTGTAAACATGTTATATCTATACTCATTAATTATGCATCACGATCGAAACCCCTTTACTTTTTTTTTCTCTCTCTCTCTCGTGGCATATCTGAGAGTTCACCGGGGGGAAAAAAACACAAAACGAAAACAACATTTTTCTTTTTTTTACTCCTCATATTCTCAACGCTCCTTAATTTGTTTTGGCATCTTTCTTGGCATAGTGGCTCCATCAAAATGTTGCTCCGGCTGCGCTGAGATAGTATCACCTTACAGCCGAGCAGAGCAAAAGCAAAGTGTGACACGGAGAGCGCCGAGTAAATCTGCCTTTGATCTCCATGAAGAAACCACAGGAGTCTCCTTAAAAAACCACAGCCAGACTGAATCCGTAATGAATTCCTGCAACGGCATTCATTAAAAGTTCATTAAACATCGCATTCCTTCGCTTTGCTCGGGCGATAATTAAATGACTTACACAACTCTGTTAAGCAACGGTGGGCTATATTTCACAGTTTTAAGATTTACAACATGTTTTCATTGAATCTAAGGTGAAAATATTGATAATTTTCTTGATTCTTTGGATAAAAACCAAAGCGAAAGAACCAAAAAATGGACCAAAACAAAAAGCGAGAGTGAGAGGCTAATTTCCCCGTGTTGCTCTGTGGTGTTTGTGGGTAAACAGACAGGGAGAGAGTGACAACAGCAGCAACAAACACCAATCACAACCATCATTTCCTCTGCAGGAGGAAGTGAAACTGGAGCGTTGAGAGTTGACGGGAGATGGAGGACTGAGATATTACACAGCAGCTCTCGTTCTGTTTGTTTGTTTCCCTGCTGTTTGTTCCATTTCAGTTTAATCTTGGAAACTTTTTTTTGTGGGGTGGGGTGGAGGGGGGCGACAGTTTACAAAAACAGATAATAATCTAAAGTTACAAGACTAAGCCCATGTGTTGCGTTGTGTTTTATATGTGTGGAAGCACTACGGCGCTCACTCCCCCCCTCCCTCCATGGATTCACTCTTCCCCCTGCAAAGAGGCCACTTCCAGCCTCTGTGTGAAATAATAATAAATACCAAAGTCACAGTTCAGGACCCGGACAAACCCCACAGTGGATATAAACCCTCCAGAGGGGGGGGGGCTTTGGATCCTTGAATGAACCTTGCACTACAACCTTTCAGAATAAGAGTCTAGGTTCCCAACCTTGTTTGGCTCCTGACCCCATTTTGACATCGATTTATATTTGAGAAAGTGAAAGTATAGAATACAGCTGTTTAAGATAGCGTGTGGTGTTTTTAATCATAGTTTTATATATATTTTTATCAATTACTAGACATTTCAGGCGACCCCATTTTATTTCCAGGCGACCTCACATGGGGTCCCGACCCCAAGGTTGAAAAACACTGGTCGATCCCCACAGAGGACATTAGTAATGTTAACTTTTTTTCTTGTTTGTGACCGATTTTTCTGACTGGCATCACCTGAATAACCCCATTTTACGGCTGATGATTGGTACACGAGGATTATGGGATATCGAGGGCTTCGAGTGCGGTCCGCGTGGTTTTGTCGGGCGAATGTGGCCTGCTTTATTCCTCTAAGAAGCAGAAGTGGGACATCGCTGCTGATTCATGAGCGTTCACTGTAATTCAATACAAAGCATTGTTGGCACTGCCGGTGTTTCCAAAGTACATAACAAGAGTAATAAGAGTGTTTGTGTGTGTGTGTCTCCACAGGGCGACCCTCTCCCTACGTCGCTGGTCGACCTGGTGAGGAACTCCCCCATCTCCTCGATGGACGATCTGAAGCTGCTGCTGCAGCAGGAGACCAATGCAATAGGTACTAATAACGACCCACACACATACACACACACACTGTAATAACACAGACGTGGAGGAGGTGGATGTGTGTGTGTGAGGCCTGAGGAGATAGGAATGCAGTAAGAGAGAGTATCAGCGTACATGCCAAGCACCATGTTAAGGCAATATTTACCCGAGACAGCAGAGAGACACCAGCCTGGGGTGTGTGTGTCTGTGTGTGTCTGTGTTCTTGTACTTACTACGTTGTGAGGACCGGCAGGAGTTTGAAGACATTTTTGGGAAGTGAGGACATTTTAAGACTTTAGGTTATAATCAGGTTTATATTAAGGTTAAGTGTAATGGTTAAGGTTAGGGTAATAGGGACTATAGGGAATACATTATGTCAATGCGTGTCCTCACAAAGATAGCATTACGAGGATGTGTGTGTGTGAGAGAGAGAGACAGAGCTGTGACCTTGTTCTGTGTCGGACAAACTGAGACGGAGAGAGAGAGAAACTTCCAGCACAAGGTCACTGCATTGTTCTCCTGCTCTGGATTCCTCTGCATGTTCTGATATATGGATGTGTGTGTCTGTGTGACAGAGAGAAAGAGAGTGAGAGAGAGACCCCCCTCCACCCCCCCGCCCTCAATCCACCATCCCCACCTCTCCCTCCCTCCTCTACGACTCCACTCTCCCAAAAACAAGAGTCCAAACAAACTCAGTCAGACGCAGCAGCAGCAGCAGCTCGGCGGGTGATTAAAAAATTCATTATGATCTTACCCTGGTGAGAAAGCAAGTCACACATACATATATTAATAGATGGCCCTTTGATCGTCTCATAATGCATAAATAACATGGTGACATAACAGCGACCAGAGAGAGAGGAACCAACAGGCACGAGGAAGTGACTCAAAGTCGATGTTTCTTTATTATAAGAATTTTGAAACTTAAGCCGCCTGGGAGTTTTAGAGGTTTAGCAAGTTTTCTGTTGTTTACGATTGTTTTTCATCATAAATCCTGTGTTTTTTACCAACAGTGGCCAATTTTTTTTTTTTTTTCAAACTGAAATGTCTATTTAAGGAGCCTGTGGGGAAACATACCAAAAATAAGCTATGAAATTACTCCACTCCTTTGATTTAACGACTAATTCCCAGCAAAACTAATGAACCTCCCTCCGGCCTGGAGGCGTTTTGTAGAAATTAGCAAGTGTTAACATGCACAGTGCACACAACAAAACATTACACCTGCTCCGATCAGCACATATTAGCATGCAGATAGTAGCTACGCATGCTAATAAAAGAGTAAGAAGACATAATCTTTTAAGTTTTGCACAAAGGATTTTGCAGCAGTGTGATGATGAATCTGATTGGCTGGCTGTTGTTTTTTGTTGTTGCATAATTAAATTCATCACATGCAAATACATGAAAGAGGAGGGGCTTCGAAGAAAAACAAAACATTTAGGTGCAGATAAATGAGCAGATAAAATTAGAAAGCAGCTTCTGAGAACAATAAGAAACTGTTCTTTCTGCACCAGGCAGTTAATTAGAGCTAACAGGCAACCAAATAACATCTTGTGCATCTGCGTATCACACACACACACATAACCCCTCTGCACACACACACAGTGACCAAAAGCAATCTACACCAGAGATATAATTAGGGCTAAGGGGCTACAGTATGAAATGACGACATGTGCAAACGCACACTCTACACTCTCTCACATAGATCCACATGAGTTATATTTAACGACTCATATCTCTCCTCAACAGTATTCTTGACATTGGCAAGACAAATTGTGGCAGAAAATAGCCTAATTGTTTTAGCGGGGAGGAGAAAAAAAATGGCTTCCTTTGTGCGGTTGAACAATGAGCTCGGCTAAAAACTGCCCCCAAAAAGCCTCGAGTGTTTGAGGAGATTTCTGTCGTCGCTGGAAGAAGTGCTGCTTCAGTGTTGTTGCCCCGCCGTGGGATCAAAGGCTGCATGGAAAATATGAAGTTGACTTTATTAACTCCCTAATTCAGTTTTTGTCTCATTTTCTCTCGTTATCTCTTTCTTTTTCTCCAAAACTCCCCTCTAACCCTCCATTTCTTTCTTTTTTTTCTCTCCCCTCTCCTAGTAGAAGAGGAAGAAGACGAGCATGATACTCCCGTGAACCGCACCCACGGCCGATACACTAGAAGTCTTGGTAGGTTTCCACGTCTATTTGCGTCCCTTCCGGTCTATTTGTGTCTCTTTCGCTCTTGTCTGTTTCTTCCATCTGTCTCTCATCACTTTTGTTGTTCCATTTCCTGCCAATAATTCAGTCTCACTCTTTATCTTTCTGTCTTTTCTCCCTCATCCCCCCTCCCTTCCTCTTAACAGTGGAGGCGCAGCCGGCGCAGCAGGCGGCCTGCAAGGTTCGGACGGAGGTGATGGAGGTGACGAGGTCCATGCTGGACCGCCGCAACGCCAACTTCATGCTGTGGCCGCCGTGCGTGGAGGTGCAGAGGTGTTCGGGCTGCTGCAACACCAGGCTCATGCAGTGCGTCCCCACCGTCACCTCCAGCAGATACCTGCAGGTACGCACACACACACACATGCACACACACACACGGCTGCCATGGAAACATGAGGTCATGGTTTCAAATAGGTGCAGTAACTGTGGAGTCGGTTCCTTATTCATGACACTGTGCACTGTGACACAAGCCAAATACCAAGAGCCGGTTAAAAAGAGCAATGCACCGTGACCATATATGGTCGTTCAGGATATCATATCGTCATTACATAAGCATTTTTACACAGTTCTTCTTTCCAAATTAAAGGATTAGTTCATCATTTGGGGAAATACGCCGATCCGTTTTCTCGCCAGGAGAGCACTCTAACAGCACGCCACACACAGTTAGCTTAGATTAGCTTAGCTTAGCATCAACCCAGCGAACGTGGGGAGGGGGGGAACAGCAGGTCTGGCTCTGGTCCAAGAGTATAATTCAAATCCACCAGCAACAGCACCTGGATTTAACACATGATACGTCGACTGTTGCAACGACATAACAGGTTCTGCCGGGTGAAGTTTGTTTTCTGTTAGAGATGGGATGTCTCCCCTTGTTTCCAATCGTTACGCCAAACTGGATCCAGCTGCTTATCAATACATTTAAAGGAACCATCCCAGGTGGCTCGTTTTTGGCAAAATGTTGGCAAAATTATAGAAAAGTTAGTATATCTGGTCAGTGTTAGACAGTAATCGATTACTTAGTGATTTGACATATCAATGATGAAATTTGGACTTCTGTGTTAAGGAGCAGGGGCCAAAGTTTGGCCGACCAATCAAATTAGTCTCAGACAACTTTGGTCCAAACAAAGAGACAAGAGCTGTGACACCGGGTCCAAGGCTCTGATCACAGGTTTGGTTTCCAGCAGTGGAAGGCAGAGAGCGTCCACTCCAAGTTACAAGTCATTTATCAAACATCACAATTAGTCCCAAGCCGTTTAATGTAAATATCCTGCATAGTAGGCGCTACTCCTTTTAGAAACTATTTAACGGTTTTGGCGATTCCTGACTGGACGGAGGAGGCGGGTACTCATCAGTTGTGCAATTCGGGAAAAAAATCGTAAATCCAGCCGCCTTGGATGGAAACTGTAATGCACCGATTTAAAACTGTGTCTCATCCCTGGATAAAGACTTTTTGGATTTTTCTTCCAACATGAATTGGTCTATTAGTCACGTCGTGATAAGGAGCATATCAACAGAAGACTAATATTGTTAGTACAGGCTTCCCTGCCAGGATAAACTACTACCAAAGGTCAGGTGCTTCAATAATGACTGTGTTGGCATTTTTATTTTTATTTCTTCAAGCGGTGACGAACTGAATATACACCGGTGAGATGATAATAAATTAACCTGCAGGATCTGACTTTAGACCTGATAAAACAGGAAAATTGACATTTATGCGATTAGGTTTTTGGCCGAGCGCCACCACATTTCAGGAAATTATCAGCCTGTCTGGAAACGTCGACAACCAATCAGGTGGCTTCGCCTCTTGTTTAACTAACGTGCCTCGCTGCACACACACACACACACAGCTGTATGTTCAGTCTAGAGAAAGTTTAGTTTGACTCCGTCCTAAAGTTTTGTTCGTCTCTGCTTCGTCTCCAGGTGATAAAGATCCAGTACATCAACAGGAAGGCGCGCTACGATAAAGCCATCATCTCGGTGGAGGACCACGTCAGCTGCAGGTGTCAGTCCGCTGCGTCCTCCTCCTCCTCTTCATCATCCTCATCCTCGTCTCTCCCCGTCACTCACTCGTCCATCCAGAGCAACCCCAGCCCCCTCGCGCCGCCTCCGCCGCCGCCGCCGTCCGCCCACCACACCCTGCCTCTTCCCCGATCCGTCCACCCGGCTCCGCCCAAGACCCACGCCTCCAAGGCCGACCTCCATCGCCACGACGACCTGAAGCGCAACCAGCAGCAGCAGCACTACGGCCCCGAGGAGCGCGAGCCGGTGGCGCGGCAGTGGCAGCAGGGCAGCTACACCCAGCTGGTGCACTGGTCGCAGCCCCGGGCGCCGCAGCAGCAGCCCGTCATCGGCGTGCTGGGCTCGGTCGGCAGCAGGCCGTCGGAGGCGAGGGGGGAGCACAGTGTCATGGGAACTACGCCGCAGGTCGGGCACGGGAGCGGGTATGACGGGAGCAGGGAGGAGGGCAGCGTGCACGTGGCGCACAGCGGCGGCGAAGTGCATCATCAGCAGAGACAGCAGTACCAGTATCACCACCACCAGCCGCACTACCCCCAGCAGTACAACCACAGAGCGGCGGCGGACGACCACGAGCTCAGGGCGCAGTACCGGCTCAACGCGCCGCAGTCGGACGGCGCCGGCCCGACCCCGCCGGGCACGCCGGAACAAGGCCCCACCCCTCCGCTCGCCACCACCGAGCAGAAAGACTCAGTGACCGGCCGAAAGACGACGCAGGTCACGGGTCGCAGACAGACTGAGACTGAGACGGTGGTCAGTCGGAAAGAAGGGAACGAGCGGGAGGACGGCGGCGGGTCGGCCAACAGCGGGGACTCGGCCGCCCCGGAGCTGGCCAATCAGGGGAAGGAAAGAGACTCTAACGTGACCAGAGGAGACGGTCAGTTAACGGAGGAGGAGAGGAGGCAGAAACTTCTGGAGATGGTACAGAGGGAACCCGAGAAACAGACGCATCTTCATCCTCATCATCCACAGCAAAGACCAAAGCCCACCACATTCAAAACAGGTACTGCGTGGAAATATTCATCATTATTACACTTTAAATAACACATTCATGACATAATCTATGATTTAAATGAAAACCAAAAGGTCAAATACAAAAAAAACTAATTGATTGGTCACAGACGTGCACCTGCAAACACCTACGTCTGACTTATTGTCTCATATTCCTGTAACAGGTTTGTTTACATCAGTCATATCATGATTATAACCTTTGTTTAAACTCGGAAATATATTGAGGAGCAAGCTCATTTGCAGTATAGCCGAGACAAAACACAAAACATTCGAGGATAAGACAAAGTAGAAAGTGCTTGAAGCATACAAGCATATCCGAAATCCGAAATACTGTGCCAAAAAGTAAAAGTGACAGAGATAAATTGAAAACAGAGAAGTCTTGTTAAAAACAGGAGCAGTTGGAGGTAAAATAAGATGCTGTTACGGATTTAAATTGTCCTACTGAAAGAAGTGTGGTAATTTTCAGATGGTTTTGCAGATTGTTCCAGGTTGCAGGTGCAACAGTAAGAAAAACTGGACTTCAGTTCAGTCCAAATTCAGTATTAACAGAGGGAACCTGCAGCGAGAGCCAGTCCTTTGACCGTGTGATAGAGACTTGCATTAAAAGATACTAAAGAGTTAATATAGGATGGTCAAGTCAAACTTTTATTATGTAACATACGGGTATGCATGGTTTAAATATTTATCTATACACGTATGTTTGTTCAGTAGATTTGCTCTGACTGACTCTGCAGACACACCTCTTTGCACAGTTTCTGCACAACTGTTGCTTCAAAACTAAAACAGAAAAACATGGAAAATGCAGAATCCAGTGACGACGGAGGCCGGAGGACTTGTGTTACAATCGCCGCCCTTGTCAGATGAAGTGCTAGGACAGATTTACGGAGGGGTAACCACCGTTACCACTACTATACTCCAGTGGTTTGCCTCTGTGGTGAAGTGTTTTGTAATTCAAGCGCGGCATGGAGAGTCAAGAGAGAGTCAGTGCGAGTAGTCGTTTCCCGGACAGGAAGCAGCTGAACACAACACGTATGACTAAACACCGCGGCCACATGTGTCCTGCTATTCTTTCCTCAAACCCCCGAGAGCGCCGCAGCCAGAGAGCGCGACTCGGCTTTGTTGTGCAGCCTCCAAGGTTATCAGGTGCCCTTCAACGTGAAGTCAAAGCCACTACACAAGCTCCACGCCCTCTGTTTATTCTTCCCTGCTGCTGCACAACCAGAATGAAATGAACCTGTTGTTAGAATAAATCACCTGTTACTTGATTTCCTTTTTTTTTTTTTTCATATTTTCATGTCACTTTATACTTTTTCTGTTGGTTGCTTATTTGTTCTGAGTGACTCAGCATTTTACTCATTTGGTTACAAAGCTGGTTGACAAAGAAATACACATCACCTAAGGCCAAGTTTAGCAACTACTTTGTTAAGGAAAAGTTGTTCTCCTATATAAATAACTGTTACCATGCAACATGACACAAACACTGGTGTGTTTGCATATCAGCCTGTCTGTTCATCAGATTTCAATTCTTTTTTTCAACAAAGAAGTGAGCTGTGTTGTCCATTACTTGCTTTTAGTCTCATGGTGTCTTTTTTTTCTTCATCTCCTCCAGCCTCCTATACCACGGCTCCCATCTCAGCCTCTGCACGTCAGTCTCCTTTCCGTCCAGCTTCGCCTCGGCGCAGGAGGAAACACCGCAAACGCATCAGCAAAGCAGCCATCAGAGCCATGATCATGTAGAGCTGCAGGTAAAAAGGAGAAAAGAGGAATCATTCATTCTTGCAAAAGTCATTTTGATGCTTTGCATTTCAAACAGCTGCGGGGACGTTTTGTGCTGTCACGGAGCTCGATCTCTGATCCCTCCCTGAAGGGCAAAATAAAAGTCAATTTATCCATTTGAAGAGGAATTATGCAAGTCTGGTGGCTTTTCCGCTGTTCTGCTAACCCTCCTCCTGGCCATGTGCATTTGTTTACAAAGAAACAGGCGGAAAATCAACCAACAGAGCGGTGGACAACATTTTATATCGTATACAATGTTAAAACATGTATATTTGTGTAGTTTAGTCTGTCATCATCAAGAAATTACGGGTTACGGGGTGCGTTTGTGTGCTGGGACACTGGGTCGGAGGCTCTGATCTTGCAAAGTTGGTGCAATAAGACCCTCCACTCTACCTCGTAACAAGTTCAGCCATTTATTAAACCATCACAATTACTCCAAAGCTGTTTAATTAAGGTAAAAATGAAGCATAGTTAAGCTACAAATCCTGCATATTTCCTCTTTAATGAGACAAGAAGGAGGAAAAACTAATTGAAGATCCATTTTCTGCACCAAAAAGAGAGTGAAAACATGGAGACGATGAAATCCAACCATATTTATCTTATTTCTCTTACAGGTGATGGTAAAGCAAACCAAAAGCTTTTGGCCGGACACGTTGCTCCAAAGGCACACACAGCGGAGGACAAGGAGCATGGCGGGATTCTTGAATGTGGGACAGCTGACTCTGTGATGGACACTGCTGCCGTTTTGTGGACGACAGACAGCGTCAGAGACAACGTTACCTTTCCTGCTCCAGAGCTGCCGCAGAGCGTCCAGCTCCGTGGATTTGACAGAAGTGCAATCTTATGAACTCCCCTCGGACCGGAAGATGTTTGTCACACTAAAAAAAACAAACACTGGATTTCATTTGTGTGAACCTCAATGAAAAATCCCATTAACGTGGATGGACACAGAAGCTCATCAGATGCCTACAGCTAGACTGGCGGTCTGTTCTTACGGTTAGCAGCCATTGATTGGCTACTTTAAAAACACTTTGGACTTCCAGCTCAGCTACTGACTGGTGAACCCTGACTGTGACTTTTTTTGGGACTAAGAATGAAGTCGTTGATTTTGGGGTGGCTTGAATGTGGAGCTCGAGTTGAAACTGGAGATGTGGAGAACTGGATTTCTACACAGGGACGATAACTGGAAAACTGGAGGGTGCAGCTCAGACCTCAATGCCAAAACATTACTGTTATCCTACAATGTCTGAATCTAACTGTATCTAACACTGGAGTAGCCATACACTGATCATACCACACTGACTTTAGAGAAGTGCTCTGCCGTGTACTGTAGCTTGATGTACTGGAAAATATCAATAACCTGCTCATTTTGTACTACTGCCAGATCAAAATGGAATAACAACCAAATGCCTGCCTAGATAACAATGCTATGAATATCCACATTAAAGCAAGTCTTAAAGACCTGGCTTCTAGAGATTGCTGTGAGCCAGTTATTAGCCAACACTGTATGTATAAATGCTTTTAGAAAATGATATCCGGGGGAAAAAAGAAAAACTTTTATTTCTTAACTTATTTAAAAAAAAACAAAATACGGAGGATATGAAGTCCTCCGCGTCTCAAGTGTAATTATTGTTGCAAACATGTTTCAGAT
This sequence comes from Decapterus maruadsi, assembly GCA_030347415.2. Taxonomy (NCBI): domain Eukaryota; kingdom Metazoa; phylum Chordata; class Actinopteri; order Carangiformes; family Carangidae; genus Decapterus; species Decapterus maruadsi. The sequence goes on from CM064901.1 coordinate 6,876,930, forward strand.
TATTATTGGTTGTACAACTGTTACTGTCATGAATGTTATTTTTAATATAAAATAAAAATGTTAAACAAATGCACAGTTCATTTATAGTTTTGTTTCAATTTTTCTTTTCTGTGTGTGTCTGTGTGTGTTGGGAGGACATGTAGGTGCATGCATACGAGCGCATGTGCATGCACGTACATGTTCCGAGTGTGTGTTCAGTTCGGTTGTGCACAACATGCACCCGTACAGTGTGCCGCTCTGCTAATGTTTGCCCTATGACTGCAGCTCTGTCACGCAAAGGGGTCAGCAGAAATGTCTGGTTGCTATAGCAACTCGCAGACGGACATGTCAACAGAGGCGTATCGTATGGTGAAAGAGAGACGGGGGGCGAGCGCAGGGAGGGAGGGAGGGGGGGGGCGGGTGTCAGTCCAGGAATGGACAGAAGATGAACGACAGAGTGGGAGAGGGAGAGAGAAGGCCCAGTTCAGGGGTGGAGGGAGATGAAACATCACAGCAGAGAGAGAAGAAGAGAGGCTGCAGGGAGAGGAAGAGAAATAGACAATAATAATAATAAAATGGCGATGGTATAAAAAAAAAAAAAACATATGATGGAGAAAATATGTAGTTTAAGAGAGCAGGTCGGGGGTCTGCCATCAGGACAGGGAGAGCGGCCTAAATGTCATTCTGTTGTGTAACGGGGTTTCCCCCTGCAGAGCTAATTCGGTCAGCAGATTCTTTTCTTTTGAGAGTGATGACTCAGCGTGTACTTCACCAGGCCTGGAGGTACATAAACACATATAAACACACAAACTTCCAAGACTGCGTGACGGCAAAACCATGCAGGGAGAGTCCGAAGGGGATAGACATGAGAACAAGTCACTGTTTTTCTGTCCTTGTGATCGGACCGCTGTGAAACTACTTTGCAAGAAGTTTTACACAACACAACACAACACAGCACAGCCTTTCTGCCTTTCTGGAAAACCACAGTGAGGTCGATGGGGAGTTGTGAAACTCAAAGATGCCACAAGATGGTTTGAAAGTGACAGCTATTAATAACAGGGAGGAAGAGACAACAGGAAGAAGAAGACGAAGATGATGATGATTAATATGTGAATATAAAATGACGAAGATCCACACAAAGTGAGGGTGTGGTTGTTCCTCAAATGAAACCAGGGAACTGGATGCCGGAGACGAGGTTCAAAAAGCAACACAGAAATCAGTCACCTGCTGTTTTGTTCATTTTGAGGACGGCTTTTGTTTACTTGCAAAGCAGCATCTGCATAATTAATCACATAAAGACATGATTACACTGGAGTGCAGTGAAGTAGACTCCTTACTCAGTTCTGAGTGATTGGACTTGTTGGTGCATCCTGGGATGAGCTGGGACAGGACAGCATCATACATACGCCCTCACTCATGACTCAGCCCAGGTCTCTCAGACTCTTTTACAGCAGCAATGGCCCAAATTATCTGGCGTCTCTGTCTGCAGACTCCACTTTGTGACTTGGTAACTTCCCTTTTTGTGGCAGCTCACTGATGCTGAGTAGACAAATAGCCTTAAATGTACCCACCACATGCTAATCAGATACCTAGCATGCTAAACGATGGTCCAAGTATTAGTCACTCCCATGTCAACCCTCAGTTGTGAACAATGTGTAGTGACATCTTCAAGGCTGCTCGATCAGTTACAACCCAGCAAGTTGTGTTAGCATTACACCTTTATAGTCATTTAGTCTGAAGTTAGTCTAAGCAGCACTGGTATGCAGGTCAAACCTCCAGACCCAAACTCTTGTAAACAACAACTACTGCACGTCTGGGTGAGGGATCCCTCCTCTGTTGCTCACCCTGAGGTTTCTTCAAATATTTCCCTGTTAAATCTGTTGCTCACCCTGAGGTTGTTGAGTTTTATACAAATTGATATGCCTTGCCTTGCCATTAAGGGTCTTGGACTTTGTGATTTTCCTTTTTGGAGCCCCAGTGATGCCACGTGGAGTTCAAGCACAGTGAGCTGCCAGTGAACTTCACTGGACTCAAAGCCTTCAAGCTTTCCTCCAACATCCACTCCTGAAACCACCTCTTGGTGATTGGACGGCGTCCGTTCATCAACTTCTGCCACAGGGTCATCCTGGAGGGAGCACCTGCTTTAAAAGAGGATGACGGCAGCACCACATCTGGACTCACCACAGCTGTATTGATACCTGAAGGAAAGGTCATAACTAGTGTTGTGACCGGTCTTGGTCTCAAGACACAAGTTCAAAGTCAAGGTCTTGGTTTGGTTTTGAGATCAACTACATTTTTACTCGGTCTTACCGAAGCCTAACCCCTTGATCTTGTCTTGACTCGGTCTGGACCAACTCAAAGTTTTGGTCTTCTCTTGACTTGGTCTGGGGTTAGGTGGTCTTGACCACAACACTAGTCATGACCTTTACCACCAAAACATGTAATTATTCTCAGCTATTATTCTGCATATAAAGCAGTTTTTTTCTTTCAGTAGCCAATTCTAACCATGTGATGATAATTTCCCCTAACAACTTAACTCGTGAACTACATGTTTTCATTCTGTGGTTTTGCTGCTTTTACTGACTGGAGACTGTTTCACGTGAAGCCTAACATGACTTCTCTGCGGTCAGAGAATAAATGCTGCAGTTGTTAAACCAGAGAGCGACAGGTGCAAACAGCAGAAGCAGTCGGACGGGTTCTAATCAGGCTGCCGACGGTGCTGCCATGTTCTCTGGAGGCTGGGAGCCGGTTGGTGGTGATACAGTAGGAATGAGGACGGAAAACCCACGTTCTAATAAACGCTCATTGATCGGCTTCCCACTCCCGTCATGAGATGCTCTTCTGTGGGTTGAGAAAAAATTCTCTCAGCAGTTTTGCTGACCAAACCCTTTCAACGCCCACTGGACAGTATCAAAAACACATTGTCATCAAGATAAGATCTAGGCCGCTTGTCTTGGTTCCTCTAAAGCTGTTTTTTTGTTTCCCCCCTCACTGACCAACAACGTGATTCTTCATCCTTCTCATTTCTTCTTGCTATCGTTGTCTCTTCCTTGTTGGGAATTGTGAATACTGTTACTTTTCCATTATTTTTTCCTCTCTTTCCTCGAAAACTTTTCTTCTCTTCTCTTCTCAGTCATGACCCTATGGTTTGGTCCAGCGGCCAACGGGCATCTAGGTGTGAGGCTGTGTGGTGTAATCAACCAATGAGGGTGAGCCAAAGTTCAGCCGGGTCACAGGGGCCAGACAGCGTATGTGTGTGCGCACATGGCCGCCTGCCATACCTGCAGTGTCCCTCTGGCGGGTGTGTGTGACTTTGCCCGTGTGTTGTGAAACAAATGGAGAGTGTGTCTGCTGGCACCGCGCCCCCCCCACCCGTGTGAGTGCGGCTTAATGAGCTGGTAGCTGGCAGCCAATCACGGCCTGCCAGCAACCTCCGAGGTCGCACCGAGGCGTTGTGTGTAAACAGCGTGGTTGGCCCGCCTACAATTTGACACACGCTCGAGAAGATGCACACACACTTGGAGGTGAGGTCACGGTGGTTAGGGCGCCGTTTTTAGCAGATAAACACATAGATGTTTACATGCACATATGCAGACAACTTACACACCCTACACACACACACACATAGACGCGCACCTTGCTGACTCACCAACGTGTGTGTTTATGTTAATGTGTGTGTGAGATCTCATCCCTTTCACCCGAGGGTAGACATGACATGATTCACCAGAAAATGACTCACTTTACTGATACAAGCTGACTTGAGCTGAACATGCACTATCAATACAACACAACACACACACACCTTGTTCTGTGTGACATCTTAATTGCATATTTTGAAACTTTCTCACACATTCCTGTAAAATCAGTATGACTACCTGAGATTTCGACAGCAGCTTGAGTAAAAACAGGAAAAGCAGGGCATGACGTAGTGATGGCTGTAATGAAGGTGAAGGTGTAATAAATCAACATAAAATATATAAACAAATAAAATCCCACCTTTTTAAACTGGTTTTTAATTATACATCTCTAATCTCATTTAATATCTCTTTTTGATCTTCTACATTGTTCTTGTATTTTAATTGTGCTGTTATTTTTATGTAAGCGTCTTTGAGCACTTGTAAAAAGCATGTTATAAATAAAATGTATTATTATTATTAAAGCAGTTCTTAATGTGATGTGTGGATATATTCGCTAGTCGCTTTGTCCATGTAAATAGCAAAAGCTGAGTTTAGTTGGGTGTTGGAAAGAACCTGCTGGAAAATCCAGGCCCAGGTCCTAGTTACTGATTTTGCTGTCGTAGCAGTAGCCTTTGTCACTGAAAAAAAAAAAAACATCGCAAAATTTTTGCAAATCCGAGATTGACTGAGCCTGATAGTAAAGTTTCAGACAATCTTGGATGGATTTGCCACAATTTACCTGAGAAAGATGTTTGGTCTTTAGTTTCTTCCCCATCCTACATCTCAGTCTCACAGAGAGACAAAGACAAAGAACAGCTGCCAAATTTCTTTGGGAAAGAATAGGAGGGTATCATCAGCGTACAATAGCAACAATTGTTCCATCCCATCATCTGGCATGAATCTGTCCAGGAGTGAGACCACACCTATGATGTGTTTCTTCGCTCTGGCTCTGAATCACCGTGGAAAACTGTTTAAATTTGTTAACACACTGTCAAATCTGGGTTGTTCATCCGTTTTCTGTGCCAATTACGAACAAAACACACGTTGTGACTGAAAAATCTTCTCATCTCTGATCTAATTTGTTTGTTGGATGGACTCGTGGTCGAGCCCTTCGCCGTGGGGTTGGAGATTTTGGCTCAGTCGGCCTCTTATTGTGACAGACTGTGTCAATATTATCTGTCTGTCCCGATGGGGAAGTGAATCTCCCTCACTGCGTTTGTTTCGCTCCCTGGAGGAAACCCAGATGACCACCCCACCCCACCGACAACACACGCATACACCCACAGACACACACACACAGACGCAGAGACAGTCTCCCCGTACCACAATAGTGTTGTCATGTGGTGAAAGTGTGTTTGTATGGGCTGGGCTGGTAGTTTGGTCTCCTTCTTGTTTGCTGTGGGGGTGTTGTGGCTCCATGTGCGGCCTTGTCTAGTCCTCCCACACTTTGTCCTCAGTCCACCCTCTGTCTCAGGACACACACATGAACACCACTGCACATTATCCCGAACACTCATTTGCAAGGTTGACACTCACACACACACACTCTGCATTTACTAAACACTCAGTGAGGACCTGGATTTGTCTGTGGGAAACCCCCCCGACTATCCAACATGCTCCCAATGCTCACCTTCCAGCTATGTTTACATCTTTTGGATCGAGTGAAAGTCAAGTTTCAAGTCTTGTCAAAAAAAAGGGAGCTAAGGTACAGAGTTCAAGTAAAGTCACACGTATTTGTAAGCAAACTGTAAGTCGGCTGCAAATCTTCCAGGTCTCTGAATACTGATTACACTAACATGGTAGTGGTTTAACACACGGCTGAGACCAAGTCCTTACAATGCAGAGGCCTAAAATTAGATGCGCGGCCATGAAAGTCTTGTCCTGCCCTGTCTGTTTTGTGTTGTTCTGGGATTTTACCAGTTGCGGTCAAGGTCTATGGAGGGTCAGGACAGGTACGTGAAGACTCACATAGGTCAAGTCCAATTTAAAGGAATAATTCAACATTTTGCCAAACTGGCCCATTGCCATAATCCCTATAGTTTTAGGAGTAGGTTCATTACCTTTAATTGTTGGTGCAAGCTATTTTTAAAACGGCAGAGCAGAGCCGCGAGCTGCTCAGAACTACGCTACGGAGGCCAATGGGATTTCTTGGTTTCCTTCATCAAACCCATCAAATATACAAGCCAATAACTCCAAAACACTCTGGTGGACAAGTTGTGACCTGCACATTTACCAAGCTATGAGATAATAAGGGAACGTTACGATACAGAGTTTTTTTCTAGGCAAATGCAGAGACTGCTTGTCAAAAAACTGCCCCCGATGCAAACGCACATCAGTGGTTTTGCATGAATTTGCCTCAAACACAACTCTGTCTCGTAATGTTCAGTTATTATCTCATAGCCTGGTGAATGTTGGATTGTGTATTTGATGAGTTTGATGAGGGAAACCAAGAAGTCCCATTAGCCTCCATAGGGTATACCGTACAAACCTACAGTACTCCTAAAACTATAGGGCTTATGGCAATGGGCCAATTTGCCAAAATGCTGAACTATCCCTTTAAGTCTCAAGCCATTCATTGTAGCTTGAGTCTAAGTCTGTAGTGCAATTTAACCTTTACCCTTAAAAGTCCCTCCCAAAATGTGCCGACATGTGTAACATTTGTTGTTTTTTTCCATATTGTCCTGGCCCCAGTCTACCTCATCATGTACTGTAATGTTTGGCTACATCTCAGACAACAATAAAGTCACATGCCATAGGAAAAACTCACAGAAGTCAAAGTCCAATCCGAGTCACAAGTCCTTCATTTATATGGCTGAGTTATGATAAGAGCTCAAAAGTTATGATAAGAGTTCAAACCCTGAGTCTAATTCTCAGGCTAAAACTTTCCCTCGGACAAATGACGACCACCCTGAATTACATCATTTTCCAAAAATGTACGAACACCAATAATCAGGTCCTCCCAAAGATTGTATAAATAAGTACAAAAGCGCGCGCTCGCACACACACAGTATTTCAGCTGTCCCTCTTTCTCTATATTTGTCATCATTCGACTTCTACACACAATAGCTCGGTTCTCAGACCTTCCCGCACATCATCCTGCACAATTTCCTGTTATTATCTTACAGGGAGCTGAAGTCATAATTACTGGACTGTGTGTGTGTGTGTGTGTGTGTGAGACAAAATCGATAGAAAGAGAGAAAGATCATTTTCTCTTGCATTTTATCTGTCACGCTCAAAATCAATTTTGGTCTCCCACGATCAGAGAGGTTCAGCTTTCCTGCTACATGTCTGCACACAGTTGGATGTGACGTTAAAGGGATAGTTCAACATTTTGGCAAATTGGCCCATTGCCATAATCCCTATACTCTTAGGAGTAGGTTCGTTACCTTTAATTGTCGGTGCAAGCTATTTTTAGAACGGTGGAGCAGAGCCGCCAGCTGTGGGATAATAACGGAACATTATGAGACAGAGTTGTTTTCAAGGTAAATTCATGCAAAACCACTGATGCGCGTTCCCATCGGAGGCAGTTGTTCAGCAAGCAGTCTCTGCATTCGCCTCTCTTTCCAACAACTCCAAAACACTCTGGTGGACAAGTTGTGACCTGCACATTTAACACGCTATGAGATAAGGAAGATAAGGGAGATAAGGGAACGCTACGATACAGAGTTTTTTTCTAGGCAAATGCAGAGACTGCTTGTCAAAAAAACGCGCAAACGCGCATCAGCGGTTTTGCATGAATTTGCCTCAAAAACAACACAGTCTCATAACGTTCCGTTATTATCTCATAGCGTGGTGAATGTGCAGGTCACAATTTAGCGTTTTGGAGTTGTTGGATTGTATATTTGATGAGTATGATGAGGGAAACTAAGAAATCCCATGAGCTTCCGTAGCGTAGCTCTGAGCAGCTCACGGCTCTGCTCCCCTGTTCTAAAAATAGCTTGCACTGACAATTAAAGGTAACAAACCTTCTCCTAAAACTATAGGGATTATGGCAATGGGCCAATTTGCCACAATGTTTAACTATCTCTTTAAAAGCGTTCAAGGATTTTTTATTTATTTATTTTACTTTTCTTCTCCATTGAGCAAAGTGTTGTAATGAATAGAGTTTTCTTTTTCTATCCTCAGGGAAATTAACTTCCCTGCACAGGTTGGTAAAGGTCTGAACAGGGTGTTGACCATGTCCTCATGCATGGTCTGAAAATACTTGAAGGGTTTATTTGCTCTGGGACCCTAAGTCAGTTGTTCATTAACCCTGATCTTCAGAAAAAAGAAAAAGAAGGGGGAAAAAAACTGGATTGTGCAGTGGAGCCAGCAGATCCCCAGGACAGCCTGTAGTATTTTAGGAACACGTTTATTTGTCCCAGGGCTCTTGGTTACAGTAACTAGGTATTAGCTCATTTCCAGATATTCATTGAGGTTTACAGAAGTGAAACAAGAGGGGCATGTTCGTTCATTTCTTCTCGCGGTCCTGTCGTTTCGCAGTTATCTCTGTGATTTTTTTTTTTTTCATCATGCTCGCCTCATCACGCCGCTCTCCACTCGTACTTCACATGAAAAAAAAAAGGAGGGAATAGAAAGAGGAACAGTTCTTTTCCTTCTAAACCAGGACTATATTTGTCTCTGGTTTCTCGGGGATGTGGTGTAATATGGTACTAGTGTCGCAACATCTTCTATCTGCTCACATCCTCAAAATACAACCATACACACACACACACATACATTTTTCCTGATGGAGTATATCTCCGCTGGGCAGAAATCTCACCACTGAACCAAACCAAAAATAACCTTGATTCATAGTGATATCACAGTGATGGTGCATTTAAATGGACATATGATCCATTGCTGTTGTTGTGCATTTAAAAAATCTGACAAGAAATGTGAATTATAATGACTAGAAAACTATTTCAGTGATAAAATGTTAATAAAATATGAATAAAAAAAGATTGAGGAGTGAAAACTTTGCATAAAGTCATGATTTGAATTTTTAATGACAATTTATGCATTTATAAAAAAAACAAAAAATAACAACAATAAAAAAAAAAGCACGAGAGAAGCTGGACGGGGATGTGAAGAGTGTGTTTTTTATCCTTGCGCAGCATTTCGAGGAGGGCTGTTTCCTGTTGCAACACGACAACATTCATGTGCACATTTTTCGTATTCGTCTGGGGGTTTTGTGCACTCGGAGTGGAAGAACGTGACAGGACAGATTGCACAAAGCGCCGAGCTGCAATCACATCCAACAACACACACACACACATCTGCACATCTGGGATGAAGTGGATCACCAACTGTGCACCGGACCTTTTCACCCCCCCCCACCACCACAACAGTGATGCTCGACCTCAGACATGATACAGAGTTCATGCAGCGTGCATCCACATGCTCCTTTTACTGCGACATGGAAATCTACTTAAAGCCGTCGGTGCTCTGCTCGCCCCTCGTCCACCGCCGCTCAGACCTCTCACCCGGCAGCTATGTTAACTATTCCTGCTATTTCTGCCCCCGCTGCTGCTGTATGGCTTCTGTTCATATAGCATTTAATAAGCCCTATACAGTACTATACAGCACCAGCATCCACCTGTAGGCTTAAGTTATCATCGCTCCCCGCTCCCTGCTGCTTTGTTTCCTTGTCAGCAGCGATAAGAACAGAGCCCAGAAGCAAAACACGAACACTGTACATATAATAGTCTCCATTCAAATTATTATCTTTTCCAGGCACTATGAGTAAGGCCGGCTCACACGCTCCTGTTACAGGAGAATGGGAGAAAACCCAAGCAGCCCGGAGTTTGGGCTGGTTAAAATGTCTGTTAATGTGAAGAGTTAAACAAGTGGAAGATGAAATTATCTTCAAAAGACATAAAGTTACAGATAACACATTCCCTTTTTTTTTTGCTTTTACATTTTCATTTTGGCAAAGGTCTGGCCACCCTGCATAGTCAGTACCTGGTAGCGCCCACTTTGGAAACTATTACAGCATGTAAAACTCATAAACATAAATGCACATCCGATTGCAAATTGTATGTTAAGTGTATGTTGTGTTTTATGTAGTATGTTATATGTATGTAAGTGTCAAGTGCATGTAAATGTGTATACATCGAGTGTATGTCTAATGTACTGTATGGCAAATGGCTAGATATCTTCCTCAGGAGACCAATTCACATACCTAAAATTGGCAACAATATGATCTATCAAATTAATTATGATTTTGTGTGTGTGAATAATACACTACTACTACTACTAAATACTGTAGTAAATATCTTGTCTGACTCCTTGGGCAAAGTTATCTGAGAGCTGAGGTCTCCTGTTTCCCATTGGTTTGCAGGCTGCTGCTTTGTTTCCCTTTTTCACTCTAAAACTGTAAAAAAAAAAAAAAAAAACTAAAATAATACTCTAATATTGATTCAAAAACTTTCATGTTTAACTTTTGGAGGTTGTTTCATCTTCCACTTGCTGAACTGTTCACATTTTGACCAGAGGTGCCCAAACTGTTGCATGATGCAGCTGTAGCAGCAGATTAATGGAATAAGATGTTCAATAATTATCACACGTCTCTCTTGTCTTCATTATTGATGATCAGATGCTTCATTTTCCTCCTCCTCCTCATCACTCTCTCTCTGGTCAGTATCGCTAGCAGCCGTACCTACAGTAGCTCAGCTCTCACTCTGTAATGACCCTGATCTCTCTGTCACTCTCTAATCCGCTGTTGTCCTCGCCGGCCCAGTGGTTATTATGTTGTAGCTCAGTTGCCCTGTCATAGCTTTCCCTTATAGGATGTGTGTGTGTGTGTGTGTATGTGGTGTCCCATTTTCCGAGTGTGTGCACGTGGGTGTGTGTTTTCTCTTTGATTAAAGAGTGTTCAGTGCTGAATCAGCACGTCTAGTTGGTTAAACCATCAACTACAGTCGCACACAGTCTGTAGCTTCACTCTGTACACACAACATACACAGGGCTTTACAGTGTGAGTGTATAGAACCAAATATATATGTAAATGTATTTAAGTATAGATGTGTGTGTGTGTGCCTTGCAGTTATGATGCTTTGCATTTTTTTTAATCAGAGATTGCAAAGTAATTAATGTGTCCATGTGTGTTTGTGAACAGTTTTGTGTTCATTTTTGTGTGTGTGCATGTTCGTTTGAATGTTTGTGCTCTGCCTGCTGTATTTGCATATGCTTGTGTGTAAGTGTGTGTGTGTGCCTGCATATCATCAGCATGAAGTCAGAACAGTGGAAAGTTTGACAGCAGAGGTGTGCCGCAGCCTTGGAGGCTTCATTACGTAAGCCGCGAGGCCAGGTGTATCTGTTTATCGCACACGCCCAACACACACACATACATACACACACACACACACACACACACAAACGTCGGGCAGGAAGCCAAACATCGACAATCTGTCACATTTTGTGAATGACTCTGGATGATCAGTTCATAACTTCTTGACCTGAGGGGGAAATGAGATGACTGCACTGAGCGTCAACTAAAACACTTCTAGTCAAAACAAATCTCATTATACTTAAAATAAGACTCCTCGCCTTAAAAAGTAGCTTGTTTTTACACTTTTTTTTTACTTTTAAGTTTTTCTTTCTTATTACAAGCAAAAAAAAACAGATTTTTCTACTTATTTCAAGTGAAAATTAGTTTGAAACAAATGAAAATTATCTAAAAACAAGTTCATTTTTAGGTGACGATTCTTATTTTAAGTGAAAAGAGTTTAGTTTTGACTAGAAATGACAAGAAATAAGACAAATATTCTTGGAAAGATGTTGAGTTTTTGCAGTGCACAAGTTCAACATGACACATTTCACAGAAAACATGAACTCACTATTACTCCAGATGAGGAAACCCCACCGTGAGGCTGAGTGTGAAGTGGCTGTGACGAGGGTCAGCACCCACACGTCTGAGGCCGTGATCTCTGCCAGGAAGATCAATGCAATGTTAAAGTGAAGTGTTAGACTGGACCATTGTGGTGGAGGATGGAGCCGACGCAGAAAGCAAAGCTCTTCTTGCTGCGACACGAGGCCTGGAGTATTAACATAGAGCTCCTTTGTGCCGGGGAGCGAGGACCCAGCGGAGGAGCAGGTTCAGGTGTCTGTTTGGATGCCTCTCGGTTCACCTTCAGGCATGAGCAGCTGGGAGGAGGCGAGCACGCAGCCAGAACACGCTGGACAGATTATGTATCTGATCTGGAACAGGAACAACTCAGGATTCCCCAGGTGGGAAGATGCTGCTCAGGAGAGATTTACCTGCCGTCACCACAGCCTGACCTGACACTGGCCGACTGGATGGATGGACGGGTTTGAAGAGAAATAATGCTGAGTAATGCTGAAAAAAGCATGATTTACATTTTCTTGTGATTGCTGCAGGCAGAAATCCTCCATAATGCCGCGGGTTTTAGAGCTATTCTATGTCTTGAAATTGCAGAAACTTGCAAATACTGAGGGAGCTGGCAATGAAAGAAAAAAAAAGCAGATTCCCCAAACTCTCTATTCTCACTCAGCCACTACCTTCATGTAAAAAGAGTCATGTCTTATGACTTCCTATATGATAAGCAACCAAACTGCATCAGTTTGGAGACAGTGCTCGGAATATTTAACTTCTCTTCTTGTTTTTATTTTAAAACTTATTAAATAAACCTGGCTTAAACTTACAAAACACTTCTGATCCAAAAAGGTTCTATAGCTTTAAAAAAATATAGTAATACGCTACGATACAACTTGTTTTGTTAATCTTATCACAGGCGAAAGAAAATGGAAAACATGCCACTTTTTTTAAACTTTCTGCATCGATATATGTGACTTTTTTGCAACAAACATGCAAAGTTTATGAAACCATGCGAGCCGCTGTGTAGCCTATTTTACACATTTTGCAGCTAAAGTGCAGTGTCTTTAGATAAACAGGCTTTGATTTATGTGATTGCTTAATCACATTTTTCTTGAGGATCTGAATAATGCTACGCATGACAGACCAATCATTTTTAATCTGTTCAGAATGTTGCCATTTCTTAAAGGTAATCATCTCCTCACCGTCATGACAAGGACGGGTTTGGAGAACTTTTGGAGCTGCTGCTACAACAAGGTTAAAAACAGAAATCAAACACATTTTTTCCTAACAACTTTTTCATGTCACAGCTTCAAGACACTTGGGTCAGTACAGACGAGCAGTATGGAGGTATCTGGATGCTTTGGATGATTTAAAAGTGAACTCTATCCGCCAGCATTATATGAAAATCCACTCCCAGCTGGAACTGGTGAATTATCGATTTTGGGTGAAGTATCCCTTTAACTTAATGTGGCTGATTTGAACGCCTCACTCCAAACAGACCCTCAGCCACACGTCACTTCACCACTGGACTTATCATCCGTCTGTCTTTCAGCCGTTATCTCTGTCTCCCTCCGTCGCTGACAGCTGAAAGATACGAGGCCACGAAGTCACAAGTCAACGCTCAACATCCTCTTCTCTTCCTTCTGCCCCCCCCCTCCCCTCCCCTCTCCTCCTCCTCCAGTAGTACCACCACTCACCCCCCCACTCTGTCTGTTTCTCTGAATGTCGACAATGGCATTTTCTGTGAGCAAGTGACTAAGACTCAAAGAATGTGAGTCTGTGTGCGACTTTGTGTGTGTCCCCCCCTCCGTACTGTCACAGGCTGTCAGGACCAGAGAGAGACAGAGAGATGAGTCTGACAAAGTGACAGCAGGACTGTATCTCAGTCTCCCCATTGTGGCCGAGCCGGGGTCATGAACCTGGTGTGACTGTCAAAAAGGAGAAAGGGGGGGGAGAAAACAAAGCAAGGCTACTTTGAATACCAAAGTGTGTGTGTGAGTGTGTATGTGTGAGAGAGAGCGAGAGCGCTGCAAAAAGAGCAATTTGAGACTCAGAATATTTTGTAAACCTGTTTCTACATAGATTTTTAAAATTTAAATTAGGTTTAGACCCTTTTGCATTAGTATTATATCATTTTTAAAGATGCATTACACTCAAATGATGTAGCACATGCAGTATTTAATATGTCTAGGTTGCTCCCTTTGCACTTGTAGTGTATTTTCGATTGCTTTAGACATTGTAGGATATATTTGATCATATACTTCCTCTTTGTATCCTATTTATCTTCCTTGCACATTTCCCATTTGAATAAAGTTCTATCTATCTATCTATCTATCTATCTATCTATCTATCTATCTATCTATCTATCTATCTATCTATCTATCTATGCATTAAGCAAAAAGTCTTATTAAAAGGTCATATTAAGTAAAGCGTATTACATTTCAGATTTTCAGCTGAAGCTTTAAGTGGACATGGAAGACAAAAGGTCAAATATCAAATTGAAGTTGCTGTTTCTACATGTTCTCTGCAGCTGAACCTGAGTGGCGACCGTCACTGAGTTGAGTCCATCATTGTTTTTATAACCCCAGAGGTTATAATAGTCCAGTGTTACGTCTTCAGGGCAGACTGGAGGTTACAGCCGAGATGAGTCCAGTAGAAGACGTGACGGAGACAAGAGTTAACATTGGTGTTGACTTCAACCACTGGACGCAGCTGTTGTTGACATTTTGATGCAAAGTTTCATCTAGACTGGTGAGTAAAAAGTTGTTATTGCTATTTAAATTGGTAGATATCTGCTTTATGATTTGTGTTTTTACTGTGTTAAACTGTGGAAGAAAAAATAGATCTAGCATTAATAAAATAGTAGAAATTAAATAAGTTACTACATTAATGGGGCAAACAAGTCTGCAGATGCATGAGCAACTGGTGATTATCCATCACCAATATCACACAACACAAGCTCATCCCTTCACAGCACAGTATCTCACAGCTTGTATGTAGAAGTTGACTCGTTGAATGTTGGCTCAATTTACTGCCAACATCAATTAATACCCACTTACAGCAGCTACAGTTGTCCAAGAGTGGACACGTGTTTGTCCGTGTATGGACTCACACTTATGTTTTTGCATCAGAACGGTGTTTTCCAGCTCCCCTTCAGACAGGAAGTGCAGCAGCACCTTAGCAACACGAGGAAAAACACAGGAAGTACAAATTGCATGCTTTGAATTCCACCGTTTTCTTCCACCAGTGATGGAGTGAGCGCCACAGAGAAAGAAAGAGAGAGGGAGAGAGGGGAAGAGAGAGAGGGAGAACAATGAGCAGCTCACACAGTTTTCACCAAAAAGACACAAACGTTCAAACTGCACGGCCACACAGTCGCACAGATGGGTAGACACACACAAAAGGTCAATTATGAAGCTGTGGAAAGAAAAGACAATTATGGTGCCTATGGGTGAACACACACATATCTCCAGAAACATTTGCAGCAGGAATGTCATCGAGCTCCTAAAACTTCGACAGAAAACCAGAGACACAAACTCAGTAAAAAAAAGTTTAACTTTTTTTGAGCTGATCAGCAAAAAAAGAAGAAGATATATTTCATTTTTGTCCCCTCGGAGACGTTGATAAAGGAGTTTCGTCATGCTAATGGGTTCGGACGTATCGGCCGACTGACTATTGTTAAAGAAAGAAAAATAAGGATTTTACTTTGTCCTTTTCACTGAAATAGAAGTAACTTTTCATGGGCTGACAGACTGCAGCAAGTGTCCAGGAACTCTGCCCGGCTGGTCAACTTGACTGATGACAGCACTTAGGTTAAAGTCCTCCATTCGCCCCTGGACGCTTCTGCTGCGCTGCAGAAATAGCACGTTGTTTTGGATTCACGCTGGGAAGGTGGTGGTAGTAAATACAGAACGGTGATACTGATTCATTCTGTAAAACCTAGACCGAGTTCCCCGTCTGCATCCTTTAAACTCCAGAAAAATTAGTGGAGAAACAAAACCAATGCAGAAACGTCCACACCCTGCAGCTGGGAGAGAAGTTTTGCACTCTGCATGAGACATTTGTGCACAAAATGGACTGCATTTATAAAACAGCCACTTTACTAGTCACATTAATCCATTCATTCACACCACGGGGGAAAGTCTGGGTTCAGTATCTTACCCAAAGACAGTTCAACATGTGGACTGGAGGAGCCAGGGACTGAACCACGCAGCCGTCCTCCTCTTAGTGGACAACTTGTTCTACCTCCTGTGATATGTGAGGACAAACAGAGGCTGGTATTCTTCCTCAGAAAGTCAATATGGGTGTGATCGGGGGGTGGGGGGGTGTAACTACAAATCAATACAATCACCAGATCTCAGTCCAGGTGAGCAGGAGATCTGGGATCTGAAGTCTGGGTCGATTTGTTAGAAGTTGCCCTCCAGCAGCAGAACAGTGTTAATCCCTCTGGTTCTGAGTTTGTCGGATCGATGCGGAGGAGCTCTGATGCTGTTTAATCAACATGTGGTGGGTGGCCCGGTATTGATCCTGCTTTTAAAGAGGAACTCAGCAGGATTTCTCCCGTGGCGATGCTACATTTTTACCTTCATTAAAAAGCTCTGGAGTAATTGTGATCGTTAACTACGTGACTTGTTACGAGTGAGAACGGAGGCTCTCTGTCTTCCACCTGCGTCTCACGGCTAAAAACCAATCTTGCAACATCAGTGTAGTACCTGGCCGCCACGGTGTCCCAGCTCTCGTCTCTGCACACTGTGACACAAACACGCTCCGTAACCCGTGATCTATTGTTTATGACAGTTAAAACTACACAAATATGCTCGTCCTAACATCGTATATATGTTATACAACGTCATCCACCGCTCCATGGATTTATTTTTCGTCTGCTTCATTAAAAACAAATGCACATGGCTGAGAGGAGGGTTAGCAAGACGGAGGAAAAGTGACCAGACTTGCAAAGTTCACACATTGTTAACTGCCCGTTGCAAATGATTGTTGAGTCAAACATGGGACTGGGGTTAGAAAATCGATTTTCCGATTCATATTGATCTTCATTTAAAAAATCTGATATGACATGAAATCCTTAAATTGATGCAATTTCCTGCTTCCCACGGTCATATTTAAGAAATGCGCCAGTTCTTTATGTAAACATTGATATTTTTGATAAAAAAAACAGGTTAAAGAGTTTCATCTTTCTTAATTCTGCGAAAATTTCTTTCATAACGAAACAAAATCTGTAATAAAACTGAAATACCTTTAAATGAATTAATATCGAATCAGATCAGAAATCGAATCAAATCGGGATCATTGATGTTGCTCATTGATTCAGTAAATCAGTATCGATACCCAGCCCTTTGTCTCAGTACTATGTCATGCAGAGGAGGTGGAGATGTGAGGAGAGAGGAAGAATGGAGGGAGTGGGAGGAAACTGTAGGAAAAATTGTTAAACAGAAAGAAAGAGGGGAGGATGATAATCAAAGAGGAACAGATGAGAACGGTAAAAGGTAAAAGAGGGAGCTATTAGAAGAGGAGAAAGTTGAGCAGGGATGCAGAGAAAAGGGAAGGAAAGAGAGGAGGAAGGATAAGAATGAAGAGAAGGGAAGGAGGGAGGGAGGAGGGAGGAGGGGAGGGAGCCCACAGCAGCAGAGGAGTAAATCCAGCCAGTGTTTGGCCCAGCATAATCTTTGCCAACATAATAACGTCACTGACAAGCCCGGCTGACAAACAGCGAGGCCGAGAGGAGGAGGAGGGAAAGAGCGATGGAGGGAGAGACGGAAGACGGGTGAGAGAGGTGATGCGAGGCTATACACCGAGGAGGAGGAGGAGGAGGAGGAAGGCTGTTTGATTAAAGGAGGAGGAGGTAGGGACACACACCAGTGAGAGATAATGGGGGGAGAAGGAAGGAAGAAAAAAAAGGATGACTGCTGGGAGAAGTGGAGCAGGTTTTTGGGAGATCAGTGTGTCAGCAGCTTAACTGTGAACTCAACACTGAAAAGATCCAGGAAGATCTGATCACAGCCGGAGGCTAAAAATACAGGTGTAAATGCTACAGAGAAATGCACACAGACTCGTTTGTAGTACGAGTTCCTTTATTTGCATGTGTAGGAATAAAAATATACTCGGCTTTATTTGCATAGCAGCCAACACTGTATGTTTTTATGTGCTGAAGATGAAATGATGCTCAGGGAAGTTCACTTTAATTGTCTGCATAATATATAGCTAACGGCTTGAAGGAAGGAGCTCCTCCAGAGTGAGGAAAGATAAGGTTAATGCTGGTGGTGATGGGGAAACAAAATCCAATCATGAATAGTCATGGGAGATTGAGTTTGAGAAGCAAAGATAAACGTCACTCACATCCGACACACCCTTCCCATATTGGATAATGTCTTCAATCATTTCTATAATAAACAGCCTCAGCACATCTTTACAGCTTTAACACCTCTTTTTCTCTTTCTTCTCCCTCTTACTCCTCCAGTGTCAGTCATCTCTCCCCTGTGTATGCAGTGGGGATGTCATGGTGATGGATTTTTTTGGTGTGATTATTGAGAAATAATCCCGATACTACAATAACTACGATTATTATGAATTAAATAATTTTGCATCATTATGAATGTGTAAAAAAAGTCGAAATATGATCTCATTATATACATATAATATTTGAAGTTTCTATTCATATATGACCAATTATTAATCGCCCAGGGGAAATGTTTTATAATGACACTAGAGCTTCTCTCGTGCAGTGTGGGAGGAAGCAAAGGAGGTGATGCTACAGTAAATGTTCTCTGACTGAGAACCATGAAAACACGACACTAGTCCGACGGCAAAAAAAAAAAAGTGATCGACCTCACGCTGCATCAACAGCAACGTGCATCAGCAGTTTTGCGTGAATTTCCCTCTAAAACAACTCTGTCTGGTAACATTCCGTTATTATCACCAGAGCGTTTTGGAGTTGTTGAATTGTGTATTTGATGAGTTTGATGAGGGAAACCAAGAAATCCCATTAGCCTCCGTAGCGTAGCTCTGAGCAGCTCACGGCTCTGCTCCGCCGTTCTAAAAATAGCTTGCACCGACAATTAAAGGTAACAAACCTACTGCTATGACTATAGGGATTATGGCAATGGGCCAATTTGCCAAAATGTTGAACTATCCCTTTAAGAAAAAGAAGGGCACCAGTATGCCACCAGCTGCTCCCAAACACAGCTTTGCATTATGGGTTGTTGGACTGTGATGGCAGGACTGTCCTTATCGTTTCTCCCTCTACTCTCCCTCTCTCTGATCTGCATCTCTTACTCTTTCCACTCCTCCCTCCTTACTCTCTTCTTCTTATCCTGTACCTCTCCTCCTTTATTCCATCTAATCCCTGGGCCGTGCACTTTTCAAGTCTTTTGACAAAGTTTTTTTTCTCCTCTTCTTCTTCTTCTCTGCACTCACATCCCTCTCTTGCCCCGTCTTCCTCCCTCCCTCCGTCCTCATGCTCTGTCTCTTCTGTTCTGACAGTGTGATCCATGGGGGCATTATCTTTCCATTATCTGTCCATCCCATAATCGTTTCCCTCACCTCGCCCGGCGTCTCGGGAGAATATTAATCAGCTCACAGACAACTCTAATCACTGCTCTGGGGCTATAACGGGAGCTGCAGTCCATCAGGCACTAACCACACACTCACACGTTCGCACAGACACACACATGCAAGAACAGTTTCCAATTAGTCTCCCACTCCCTCTCTTCCTCTCTCCTTCTCTCTCTCACACTCTGTACATTATGTTTACATACATCATAAAATAAAACGTTTAGCACTTACTGATATGGCCATTATAAAAACTGATATACACAAGCTCGCGCAATTTGTCAAGTGAACCTCCCACCTCCAGACAAGACGTACATTCCTACGAGTCACACAGCTCGTAGCCGCGGCGTGTGGTATAAATCAGGCAGAGGAGCATTTGTAGCGCCAGTTAGCGTTCAGCTAAAAACTGAAACAGGCAGAACATGTGACCTTTGAAGTGCTGAAGATAGCATAATGGCATAGCGGCCATGATTTCCCATGCAAGCAGCTGTCATCCCGTGTTTTTCCGAACTGATTCACATGCAGGTTCGCTGATGATGAGAACAACAAACAACTTGCAGCGATAAGTGGCAACCATCACTTTAAGAGATGGATAGATTAGAGGAGATAAAAAAAGGAGAGCGCTGAGATCCATGCGAGCAGTCAGGCCACGGCCAGGGGAAACACACTCAGACTGAACACCTGCGTACAAAAGATACACCACTTTAGTAGGAGACAAGAGATAATTTATCATCATGTGCATCACAGCTAAGTCAAGTGGTCCCACAGCACGGTCACGTCCACTCAGCTTAACTATCAAATCTAAAAACCTGTCTGAAATAACTTCTGACCAAAAACACGACATTTAACCTCTTCTGTCAATTAAGAACAAAAAGCAGTGTGTATTTTTGCACATCGGCCCATTGCCATAATCCCTACAGTCATAGCAGTAGGTTTGTTACCTTTAATCGTCGGTGCAAGCTATTTTTAGAACGGCGGAGCAGAGCCGTGAGCTGCCGTGAGCTGCTCAGAGCTACGCTATAGAGGCTCATGAGATTTCTTGGTTTCCCTCATCAAACTCATCAAATACACAATCCAACAACTCCAAAACGCTCTGGTGGACAAGTTGTGACCTGCACATTCACCACGCTATGAGATAATAACACAACGTTACGAGACAGAGTTGTTTTAGAGGTAAATTCATGCAAAACCGCTGATGCACGTTCCTGTCGAGGGGCAGTTTTTTTGGCAAGCAGTCTCTGCATTTACCGTTCCATTATTATCCCATTGCGTGGTGAATGTGCAGGTCACAACTTGTCCACCAGAGCGTTGTGGAGTTGTTGGATTGTGTATTTGATGAGTTTGATGAGGGAAACCAAGAAATCCTATTAGCTTCCTTAGCTCTGAGCAGCTCATGGCTCTGCTCTGCCATTCTAAGAATAGCTTGCAGGTAACAAACCTACTGCTAAAACTATAGGGAATAATGGGCCAATTTGCCAAAATGTTGAACTATCCCTTTAAGTCAAATTTGTCTGATTTTAAACATTTTGTGACATCCTCAATTCATATGGTGATACATTGTGATTTCTTCCAACAGTCCAACCATTATCAAAACATCAAAAGATCAAAAACTAAAGATCTAAAAAAAAAAAAAAAAAAAATCAAACCATTGCCTCCATGTATGGGTCTCAACTGGGCTTAACTCTCTAACTGCCTCAATCCAGTTTCTTTTTGCATATCAGAGTTTAGCATGAGCATTCAAATTAACATGAGCTCTAAAAACATCTGAACATCAAACTAGGCAAAGCACGTTTATTTGTACAACCCATTTTTACAAACAGTTTGTCTCAAAGGGCTTCACACAGCATCATAACAACATCCTCTGCCCTTAGTCCTTGGGAGTTTTAGTTGATGCAAGAGTCTAAGTTCATCTAGTTTCATCCGTTCTGTATCTGAATCCAGGGTGTGTCCCGCGCTGCACACACTGTAAAAACCCTTGGTGATAAATTGGTGGTTTTAGGCAACATAAATGCAAATGATTCGGTGAACCAGCAAGTCGAGGGATGTTTAGTCAAATGCCTCCAGTGGCACCACAACAGCACGTTTTACTGCAGTTTTATGGCTTTTATTACAGTGATTTTTACTGTGCCAGCAGTTCCACCCCATTGAGCCTCTATGGGAGGAGGCCGAGGAGTTTACAGCAGGACCAATTTTAGACTATTAGACTATGCAGCGCCACCGAGTGTGTGTGTGATTCAAGATTTAATGATATGAGACGAGTACTGGAAATTGAATTTGGATAAAATGAGAAGAAAAGACACAGAATAATCGAGGAGGGTGAAATTGTTTGTCTGGTCAGAGTCAGATGTAATGTATGGAGACAGGAGGAGACTCAGTGTGTGGGACTCATCATCTGATCAAAGATTAAAGTCTTGTGCTCAAGTCGAAGGTAACAACTTAACGTGATCTTGCATGCAGCACCTTGATGAGTGTCGCTCTTCTCAAGACCTAACGAGACCCACAGTTAAAGGAGACATATGATCCTCCTTTTCCACAATTTAAAATAGTTCCCAGGTGTCTTAAAGACATGTCTGTGACATGCTTCAGTCAAAATACCTCAAGGATCAAACATCACAGCTCTTTACATCCTCTCAAAACAGTCCTGTTCAGAACGGCTGGTTTCAGTGCCTGTCCCTTTAAATGCAAATGAACCACTGCTTGCCCCGCCCCTTCTACTGGTACCAGGTAGGGGTGGGGTTATGCTAATTTAAAAGCCTGAAAATTACAGATTTTTTTGTCAATTCTCACATTTTGGGGGCCGAAAGGCAAGACAAACACCCAGATATATGTTAAAGAGCCCTCAAAAAGTGATATTTCCATAATATGTCTCATTTAACACTTGTCTAAATTTTGCATATTTGCATCAAAACAGTCCCCAGATCTTAAAGTCCAAACCCAGGTCGGTGTTTTTGCTACACTGTCTACATTTGATCCGGTTGGTTGCTGGTTTTACACTGCATTCATGTTTGTAAACAGGCGTGTGTATGACGTCGCGTCACCAAAGCTCTCCTCAAATTAGCCAGTTAGCAAAGTAGCGACCTAGGAAGATGAATGAACACGTTTGTGGCAACAATAATTAAACTGTTATGTCACTGCTACCAGCAGCATCAACACCACGCCCAATATTCCAGCCTAGTTTGGATTCAGATCAACGTCCTCGTCTTGCAGAGGCTTTATCGGCACCTGCAGGAGAGGACGACTGCAAGCAAATAGACGAATGAGGTGTAGGCTATCACCGCAACTTCCTGCTAAATATATAAAAGACCAAACTTTGGGTCTGTGGTCAAGCCCTGGTCCAGTGGAGCATCTGCAATTTTTGTTGAGATCAAACAGAAAAGTCCAGAGCAAACAATGTAAGTGTGAAATCTCCCTGACTCTCAGACACCTTAGTGCAAATATTCCGTCACTATCCATAAAGACATGCAGTCAATTCCATCCCATAAATCCCTCTGCAGCACATTACCCCGGCACATTTTAATCTAAACGGCAGAAGGAGAGGAGGGGGGTAAAAAGATGAAAGAATAGCATGTTTTTTTTCTCTCCCACCCAACAGACTTCTTTTCTTCGCAGAATGATCTCGATTATGAATGGCTGCCCTGAGGAGCACAAGGAGGAGGAGGAGAGCAGGGAAGAGGAGGAGAGAAGGGGAGGGATGAAAGGAGGAGAAGAGAGAGAGATCAGAGGCCGAGGAATGTTGGCCATGGGGGTGCACGAGGACTGAACACGCATGTCAACTGTCCACATGCATGTGCTTGTACATATGTACTCATAAACAGACATTAAAGGAGTGATGCAATTATACACTGCACATGCATCTGCTCAATCTGACGAACGCACACATGCATGAATGTGAACCTGTTCACACACACACACACACACACACACACACAACGACACAAAATATGTCAAGATGACATTTGCAAAGACATCTTAAAATCAAATCCTTAAATTCTCTCCTTCAAACAGGCGGAGGGAGGGGTGTAGCGTGAGGAGGGATGTTAGAGAGAGATAAGGGATGAGGGGTTGCACGAGGAAGTTGTGCATGTGTGTGTTTGTGTGTGTGTTGATAGGCTATAAATCCCAAAGGGGGACTGCGGCAGACACAGCTGTTTCACACCCGTCCAGATGTCAGTGGGGAAAAGACAGACAGAGCAACATACAGAAGGCAGAGCGACATGCACAGACCTATACTGTACACATCAAAGACAGTGAGTGCAATAACACATATGCACACGCACACACAGATACACACACTACAGATGGCGTACAGACTCATCGAGAGCATCGGAAAACACTTTGAACTCACTGAACGAGCTCTTCCTCCTCCTCCTCTTCCTCCTCCTCGCAGCAGTTAAAGTGTTGGAGGCTGTAACGTACAGTACAGTAGCTGCTGATGGAGCAGCTGGATGGTCTGGCAGCGTTTAACACGTTGACATTAGACGCACAACAACCTCACACGAGCCAGACTCACAAAGTTCAAAGCTTCTTCGCTGTCGTTTGCAGGGAAACAGCCGGGATGTGTGTTTTTGTTCATAGAAAACATACATGCAGGAGTTCAAAGTGCAGAAGTCAAGTAATCAGTCTGTGCAAACAAGTCATCTCCAGACAGCAGTAAAATACTATCTGCTATTTAACAGCTGAGAAACTGCAGGAACAAAGGGAAACAT
The DNA here is from genome assembly GCA_030347415.2 of Decapterus maruadsi. Classification (NCBI taxonomy): domain Eukaryota; kingdom Metazoa; phylum Chordata; class Actinopteri; order Carangiformes; family Carangidae; genus Decapterus; species Decapterus maruadsi. The sequence goes on from CM064901.1 coordinate 6,900,674, forward strand.
ATCTTCTTGCTCCGAAACTCTAACCTGACTTCGAACCCTGAGGATGATCCTGGTCCTCAAAAGGAGAGAAGCAGCTTTATCTTACCTCTGCTGGAGGAGAGGTGTGTAACCTGGACTTGACCCGTCCCTGAAATCTTAGAAACCACATTCATCAAGGAAAAAAAAAAAGTCAGACTACCATACATAAAGGGATAGTTCAACATTTTGGCGAATTGGTCCATTGCCATAATCCCTATAGTCATAGCAGTAGGTTTGTTACCTTTAATTGTCAGTGCAAGCTATTTTTAGAGCGGTAGAGCAGAGCCGTGAGCTGCTCAGAGCTACACTACGGAGACTCATGGGATTTCTTGGTTTCCCTCATCAAACTCATCAAATAGGCTACACAATCCAACAACTCCAAAATGCTCTGGTGGACAAGTTGTGAGCTGCATATTCACCACATGATAAGATAATAACAGTACGTTACCAGACAGAGTTGTTTTAGACCTCAGTTATTCGGCAATTAGTCTCTGCATTTACCTAAAAAACAAATCCGTCTCGTAACGTTGTGTTATTATCTCATAGCGTGGTGAATGTGCAGGTCACAACTTGTCCACCGGAGCGTTTTGGAGTTGTTGGATTGTGAATTTGATGTGGGAAAGAAATCCCATGAGCCTCCGTAGCGTAGCTCTGAGCAGCTGACGGCTCTGCTCCACCGTTCTAAAAATAGCTTGCACTGAGAATTAAAGATAACAAACCTACTGCTATGACTATAGGGATTATGGCAATGGGCCAATTTGCCAAATATGTTGAACTATCCCTTTAACTCTGAACATAAAGTATTTATCAAAGAACCAATGACAGTGGATTCAGAGAGTCAGGGATTCATACGTCGCATATCTAAACCTGAAGCCTTGTTGTCAATACACAAAACTCATTAAAGTTACTAAACAAATAAAAGATGCTAACTATGCTAACCGTAATGATTAAAGGTGTACAGAAAAGAAAACTGAATTTGAGCCCACTCTGGGTCATAAACTTAATGTAAAAACTCATCTAACAGACGTTGTAGGCCAAAGTTTGTGCAAAATTCTATTTTTGAGTAAATTCGGGATGAAAATTTTTTTTTCACATTGGACAATGCAGGCGCACGGAAGTCAGCCTGCTCACGATTCAAAAGCCACTGATATTGGATCTGTCATCCGTCATTCAAACGTCTAAACACGCACACACACACGGAGCTCGGACTTGCCCCAATCTTTGAATATCCCGCCCGCTCGGTAACGACCAATCAAATCCGTTAAATTTACTCGGGTAAAGTCGTGTTGCAGCTCGGCACAACTCGGCGCGACAAACGGAACAAACGGCCATTTCTGTACACCTTTAAAAGATGTGACTCAGTCTCTCTCTGTTGTTTCTTCCTCTCACCTCTGTTTTTTCACCTGTCAGCCAAACACAATGGAGCTGGACGGGGCACAGGTTTCAGAAGAATTTCTCAGTGCGTAAATGTTCATCCTGGTTCAACTTTCCCTTTTTTTTCCTGTGTGAAAAACCCTCTTATCAACAGAACATCAGTCACAGCAGAATGTTTGTACTTGGATAAAAACATGCCTGAAGGATAACTTTCAATAAAACTTCTGTGAAACAGAGTCAGAGACAAATAAAGAGCACACTTTCCTCGGGACAAAAAGGGACCTGTTTTGTTCAAAATCATAATTAAATGAATGATTATTATTAACCTTCTGGTTTAAAAGGCACCCTGTGGTTTAGTTTTAGACCACTAGCAGCACAGTAGGGCAATGTTTGGATTAGCGGGTCCCTGCTTTATTGGTATCTTGTGATCTATCAACAAGGACTCACATGTGAGGCCATGAGGATGTGGCTGGTGAGATACGCCTTCTTTTAATTAATCTCTTAATTTGTTTTTTAGGGCATTGAGCCTCCAACAGACAGCTGCTAGTAGTAGTAGTAGAACAGAGAAAATGAGAAAGGAACGTCTGGTCAGCGCCTTAACCCACAATGCAACGTGTGGAGGGAAGCTTGACATTAGAGAGCATACTCTAATAATTCTCCCTTCAGGAATATTGAACATCCATCCAGCCCGACCTCCTCCATGACGTGGACTTTGAAGCTCTTTACGCAACTGCACTTTTCCCTTTGCTCCTGTAATACTCACTTCAGCCACTAGATGTCACGACCTGTGGGTTTTACTGTATAGTCTCCTTAAATCTGCTTTTCATTCCAATTTCTTTAAATATTAGATAGAACATGATGGAAATGAAGTAATGCCTTGATTCGCTCACCTCAGACCACACCTTCCCTCAAGTTAAAGCTTGTAACGGTCCTTTCCCACTACACGGTTACAGCTCTACTCTGCTTGACTTGACTCGACTCGGTTTAGGTCATTTTCCATTCATAGTTACTGTACCTCCTCACAACGAGGGCGGGGTCATCTGAGGTCATCTTGCTCGCTTTTTTTTTCAATCCTCTCTTAAGCTCCAAACGCACTCATCTTCTGCACCTCATCGACTGGCCACCATGAGGTTTTCCGCACAGCAGCCATTTAAAGGGATGGTTCACCCAAAATTCAAATCTCACCCATTAATCTGAGTTACAGGATCAAAAAGATCACCAAAAAACTTCAGAATGATTAATGAGCACCATTGAAATAATATGGACAAATTTTGCAGGTAACTGAGGACTCTGAAAATTCTCTCAGCCCTTAGTCGATATGAGGGTGAGTAGATAATGAGTGAAATTTGAATTTTGGGTGAACTATACCTTTAACTCATGTGAAAGAATGACAACAGTCTCAGCACAGTGCTCTAAGATAAAATGTAAAACTGCTGTTTCCTTCAGTCTGCGTGGTGTGATTGAATTTATTAAATTAATTCTAACGTTTCATGCCACAGATGGCCACAAGATAATAACCTTCTTCGGAGCAGAGTAGGACACATTATGTTGACTCCAGCTCTTCATAAGGCTTTCATCATGGTCTGCTGATTCAGAAACAAAGCTCTGTTGTATTTTATGATGGCGACTGTTGGAACAGACACATCAGCTCTAACAAGGCGTAACAGCCCCGTTTCCACTGACGGTCTCACACCAACTTGGAAACAAAATATTCACTCATCAAAAGCCCTGAATGCATTTTTTTAAGAGTTCATATCTATGTGACTAAAGAAAATAAAAAGGCATGACCTCAATATTCACACATTGAAGAAAAAAAAGGGCAACAAAATGCCCTCATGCTTATTATTTTTCAAGTGTTGGCAAGTTTGGCTGCATGAGGATTATCTGCCTGGTGCATTTGTCAACACAGCTTCATAAAAATAGCTGCAAACTCTTGAAACGCTGCAGAGAGGAATTTGTCAAGATGGAAGTCAATCAGGGGAGGATTCTTCCACAGCCAATTAAAAGTCTAAAGAGAAAACATATTAATCTGTTAAGAGGTAGCTATATGCATGCATTCACGGTGTAGTTAGTTGTGCAAACAGACCAGACAAACCTCAACGTCTTCATGCACACAGCCGATGTCTTATCAGTAAATTATCAGTAAATTATTACATTTATCTGATTCATAACATCAGAATCAAAATCGCGAAGGACAAAAGAGTCGTTATCCAAGTTCCTGTGAGCAGAACCACACACAAAATCAACTTTATAAGCTAAATGTTACATGACAAGATATCCAAGCATGAAAAATAACCCAATAATATCTACATTTTCCTTCACAAATGTATCAATGTACATGTACGTGTTGAATATACATCAAATTCTCTGTAAAAGAAAATGAACTGATTTGCATCGACCATTATTCTGTGGTTATTGGGACAGTTGGTGGCGCTAGTTTCCTGATAAGGTGCTAATAAAGCAGTGCAGAAGAAGAGGATGAGATAAGTCAAGTCAGTTCATCCAATTAAAACTGTCCCCAACTTCAAAACAAAGATCCAGAGTCATGCTCATTTCAGCTTGACCCCCCTCTGCTATTTTTATTTTCTACGAAGAAGAAGAAAGAAAAAAAGTAAATTAATGTCGGTCATTCATCAAAACGAAAGTGGAGGTGAATGATGACCGATGCCAGGAAAACAGCAATATCCTCTTGTCCAACAGGAATCATCTTGGTTTATAGGAAATGTGCAAAGCTCGGACTAAAAAAGCAACATGAGCTTCTCTCTGAGTTTGTTTTTGGTAAACCAGAGGCTGATACACTCCTGAGCTGCCAACGTAAGACTGTGAAAAAGCTACCAATGTCTTATCGCCAGCTGTCCTGTGAAGGTGCAGCATCACTATTATTTTTTCAGTGAGGTGAAAAACGACGTACAGACTAAAGAGAGTAATGGGAATAAAAGCGATGAAAGAAAGGTATTCAAGTGCAGTGTGCAAAGTTAAAATAAACAAACTGTGTTGGACGTATTTTGGTGCAGCTTTCAGTATTTGCCTGCTGAAATACAGCTACAGCTCATTTGAGATGCAGCCCTTTTCCATTCAGCTGTGTCATCCGTGGCCCTAAAGTGCAGCCGTGAAGGAAAGCAGCAGCAACACCGTGTTTGGACTGAGAGGGTGATTGATCTGCCCCCGAGCGGCTCTCAGCAGGAGGCGTCAGCAGCGCCTGCCAGCCTCGCCACATTTGGTCTGGCCGCACCTGGAGCGAGTCAGCATGGCCTGATTGATTTGAGTTCACAGACCTCAGCCTTGTTTCTGTTTCTGTCTCTCTCGCTCTCTCTGCTTCCTGTTGCATATTTAACTCATAAACTCATGTTGCACAGGCGGTACGTCGCCATATCCATATTTTGCTAAGCAGTGGGCTGAGTTGCTGATGGATCAAATGTAGAGAATAGGCCTGTTTGATTAATCGTTTTAAAATTGTAATCGCGATTATTTAGTTGGGACGATGTTAAAAACATGAAATTGTAAAATCTTTTTTTTTTACTCTAACGTTGCCAGAAAGACCAGTGGTTCTTTCCCACTACACAGTTACAGCTCTGCTTGGCTCAATGGATAGGTCTTTTTCCATTGGATAGATTCTTGGATGGATGGATGGATCACAGAGGATGGACGGATCTCTCAGTTGACATCACGTTTTTAGATAGATAGATAGATAGATAGATAGATAGATAGATAGATAGATAGATAGATAGATAGATAGATAGATAGATAGATAGATAGATAGATAGATAACATTGCAGAGTTTCCAGACTCATTGCAATGGTAGAAAATAGATAGTTAGACAGATGAATGGTTCTTTCAGCCCCTTCTCAAACTTGCACAGTATCATTGTCTTTGTTTCGTTTGTTGTTTATTTGTTTTGTTTTTTACACTGTCTATTGATGTGCTTGTTTGAGACAAATAAAAATCAAATCAAACCACTGCCACCGCCGCCGCCGCCTGCCACAGTCTCCTTGTAAACATGCGGTAAATACTGTCGTTTATTAATGGGAATAAACGCTGGATGCGCTGACTGATAAGTTTCGTTTTTCTCCCCAGACGATAGCGCTTCTCAACCAGATGGTGGAAGCACTGAGCTGAAACTCAATGCAATGTTGCTTTAAGTCTTAGAATATCAATAATAGAGAATAAATTGATTAAAATGTTGAAATATAGCTATGAAACTGTTTCTGGAGAACTCAATGGTGGTGAAAAATGAAACCAGTTTTGTCAGTCCTGTACACGCTGGGCCTTCATGGCAGTGTGTCTTGTTGAAGGTGTTAACAGAGGAGCTGCTGGTGGAAGTGGTTTGGGAGTGAAAGATGATCGTTCTCCCATCAAGTGCAGCTGTTGATAGGGGATGAATGCACTTTGGCTAACTTCTACCCTCCACACAACCTGAGGGTATCTCTGAAGCAGAGTCTGTTTCCCCTCTTCAGGATGTTTTCAAAGTGAAAGTGGAGCCTTCTTCTGTCTTTCTTCTAGTATGCATACGGGCACTCGGATAACACATACACACACACATACAAACACGCCACCACGTTAACCTGCATCTGTCGCCTCTTTAAGTGGGAATTTTAAAGTGGTTCAGGCACAGCTGTATGTTGATGTTTGCAGGAAAAGACATAACACAAAACACATGAACAGTAGCAGCGGAGAGTTTCTGCTTTGAACCCTAACTGACAGTTTTAAAGAGCTTGTTTTACTCGTTACGCGAGACACAAAACAAAAGATAGTCCCACTTCTATTTCCGACTATAGATGGATATCAGATGAAAACCTTTCCACAGCCGAACACAGAGCATTTAAGACTCTTTGAATGGGTTTTATCACCTTCAACTGCTTTCTATTGACCTTCATATTTAAACAGAAAAAAAATACCTTGCTGGATCAAAATCATCAAATTACAAAAGGTCTTATCACTTGCTATTACCGTGAACATGACTTTGGCTGGAGGGATACATCTTTCTGCCAAGCTGAATGACATTTATAGACATTATTTACACAACACAGCTTATTTCATACTCTGAATTTGTTCCGAGGAAGCTCCCACTACGACTGCAGACTCACAACTGCCAACACAGTGTCAGAAATTTGGCACAACTGTAAAGAAAAATCCATATCTTACTGTATGTCAGCGATATACAACATAGTGATCCAATTGAGAATGACAGCAGTTAATGAAAAAAAGATTCAGCCTCTGTGCCACGGTAATACTGCTGAACCTAAACACAATTGCATTACACTACTCAAGCTCGACCTGTGAGCCAAAGTGTAATGTCATACAACACAATTTAGGCCATTTATACAAAGTGCCTCAGTGACAGAGCGTTAGCACAAGTGGTCCTGATGTAAAGTGAACCTCCAGCAGCGCTACCGTCCAGCTCAGGGGCGACGATGGGATTTAAATTAAAACATCGAGTAGGTCGATAAAAGGTCAGCGTTAGGTTGTGACCTGGGAAGTATTTACAGAACCAAATGTACTTGGGCATCTGTGCATGAAGGTCCACAAGTGTGTGTCTGACCTGAGAGTCCTTCATATGAAATGACTAAATGTTGTTGATAAAAACAAGATACTGTCTGTTGGTGCATAGTTTGATAACTGTTCCAGATTACTACTAGAGAATATTATCTGTCTTTTTTAATGTGGGAGTGCCATGATTAAGGTCTGGTTACATTTAGTCACAAAGACAACTTGGCTGGGGTTTAGGGAAATACCACAGCTTCTTACTTCACCGAGCTCACGGGACCTCCGCTGTCACAGTTACAAAGATATCAAGAAGGCTGCAGAGAAACAGCAGAGTGAAAGTCCAATGTTTTTTTGACCCGACCCTCCACTTCTAACCTCCTTTTCTTGTGTAGCTCAATAATGACATCACATCACTTCCTCCGTCGTTCCCACGGACAGGCAGAGGAGTCATAATTCCTTTGGCTCTCAGGGCTTTGTCACTTCAAGGTAAACCTGGGTCAGTTTGTGCTGTAAATTTACAGCTAACATGCAGTCTCAAAGACAAACGTGTGAACGAATGGTGGGGCGGGGGGCAAATCTGGTCAGATCTGGTTATTTAAAGGGATACTTAAACATTTTGGCAAACTGGCCCATTACCACAATCCTTATAGTTTTAGGAGTAGGTTCGTTACCTTTATTTGTTGGTGCAAGCTACTTTTAGAATGGTGGAGCAGAGCCACGAGCTGCTCAGAGCTACGCTACGGAGGCTCATCAAATACACAATCCAACAACTCCAAAACGCTCTTGTGGACAAGTTGTGACCTGCACATTCACCACGCTATGAGATAATAACGGAACGTTACGAGACAGCGTTGTTTTGACTATAGGGATTATGGCAATGGGCCAATTTGCCAAAATGTTGAACTTTCCCTTTAAGAGCAAATATAAATAGGCGGTGGTACATTTACACAGACCATGAATACCAACTAACACAATGCTTTACTTGCTTGAAAAAAAAAGTTTGGTTTCATATGCCAGCTACATTTCAAAGTGCAGACTCAGATCAGATCTCAGATCAGGTCAGAGCATATGTCGACGATATGATTGTTTCCATGAATAAGTATTTTCACTTCTTCTTAGTGGAAGGGAAACAGCAGCTGTTGTGGTCACCATATGGCAATATAGAGAAGACAAACAACCATGATATCATGTCTTCTTGACTCAAAACAACACAGGGCCAATGTTTTGCTGACATAACATCTTTACTTCTATTGGAGTGACTCAACTTCCAAAATATGAGAGAGTAGCACAACCTGTTTTCTTCTGCTTCCTTTCCTCTTCTGTTACAATATCAGCAAAATGTCCGATGTGCGATGACGATATGACTTGCGGTAAATAGGGTTACAATGGGTCAAAAGCCTCACAGATTGGATCACGGTTTTGAGTCACGGATCGGTAAATAAAACTTACTCATCGCATTTCAGGCAACCTTTTGCAACGTGTTTATCGTGCATGTTGAGAACGCGATGATGATAAAAAATAAGATAAATCGGTCAGCCCTAATCATGCGTTATTAGGTTTATTATCGTCCCATCACTGTAGGAAGGCGCTGTATCAGATAAGTCTGCCATATTACGGGATTAGTATTGGGCATGGAAGCTTACACACCAAAGAGACGCTGTGGATTCAGCTGTGTCACCGTGAGGCAAACCGCAGAAAAGCTAACTCAAACAGTCGCCGGTCGGTGGACGCAGATCCTCAACCGCCCCCAAACAACACTGGAGGTGTGAGTCCTTCAGTAGTTTATCCACACAAGGCCCATCAAGGGCAGCAGCTCTTTGTATGGGCAAACCCTAATTACAGTTTGGACCGTCATGAAAAAGCTTCCGCTCTGACATTAAATACAAAGTCACTGAAGTACAAAGGCTTTCATTTTTCCCCTTTGTTTCAGATGCCAGCACAGCAGAAGGAGCGGAGGACCGAGGAGGAAACGGCGGAAAGATAACGGGATTTAGAAAGAGCCGGCGGAGAAGGGGAATTGGACAGAGACAATAGTGGAGACAAAAAATGGCAGAGCGAGACAAGAAGACAGACAAGAATGAACAAAAAATGGAAACATGATAAGAATGATGGATTCAGAGAGGGAGGGAGGGGGAGAAACTCCATGTACACATCAGACGGAGGAAATGCCGTTGAATCAGATGAATCAGATCAGAAGAAAAAAAAGAAACACAAAGTTAATTTACAAAACTGGGTGAGCAAGTTCTCCCAGTTTCCAACTAATGGGACAATATGTGAAAGTGCTTGTGTGAGGGAATTTTCCTTATTGTTTTCTTTTTCTCTGTCACTTAAGGTTAACAATGGTCTATTCTATGTTTCACTGGACAGGAGACCGACACACCCACATCCATGTCTGACCACCGGCCAGAGTGGTGTGTGTGTGTGTGTGTTTTGGAGGTTATTCGGATGACAGCGATGGTATGTGATGATGATAACGGTTTATTGGCGCGTGCGTGTGTGTTCCTGTTTGTCTGAAGATTGGACCGACAGTTCACGCTGCAGTTCCTGTGGAGGTGAGTGTGCATGTGTGAGTGTGTTTAGAGAAACGTCCATGTGTTTATGGGTGTGTGTGTGTGTGTTTCTCCTACATAATATCCGCTTCTACCTTTGTACTTCGCCTCCAAATCTGTCTCTGTTTTGTCTCTAAAAATGGACATCTGGAGGATGAGAGGAGGATGACACACGTCTGTCTCAGTGTTGGCCTTTAACTGTCATTTCTCTTCCTGCCTTGTCCATTTAAAACAACTATAAAGGCTTAGAAAATGCATTTAGCAACCAATATATGTCAATTTATCAGTAAATAACATCTGAATCAGAATAAATACAGAACTACAAAACACAAAAGACTCGTTTTCCAAGTTCATGTGAGCAAAGCCACACAAAAACAACTTTATATACGCTAAATATTACATGAGAAGGTATCTGAGCATGAGCAGTGACCCAATAATAATATTCTTTCACAAATTATTAATGTACATCTAAGTGTTGACATCGAAATCTCATCAAAAAAACAAATTAAAGCATAATTCAGTGATCCGGTCATTTTGGCTAATGCTGCGTTCCAGGCAGGCTTTTGAAACCGTAAATTACAGCTTCAAGTCACGACTACGACTTTGTAGCGTTCCAGGTAACCTAGGTAACCCGTAACTTGTGTTTTTACCGTCCTGTTGCCTGTGAAAGTCACTATAACGGCCTCTCGTAGCTTCCGACCCGTGAACTCGTACCAGATCGAACTGGTATGACTTCACAGGAAGGAAAAACACAAGTTACGAGTTTCCTTGAACGCACCATGAGTTAGCAGCCCCCGCCCTCGTCAGGCATCTATTGGTCCTCGTCCCTACGTCACCACATTCACGCGCATCCCTTGGCTGCACACACAGCCCTTCATGCCGTTCTCTCTCCTCATTGGATAACACTTGTATCCCACAAGGAAAATTTTCTCCTCGGTTTACAGCAGAGCAGAGTGAAGGAGAGACTCGTGTTTCGGCCGAAACACTCTTATTGTTCAGCCAGCCATTGTTCTGTGGTTATTAGGACAGCTGGTGGCACTAGTTTCCTGGTAAGGTGCTGGTAAATCAGTGCACATTAGGATGAGTCAGTTCAAGTCAGTTCATCAATCAAAACTGTCTGCAACTTCAAAACAAAGATCCAGACACATGGTCATTTCAGCTTGACCCCGCTCTGCTATTTTTATCCTCTGTTACGAAAAAAAAAGAAAAAAAAAAGAAGGTAATTAATGGCGGTCATTCATCAAAACGAAAGTGGAGGTGAATGATGACCGATGCCAGGAAAACAGCAATATCCTCTTGTCCAACAGGAATCATCTTGGTTTAAAGGAAATGTGCAACACATGGACTAAAAAAGCAACATGAGCCTGAGTTTGTTTTTGGTAAACTCACTGAAAGTGTTTTTTTTTAACTTGCTGGAGGTGAAACCCGAGGCTGATAGCAACACTCCTGAGCTGCCAACACGAGATTGTGAAAAAGCTACAAACCTATAGAGAAAGAGTTGAAGAGCTTCTTCTGGGCTTTAAACTTCATTGTTTCATCTGAAGTTGATCTTTGATCTTTTCACAAAAAAATCCCACAAACTCCGTCACTCACTCACTCACTCTGATCCCAACACACATGCACGCAAACGCACAAAATAAACAATTTGCCTGGCTTACTGTAATCCAGGAAAACAGATTTGTTACTGTAAATCTCCGGGCGTAGCCTCTTTTTTTTATTGCCACCACGTACTTCAAAGTCTCAGTTGTTTTGTTTTTCTTCTTCTTCTTCTTCTTGATTCCTCCACCCACCTGTCTCAACCTCTTACCAACTTTTCTGCCCCCACTCCTTTTTATATCTAAGCAAGAGAGACAAGAGAGATTTAAGATCCATGCAGCAACAAAAACACACACCGCCTTACACCGACACACACAGAGTACCCTCACACCAACATCTCAGGCCAAGTTCTTGACAACAGACTCCCAGCAGTCTCTGCCTCCTCCACAGCTTCATAATTGACCTTCTGTGTGTGTGTGTGTGTGTGTGTGTGTGTGTGTGTGTGTGTGTGTGTGTGTGTGTGTGTGTGTGTGTGTGTGTGTGTGTGTATGTGTGTCTGGCCATCTGTGTGGCTCCAGTCGCCCCTGTTGCTCGCTGCTTCGGCCGGACTTCTTTTTTTCTTTGCCCTCTCTTTCTCCTTCTCTGTCTCTGCCTATCCCTTCAAACCCTCCAGGCCTAAGTGGATATGACAGTATCGATCAATTTCTCCATAAAAACTCCCCTTCTCCTCCTCTGGCTGTCCGGACTCGCCGCAGTATCTCGCTGATTTACACAGTCATGCTCCTGTTCTGGCCGCATTGTGGCATCAATCATATCTAGTTTTCATTTTCAGCATAAAATTGGACTTGCATGCAAACAATGGAAGACGATTAAAAGTTATAGAATAACTACCTTCAGTTACTTCATCACGGGCACAACGTTAGGAGCATCAGAAGAAGTAATGACGCATGCATTATTCGTTTCCATGTGCTGTAATGTTCTAACTGTATTCCTGCTGCCAAACTCCCGGAAACACAAATGAAGCATGTTCAAAGAGCGGTAAAGGGTAATTCTGTTTGCTTTTCTTAGAATCTAATTTGCAGGATGCTGCAAATGGTAATGATGATAATGGTCCTGATGCTGGCGACCTTGATTATGATGACTGCGTTGATGATGTAGCTGATGTACTGTAGTATATCAAGGCCTCTGCAGCACACGGCCGTCTCCTGACCTGTGGGATCAGGGCAGATCAACAGCGCCCCTCAGTGGCACAGAAGAAAAATGTGATTCATGCACATTTTGATTTTCATTCAATCATGAAGTCACAACATTTACGGACCTTTAGGCCTCAGCCAGTGTCAGTAATTGGAGGGATTTCAATTATCCAACAAATCCTGCACACTAATCCTTCGCTTCTAACACAAAGCTTTTTTTTTTAATTAAAAGAAGTTTGGACCAATATGCAAATTTTACTGACTTTTGTTCATGGCTGGCAGCATCCGAGCTTTATTAAATGGAGTTCGGGTGAATTAATTCATATCTACCATCATCTCATTCTGTTGCATTGTGCTATTTATGCAACTTTGAATATTTCCTTTACCATTATTATTATAGGTCTCTCTTCTGAATGACTTTTACATTACACATCAACCTGAATGGCCTTGCTATTGGAAGGTGCTGTATAAAATAAAAATAGATGGATTTAAGTAGACTCCAATCCAAAATAACATAATCCAACCATGCCTTTGTTTTTACCTTTTTGCACAATTCTACAAGGTTTTTTAAATCCTACTCATAAGAAGGACTATTATTTTTTAATTACTTCAGTAAAACCTTGTTATGAATTTTTATTTTAGAGGCAGCTTCTGATGGGTTTACCTCAACTATAACCAAAGAATCAATTAATTTGTATAATCATGTCACTTGTCTTTAAATTACTTGGTGGCTGTTGGTCTATTACAGCATAATAATGATATAAGTTAGTGACTTCATAAACTTAATTTAATCCCAAACTGTTTTGTTTTGATTTGATAACAAATAACATTGTGACCGTTTTATATGATTTGTTTTCATTTCATGCTCTATGCATCAAAGATGGTGATGAAGATTTTGATAAAAACTCCTGAGCAGCACATGTTGAGTCTTGCAGTTCTTCAAGCGGGTAATCAGCGCCCCCTTGTGTCCTAAAATGCAAATATCACATCAAGACCACTGAGAGGAGTGCTGATAATTTGATGATTTGGCCAGTTAAGTTTATATTTGTAAATAATCACCCAATTATTAGTGGGACTGAGTGGAAAAAGTGGAATAAACCGTCAGTGATGTGACAGGATCTTTGTTCTGATGTCAACACGGCTTGTTCCCATTCCCCTTTTCCTGAGTGTCAGATTTTGAATACACTCATTTCATTCAGTGTTTATAGTGAGTCTGTGTGAAGCATGAGGTTGTGTGTGCGTCCATGTGCGTGCGTGTTATCTTTGTGACAGATCTCTACATGATCATAAATGAGGATGAGGACGGTGGATGTCTGCAGACTGGAATAGAATAAGATAAAGATGGATTGAACTCATCACCAGGAGAGCGGGAGCAGACGTCACCAGCCATCAATGTGTGTGTCTGTGTGCGTCTCTGTGTGTGTGCGCAAATGGTGGCCACCGAAATCGAAAACAGATGTAAACATATAGCCTACTTGTTTATCTATATTTGTGTGTCTGCGTCACCGTTAACAGTCATGCATCAGCGTCTGTCTGTCGCAGCAACACAACAACAAAACACTGTCGCTGGAGTCTGAGGGTACGACAACGACGTGCAAACAGGTGAATCACAACAAGGTCGCTGCAGCAATTAACAGAAATCACACTGATGAGTCTGCAGTTCCTCATCAGGACCAACGAGTGGCAGCACTTCACAACACAACACGCTGCAGAGGAGAGGTGAGGGTTATTACTGACACTCCCTCTTAGCAGATGAAAGATAAGGATGACGCTCTAATCCAGATATGTTGTGCTCTCAACGTGAAAATATTAACACCCTGGGTGATACATATCAGCAGCAGGTGATGTAATCCGGGGCGTTGGGTTTCTTCACTAACCTCTCTCCCCTCTCTATACAGTTTTTCTTTCTCAACTTTTTCTATTTCTTCCAAGCACGCAGTCTTTGCACGGCCCATTTCACCAAAAAAAAAAAACACACTGCAGCAGGTCAGGTGTGCAGAGGCCGGACAGCGACACAGGACTGGAACCGCTCTCTCAGGCAGTACATCTTTATTTCTCACACAGCTCCTTCTTCCATCAAGATTCATGTGGTGTAAAGAAGAAAAACAGAAAAAACAGGAGCGCAACAGTGTGAATGTCTTTGAGAAGAGACTTGTCTCAAAGTCGACATTATCCCTCCTAATGCCTCTGGTCTTTCAAAGTGGACCTGAGGGACCGTTTTACCCTTAGAAGCTCCCGTGTAAGACAAGAAAGACAGAACAACCTAGTTTGTTTGCAACGTGCTCAAACCTTAAAGGCGCACCACGCTCCAGCGCTGGTGGTGGTGCGCTTACATAAAGATGAGAGCAGGTCAATGCAGCAGCACGGGCTGAAACTAACTCCACAGATAGCACCGTTTCCCAAAATTGCAGCTCAGTAACATCTTTCTTTAGATAGACAGACCCTCCTCACCTACCGTCACAGTTCCTGGGCGGCATTTTAATGTCCGCCTGCCTTTTTTTTTTTTCCCACCATGGTCATTAATTCTGCTATCATTCCAGATCCTGCCACTCTCGTGTGTCCTGCAGTGACCCTGCTGCTCTGTCCTTTCGTTCCCAGTCCCCATGAGCTCCCCTTCACCTGAACCAACCCAGTTTCATTCACCCTCTCTATCTGTAGCACTTTCAGCCCTTTTCCTCTGCCTGATTATTTGTCCCTGCCTGACCTTAATGAGATTTTTTTTTGCACCTTTTACCCCAATCATTTCACCTCTTTGCCTCATCCTCAGCTCTTCTGTTGCCGTCGACCTCCTGCCTACACACTATTGCCTACTTGCTTGGTTTGCCTACTGCTTCTTAAAGAGGAACTAGGCTACATTTTCAGCTTAATTAAGCAGCTTTGGAGATAGTGATGGTCAAATAAATGACTTGTAACTTATCACAGGGAGAATGGAGGCTCTCTGTCTTCTACCTAGCGTCACTTGGCTTAAAACCAACCTTTTAAGATCAGAGAGTCCAGCTCCGACCCGGTGTCTCTGCGGCACAAACGCGCCTTGTAACCTGTAATCTCTTGTTTATGACAAACAAGACAACATAAATACACATCATAACATGCTCATGGATTAATTTCTCACAGGCTACATTTAAGGGACTACAGTACGAGGAGTTTAGGAAAGCATTAACTACATTTCCCATGAGCCTCCTGACATTCTTGGACCAGTGCAAGACGGACGAAAGCGAAAACATTTGCCAAGAATGTTTTCATTCATCCAGAATGAAAGTCGGAGGTTCGAAGACGATCAAATACCATTGTAGTTCCAACCATAAACTGCGATTCGGCGGCGTTATTTCTAGGGATGGGCATTTCGACTAATTTACTAATCGAGTAACCGAAGCTGGTACTAATCGGGTAATCGAGTACTGTAATAAAAATAAAAATGACGTCATGTCTGACGGACAGAGCGCAGCCGGTGCATAAATGCGCTCTGTCCGTCAGACAGTCCGCATTACTGACACACAGCGTCGTCACACAATATCAGGTGGATAATAAGAGTAGAGACTGGAGTTTAAGATGCACATATGAGGCAGATGTGCATCTTTATGCCGGGGAATAAATGCGCTGCCGCTGCATGCGCTCTGAGCGCAGCGCATTTATGCCGCGGCGGCTGCCACGGAGGAGAAAACTTTTTTTTTCCTTTTCTTTTTTAAATCATTAGCGGTGCTTATTTATTAGTCCACACTACACATGTTAGTGCCTTCGGTCCTCTCTGCCACGCATCGTTTCAGGGAATAACTAAGAAGGTTTCAGAGTGTTTGTAAAGTGAAAGTATATTTTCTACCAGACCTGACGAGACCTGTCGTCTCCCTCCCGACGGCGTACGTCGCCGAGGGAACCACCACAGATTCTTGTAAAAGGTTTGAAAGTCCGAGGCTCGATCCAAAAACGCTTTTACACAGCAGAAAATCACGTTGCTTGATCCGAAACTGTTTAACACTACAAAAAGCCGAACCAGGGCATGATAATGTAGTCTGA
This sequence comes from Decapterus maruadsi, assembly GCA_030347415.2. Classification (NCBI taxonomy): domain Eukaryota; kingdom Metazoa; phylum Chordata; class Actinopteri; order Carangiformes; family Carangidae; genus Decapterus; species Decapterus maruadsi. The sequence goes on from CM064901.1 coordinate 6,916,839, forward strand.
TCCGACACTAGACTGCGCTCTGACGTGCCGTTTTTTTTAATCCTCGGGTACCCGAGTAATAAATTCATAACCGAGTAGCAGATTGCTACTCGAGTACTCGAGTACCCGGGTAACCGTGCACATCCCTAGTTATTTCCATGACCCGGTAAACCGAAAGTAGGAAATGCTGGGTGAGCCGACCACTAATAATTATAATAACAAAATAACTATAAAGACAAAACAATATTTATCAAAAATGGACCCATTAACAAGTGTTGGTAACGTAGATTCATCCACATTAATATGAGACTCTTTTATAACCAAAAGAAAACTCCTTAGTGTCCGTATAAAAAACGAATGCACATGGCCGGGAGGAGGGTTAGCAAAACAGTGGAAAAATGGCTGGACTTGCATATTCCGCTTTAAGTCAAGGTATATTATTATATCCCATCATCTGTCTGTGTCTCTGACGTGTGCATCTTGAGTCCTACCTGTTTACTGAGCTGTGACAGCCCACATCTTTCAAAACTCTCAACACTATCTCTCTCTCTTAGCAAAGGCAGGCGGCTTTTACTTGAATATTTTCAAGGCTGAGATAAAAATCACTCTGTAAAGCTTCAGAACAACAAAAGGGCATTTCATACAATTCTGTTTCACAGGGTGAAAATTTCTCCTCACGAGGAGTAAAAACTGAATCTGATGATGTGCAGTCTGGTGTCCCTTTAGGAGCTTCACAGTGTTATCAGCCTGCGAGCATCTTGGCAAAGAAAGGTGTTGGAATCGAGCCTGATAAAATCTAATAGCAGCTACATATAGGACGAGAGCATTAAGTTTACTATTGTTTACAGTGGGCATGTGTGTTTATATCACTCCGTGCCAGCGGGGAAACGATGCCCGAGCAGACGCTAATCAAACTGTGGTTATGTCTGAGATCGCTTCAGAGATTGATTCAGAGAAGAATAAACCACAGAGGGTCGTGTTATGTAGGACTCGGTGAGTGAGTTAACAAGAGAATGATTTTGGACACCGCTTGATCGTAAATTTCTAACATTTACAAATGGCACGGAACATTTTTTTAATTCCCTCTGCTTTTATAGCCTTGTGCAATTTATTTCCAAAGCATAACCATCATTCCTCCAACCTCAATATACAGTAGATGCTATTATGCACAGCAGAACAGAAGGTCCATCAATACTTGCACTCGGATGAGAGCGCTTCTCCAAACACAATGCACCTATTTCTCCTCTAATGCAATTCTCAAAAACATGGCTAAAGTTAGCGGCCGTACAGTCATCATTATGACAGAGCTATGCACTTGTGAAAGCATGCTATTGCACAGGTATACAAAAAATGTGTGTCCATCAACTATGAAAAATTCAAAAGCTACATAACTCAAAGTAATGGCAGGGTTTTAGCTTATCGGGAAACTTTAAATGGATATCCTCCTCACAGCAAAGAAGTTCCAAAAGCAATTTGGATCGTAGAATAATGTGATTTTGAAAAAGCAATCTCCCAACACCAAGTGCAATGAAATACAGCCACAGCAGGAGCAGTAACTTATCATGATGTGATTTAACTAGCCCTTGTGCTATTCTGAGTGGCTACCTACTGTTAATGGAAAATTGTTATTCCAGTAAGTGAAGATTTAAAACACTGGGCCGTACAAATGAGAGAAATGGCATGGGAGAGAGAGAAAAGAGAAGAAGGAGGTGAGAATAAGGTCGGAGGGAAGTGAAGAAGATGGAGAAATGAGAGAGCGACCATAAGAAGAAAGAGTCGGGGGAAAATAACACCACCCACCAACCACATGTTGATAAATTTAGAGCGAGTCCCGTGCACCTGTCTGCTCCGCCGGTCACTCAGGAAGGTGAACGACCACCGGCTCAACGTCTCGTTACCATGACCCCCCAGGATTTGCATTGATTGCACCGAAAAGAGGCGCTGCATAGGGAGGGATGCTTTCTAGCTGACCCCTCTCTCCAACTCACTCGTGGAGGGTGAAAAGAAGATTTTATACTCTTTAGGGTATCACAAAAAAATAGTGCCAGTTACTGTGGTAACTGGATGGAGGTATTTTTAGCCATTCTTGGCAGCAGCGCAGCTCTATGGATAATAATGTTAGTTTGTTGGTTTGCTGCTTTTACTCCAGACTGAAATATTTCCACAACTATATGATGCATCGCTATGTAGTTTTGTAGAGACGCTTGCAGCAGCAGGCAGAGGAGGAATACTAAAAACTATAGGGCTGCAACTAATGATTATTTTCATTATCGATTAATCTGTTGATTATTTAAACAATTAATCGGTTTGTTGTTTGGTCAATAAAATGTTTAAAAATGTTGGAAAATGTCAATCAGAGTTTCTCAAACCACAAGATGACATCCTCAAATGTCTTGTTTTGTCCACAAACCAAAGAGATACTCAGTTTATTCTCATAAAGTAACAAGTAAACCAGAAATATTCACATTTAAGAAGCTGAAATCAGAGAATTTCTTTAAAAAACAATTATTCGGTTATCAAAATTGACGATTAATTTAATAATCAATTAGGCTATTGTTTGATTAGTCTAATTGTTGCGGCTCTACATGTAACCTCCTAAAAACTGTAACTTCAGCTGTTGTCATCCATGACTTTTTCCTCCAACAAGTTGTGGAGAATAGATTGCATAATTATGGTTATCAACTGGCCTTTATTATTACTGTAGCAGCCTATCATAGTCTATTTTGTTTCATGACCAATGCTAACTGCAAAATGCAAACCTAATGACATCACCATCAACCACCAGTGAAACTTTGTGTTTGCTCCACAACATTTGCAAATTAGCATCCAAACACATCCAGGCTCCATTTGGCTACAACAACCTGCCACCACAACCTTCACCTTTCCAAATCAGTCACTAAACCCAAAGCAAGAAGTAGGCCAGGCCTACAGTAGCTAACACGGCCGAACAAATTTACCCTTCATAGGAAAAAGGCACGGTTAGCCCAAGCTAGCAATGTTGACAGTAACGCTGGTACCATCCAAACGTTGTTATGTCATCATCACCAATGAAAACAGAAATTTAATAAATCAGGCTACTTACACAAATGTGGAGGAGATAAGACGAGAGGCCTGGGGTCCGAGCGGGTCCGAGTCACCCTGGAGCTTTGTAGCCACTTGAAGAGCCCAACATCCGGGGCAGAGATATCCTAAGGTCGGAGCTCCAAGAAATCCAGGCTAACCGTTGAAAATGGCATTTTAATGGCGGCGGTTCATATATTATTATATTATTGTAATAATACCTACCACTAATAATAATATTAACAGCTAACTTCATGGATGTTTTGGTAGCACAGCGGCCGAAGTGTCTCCTTCTAGCCCACGTTCACCTGTGCCGTCTTACCTGTGGGCGGGGCATCTTAGTTTAAAAGTGGCAAGGGCCAATGGTTGGACAGGTGGGAGGGGCTTCTACCCAAAACTAAAGAACAGATAGAAACTCAGATTAAACACATTATGCAATAGTTTCTTGATATTCAAAGTCTTGTTTAAAGAACTTTTAAGAAAAAAGGTATAGATTTTCTTTATTGTGAACAACAGGGTTGTGATGAGGTTGACCTCCTGACATCCTTTCAGTTGTCCTACAATACCAAGTAAATTACTGCCTCCAGACCTATTCATTAAAACTCTGTCTAGACATTGCTTTGCATATTCTTCATCCCTACTGCCTCTAACTCTTCAGACCAGCAGTTTGTTCAGAGCACTGTAGAAAAGACATAAAGCAGAAGACAATCAAGGATAAGTGCCAAGAGTTCCCCTTTGAAGAGGCAAATGCTTTTTTTTTTTCCTGATCAGTCCACTACTTTAGGTTTCATATGGTCCAAGAATACACCTTTCTCACATCTCCATTAGACCTTTTTTTCCTGCTACTGCCATCTCTAGTCTGCTTCACTGCTAGTCCACTTCTTACCCGTAGCCTCAACCCTTTTCACTGAGTTTGGGAGTCATGAACAGTTTCCTCTGTCCCACACTGTCAGCCATGTGCTCAGGTTGACGAGCCTGCAGTGCACACAGCTTCTGCAGGGATCCTTCATCTTTCAGCCTGTCATCTTCAGGGGTCCATTTGACTTGGTGATGTTGCAAGGTCCAAATATGTCACATGGACATAAGACCCACTGACATGCAATGGTCAACATGTCTCAACCCATAATAGGGCTCTGTTGACACCTTAAAGAAAAACCTGATCCCTGATTTTGCTTAGCTACACAATTACCTGTAAATCTCAGAATATGGATATATACATATAATATCAAACCAAAAATATAAAATATCATTTTATTCCTTAATTTCTAACTGTGTGCTATTTAAAAATGTGTCCCACGTTTTTGTCGACTATTAATGATACAGGGTTGGTTCACAGGCTTACATGACTTTGGCCCTAATGACATTCATTATGAGCTTAATTAGATGTACAACAGGCAATCGTGGCAGCAAAGACGAATGCAGATAATTAGATCCTGGGCAAAGGTTGACTGGAGAACATGCTTCGTAGATAGAGTCTGGCCTCTCTCAGCGAGCAGGTTATGAGGCGTAGAGCAGGCTGAGGATGACGGACGGAAAGATACAGAGCGTGAAAGTGACAGAGTGTCAAGCAGAGTGGCGGGGTCAGATTGACAGACAGAGAAGTGACTGACGCATGGGGAAATAAAATGTTCCACAACAGATGATGCAGTCACCCTCCGTCATGATATGATTAATTATCTCCTCAACGAAGCTTCTCAGTTGTGTAGACTTTGATTTATTGATTGATTGAAGCATTTCTTTCACCCATTAAGTCTAATTTATTGTCAGAACAAACAAAAGTAAACAATAGTTTTGGTTTTATTCAGAGAATCTTATAGCTTGTTTGGACTGGAATCGATTGTTAGCCTATGCTGGTTCAACTATACTGGCTTATCAACTGGCTATAGTGTGTAAGGACCGATCTTGAAAAGTTAAAGGGATAGTTCAACATTTTGCCAAATTGGCCCTTTGCCATAATCCCTATAGTTTTAGCAGTAGGTTTGTTACTTTTAATTGTCGGAGCAAGCTATTTTTAGAACGGCGGAGCAGAGCCGTGAGGAACATCAAGAGATGGAGTTGTTTTCAAGGTAAATTCACACAAAACTGCTGATGTGCATTCCCGTTGGGGGCAGTTTTTCAGCAAGCAGCCTCTGTATTTACCTCTAAAATAACTCTGTCTCTGTTATTATCTCATAGCGTGGTAAATGTGCAGGTCACAACGTGTCCACCAGAGCGTTTTGGAGTTGTTGGATTGTGTATTTGATGAGTTTGATGAGGGAAATCCCATGAGCCTCTGGAGTGTAACTCTGAGCAGCTAGCAGCTCTGCTCCACCATTCTAAAAATAGCTTGCACCTACAATTAAAGGTAACAAACCTACTGCTATGACTATAGGGATTACGGCAATGGGCCAATTTGCCAAAATGTTGAACTATCCCTTTAAGGGCACTTAGTGAACCACTGGCTATTCCAATAAATGGACATAACGCCAAAGAGATGTCAACATTAAATGAAGGTTTTATCTTGTCTTTGTGGTTATGCACCGAAAATGAGAACAAAAAAAATAAACTGACCAGGAAACACAAACTTGAATATGTCATTACGCTGTGATGAAAGTACCGGCTCTGTCGTCAGAATGTGCAATCCATCAAACCAATATTTCTTAGCAGCACAGTATGAACATTTCAAAAAATCCCTATGGCATTGGAATTATGTCACAACACGATCCAACAACAACAAAGACCCATGTATAATAGTTTCATTTAAAAAAAGAAAGAAGAAAAAAAAACATTGTAGAAATTACCTTTGAGGCTCAACTTAAGGAGATTGTTTTTGCCTCTTAATATAAAAGAACAACAGCTGATCTGCCATGTTACAGTAACTAAGCAGTGTCCTTGAACACGACCCCAAGTCTCACCTGCTCGCTCAGTGTTAAGTTGCCCTGCGTGAAAGCATCAGCTAAATGAAAACGTGAGATCAGGTGAACACCGTGACGACTGCGACGGGCTCACAACAGAAACAAAGCGAACGTGCTGCTCGTGACTGTGTCGGTGCCTTTTTGAGCAGCAACACAAAGTACCACAAAGTGTTTTTTCCACTTCAGATCTGCCTGAGTGTCAAACCAATGTCACTGCGCTTATCACACATGGGAATTATTGCTTTTTGGTCAATAGATGTAATTGGAAACAGAGTAATGTGTGTGTAAAGTTAACACGGCCAAACTGGTTTATCAAGGACATGTCCCCTTTTATCCATTTAATTCCCTCGGCCCTGATGTGATTTACACTCAGATAAATCACAGTGTGTGCACGTGTGCGTTTTTACATGATTGTATTTGTGTGTATTTGCGCTTTCAGCTCACAAACATCAATACAATCTTACAGTTTTTGCACAAATCATGTAGAGCATTGTGTTGTGAGCTCCACATCATCACCACAAACACCATTAACACCTGAAAAAATATTATTTACACCAACAACTGTCCAGGGATCACATCTGGATTGTAGGATAGAGAATAATGTCTATTTTAGTTGTTATACAATCATTGTTATTTGGAGTAAAGTTGAATTTCTCCCTAAGTTGGCAGTGAAATATCTGCTCTCAGCTAAAAGCGGCATAAAAAGATGTAAATTCGCTGTCAAATCCAATTCATCACAGAATCAACGAGCGTGATTCCTCGCTGGGATTTTTCAAAAATACAGTAATGCTCAGTCCCAGAAAGAGAACAAAACACATACACACACCAGCAGAATAATGCAATCTGGGTGTTTACTCCCTAAGTATGGGCGAGTTTCAGTCTCCACTGGTGCGATAAGCAACTTTTAAAGATGCATAACTTCCCTGGTGCCTGGGAGAGGTTGTTAAAAAGGAATATGAGGGGAATAACTTTGCATTAAAGATGAGGAAAAACTGTCCTGCCAGCACAGGCAATATCAGAATTTCCTGAGGCGAGCGTGAATGAAATGAAGACACACAAGACAACGAACGAGACGGAGCCGCCGTGGAGGATAAAGAACACCAAAATGATGAAAAAATAATCAAAGAGACCATGAGACTCTTTTTCATTATTATTTAAAGGTCCAAATTTAAGCAAAAGAAGTTTTGCCTGTAGCGCCTAAGAGATCTGAGGGAGATTGAAAGAATCGATCAATACTCAATGATTGTTTCGCTTTGGGACATTTGGCTCCATTGAATGATCTGACGAGTTTAACATGTCACTAAGAGCTGCTGCTGCAGGTTAAGTGGGAAAATTTTAATAAAAAGTAATAATGCAAACACTGCAGAGCTGCAACAAACACGTTCCTCGTCTCATTCTCACATCTGTTGGTAAGAAATGCTCTCAATTCAAGGTTGACTTCCTGTACCGTCTGTCCTCCCCGTGTTAAGCTGTGACATGTCAGGGAAAAATGAATAATGTCCGTCACTGCCTGCGACTCCCCAAGGTGACGTCTTCAAATTGCTTGTTTTATCAGAGCAGAAATTCAGTTCTAGGACGCTCCACTCTGGAGAGGCTGGAAGCGGCCGGCGTGCGTTTTGTTTTATGTGAGCAGAACCACTCCTGCTGCTAGAGCTCTTCTGTATGCACGCTAACACTGCAGCAGTCTCTGGTTTACAGCAATTAACTGCAACAAAAGCAACACTAAAACATGCAAAGTATAAAAAAAAGAAGAAATAAATGTTATTAATTAAATTAGTTTATTACAAAGTGAAATGTAACGACCATTATAACAAGCAGAGAAGACCGCAGCTGCGACAAGACAGGAGAAGACATGAGAACATCTAACGTGTGTTCGTGGTGTTCCTCTCTCAGGCCTCGGTGTTGTACACGGAAAGGTCGGAGGCCATCGTGACGTGCAGTTCCCACGGAAACTGATTGACGGGTCTCTTGACTTTGCCCCGCTGACGTCTGCTCTCCCGGATCATCAGCTGGATGTCCTCGTCGTCCAGGATACGGATGAGGTCGCCCTGAGGGTCGCGGTAGTTCACGGCGATGTCGTCCACCTTGAAGACGTTTCTAAAAGGGAGGACAGGGAGGGGACACAGGGAGTTCAGACTTCAGAGGGTTTTTTCATGTAGTTTAAAGGAATAGTTCACCAAAAAAAATGAAATTCGATATTGATTCAGCCTCATGCTGATGAATACTCCGGAGTAGTTTTTCATTCCTCAAAGTGCATCTGGAGACCCGGGAGGCCGGTTCGTAGTCCAACGAAATCCTTATATGAGAGTCAATAGCACCCGACACAAAAACGTCCATAAAACTACACAAAAACCATTTAATATTCCTCCACTGAGTCCAGAGTTAACTCGAAATTATGTCACATAGGACAAGCATTGAGGAAGATTAGAGGGTTTTTGTGTAGTTTTATTGAGCTTTTTGTGTCAGATGCTATTTTGTATTTTACTATTTTGTTGGACTATGAACCCCCCTCCCGGGTCTCCAGATGCACTTTGAGAAATAAAAAAACTACTCCGGGGTATTCATCAGCATGAAGGTGAGTCAATAATGACAGAATTTCATTTTTTGGTGAACTATTCCTTTAAGTCTCAGACTTGTTTCCCTTTCACTTGAGTAAATGAAATGACACAGCTGTCAAACCAATGCACTCTGAGCCTGAATAAATGTATCATATAATATTTAATGTTGCACATCCAGAATAAAGTCTTAGCTGTGACTTCCTGATCTCTTTACACTGATTACATGTAATAATCCTGACAAAAAGACTGAATGTCAGTGTAAATGTAATGTAGATTTAAAGAAAACCCATTTAAACTGTAGCTTTCAGCTCATTTAACCTCCCTGTGTTTTCTCAGTTTGTCTTTGTTTATGCCTTCGTCTTTAATATTTTATTATTATGAATTATTATAATGTGTCTCTTATTGTTCTATGAGGACAAATTAGCTTTTATATGTTTCTTTTATATTAAATGGATGTTTGCTTTAATGCTGAAACCAACATTAGAGAAAAAGACGACGTGCACCTTTCTGCCAGACTGTGAAGGAAATGACCGCCCCGCATGGCTTTTGTTGATATATTACATTCTAATTAAAAAATGTTCCTGCGAGAACTATCACCAAGAAAAAACATGAGCTGGATGAAAAGGAAATGGGTAATAAGTGCAGATAGGACGTCTGACAACTGAAACACCTTCTCCACATCCTGTGTTTTGGACTCAACGGAGCCATGGAGACGGTTGTTTCCAGGAATTTGTTAAGAAAGAGAGAGAGAGAGTGAAAAAAAAACAGAAATAGAGAGACAGTGACAGTTTTCATAAGTTTTTCTATAATCAGACTCCTGCAGGCGGAAACAGGATGAAATAGGATGAACATCTGATGAAGGACAAGCACAAAGATTCAGCCACTTCCTGCCACAAGCAATGACAGGACGAGTGGCACCGACTGTGAGAAACTTCCTCTTAATAAGAATTATTTACATTAACATATAAAAGTCAGGTTGGGATACAAATCAAATGCTTTAAACCGTGCTGGCTGCTACAGTATGTATACACGGTACTGTATATGTGTATGTACAATGTTGCACATAAAGTTGGAGACACATTCATATTTCTACACATCTGTAATCACCTTTGACCATTTAAAAGAGTAATACTGGACGTTCTTATGCATGAATAAGAATGTTTCTGATAAACTGACCAAGGTTGAAAAGATTGAAACAAAAGCCTCAGTCCTATTGTTCAATGACCCCCAATTTTGTTTTTAAGCCTGAACACACATTCATTTTCACAGTGTTTGGAAGAGATTGATCAATTACATTTTGAGAGGATATAAACTTTATTATCTATCAAGAATAAACCACATCGTCACAATAATTTCATGAGAAGAGGTAAAAGAATATATATATGTATATACTATATTCCAACTTAATGGGCAACAGTGTATATGGGTTAGAGGCTCCAACACAGTGTCTGACTGTGTCATCTGCTTAAGGTTTTTAATTAGTTTTATATACAAAGAAAAATGAAGAGAAGTTTATGTTGTTTGTTTTGAGAGGAGTTTGTGCGGTTATACTGAAATATATTATGCAATATATTACATCTGTTTATAAAATGAAGATTCAATAAAGACACTGGTAAAAAAAAAAACAACAACATTCATCATGATTTAATAACATCATGATCAGATTAGTTATTCTTTCTGCTATTTAGTTTTATATCTAAATATCAGTTTTCATTGTACATTATGTTTTATTTTTATCATCTAGTTTTTGATATTGACACGTTGCTGATTGCTCGTCCATTTTGCTGCTTGAACACAACAAATTACAAGTGAAGGACATCGTTTCTTCTCTCATCTTATCCTGTATAATGAACATTTATTGACATCATAACAATATATATGTGATTACACTCAGATAAAGGAGAGACGCTGTCAGAGCTAATGACAAACGCATCTCTCTCTCCCCATCAGCTGCTACTACACTGATGGACACTGTGATGAAATGTCAGAGTGTGATGATGCTAATGACAGGATGTGTTAATGATAATGACAAGGAACAGAATCAGTAATAATCACAGTCTAATGTGATGCGATGCCGTCTGGCGGTTCATCACCAGGATCGGCCTTTAGTCCATTACGCTCTCATTTATAGCTCTAACAGGTTATTGTATTTTTATTCACTACGTTATGAAGAGCAGCTACAGTAGTGCGGCCGTGTGTCTGCATCTGCTTCTCCTCCTCCTCCTCCTTCACCACCTCCTCCCTCGACTCCCCCGATCTCTCCTCATACCGCCTCCCCCACTTCCTCACTTTTATCAGTGTTAAGCCATATTAAAACTCAGGACCAGGGTCTCATCCGTCTTACTCCAGGGCACAATAGGCCCCAACACAGAAAAACAATAATGAGCAGATAAGCGGCGGAAATGAACTGATTATGAATGGGGAGGGGAAAGGAGGGGAAGGGGTGGTGGTGGGGGGAGGGGGGGTCTAATCATCATAGCACTCACCTATCTAAATTACCAGATAATGAGAGATAAAGGGGAGAGGGAGAGTGAAAGAGGAAAAGACAAGGAAGAGCAGATGTGATGATAGTGTAATGACCACATGCATCTGGTGATAGTTGGAGCACTGGGATGGGAGGAGGAAGAGGAGGAGGAGGAGGAGGAGGGTGGGGGAAGGGTCTCGAAGGAACATATTTGACGAGTGGTGATGATTGGCATCTGGCAATTTGCACAAACACGCACACCACACACCGGCTCTGACAGCAGACTGACTGCTGACTTCATGACTTCTACTCACACAAACACACTGAGGGGAGGGAAAACACACAAACACTGATTTGTGATTTCAATGAAAAGTCTAATTAGTTAAAGGGATAGTTCAACATTTTGGAAAATTGGACCATTGCCGTAATCCCTATAGTCATATAGCAGTAGGTTTGTTACCTTTATTTGTCGGTGCAAGCTATTTTTAGAATGGCAGAGCAGAGCCGTGAGCTGGTCAGAGCTACGCTACGGAGGCTCATGGAATTTCTTGGTTTCCCTCATTAAACTCAAATACACAATCCAACCACTCCAAAACGCTCTGGTGGACAAGTTGTGACCTGCACATTCACCAGAACGTTACTAGAAGGAGTTGTTTTCGAGGTAAATTCATGTAAAACCGCTGATGCACATTCCCATCAGGGACAGTTTTTCAGCAAGCAGTCTCTGCATTTACCTCAAAAACAACTCTGTGTGGTAACGTTCTGTTATTATCTCATAGCGTGGCGAATGTGCAGGTCACAACTTGTCCACCAGAGCGTTGTGGAGTTGTTGGATTGTGTATTTGATGAGTTTGATGAGTATTTGAAAACAAGATATCTCATTAGCTTCTGTAGCGTAACTCTGAGCAGCTCACGGCTCTGCTCTGCCGTTCTAAAAATAGCTTGCACCGACAATTAAAGGTAACAAACCTAGGGATTATGGCAATTGGCCAATTTGCCAAAATGTTGAACTACCCCTTTAAAAAGGTGTCAATGAAACAGGTCGAACACTTTACAAAAGCTTTACAAAGTAGAGGTTCAGTGTTTGCGTTCAGCAGTTACTGTAGTAACTTCAATCTGATGTGGCACAGAGAAGCAGAGGAAGGACACGGAGGCTCATATGAAAGTGTTAATGAAAAAAAAATATATTCTACATGTAAATTATTCCACTGATTTCCCTTCCAGCTTTGAAATGAGTCCATTATCACATTTCTTTCTAATTCTCTCACAGGTGTGAGGTGGTGTCCACTCTTAACAGCCCCCTCCTCCCTCAACCATTATTTACCACCGGGGTGCAAATGCAGTAAAAAAAAAACCCCCAAACAAACAAAAAAAACATGTCGTCCATCAAAGCCTTTGTTTTCAGCTCGAGCAAACACGAAATGAGTGAAAAGAGGCGAGAAAACGAATGTGAGGTAACATTTGTGTCACAAGGACGAACCCACCTCATACGAGACAGCAAGTCCTTGTACGTTGGCTGGATGGTGAGAGCCTCTTGAACACACACGTCTCTGCACAGAAAAAAAAAGGAACAACACACAGTCACAGTCACCTCCGCATTTATGAAATTGAAAATATGCTGTTTGAAGGACTGGCAGTGGTTTGAAAAAAAGGCCGATGTGTGAATGAAGGATTAACAGATACAGTACACAACAAGAGATTTAACCGGGACATTCAGGAAGAGGCTCACAGTTTGATTTCAACACAAACACAAGGAAAAGACGTCTGAATGGAGGCAATCAAGATTTTTAAACTCCCCCAAAGGTTGCAGAGTCACTTTACAAAATCACATTTTAACATCTGAACCAAGCCGGAGTGAGTCACTTTGTTTGACTTGAGTAAAAACAATAAGATGTGAATCACAGTCGATTGTAGATTTCTGCAAGTCACAGTCTGAATCAGTTTCATCAGATCATTTGGACGGAATGGCTGCCGTAGATTCAGATCAGTTCACAAACTGCAGCTCCAAAGGAAAGGTGCTGTTTGGTGACGAGATGGAGCAGTAGGGTTTTCAAAATAAAAGCACACACTTAAAGGGATACTTCACCCAAAATCGATAACTCACGCAATTTTTTACTCACAATCATGCCAAGGGAGGGACACTTTGGTCAGTACAGATGAGCAGTATGGAGGTATCTGGATGTTTCATAGTGTGTGATTTAGACGATTCAAAAGTGAGCTCTATCCACCGCCATTCTAAGAAAACTCCGGACAGTCACGTTTTGATGACTCTGAAAGGAGTGGGTGAGTAGAAAATTGGTGAATTATCGATTTTGGGCGAAGTATCCCTTTCATTTTCTCCGCAATATGTCCTGTTGCTTATGTCGTCCACACAGTAAAAGCGTCAATTGAAGTGACAGGTGACATCAGACATTTAAATTTGAATTATAACGCTCATAGACCTGGTTTCGACCCCGGACGGCGTGAGCAGGAAGCAGCGCAGACAGCTGTAGGTGTGTCCTCCACCTTCGCCTTCTGAGTCGCTCTCTGGGAGGGGCTTGATGATCTTCACAAAGGATTCTGGGAAAATACCCGTCTGGTTGTTCACCGTGCCCTGAAGAGAAGAAACGTAAAAAAAACAAAAAAACAAGACGAGGATGGAGACAGGAGTAGGGAAGGGAGAGGGGAGAGGATAAGTGGTGAGGGTCTCGGAGGAAGAGATGAGGCGCTGACAGATTTAAAAAATAAAGGAAAGCAGCTCGGAGGAGTTTCATCCAGAGACGAGTTTTCCTGACTAATTATCCTATTCATAACGGGCCGCTGATGTTACAAGCGCTCGACGCAGCCTTTTTTACTACGCCCCAGGTGTCGGAGGGTGTTCAGTCTGTATAAACACATGCACACAGAGAGCGTTTCATAAAGCATCCATCCACTCTCACACATGTGCAGCAGAACCAGGCTACAGTTTATGTGAAGAGGCAGCAGCCATCCTAACAAACTGGAATATGTAATTTAGGCTTCAGATGAGATGATGATGAGAACATCCCGCCGCTTCTGAGATGCTGCACATGATCCACTCTGTTTGGCTGAGTGCTGCTTAAGCTCTGTGAAATGATACGACTCAGGCATCTCGAGTATCTGAAGCTGAAACTCAGAGGATTCACTTGTAAAGATGTTGTAGATGTCAAAGCTACGATACGGCTAATAAGGATGTACTGTAGTGGAGAAACGACCTGATATTATTTCTGCAAAAGACCATGATGATGTTTAAGAGCTTGTTTCAGGAGACCTGCTCTCAAAATTTAAGGGATAGCTCAACATCTTCAGGAGTAGGTTTGTTACCTTTAATTGTCGGTGCAAGCTATTTTTAGAACGGCGGAGCAGAGTCGTGAGCTGCTCAGAGCTACGCTACGGAGGCTCATGGGATTTCTTGGTTATCAAATACGCAATCCAACAACTCTAAAACGCAAGTTGTGACCTGCACATTCACCACACTATGAGATAATAACAGAATATTACATGATGTAGTTGTTTTCGAGGCAAATACAGAGACTACTCGATGAAAAACTGTCCCTGAAGGCAACGCACATCAGTGGTTTTGCATGAATTTTAGGGATGCACCGATATGAAAATTTTGGCCGATACCGATATCCGATTTTTCTGTTATGGCCGATAATCGATATTCACCGATATCGATATGTGTTGTTTTCTGAGTTTCTGAGATGATACATTTTTGTACAGACTGAAAATCATACAAACTGAATTTTTGAATGTCTTCCTTTATTTTCAGAATGTATTTTACTTCCAAATAACAAGGTTACAGGTTACACATGGCCAAATCCCCCTCCCCCTCCTTCTCCCTCTCCCGAAACAGCAACTAGATGGATATACATCGGTTGTGCATATGGGCCCAATTTTACTCATCCAATACCGATATGTTAAAAAATGACGAACATCGGCCGATACCGATATTAATGCCGATTTATCTGTCTGTGGTGAATGTGCAGGTCACAACTTGTCCCCCAGAGCGTTGTGGAGTTGTTGGATTGTGTATTTGATGAGTTTGATGAGGGAAACCAAGAAATCCCATGAGCCTCCGTAGCGTGGCTCTGAGCAGCTCACGGCTCTGCTCCGCCATTCTAAAAATAGCTTGCACCGACAATTAAAGGTAACGAACCTATAGGGATTATGGCAATGGGCCAATTTGCCAAAATGTTGAACTATCCCTTGAAGTAACTAGTCCTGTGAAACATTTCTCAGCGTCACTGTGGCGTCTGGAGATCAAAGCGTTCCTCTTCTTCTTCTTCTGCAGTGCATTTGAAACATTTACCTTGATGCATCAGTTTGCCCATTTGGATACGTCACGTTTTTGCCGCCACCACCAACAAAAATCAAAGGCACACCGGGCGACTTTTCACAAGTTTTAAGTGTTGCATTAACCTCAACTACCGAAGCTAAAGGAACAAACGACTGCAGCTGATGCAAAGCTGCCAAAAAAGAACAAGACAGTGTTTGCAGCGTTGCGTAAGAATAAATAGATTATCAGCCTTTTTACGATTTTTAGGATGTGTGTAGAAAGCCAAGGGCAGGATGAGTGCATCCTCCTCCTCCTCCTCCTCCTCCATCAGTGTTGATTCCCTCTCTCCCTCCCTCTCTTTCTCTCCCACTCACCCACTCCCGGCTTCTCTCTCACACTCCATCTCGACGCCTCACACACATTTTCATTAAACACGTTTGCTGACCTTTCTTTAAGTACTCGGTGACAAAGCAGAATTTCTACGACAACTATTTTTCCCGCACCGATGTTCCACTGCTGCCTTTTTTCTTTTTTTTCCTCCTTTTTTTTTTTTTTTTTTAATGTTGAGCAGCTAATTAAAAATGTCCCATATCCCATTTTTGGATGTGGACGACTTCCACGTGTCACTCGCAGCGTGGTATGTAATCAGGACATTTAGTTCATTAAGTAATTGTTCCTGTAAAGGAAAGTGGAGCAGGTCGCCTACAGTCACCACGCCAGATATTATACGGCACCTTGTGTGGTCACTGTGCTCTTCTGCTGCCACGAAGGGACGACACCGCTCTTCTCTTAATAAACTTCACATTATATTTTTGGCTGCTGCGACTTGTCAAGGGACTGTTTTGTGTGTTTTCTTTCCTTTGCCAAGTTGAGGAGGAAGACACTCAATTAGAAAGATATATGTTTGTTTTATTTTATATCCAGTGAAGCACAATGGAAACGTTCACTCCATGTGTCACATCCAATATAAAAGGGATTTTGTTAATATGTCACAACCTTTAATAACCTCCCCCCTCCTTCAACAGACTGAACCCAGCTGCAGGAATTCATCCACAGGAGCATCAGTGAAACTTCGGCTCTGACTTTGCTCCAGTTCATCTGAAAGGCGTCAGCTGGGTCAAGGTCACAGGGTCTGTGCAGACCGGTCACGTTGTAAATTCTCGAATGGAAGAAATATTCGCTTCAGCTGCTGAACTGAGCCGGCACAGGCCTTTTGAACAAATCTTTTAAACAAATCTTAGCAAAGAAGGATCCAGAGAACGCATTCATTTTTAATAAGTGCTGATTAAACTTCTTGTAAATAATTACGTGCTCCGGCCATAAACTATACAGTATATAAGCTCCGTCAGTCAGAGTCCTCAACGCCTGTGAGACCGGCCACGTCGGGTCTGGGCTTCAACACCCGGACCGGGTTGGGTTTTAATTTTCAGGCCCGTTTAAAACTCGATCACGAATTAAGCAGCTTAGAAACTGCTCAAATGGACGATTGTGGGCTTTGAGAGGTTTTGTACATTCACAAGAGCTTCTAACTGAGACTCGGCTTTCATTTGAGAAGTTACGATATTCATTTAGTTTGATAGGAACGATGCAACTCAACTCGATTTCAAAACAATGCATGTAGAAGAACAACTAAGGAAGAGGTTTAGACTTATGAAGACTGCTCACTATGCCTGCACCATATCAGCAAAACGGCGTTGACACCGTTCTCAATATTGCGATGACGTACGACTTGCGATAAATAAGCAAATATTTAATTATGCATATTAACCATTGAGTTGCTGTGTCTTTCTGCTTGAATTCATTTCATTTTCATTTATTGTTTATTTGATGAGGATAATGCACATTAATGGACAATTAGTGATGGGCTAATGTGCACCTGTAGAAAGCGAGGGGTCACATGATTGGCTAAACGGTGTGAATGCTTCGCCCATTACGAGTGTAAACAAAACTTACTCATCTCATTCCAGGCAACTTTTTACAATGTGTTCATCGCACAAGTTCATTTCTCGATGACATGTGAAATTTAAGATGAATCAGTCAGCCCTGGTGTTCACTAGATCTTTTCCTGGTCCAACAAACACTTTCAGTTTTGAAACTGAATTTCCTCTTTTAATTATAATAACCTCCTTCTCTGTCCCTGAATCACTTCTGAATATTTCCCAGTCGGTGCTGATATCTAAAAAGAGACAACAACAGGAAAACAAGCTGCAAGTAATTCAACAAAAACAATTAACAACAGATATAAGAGCCTAAATATGGGCACAGCTCTGCTCCGAGTTCATCCTGCAGAAAGAAACTCTTGATTTATAACCTCATGACAGACGACATGTGCATTTACACATCTGGTGCATGAGGATGGAGGTGTGTGAGACGGACGTCAAACAATCTCTTATTCTCTCTTTTCATTCTGTTCATTTATCTGTTCACTTTTTTTAAAATCTCTGCTTCCCTCCTCTGTTATATGATCTTTCTCCTTCTTCCCCTCTCCATCTTTCTCTCTTTATTTTTTTTGCCTTTTCCCTCTCTTTTTCTCTTTCCCCTTCCATTTTTCCATCTTACTCCCCCCCTCCACCATCTCAATCAAGATGCCTCCCTCTCTATTCCTCTGGCTCATCTCCCCTTCCACCTCCCATCCCTCCCTCCCTTTCCATCCATCTTTCCCTGCCCTCCACTCTCCTACTCTTTCCCTCCCTCCTTCTCTACCTTTTCACTTTCCCTCCTTCCTTCCCACCCTCCCTCCTCCCTCCCTCCCTCCCTCCCTCCCTCCCTCTCCCACTATCTCTCTCCACTCTTACCTCCAGCCAGTCGGCGTTGACTCGTCGCAGCAGGAAGATCACCTCTCCCCTCTTCAGGTTCAACTCCGCCTTGCCGTTGCCGCGAAAGTCAAACATCGCCTGGGACACACACACACACACGCACGCACACACATAAAGAAAAACCACACACACACACACAAACACACAGGGAGAAAAGTGAGTGAGAGGAGCGAGCAAAAGAGAGGAGAGAGACGGACAGACTCCACACAGAGAGAGAAGAGACGGTGCGAGCGGACAGGTAAGACTTCACTCACTTTTCACAGGATGGAAAATAACATGTGAGGATGGAAGAAGAGAGAGAAAAAAGATGAGTGATGCAAGTTTGGAGTGTGTGAGAAAAGCATCGTGTGTGTGAATGAAAGAGAGCGAAAGTGACAACGTGAGCAAACGGAGAAAAGGGAAAGACGGATGAAGTGATGCTGCAGAAGGATCATTGAACGTGTTCAGTTTTGCAGCTGTGTGTTGTGTTGTGTGTGAGTGCATCCATGTGGGTGTGTGTTTACTGCTGCAGCTAATGAGTATTTTCTTTAGATACAGTATATTTGCTGAGAAGTGACACATGCGAAGGTCAAAAGTCCAGAGCTGCTGCTGCTGCTGCTTCTCTCTGGCCGACGGCCCAGAATCTAAACATACTGAACTGAGAGAGATGCAACAAAAAACAACAACAAAAAAAAGGAAAGAAAAAGTAAAAGTTCCTGATTAACAGTTTGATTAATGATTGATGCGGTGAAACAGACGTTGGAAATGCGCTGCATCGTGAGCATGCGACCACACTGACTGTGCACACAGGCAACATATGGTGCTGCTGCGCTGTTGATGCTGCTGGTACTATCTTGAGTAATTGTGACTCTAAGCTGAGAGTGTGTGTGGGAGAGTGTGTGTGGGATGGAGTAAAAAGCATGTGCAGGCAGTTTGCAAAAGCGATACAGCCTGCAATGCAAAAGTGTATGTGAATTCATACTGTATGTGTGTGTGTGTGTGATGTGTTCGGACGTCCTGGTTGCATTCGGTGCATTGAGAATAAGGAGCGGAGATGAATTTGCATTTAAAGTCGAACTCCGTGAAGTCGTTATTACCAATGTTTTAAGCCTATTTCTGGTCGTCTGCAGAGACTCATCTAACAGACAGATGATAGAGCAGCCTGTAACACACACAGAGAGACACACACACAAGCAACGGCAATGACAGAACGCTGAATCCGCTGAAAAACAAACATATGTGCACACACAAGTTTGAAAGAAGATGGTTAAAAACTGAGATGGAGCTGGAGAATTCGAGAGGAACTGTGAAGCCAAAAAAAGAAAGACGAGGAGCGGTTAAAGCAGTGGGAGGGAGGTGAAGAAGAGGGGGAGGAAGAGGAGGAAGATGATGAGGAGGAGGAGATAAGAAAAGTGAAAGTTAAACCGAGGCGCGGGGGGGCAGAGGGCCGAGAGAGAGAGAGAAATAGAAAGAGTTGATTTCACTTCCCTCTTCATATGCAAATAAACAGGAATGCATGTGTTTTGTTAGTTCAGAGAAGCGCATCAATGCACCGAGCGGCTCCACGGTGAAATAAGGTCTCTACTGATTTGAAATCGTGACACATTCTGGGTTCATTAAGAGACGGGGACTGATGGGACTAATCAGACTGTGGCAGAGCAGAGGACGTCAGCAGAGCGGCCGGGGACTGGCCTTCATCTGTGGCCCCGGACATATTATCTGCATTATTCACACAGCTGGAACAATATGCCCCCCCCCCTCGAACACCTGAGCCCGTGTGGTCGGGTCTCTGACATGCGTCCTGAACCTGCACTACTGTCCACCGGTCGCAGTCGGTCCAACGCTTTGGTCCAGACTCAGAAATCTCAATAAATATTCAGTGGATTGACATGAAATGTTCTGCAGATGTTCTGCAGATGTTCATGGCCCCCAGAGGAAGATCCTTACAGACCATAATACTGTAGTTGTTATAGCATCACCATGAGGGTGACCGCTGTGGCTTCCAGAGAAATTTTCCAACAATTACTGAACTGATTCCCATTAAACTTGGTAAAGAGATTAACGCCCCCGCTCCCCCCTCAGGATAAATGGATCGGATATCGGATGAATGAGGCCGATCCAGCATTTCGATCCAGTCATTTCTTTTTATCATACAATACAGTTACAGTTCTTTTGCTGCTAATGTACACTTTATTTGTTCATGAATAATATTACATTATATCTGTACAAGTACATTTATATCTGTGTTGATTGGTTACCTTTTTTTAACAAGGCTAAATGTTTATGTAAAGCCTGATGCCTTCACTCACATGGCAGGATAGACGGTTCAGTAGTATTGGATCGGTACTGGGTATCGGCCGATACGCTGAGCCCAGGTATCGGTATCGGATTTGATCGGAAAAAACTGGATCGGTGCATCTCTAATTATCTTATCTGCTTACAGTAGCATCAGCTTTGTATTGTGTGGTTATTATTATAAAATGTGCCCTAACAAGAGTTTCGTGAAGTGACAACGACCTTGACCTTGACCTCCCACCACCAAAATCCAATTCATCTGTGAATCCAAGTGAAGGTTTGTAGCAAATCTGAACACAATCCATCAATAATAAAAACATAAAAGTCTTGTGGCTGATGTTAGAAATTGATGTTGACGACTTTACAGTTTGTGTATATACGAATGAATGACTGCATACAAGCAAGTGTGAGTGTGACTGTGTGTGTAAGTGTGTCCAAAAAAAAAAGAGAGACTGCGGCTGGTGGCAGATTAATGAAGCTGGGGAGTGAGGGAGCTGGCTGGATTAACAATCCATTGAGATTAGCCCGACCCTAAGGAAACACACACACACACACACACACACGAACACACACTCTTTGACTTCAAGGCTGTTATTTCTTGTGCATTATTCCAGACACTGTTTTATTACAGCGTTGACCCGCCGCTGGCTGTAATTTATAGATGATAGTGAAAATGTGTTGCAGGAGATAAACTACTATCTCCAAGACAAACACCAAATATGATGTGACAAAGCAATTCCCCCTCTTTCTTTCTTTCTTTCTTTCTTTCTTTCTACACCTCCTTTCATCTCTCCCTCCCTGTCTCCATCTCTTCAACACCATCCCTTTACTTCTCTTTATCACAGTCTGTTTCTTTCTCTAGTAACCATTAAGCCGACTAATACAATTAGCGGAGTTGATGGGTGATCTATAACATCCTGGTTGTGTGAGTATGTTGTGCATAGACAGCGTAAAAATTGGGGGCACTGAGTTCATCAGTTTTCCCTTCGCGATGACTGAAAAGATGTAAATAGTGAAGAACAGGGGGGAATAAATAAATCAAAACCAGTATGTGAGGCTGTCAGTGAGCTTTTTATCAAATTTTCACCCTGCAAAAAAAAATCTGTTATACTTAAAACAGCAGATGACAAAAAAAAACACTGTTCAACTCGAAGACGTACGTCCTGACACAAAAATCTGTGTCAGGCCAAGTTCATTAATTCAGATTTAACCCCTTTTCGATTGCGCCAGGCTCACATATTGTTTTGTGTTACCCTAATCAAGTGATGTATCCCTTAGGTGTCATCTTTCATTGACACATAGGCTTTAATAACGACAATACGTGACAGCAGTTCAGCGTAACTATTGGCTGTATGGAAATGAAATCCCAGTCCTAATTAAAAGCTCTAATGTGTCAACTGTAAATAGTCACAACAACAGCACAGCAACATCAGACCAGTAGGATTTCATTAAAGCTCCTGCAGTAGCCTCGCCCTATTTTGACGTTCAGTTTCACACCTCTTCTAATAGCCGAGTTGTGAATTATTAGGCTACTTGATTGTTTGGCCCCTTCACAGCTGAAATGATGCTAACTGTAAAGTCAACAAAAAATACCACTTCACATTGAAATCACTGTTTTTGAAATCACATGTGAGGGCATCAGCGTGATGGCCGAGCCTTTAAAAGCTGCTATCGGCAGGTTTTGCTATTGCTGCATAGCTAGCATTAGCATTAGCATTAGCAGCAGTTTTTTTTTCTCGCCAGTGTAGTAGCAGGTGAAATCAACAGTAAAGTAAAGTTTTTAAAAGAAATTGAGTATTGAGTCTCAAGAACTTCAGACATCATTGCTTTTTACAGAGGTTATAATAGGCCACAACCTCTGAGCCACTGACTCGCTATCGGAAAAGTGACCAATCTGACCACCAATCCAGTCTGAAGTCCTTCAGCCAACATTGCTACAAGTTAAGAGCTGAAGCAATGGTAACATTACAGTTAACATGTCTTCAGTAGCCAAAAGAGTCCTGAGTCTTGTTCATTAAAAATTAACAGCCATCATTGCTTTTACAAGACAAGAAGTTATAATGTAACCTCTAAGACACTGACTCGCTATCGGAAAGAGACAATCGAACCAACCAGCTAGCCAGTCTTCAGCCATTGCTACAGGTCAAGAGCTGAAACAATGCAAACAGCACAGTCTATTGCTGTGAAATCACCTGTGAGCTGTGTTGAGCCTTTTTTTTTTTAGTTTTGCTAGAAGAAGTGATGGAAATAGAAGCAAAACAAGAGGATTGTTGAGAGAAATAATCAAATGAAATGCTGAACTCTTCAGTAAACGGCTATAAATGCAAATGCAGGCTATGTAGCAACAGCAAAACTTGCAGACAGTAATTCATGGGTATGAAACCAGGCTGATATAATGTGGCCAGATGTTGAGATCTCCACTAACAAACCCACCACTTCCTTCAGAGCTTCACCATTTTGCAACTCTAACAACATCTATCACAGAGAGCAGCAGTATCAAAAGACCAGAATGCATTGCAGCCACAGATAGCATCCATATAAATCTGTCTTCTGTAGGTAATGTGCGAAATGCAATAGCCTCAATGACGTTTTTGTAATCTGACCGGCCATGCTAAGCAAACAAAAAGACTCCTCTGCCTCCTCTCTCTCTCTCTCTCTCTAAATATAAATATATATACGGTGTAGTTTATCCAGGGCAGGCACTTGGGTGCCCAGAGAAGAGCTGGTCTCTAAATGTAGCCACACAGCCCTTGGGTTCATCCAGCCACAGGAGCAATCATCTGGTACAATTAGACTCGCGCCGACCCCGCCTTAATGAGCTTGTTAAACTTTCAGCTCGTTAGTCTGGCAATAGGGAGGAGGAGGAGATGAGAATTGAGGCGTTTTTTTTTCTTCTTCTTCCTCTCTCACTCTCTCTCTTTCTTTCTCTCCCTGACGTTTAATGAAAGTGTATTTTTTTAAGTAGATGGCCCACTTCCTAGAAGGCCTGGAGTGAAGGATCATCGGAGGATATGCATGTAGCTATATTTATAGAAGAATGAGCAGAGGTTGTATCTGGGGAGGTCACTCGTGCTTTTCAACAAGCAACGATAGACAAGGCGACATATTTGGCCGTAAGCAAATCACATCTATGCATTTTATTTATCTCAAAACCTGCCTTCACACATCATGGATATTTTCCATGCATGGTGCTCCAATACAAAACTGCTTCATGCCATTAAAAGTTGGTTGTTCCTTTGTCAAAACTCAAGCTGACTCGCTCACTGACTTGTTCACTTGAGCGTGCATTTGGAAAAACTTCCTGACATAACATTAAGTGCTCCGTTTTGCTCTCCGCTATAAAACTCCTGTGAAAAATACTACCACTTTTTATTTTCACTGGCTACCTGCTAAATGCGTCTGACCGCTGCTCTGTGATGGGCAGGTAGGGAAGAGCGGGTTTAATGGGTTCAGCTATAAAAGAAATAATAAAAAAAAAGGACACCTGTCTGATGCTGCAATCAGAGTAATAAGACTGGACCATGTAATAAATGTGCTGTGAGACGCTCACGGAGGCTGTGAACCTCTGTAGAGCTGCAGCTGTTGCTCTCCTTTTGAATTGATTTTGAAATTGATTTAGTGTTTCTGTAAAAAGTACAGGAGACGAGTCTGATCAGAAACCACTGCTGACGGTTCAGTTTCATCTCGTCGGGGCTTTGCGATCATTGTTCAAACTCTATTTATCGAAGCTCCCAGCGCCATAATGGCTCACATCCATATAATGAACCATCTACTGCACAATTTCACTTTACAATACATCTGAAGTGTGCGATCATATTTCTTCCTGGCGAGAAGAAGAACTAAATGTACCTGCTTTTTTTTTTCTTTTTTCTTTTCCAAGAAGGGCTTTATCTAAAATAGGATCTAATTTCTGCTTTAATGGCTCTCAGCGCAGAAGAAGAAGAAGAAGAAGAGCTGAGCCTTGGTCGATTAGGACCTGTTTGATTTTTTAATTTTCTACTTCTTTGAGCTCCGTCTTTTCACTCCTCTGCTTCTCTTCTTCTCTGCGCTCCTTCTTCTTCTTCTTCTTCGGTCATTCCAACTTCCCTCCACATCAGACAAACTCCCCTCCAGCTTGTGTGTATCGTTAAAAGCTCATGTTAACCAAGAGCAGCCTGTCCCATTGACCTTGTTTGAAGCTCATAGCCAACAATTACTCATCGCGCTGCTGCGTGGAGCTAAAGCCTGAGCTAATACTAAGTGGAGTGGAATGAAGTGTTGGAAGCCTGAGCGCCTGCAACCAGCTCTGCTGTGACAAATGCCCGCGCTCCCCTCTTATCCATCAGGCTCAGACCTGCCATTGATCATTGTTTGGACAGAGTTTAACAGCCACTTTGCCCCGCATGCTGGAAAAACACACACACACACACACACACAGCAGGTTGTACACAAAGAGAAATGCACATAAACACACAGAGGAGCGCTCCTTTTTTTTCCCAGAGAGAAAGAGCTAAAATAAATGTTGAGTAGGCTGGCAGCTTCGTGAGTAGAGTACACCGATGTTTTACTTCTGTGTGGGAGAGAGGGGAGGCAGAGAGAGAGAGAGAGGACGGAGTAAAATGGAGTTGTTGCTCTTAGCTCGGCAATAAAAAGGCCGCTGGAGTGTGTGTGTGTGTGTGTGTGTGTGTCCGTTGTGTGAGGTGATACACGCTGCATTTGTGTGCAGTTTACAGCGATGTTGTCTCTGTAGAGCAAGGTGAGGAAAAGTTAAACACTCCTGCAGAGGGATGAAGCTCCGAGTTCAAGAGCTGCAGAGACACACACACATTACACACACACACACAGATGCTCAGATTACAGCGTGTGCTCACCAGAGACACAGTCACTCAACAAACTGGGTAAAGGTGTATTACACACATGCACGCACACACAGATGCACTCACGGAGAAAAAAAGTCTCTGAACTTATTTCTGAACTACTGCTGCTTTCCTAAAATAAATCTAAACGGCTGTCGATACGATATGAAGCTGAAGTTTCATCATCGATTACTTTATTAATTGATTCGATAGATGGATTGTAATTCAAAATTTTGTGAAGAGAAGAGTGAACATATCTTTTCTATCACGAGGAGCCCTAAACACTTAGGCGCTGGGGTCAAGGTCAAGTCTTTAGCTGCGATGGTTAAAATTACAACCAGATCTTCAGCTCTTCACAAATTAGTGGCGAGAAGTAGAGGTAGAAATATTCCTCTACGAAACGAAACACCAAAACTATGACATAACGCGCCGCCATCGTCTGCAACGTAATGTAATGCACTGACGGAAAAGTTCTGCTCACTTGCTGCTGCTGGACTTTTAGTTAAATTGACATCAGACATAAAAAAGTAAAGAAAGATGTTAGAATAGAGTCATATTATATGGAAATTAAGAAATTAAAATGGTTGTTGATTGAATCCTGCTGTTCCTAACCCTCCTCTCCAAATGAGAAATCAATTGTAAAAGATATATATCATATATAATGTTACCACATATTACACATACGTATATTTGTGTAGTTGTATCTGTCATAAACAAGAGGTTACGGGTTACGGGGTGCGTTTGTGTCGTGGTGCTACAGATCTTGTTAGGTTGGTTTTCAGCCAAGAGATGCTACAGTAGGTGGAAGGCAGAGAGCCTCCACTGTCTCTCATAACAACTAACACATCATTTATTAAACCATCACAATCACTCGAAAGCTGTTTAATAAAAATTAAAACTGTGCGAGGGTTAGGATTTGCATTGGGCCTTTATAGTCCTCACAAAGTTAGTAAAGCTACACCTGTGTGTGTGTGTTTGTGTTTGTGACGACCACACAAAGAGTAAAAAGCCTCCTTGAAGAGTTGAACCGTGACCTTTGACCTGACCTTCTCCTGCACCTGGACCTGAACCACAGCAGCTACAAAACCTCACAACGACACACAATCTGTTTTCTTCTTTTAGGTGAAGAGTGTGTGAAAAGAATGAAAATGAGGAGGAGGAGGATGTGAGGGAGAAGAGGAGGAGGAGGAGGAGGGAAAGAGGGATGAGAGATGGTCACAACCTTGGAAAGACGCAGAGGGAGAAGGAAGAGGAAAGAGAAACAAGGACAAACTTAAGGGTTGTTTAAGAGGAGGGGAGGGGAAAGGGGGGAGGAGGAGAGGAGGAGAGGAGGAGGAGGAGGGAAGATAATACGAGAGGAGCGATGGACACAGAAATTATGAAAGGAAGCGAAGCGAGGCGGGAACTATTGATGAGGTCAAAAGGGTCAAAGCCGAGAGGGAGGAGAAAAAAATGTGGCGCAGAATTTGACGAAAGAAAGCGCAGTTTGTGTCATTTTGTGCGAGTTTTTAAATAATGTGGTGTTGTGTGTGTAAAGGTTGTGTAACTGTTTTGTGTGTATGTGTGTGTCATGAGATGTGGGTGCTGACAGGGTCATGTGGTATTTCAGGGGGCGAGGGGAGGGGGGTGATGTCATGTGTTCAGCGTGGTTGTTTGACCAGGAAGTTGGGTTGCCATGGAGACCGTAACCAAAACAACAACAACGACAACGGCAACGGCACGTACCTCTGCCCTGGGCGAGGCGAACATGTCGTTGACTTGTTTGACCGTCTTCCTGAAAGACAAACAGAGACAGAGACAGAGATTGCTCATTCCAGGTGTGACGGACGCGTTAATCCTCCTGAAGCGACGTAAATTGGACAATTTAAGGCTCTTTAAACGTCTGACGAGTTTTTTTTGTTTTGTTTTTTTCCTTAAATTAAACCTCCTGTCAGAGCTGATCTGTGTGTTTAAGCCACGCCACGGTGACACGGTGATGTCAGGGCTGTCAGACGGTCCACTTACTACTCTGGGCCGGAAATCACAGTCTTTTCCTCATCTTGACTAAAAACGCTGTTGTTTGAAACCAAAACACAGACAGACGGAGCTGATAACAATAACAGCACGTCATGCATTTAAGAAACAATGCAAACATCATTTTCAGTGCTATTATAGTATAAGTCTAAACATATAGATAATAATAGACAGAAGAAGAAGAAAAGCCATCTATCGGCTTTGCAACTAAATACATGATGCTAATGTTGATAGATTCTCATCCAAATGAAGTTGTCGAATATTAGAAATTAGAAACATTAAAGCGCCTCAAGATAAAATAGTTTATGGCGCTCCATTTATGTGTCATTAAACTAATGTGATGATGTCATAAAAAGAGGACACGGCGGGGAAATAGTGATGAAAAGATGACATTTGAATGGAAACGATTTGAGCGATTATGCAAAAATAACTGCGGTCGGCACATATAACATATAATTGTGACAGGCCTACATCAGCATAATGCAATTTCTGTTTCGTTATGGTAAGAGATATGATATTTAAGTTTAAGAATAGTGAACCAACTAGTGCTAAAGTACAAAAAAAATAAAAAGATTCCTTTGTTTAAAAAAAAAAAGGGCCGAAAGTGAAAATCAAAAGCAAGAAACTACAGTCAGTGACTCAAAGATGCCAGGAAAGCCTTGAACAGACAAGCTCATTATAAGAATGAGAGCGTTTACAGTAAAATATTGTAACTATGAGACTAAATGAAACTTTCTAGGACGGTGGGAGAATTGGATGTGTAGCAACAATCGAAAGAGGAAACGTCAAAGGTCCTTGTTAAAAGAAAAAAAAACAACAACCAGCTCCTGTGTCCATGTAAATAAAAGGCTGGTTTGATGTTAAAGCAGAGGAAGTAATGAGAGTCGACCTTTGCATCACTTCCTGTTGAGCGAGCCCTGTTTTACCACATCTCCTGCTGCTGTAACCCGACCGCAGGGACATGAGCCAATCAGACGCCCCGCCGGCCGTTATGAATGAGGAAGTAGGGAATTTGAAGAAGAAAAAAAAAAGGGTAATAAGTCTGTGTGTATTTTTCTTCTCTGGCAGGATTTACGTCCCCTCACCTCCATCACTCCTCCTGCCTACTTAGCTCCATCGTTTTATGAGAGGTGTAAGGAAAAAGACAGGAGGCGTCGTAACTCAGGACGACCTCGCTGTGATTTTGACATAACGTATTTATGTTCCTGCTGCACAGCCGTATCGCCTGTCACTGGGTAATGCTTCTGTATTTTAGGGTCCTCCTGGTTTCAACACGACAAACACGAGACAGACGTCAACTCTCTAGATAGCAACATTTTCATGAATGCATATCAGGAAATTAATACGTATGGACTTGTTGAAACACTTTCAGTGAGTTTCTCTGGCTTTGTATCCATCATATTTTCCACCTATTTCTTACATTTGTCACTTGATCGGTGATAAAACACGACTAATTCATCATCGGCTGCTTGACTGATGGCGTCCAACGATTGTATTCATGCACGTTCGTCCACATGTTTGTCGCTGCAGGAACATTCAGCACTATTAATCTCAGTTTTTTGCTCTGACAGAGATCTAGTCACAGATGTGATGTTTGTTTTGAGGGGGATTACTGTAGTTAGTGAGTTTATCCCAGTTGGATCTTTATTCCCCCTCACAGAGCAGAGCCTTTTCCCAAACACAATCTCACCATACATGCTGAACATCATGTCTTATATAAACACTGGCATTGAAAACACTACGTGGTAGTCGCTCGTTGACCCCTGAACGGAGCATTTAACCACTTGAAAACGCAATGTGATGACGACCTTTAAGAAGCGAGCTGCTGCAAGGTCAGACAGGATAACCAATCAAACGCCAGTGAAGTGAGAAGATAATGATCGCTCAAACATTTCTCTGAGTGTCTGCGTGTTTGTGACGACATCCAGGACAGATCGCTTGTCCTAAGTGTCAAAAGAGCTCTTGTGCATGAAGGCAAACTCCAACGTTCATTCACACTAAATCAGCTGCGAGAGGGAGGATGTGAGATCCAAACATACAACTTGTAACTTCTAAGATGTTCAATCAGTAATCAATTATTGAATCTACAGAACTAACAGCTGCATCTGGAAAAGCGATGCACAGATGAAAGTTTTTCCTTTGGCCTCTTTGTCTTCGTCTACAGTATTATAGATCAACAACACGTTGCAAACTCATGTCAATGATCGTATTTGGTGTTTTTGTGCTTAGTTTGCTTGAATGTATTGAGTTGCTCTTGACTTGTCATGATGGCTGTGTAAAGAACTTCCAGATTTATGTTTTTTTAGGGAAAAATTAATCCGTTCCCTCGTTCACATCCATAAAGAACCTGAACCATCTGCTCCAACTTTTAAATATAATTATTTAGAGAAAAAACAGCTCTAAAATGCCTAATGGCTCAAGATTGATCCTAATTGCAGTAACTTCTAAACAATGAAGGACACAGCTTCTACGCTTGGTGGTACTGTAGCTTTTTTTTTTCTTTCTTTTTTTGGACTGAGGTCAAATTCTGAAGCCTGAAGACCACTGCATTATTTATTATTCACCAAGAGATTTATGCAAATCAACCTGTGGAACAAACAACCTCCTTCTTCATAATTGGCAGGTACTTCAGCTTTAAAACCAATCCACCGAGGCCGTCACCTTCGCAGCCTCAAACACTTTGTATAATTGGAGCGTTGTGTCTTCTGATGTGAAGCTCTAATAAGGGCGTCATGGCTGGCGGTCACTGTTCGGGGACTCTCGTCGCTCCAATGGGACGCTGGCTAGGTGTTGAGCGTTTCTACATGTGTTGCGCTCATTAACAGGGCGTGTGCTGTGCTTACACTTTTCGGGTGGGAGGGCGGAGACGCCTGAGGGCGCGTGGTTGGTGGTGACTGTCCTGCTCCGTCTGGTAGAAAAACATCCTGAGAGCCTCATCGAGCAGGAACCACGTCGGTAGACCCAGCAACCTCTGGGAGGGAAGAGACGGAGAGAAGAGGGAGGCATGAGATGAAAGATGTAGATGAAGTGACGATGTGCGGAGATGAAGGGGAAATGCGGAAAAAAAAAACAGGTTGGATAGGTAGAAGACAGGTAAACGAAGATTCAAGGGAGGCGTGAGGGAGAGTGGGAGTTTGATGGAAGAGGAGAAGGAGAAGGAGAAGTCGGGTGGAAGGAGTGGATGAAAAGAGAGGAGATGAAGCGAGAAAGATTACAAGTGCAAGGCGAGCGAAGGCGAGAGAGTGTGGCAAAGTGAGAATCATGTGGGTTGCGGCAAAAAAAAAAAAAAAAACCGAGAGAGAGAGTAAAGCAGAAAAGAGAAGTGAGTGAGTGGGAGAAAGAGAGAACCTGATCGTGTTTTTAAAGCGATGGAGCAACGCTGCAACATGTCAAAAGTCCCACAACTACAGTCAGTCAGACGTGATGTGGGCACAGGGGCAGAGCAAAGAGAAGAGAGCAGCTACGCCTACACGCCAAAAAACTACTGCTGAAATATCCGAGTCTGTGCTGCTTATCCACCTACAGCATCGCTCGGCCCACCGAGTTGTAGGCCACTGCAGCCGGCATGCCAACTATTCCTCCCTTTTGTTGGAAAAAAAAAAAAAAACCTAAAGTCTGCGCTGTGCAACAAACCAAACTGTGATGATTACCTTCATGTACGTGTTGAGTTCAGGGATCCGGCTCTCCGCAATCTCCTTCTTGTTGCCGATGAAGACTTTTCCTACAGAGGAAGACGTCAATAAAGAGTTTAAGATGTATAAAGGCCTACATCATTTGAGTTAAAGGGATAGTTCAACATTTTGGCAAATTGGCCTATTGCCATAATCTCTGTAGTTTTAGCAGTAGGTTTGTTACCTTAAATTGTCGATGCAAGCTACAGATGTTACTGGTTCAAAATTGCGGACTTCTCGCGTGATTCACGCGAGACGGCACAAGCGCCAGGCATTTTTTTCCTTGGCGAGACAAAGAGGTTTTAATGAAAAGCCGCATGGTGCCAAAACAACCACCAGGTGGCATCTGTGAGAGCGGAGTATGATCTGTGCAGTAATCCACTGCTTAAACTCTAGGCTATTTAACTAGAACTAACTACTGTATACCCTGCCTAAATCACAGAAACTATTGTAATATGATAAAGCCTGGCTTGCTTTATGAGTTCATGATTATGTATCACAAATTATGAAGGTCTTCTGCACAGGGCAAAGATGATATAAAACGAAGTAACACACGCGGCTGTTTGGGACAGGCTTTTATTTAATTCAGAACAAACCGCTCAGCAAAAATGGAAAATATAGTCTAATATAATAAAATGGATCTGTTGTTTGGCCACTGTTTGAAAATAATCAGAATTAGGCTATGAGGACAGAATCTAATCCAGGGCAGCATTCATAATCAGACTTCTTCTAAATAAACGTCAACATTCAATAACTTGGTCAGGTCGGACCACAGGCACACAATAAGATGAGTTACTGAGCAGCATCGTGGTACCGCTGATGACTCTCATGAGGTGTTTTTTGAGACGTATCGATACAAATGTGTTTCGCAAAAGTGTAATGGAAACACTTTTTTCGCTTTTCTACACGTCACCGCGGCGTAACCGGAGTTGTGTGTGTCCACATTGTGTTGGTTTATGTGGCTTAGGGGGACGAATGAACCACATGTTTTTGTCATGCATTGCTGACCTGGGCATTGCTTCTCAATAAATTCGCGTTTCCTATCATTCCCCTTTTCCGTGCATGGTTGAAGGAGATGCTCGCATCCCTCCCACTCCCTCCTGCGCTATAATGTCATAAAACCAGTATGAGTGTGTGGACACAACCACCTATAGCTACTACTGTCGGCACCTCATCACCGTTGTTGTTAAAAAGGCTCTGTTCTTTCTGCAGTCAGGTAGCGCACATCCGCCGTGTTGGTAAACAAATAAACTAATAATCCCTCTATATCAACGTGTGTCGGAGGCAACGTGCTTGCATGCTTGGGTTCGAGGTGTGAGTGCGGGCCAGCGGGGACAGAGGAGGGGGGCATTTGTGCTTCAGCCATGGATGTATTATATTATAGCCTACATCCATGCGGTCCCGGCGCCAAGGGGGGGCGTGAGGGGGCGTCGCCCCCTCACGCGGACTGTCCCGCCCCCTCAGTCAGAACGTAGTATTTTCTTTTTTATCAGAATTGATTTCAGTCTATGATGAGCACAAATTAAACAACCCAAAACTCGGAAAAGACTCCACTGTCCTGTTTAACAACAAAGAACAGTTGTGCAAGTCCAGATTCTGAGTTTCCAGTTGTCCTTGAACTCATCACACAGTCAGTGCGTCATTCTGCGTTCTGGGTGATCAGCAGAGCGGCTGCACCGTGACCGTGGTCCACTCCAACTGCCTGTTGTCGCCATTAAGCACCACGCGTCTTTTCAGTCACTCGTCCAAGTTATCTCCTTTACTTTTTCTTTCTAGACAACACTCATCCTCTCTCTTTTTTTTATTTTACCGGCGGTGTCCTGCTGATGTGCACGTCGGCAGCAACCCAAACAAATGCACATGTTGCCCGGCTCTATTCCAGCCACATGATTCGGCGCAGCGCAACTCTCAACATCCTGGGCTGTTTGTATTGTTTGCCAAAACATGGATGAATGAAACACGACACGTCTCATATTTCTACAGTAGAAGTAGCCTTAAGTTATTTCACAATTTCTACCGTTTTATCGCCCAGCCCTAGGTGGGCTATTGTCCCCCTCCTACCTGGGAAACAGGAGGGAGACACAGCACAACTACACAACACCGACATGTATGTTGCAGTGACGTTATAACCCCGCAAATAATAAGCCGACGAAAAGGTGCAACTTGCCACTTAACTTTTTGTCATGTATTATTTGCCGGGGGTTTCGGGGGATCTGGTGAGGAGGATCCAGGACTGATAGGGCCACCGGCAGTCTGATCAGCTGTGCTGCGATGGACCTGATCAGACTTTTTTTTTTTTTTTTTTGGGTTGGGGGGGTCACGTTATCGCCCCCCCTCGGTATTTAGCCGCCCCCCCCTTATGTACTGAGCTGGCGCCGGGACTGCATCCATGGCCTCAGCACATACAGAGCAACTGGCCCAAGTGTGAGTGCGTCCTTGTGGCCGCTGCCAGCGCCACGGGCTTTGCCTTCCAGCAATCAAGCGCTGTTTTCGTTTTTTGTTAAAAACAATAACAGCAACAGCTGTAGGCAGCTGGGATCGCTGTGCCGTCGCCATAGATTGGTTGAAAGCTGATAATTAGCCATGTGCTTACAAGCTGATTGGCCGAAACCAAGAACAAAGCCGCGTGAATGGCCAATCGCCATGTGTTAACAGTCGACATGTAAATCAGATGTTGCGATGGGCGTTACCAGCGCGGAGATGAATGGAGGTGTGAATGTGTCTCAGCTCATCAATACTTTGCATCTAGGCTACTGTCTGTAACTGGTAGAAAAACAGCCAGCTGGAAGAAAAGTCCTGCCCCCTCCCCCCACAGTACTTCACAGCTGTTTGCTTTGAACAGAAAAAAGCGGTTCTTAACAGTTAGCTCACAATTCAGTTCGTGGGCTAAGTGAAGAAATGTTGTTGTGTTTCATGTAATAAATTTCCCATGTAGGCTAAGGGGAGCTGAACATAAAGCCTCGATTCAAAACTCCAAGACACACGTGCCAGACGCACAGAGCCATGCATAAAAAAATCAATCAATCCATTTTCTTTGAAACAATGAGATTGCAGAGAAGCTAAAAACCAGATCAGCGGCACCACGACGCTGGTTATTAACTCGGTGGCTTGTTGTCTGTATTTTAGTTGCTTCTGGCTGTTGTGGTGTTTGTTGTGGTCAAATTTGTCTTCACAGAGTTGTAGGATTGTCTCAATACTAAAATTTCAAACTCAATGTCAATACCCTGAAAAATGACATCATATTCAATACAGCAGCAGTGCCTCCCCATTATTTTTATTTTATTATAATCAAATAGACTTATAACAGATGTTTGTTTGTTTTTTCATTAAATGAAACGCTAACTAAGAGTTGTGCAATTCCAGCGTGTTGCTATTGTTTCATTACAGTCATTACAATGCATCTCCTCTCTCACATCACACACATGTGCACGCAGGCAGACAGCGGAGAATAAGTTTTGCCGTCAATATCAACATGTTCAATTCAAACGTGCGTCTAGTTCTGTGTAACTACTCAGGTCCAAACGCTGTGGACGCTGCCTGCTCTCCTCTGCTCTGCCTGTCGAGTGCGCACGGCGCGCGTCGGGCCGCGCGTCGGGCCGCGCGCTGTTCATATCGATACTTTTAGAAACCAGTAATGAATCTAGATGCAACACTTTTGCAACAATACAAAGCTGTGCTACAGGTTGTTGTTTTCTGGGGGAACTAGAACGTAGCATTTCAGTAATCTGAAGCTTCTGGAAAATATGAGACTCGTGTTTTCATAATGTAGTCATGAAGTGGATGCAGTACAATCACCGCAACTCTCTCCGGCTCATTTAAAAAAACTTGGAGCTGACGAGACAGAGATTATAGGCTACTGTATTATTTACTGACTGCAGCTCGTTCTCCTTTCATCCTACTGTATTCTATCTGTAGCTATCATGAACAGCGCCACTCCTCATCGCGGCTACATTGTGTGACGTGTCAGCATGGTCCCCAAAACGTCTGAGCAGTATTTAGTACGGTGCTGCCACCTAGAGGAAAACAGTGGTGGTGAAAATTCTACAAACTTTGCGAGATCCTGCAGTGCGAGACAAACCCCGCAATTTTGAACCAGTAACATCTGTATTTTTAGAATTGTTGAATTTTCAGACTGAGGGACTCAACAAACTCATCAAATACACAATCCAAGAACTCCAAAACGCTGTGGTGGACAAGTTGTGACCTGTGCATTCACCACGCTGTGATATAATAACTCTAAAACAATTCTGTGTGGTAACGTTGTGTTGACGCAGGTCACAACTTGTAGTGTTTTGGAGTTGTTGGATTGTGGATTTGATGAGTTTGATGAGGGAAACCGCTCTGAGCAGCTCATGGCTCTGCTCCGCCGTTCTAAAAACAGCTTGCACCGACAATTAAAGGTAACAAACCTACTGCTATGGTTATAGGGATTATTGCAATATTATTGCCAAAATGTCGAACTATGCCTTTAACATTAATAGCAGAAAAGTGTGCAAACATCACACGTGGTGAACTAAGGAGCGGGCGGACAGATGTTTTCCTGCAGCACAGCATGTTGTTATAAAATCAAAGGCAGTATTTTGGGGGGGGGTTGACACTTGCACAGAGGACCAACGTGCACGAGGGCAACACATTATAGATTCTACTGACGGAGCTGATTGACGGAGGTGGTGATGCACAGAGAAGCTGAAGGGAATGATGAATAACTCAGTCAGCGAGAAAACAATTTCAGATATTAAAGAACAAATTTGCTCTGCAAACATGATGCAACACATTTGTAATTCTTCAAGAACGTATACACAATCTATTTTTGCCGAGTGTAAACATGACGTCTGTTTACAGAAAGTATTATGCATTACAAACTTTGTTTCACACGATTGCTGTTTGTTCAATTTTAGACTGTGTGGACCCAAATGCAGACAAAAGGTGACGAGCAACAAAAAGTATTGACTAAGACAAACAAAGTCCAATGGAAGGAAAAACACCAAGTATGAAGTAAAAGGTCAACAGGCTTAAGTCCTGGACAAGCTTTAAGATCAAAGTACAAATGAAAATATAACAGGAAAAACTTTAACTGAACCAGCAAAGACGTGTTGCTCTCCAACAGTTTTTTAATGTTCCCTCAGTTTGGTGTTATTCAAAAACCTCTTTGTGAAACCGAACCCATGAAAAACCTTGGCCGGCGCTTTCTGAAACCAGTACAAGGTGTAAATGTTTCTGATGTTCATCACTGATGCAACA
This sequence comes from Decapterus maruadsi, assembly GCA_030347415.2. NCBI lineage: Eukaryota > Metazoa > Chordata > Actinopteri > Carangiformes > Carangidae > Decapterus > Decapterus maruadsi. The sequence goes on from CM064901.1 coordinate 6,952,920, forward strand.
TCTGATGAACCAACAGATCTGATTTTAGCTGCATTTTTGATAGTTTTGATAGGCCATGGGCATTTTTCAACAAGCCAGATGTTGTTTCATTTAGTGTCACAGCTGTTATGTGCCGTATTTGTAGTTAAAGTCACATTTACTTCTCTCCTCTAACTGCTCCTTCAGAAAACATATCTTTCCTGAATCACACCACGTTACTCTTCACACTCTGAAGCGATGAGGCTCGACTCCGACTCCTCGGGCCCTCAACAATTCATCCGCGGCCGTCTAACGCTGCTGCTGTTAAATCTGATTTAGCACAGTCTTAATGACCCTCAGCCACAATATTCTGCCTCCTCTCTCTCTCTCTCTCTCTCTATCTCTCTTCTCTCAATTTCTCTCACCTCGTTCACTCTCTGGCGCGATAACTCACTCCATCACTCGCAGGCACAAATTCACTCATTTACTCATTTACTGATGAATCATTCACTCACCTCTCCGTCTCCCAGGGCCTTCCATGAACAAATGTGCTTTTGACCTTGAGTCTTAATAGTTTCTATTTTAGTTTTTACGTTGAAAGACCTGTGATCAATTAATTTAGCTCCGACGGTTTTCACGTGACTGACAAGACGACGTATCCAAGATCTGACAAGAAAAAGAAGGAAGAAACAAACTGATTTTCTCCACTGTGAAGTTCTCATTAATCAAAACTGTTGAAATCTGACCAAACAGACCTACATCCATTTTCAATTATTTTTTTCCGCTCCTACCCATCACCCGTCCTCCCCTCGGTCTTCCTCCTCCTCCCTCCCGTCTTTCTTATTCCCTTTCCATCCTGATGAGATCTGGCACTGCAATTAAACCCATCAGATCTAATATTATCCAGCAGACTCCTCAGTGGCAGATGCTAAATCAGAGTTTGTTGGAAAGTAGAACTTTCCCAATATAGTAAGAGACAATGAGAGATAACGGCAGATGAAGAATTCATGCTAAGAATTTCAAAATAAAAGCGCTGATGTTTAATTATAGAGTATATCTAACATATTGCTGAATATCAAGCTCCATATGTGATATTAGTGACACATTATGCAGAAGATTTTAAGGAAATCCAATATCAAACTATGACATAAATACTAAATTATAAGGTTTTTAATAGTTTTTTCGCCATTGCTACATTTTGACTTTCAAATGCACTTCTGCTGAAAGTGGCACAGACTCTCTCTCTCTGCCATTGCTTGAACCAGGTTAAAGCAAATGCCCTGAATCACAGGACTCATTTGTACCTGGACCCATCCTCCCTCCTCCCTCCTCCCCCGATCCCTCCCTCCCGGCCTTGGCCTGGCACGCACAGCAAATACAGTAAACATCAAAGGGAGGAACGGACACTTAGGGCAGGACAGACGGGAGCGGAGACAAGAGGAACGAGATCAGAGAACAGCAGAAGCCTTGTGTTCTTAATGGATCGGATCGGATCCAGCGCTGGAGGAGCTGCAGCCGCCACGGGCAACACCACAGGTGCACTGTGGGAGATAAGACAGAGCCGGCTGCTCTGGAAATGTAACTCTAGAGAGAGAGATCGGTTACACTTTGACCGCACGCTCCCAATGTGGGGATAATAACGGAAAGTAGAACATGCACGTGAACGCTGAAGCAATAGCTGAAGGTTGAAAGTAGAGCTTGTTCAGCAGGAGGTGTGGTGACATGCAATGACTGGAAAAGACATGAAATGTTGAAGTGTAAAAAAAAAAAAGCTTAATTAAAGGAGAATTCCGAAATTTTTTTACCCTTAAATCGTTGTCCTGATGGTCACCCAGTGTTGCAGGGAGCAAAAAACGCGACTAAAATTGATGCAGGCAAACCAGAGTTACACCGTGGCTACCCAGCGACAACGCTAACCCACGGGGGCAATTCTTTCAACCACAACAAACACTTTTTCCTTGTTGTGATGATTTCTTTTAAAAAATAAACGGTCGGAGATATTATGGACATTACCACTGCACTGCCCGTTAGCCTCCACTTCATTGTGAATTGGCAAATATATACCGTACATATCTAATAATCTGTAAATAAAAATAAAAACACTTTGGTATCCCAGAAATAATAAACATTCTCACTGCAACTTTGTGTAAATAAAAGTCATTTGGACCTGAGGGGAAAAAGCAATCAACTTTTTTGTTGTTTTTCCCCACTGCGTCTGTAACATGATTAATTATTGCGCCTCTAATGCAGAGACGCAGAATATAACTTATAAATGTGGTATTAAACTTTTAATTTGTTAAACACGACGGCGCACAAGTTGACAGCTAAAGTAAAACCACGAGTCAGAGCGGAGAGAGAGAGAGAGAAATAAATCTCCGTCTGACTTCGGTGTGATTGCAAATAACACACACACACACACAAACGCACACCTCGCTCTATTCTCATCTCTCTCAAATCAATGGTCCGAGCCACCAGTTCAATTCATTGGTGCAGATGTTGGTTTCCAGCCTCCGATAATCGATGCCGACGCTGACGGCGGCTCCTCGACAGACGGACTTATGGGAAAACAATGAGCTGTAGAATAAAAAGCAGGCGCCGGTGAGCAGATGAGGACGAAATGAAATGCAGACTCAGAGCTGATTATACACAGTCCTGTAGGAAACCTTGTAGCGACTTATACATCATCTACGCGTTAAACACTAAATACGTTAAAAATGGTCGAGCTGAAACAGTTAATTACTGGATTTACTGAGTGAGTGAGTGAGTTCGAGGCTCTGGTCCTGTATCTGCACTCTTTTAAACGGCGCTCCTCAGTCTCTGTCTGCTTATTGCACTCAGTGGCTCTTTGTAATTTAAAGTTTCAGTTTGATTACGCTCAGTCCAGACGTTTCCTCCCCAACCTTTAATCTTCTTTAACAACAGCAACCGTGCACGGACCGATGATTTCTCTTCCTTTAGACCATTTGGGCTATTAAATATGCAGACGTGCTCCGTTGGCCTCTATTTCTTCATTGTCTCTTTCTCTCTCCTCATTCTTATTTCTCAACCCGTCTTCACAGCTTTACACTACGCTGATGTTCCCGGCAGCTTTAGCAACCAGGACGTGAGAAACATCAGCTGTGTTTGAAACTGTTTGCGGTCCCGACCTGCACGTCATCTTTACTCACACTTCTGTAAGATGATTTGTAATCAGTGAAACTTTGTCACTTACAAAAAAACGACTTTCTCAGACTATGATGTCGGTCACTGCTATTTCAGCCTGTAGCGATCACCCATTCATCCATCCCTCAGCTGAGAGAGGTCGACACCGAGGTTCACCTGGACAAAATAACCTCACACCTAGGGATGCACCGATATGAAATTTTTGGCAGATACCGATATCCGATATGAATTTTATCGATGTGTTGGGGTTTTTTTAAGTTTCTGAGATGATACATTTTTATACAGACTGAAAATCATGCAAACTGAATTTTTAAATGTCTTCCTTTATTTTCAGAATGTATTTTACTTCCAAATAACAAGGTTACAGGCTACCATCCTCCTCGCATTACCTCAACTTTACAGGTGTTGCATACGAATATATATCGGTTGTGCATATCGACCCAATTTTACTCATCGGACCGATACCGATATGTTAAAAAATGACGAACATCGGCCGATACCGATATTAATGCCGATATATCGTGCATCCCTACTCACACCTATACGGGCAATGTATGGTGGTTTCATACTAAGGCCCTGGGCCCAAATCTGAGTACACTTGACCCCAAAGTCCAGTTCATTTGATAAGTGTGAACCCATTTGTGTATCGTTCTCCGGCATGTTTCACAAACCAGTGTACGAGCAACTGTGTCCAAACAAGGAAAAGGGCTGCAACTGACCAAATAGGTTCCTGATACATGTTGATGCAGGAAACTCTGCGCTTTGGTTGTTGTTGGCGTCTCCAAAGTAATAAAAACAGGCATAGTGGACTCCAGGCAAGGCAATTTTATTTGTGTAGGCCATTTTTCACAAACAGTTTGTCTCAAAGGGCTTCACATGACATCGTAACAACATCCTCTGTCCTTAGACCCTCACATCGACTGAGGAAAAACTCCATGGAAAACCCTTTTAACAGGGAAAAATCGGAGAAACCTCAGGGTGAGCAACAGAGGAGGACTCCACTGTCCACCTGCACTGGGACTGCGACTGGCGCTCTTATCTCCACTGCAAACAGTCCCGAATATAACATCGTCCAATTGGTGACATAAATGGTTGCTTCTCAAACCAAGTATGTGTCCACGGCCATATTTATACATGCAAGTGTATTCGGGTGCCGAAAAAAGTTTTACGATATGAAACAATCGGACCTAATGTGAAAACACCCTTAGAGTCACTTTTAAGTCACTGTGCATGTCTTTGGACTGTGGTAGGAGGCTGAAGAACCCACAAAGACACAAGGAGAACATGCAAACTGATAACAAAAGGTCTCAGCCTCAGTCACCACAGAAGGACCACAGCTACCGTCAGAAGAATAAGATGTTTTGCTCATTCTGTCGCCGTCCTTCTTCCCCTCGAACCTTCAACGACCCCCCAACACGTCTGTTTTTCTTATGATTCTCAAAGAACTGTCCCATGTGACACCCATCTGTCCTTGTACACATCTGCTCTTCTCTGCCTACTCACACATGCCAATCACCGTGTGGATTATTCTCACTTATAAGGTTTCAAACCGACCTTGTTGGATATAATCGCCAGCAACACGACGTGACTCACAAGTTTCATTCGAAAAGGCTCAGAGTTTTAGACCGCCTCAGGTTCACCGAGTTTGTTCGACTGTGATTGTATGAATTTGTGAAGATGTTAAAAACTCCTCATTGTGCTATAATGAAATAACTGTAATTTAATTTATTGCATATTTAAATGTTGCTCTTCAGATGACAAATATCTCTCTGGAGAACCAGAGTTGCAACGCAGCATTTTCAGCACTTCAGCGTCACATTATTATGCACCAACATGTGCCTAAAATACACCATCACCGTGCCCTTGTGGCTCGAACAGAATTGGATTTATGGGTAAGTGATTCACACCCAACTTGAGCTAAATTGCAATCAAACCCGTTCAGGGCTATATCAGCATTAAAATTTATTAAACTGATTTTATTCACAGCTAACGTCGTGCCTAAATCCTCTGAGAAAACAGGAGCGATGTACGGTAAACTTAGATTTTAAGATCCGACATGATTAAATCTATGCCGAGGAATCAGATGCTTTAAAAACCATGTTTACATGTGTTTCAGTTCTCCAGGCACATGGTGCTAGTGGGGGGTTGAACGCTGAGCCAGCTGTCACCACAAACCCAGTCTGTTCATCTCCATATGCATGAAGCAGAGCAGAACGGGCTTAGCATCTGAAGGTGAAGGTCGAAGAATGACAAGGCAGAAATTATGCAGTAAACTTGTTTTCTCCTCAGAACCGGATCAGCAACGGCGGCGGCGGCAGAGCCCCGACACAGCAAAATCACTGTCGTCCCATTCAAACTGGAAATTACAGTAGCCCTGCTGACTCTACTGTGTTCTCACTGAGCAAAAGAAACATAATGCAACTATAATTGTTTTAATGAATTTCTCATTATAGTGAATCATCTACTGTAAATGATGAATGCACTGAATTAAACACAGTGTGCTGAAGGCTGAAGGTTTTAATTGAAACAGGACAGTTTCAGGACTTTTATGCTAATACTTAACTTTTCGAAATTGTTTATAACTATAAGAATATTAAACCTTTTCCGCCATTGTTTTCCCATCAAATGAATGGAGACAATCTTTGAAACTCTTCAAAACTTCAGCCCCTTTGAACTAATTTAGCATACTTTCAGCTACAGGCTTTAGATTGTTCAAATAACATTCAGCTATTCAGCTTACATTCAGCTTATTGACAGCTTCCAACAATTTTTCATTCATGACAGTTTGAAACTCATTCACATTATGAGAAATTGCGATTTTATAATGGGTGTGTATTGCATGGAATGTTCAGGGCAGAGTGGATGACATCATCAGCCAGAGTGGTCTACTGTAGCTAAAAATAGTCAGATTTTTTTCCTTTACCTCGTCCTCTTGGCCACAAATTATACTTCACACGCACCATTTTCTCCAGAGTTGTAGCCATATTAACCATCTTTAACACAATGTGCTTGCAAAAGCAGAGAGACTCACAAAATGTGAACTATGAGCCTCTGAGTCATGCCAGTCCCATCCAGCTGCCCCATTAACTCCAATACAAGCTCAGAGGCTGACTTCCTGAGAAAAGCTGAAGTATTTCCTGTTTTTAACTTAAAGCAAAGTTTCCACAGTTCTAAAAACACCAAAATGATATATAAACATAAACATAAACATACTGTAAACTCCCTCCTTGAACTTAGTTTAAAGGAGTTGAAGTCTGTTTTTTGTTACAGTATTTTCAGCAATTTAACCATTTTTGGACATTCAATCTTTAAAAGACACAATTTTCTGCTCTGCAAATTTGGTCATACATTTCCCCAAATCTCCTGATCTTCCAGTGAATTGCAGCTGACAGCAACTCTTCCAACTCTTCAACAGTTTTCACTTAAACATGCAGACAGACCTGCTCCAAGTTTCACTTTCACCTGACATACCAACAATCAGGTACAGTGTGGTATTAGATGACCTCACTCACATGATCTGTTCTGTCTGTCTGTCTGTCTGTCTGTCTGTCTGTCTGTCTGTCTGTCTGTCTGTCTGTTCCAGTCTTTGCTTTATTTGCAAAGACCCGGACACTGTATAGACCAAACTAACAGGAACATTTAATTCTTGAAGTGAAAGTGAAACACAGAACTTGATTAACTGGTTACTTCCCTTGTTCTTTAATTATTAATGATTTGGGATATTGGTCTCGAATTGGTTGAGTCATCTGATTGGCTGATTACAGATATTTCTGTGTTGCATTTTTGGAGACACGTCAAGTCTGAAAACACCCACACACATAGAAACAGTATATATATTTTATATGAAAACTGTAAAATCTTTTGTGGATTAGCATTATCTACATATAAAACAAAAAATATTTCTGTGTGCATCGGTGGTATTATTATTATCTTCTTTTTGCTGCTGCATAACCAGCAAATTCTTCTTTTAAATGCACATATTGTGATGTAAAATATACTTGTGCTTTATTATAGGGTGGTTAATCAAATCTCTTATTCCCAGTGTGCTATTTACAGTATGTATTTACTGTATGAATCATGCATCAGCTGCTATAACACATACTCTAATTTAGACCCTAAGGATTCGCTGTAGCATTACAGTAATACAAAAGAGCATTACAATGCAGCACAACCACAGAGACAAACTACAGTACTTCCAACTGTCCAAATAGTTTTTATAGATCTTTTTTCTGAACTGACTGACAGGAAGCTGATTGGCCAACACAGATCATAATGTCATCATATGTTTTTGAATGAGGACCAGGCTCCACTCACTGCTCTCTTTCAGACAGATTTTGTTTTTTGGGGGAAGTGAGCTCACTAGAATAAATGAGGAGGCTGCATTTCCCCACACTGTGCTGCTGCCAGTCTGAGAGCTGCTTCATGGTGGATTTTACCCCTATAGACAGTATAATGCCCCTCAGGATGGAGCTGCACCACCACCTGCCCTCACCTGAGCTCAGCATATGTATTTAGTTTCGTCAGCCCACAGCTGGATGTTTAAGAAACACATTAATTGAATAAATAAAAGTCCATGTTGCCAGAGACTGTGACAGTTTCAGAGTTTTACAGACCATAATGAAGCGTCTGTGGAGCCAAGAAACAGACACATACTGTGTTTGAACAGTGAAACCTGACACCGTGTTCAATATTGTGGCGTGCTGCAGTTATCAGCTTATCAGACACACACACACACACTAGCACACACTCACCTGGCAGAGTGGGCAGGATGCAGGTGTTGGGACCGGGTCTCTCTGGGTCTTCAGGAGAGTATCTGGACTCCAGGATCTGGTGGAGGTTGAAAAACTCTCTGTACCTCCGGTAGATCAGATACTTGCTCCCTCCTTTAGTCCGCACCTCAATCACAAACCTCTGAAAAAGAAAAAAGGGGGGGAAACAGAGACGTGAATGAGAGACGGGTTTTGTACTTAATCTTATCGGTGCAAACCAGAGAGTCAAGTTTTTACTTTTTTAAACTTTGTGGTAAACTTTTAAAACTCACAAAGTAGTCGATGAAGCCTTTCTTCTCCTCGATGTCAGCGACGGTGGCGCTGATCGGGACGTTGTGAGGCAGCTGGTCAAAGTCACTGAGCAACAGAAACACGACTTTAATCAACGTATTGCTGCTGGAAAATCACATTTCAGTTTATTCACTGACTCAATCCTGACATTACTGTTTTAAATATCCTAATGTATAAAACACGGTTTCAGTCAGATCAGCTAGAGCCTGGCCTGAGGTGACTTCTTATTTTGGATATTTTGACTTTTTCTTGTTTTGTCTGTGCAGACTGTAATACTGTGAGTGTGTGGTGTCCATGACAGCAGCACAACAAACATTATACATCCTCATTTGTTTTATAAAAAGCACCACTGTGCAACACATCTGCCTCAGGTTTCATTACCCTGTTGGTATTTCAGGTGCATTGATCAAAGAAAAGATGAAGTGAGATTAAACCTAATAATAATCTGATGCTCTAAAGCCATTTTTCTAACTGCATTGATGATTCATAGCCACTTAAATGAATAGCCTAAATAAAAACTTAGGCTACAGTATTTACAGGTGCAGAGGTGTAGAGTTAAACTTTACACTTTGACAGTCAGCCCGTCAATCACTCACCTTTCGCTCCGTAACTGCTGCGGCAGCGACATGTTGTTCCTCACGGAGCTCAGACAAACCGGAGAAAGTTTGGGAGTAAAAGTTGAAGGTGAAAAGCAAAGCGGAGAAAAAGCTGCTGCTGCTGCTTCGTTTCCTCCCTGAGGCGTTAGCGGACACTGGACCTGGACTGACTGTCTCTACCGCAGGATGAGACTGAGCGACTGCGGCCGGAGCAGCTCGGAGGCGCAACACGGTGCGGAAACAGACAACAGGAAGCGAAAGTTACCCAGAGAGAAAGAGAGAGAGGATCATGGTGCGTTCACTTGCATGCCGAGGTTGGAGGGTAAGGGCGGGGGGAAAGATGTTTTGAATGTGGAACATGTTGGAGACACGTGGGAGGGACAGACAGGTGATGAGATGTTCAGTAGGCCCAATGATGACGGTTCAGTTCATCCTTATCTCAAAACGTCATCCAAATTTACTCCAAACAAAACAAACACTTTTTTTCTTTCCTTTTTTTTTCATAATCTGAAATGACCGACAGCTCCGGGCACAGCGCCCCCTACTGCTTTATATGAAGCTGCAACTTCGGAGGCTGAAAACTAGTAAACCAACAAAAAAAACCTGCACTTCTTCCAATGACCAGATGGTGTCTCCAAAACCCAGTAGACGCCGATGTTAACGAAATGTTTACTTGGTTCAAAAGATGGTTATTGGTCTCTACAGCCAATTTCCTCTTTTATGACAACTTTATACAACTCATTTGTTATATTCAGTGAGTGTGTTAGCCAGGAGTTTGTCAGTGTCAGGTAGGAAGAGGGTGACGTGACATTGCAGAGGCTACGTCCATCTTATCTTAGTTAGATTCATGATTTGGATTAACATTATTCTTCCTCAACAGTTACCTTTGTCATGGTTACATTTACTTTACTTTATTAGGATATTCTCCATTAGCACCCGCAGGAGCATTCAGCTATTCTTCCTGAGGTCCTGGGGTCCACTTGCAGATGTGGCAAGGTGAAGAACGTGGTTCAGTGTTGCCAACTTGCAGACATTTCTCATGATCAACTAAAGACCACCACTGTCCCTCTTAAAGACCCTCTTAGCGGGGTTTTTTGTCAAAAGTGTCACTAGCAGCAAATCTAGCAATTTTTTCCAGTGTTGTCACAAATGCAACGACATCATGATGACATTATTTAGCAACTTCTAGCGACTTTTAGGACAGCCAATCGCGACTTTACTTCCTGAGGAGTTGGCAACACTGGAACCCTCATCGGTAACAGAAACAACGTAAACCTCCAATTCCTGACCTGAAGTTTGTCTTCATAGATCTACACTGGATTCAACCTAACCAAACTCGCTGCAGAGATTCATGAATCATGGACTCGTTTTTTTTTTTTTCTTCTTTTTTTTTTACAATCTTCCATTTTCTGCACAAACACAGAAAAGGAGCTTTAATTCCAGGAACAGTGCACCACAGGCCAAAGTGATCATATTTAAATTTTGTGCCGTGATGTGGATGAACTGAACCTTTAAATTTCTTGTTGTGCAACTATCATTCAGCACAATTACACAACATTATTGCATCGTCTGGTCTCTGTTGTTTACACTACACGTGGCTTCCTTTGTTTACATGCCGTGCAGATGTAACAGAAGCAGCATGTGGCTTCATTAGAGTAACGGTACCAAAGAGGAACCACTTTGTAGCTCATGAATAGTCATGCACTTCTTCTCGGTGCTGCTGATGCATCCAGGTGCTTGAGAGGAGTTGTGAGTTTTATTCAGGATGTGTCTCTGAGTTTTTAAAAGCGGATTTTAGAAATCGAAGCCAGTGGGTCTCATCGTGCCTCCAGACCCCCTCAGCATTTCTAAACAAGTTTTTTTTTCTTTTTTCAATGTTTTATTCATGAGTTCACGGTTTAACAGTCAAACTTCCTCCAGAGTGCGTGCACACAAACCAGTGATGCCGCACGAACCGTCATAAACATCAATAATAAAACCACCGCAACCTTAATTTGTGATGTGATCAGACAAGATGATTGTTTATTATAGACACTTATCACGATTGAGATATTTCCATTAGAGTCCTTTGTTCATTATCATTCATCAACAAACACAACTCACCTGACAACATTGTTGATTGTTGAGTCGATAATAGAGTAAGGTCGGCTACAAAGGAACTATATAAGCTTTGTTAGTTATGTATGTGTCTTTGTAGTATACGGTATGATACCACACATTAGGGCCACTTCATCTTCTTAAAGGGATAGTTCAACATTTTGGCAAACTGGCCCATTGCCATAATCCCTATAGTTTTAGCAGTAGGTTCGTTACCTTTAATTTTCAGTGCAAGCTATTTTTAGAACGTCGGAGCAGAGCCGCTAGCTGCTCAGAGCTACGCTACGTAGGCTAATGGGATTTCTTGGTTTCCCTCATCAAACTCGTCAAATACACAATCCAACAACTCCAAAATGCTCTGGTGGACAAGTTGTGACCTGCACATTCACCACGCTATGAGATAACAACAGAACATTACGAGACAGAGTTGTTTTCGAGGCAAATACAGAGACTGCTTGCCAGAAAACTGCCCCTGACAGGAACGTGCGTCAGCTGTTTTGCAGGAATTTACCTTGAAATCCCATGAGCCTCCGTAGCGTAGCTCTGAGCAGCTCGCGGCTCTGCTTCGCCATTCTAAAAATAGCTTGCACTGACAAATAAAGATAACGAACCTACTGCTATTATGGCAATGGGCCAATTTGCCAAAATGTTGAATCTAAAACACAGATAGGCTAAATGATTGCTGGATTACTTATTTTCGTAAGACACCATCACTCAACTGTTATGGTTGTAGGTTGTTTATGTTGTAGTGGAGACGGTGCAGTTGAACTACAGTATGTGGCAGATTTACTGTCAGCTTATCAGGATCAATAACAACTTCACACTCGAACCTGTGAGATTCTTTAGCTTCTATGTTTGAGCAGCTAAAACCGTCCTCCAGCTCCACTCCTAGTGCCTGTCGTCCTGTGTGGTACTTTGACACTTTTAGATGTGTCAACTTTTTCTTTTCCACTTCTCGGCATGGTCATGTGTGAACGCAGCGACTTGACGAAAACCGCTAAATCTGGGTCATCATCTGAGACCTGCAGTGGAGAACATAAAAAGCTGGATGTGTTTCTCACTCAGTCTTTTCATCTCTGTTTAACTCAGTAACTGTGAGAACCTGTAGCCACAGGGAGCAGATCACAGCTGCAACACTGAGGTTAGTATTTACTGATGTTTTGGGCTGTGAACACAACATTTATGGACTTTTTCTTTAGAAAGTTATTATTCCATTAACATTTATTTTGTATTTGTTTATTAGTCAACCCAACAATTGCTCATTCTCCTCAACTCCTGAGGCCAATATCAGGCTCGTTATCTGCTAAATTGTCGCTGTATTCACCAGCAGCCAATCTGTGACTGCCGGGTCAGCTTTATCAGGGCTTTGTTTTCTCTTTGTTTCTCTTTTGTTGAACCCTGCTGCTACGAGTTAATAAGAACAGATAAGAGCTGATAAGATTGTTTTTATTAATCTGATAAATCCGGTTCTGTCATACAGTATCAGGTGAAAAGAAAAGATAAAGAGAATAAGGGTGCATTATTATTCATCAATACATTTATACTAAACTAATGCATTCACCTGCACATTATGGAGTTTGTGACTGGGGAGCTTGATGACGACTTTATGCTTTAAAGAGGCTGTTTGAAAGTTTTCTCTGCTGTTGAATGTTGTTTCCTGGAGCAGGTGGTGGTGATTGTCACTTATCAAAAACTCTGGTCATTAACAAGAGGGAATATTATGTCTTCTGAGAAGCGTATACTGTATGACTTGAAACAATATAAGCTATAAACAGGTTTGATCATTTGATTGCAACTGTAATACTGTAGTACTGTTTACTTAATACTCGCTTCTTTCTGTTACTCTGAAACCATGAAGAGCTCTAATGGTTTTACTGAAATAATGAATTAAAGGGTAGGCATTTATAAGCTGGATAGCTTCAGCCTACACCTTTTCGATCTATTTATGAACTAGTTGAACTAAGAAATGCTCGACAACAATTTGTGCACAAGATCAAATAAACAAACTACTACTTCAGGCCAGATCTGAAGTGAGTCGCTATTGGAAAGCTGCAAGCAGGCCGAGGCTAGCTGGTTAGCATGCTAGCTTCAAAAGAGGTTTGTGTTTGCTGTTTGTGAGTGTATAGGAACACCGTTTGAGTCTGAACTCACAGCTTTTGTTCTCTGGACAGGTAGGGAAAGGTCTGTTAATGGTAACGGCGCTGTGCAGTATAATAGCAAAACTAACAAATGGCACCTTTAAGCTGCGTTCAGGAGATAATCTTTCTCCATCGCCTATTCCATCAACGTCACTTCTTTTCTCGCAGCTCACGCTTTCCTCCTCTGCTCTTCACTGCTTATCTTCACTTGAAGAAGAAAGAGCACATTCTCCAGATCAATAGCCTTACAGTACACACCCACAAACACACACACACACACACACCCTCACGCAAACACGTCATGACTCAGTGTTGACCTGTCGACCTTTGTTTGCAGTTGATATTCATGAATTAATGCAGATGACGGCTGAGGCGATGAAATCTGAGGTGATTAAATTTTGCAACACTAGATGTCAGCAAAGGAGTTGCTGTGTCGGAGGTGTGTGTGTTTGTGTGTGTAATAGTGTGTGTGTGAGAGAGAGACAGAGAGAATGAGTTATAGTCTGATCTGAAAGGTTTCTTCACATGCTCATATTTCACTAATTGTGATTATAATACCTAATCAATCACCGATCCCAGGCTCTGTCGTGGTGGCGACAGCTCTGCACGGCTGCCCGGTGTTTGCTGTGTAACTACAGCAGCTGCATCACTGCACCAGCGACTCTGCACACAGACGGACACAGAGCTGAGAGTCAAAGAGAAAACAGCAGTTACACGCTTCGCTAAGTCAGACGAGGTTGTTTTGTGTGTTCGCCGTGATTCAGCCATGACCGTTTTCACCGGGATGAAAGCGAGCTGTCGTGACTTTAAGAGCAAATTATTATGGAGGCAAATATATGAAGAGATAGAAAAAACAAAGAGGTGGTGAGAGTTAAAACTGTGTTGAAAATGTACTTGTTTGTTATGTAAAGACGGAGGAAGAGCGTGTCAGCAGCTGTTTGTGTAAGAAAAAGACAAACAAAGAGTCCAATAGAGTGTGACGGTGCATAGAGGAGCGTGTGTAAGTGTGTGTGTGTCTGTGTGTGTGTGTAGCACATATTGACTCCATATCTATTTTCATGCAGCCTGAGATGAATCCTTTGAAACGCTGCTCGTATAACAGACCATCGCCAGCCATGAATTGCAGAAACATTTTTTCAAGGGTGTATTTATCTTCAAGGTCAGGCCAGCTGCTGGAGTCCAGTGTACTCGCATGTGTGTGCGTGTGTGTGTGTGTGTAACAGAGTGAATTCATGGATTGCCAATGTGTATACGTAACCGTGTACTGCATCTGTGATTGTACGCAGCTGATTGCGTGTTAGCCTTGGGATAAATGTTTGTGACAGCAGAACACTGTAAAAAAAAAAAAAAGAAAAGTGAAATTGAATCAGCCTCAGTTGACGGACAAAGAAGCATCGACACGCACGCGCATACAACGTCCACACGCACAGAAACATAATCAGCGCGACTGACAGAACGTCAAGACAAACACGCGGCTCGTGTTTGCCGTGTTGATGACGACGGATGGTTGCCGTAGCGACAGCACAGAAAACAGAGATTGTTTAAATACAACAAGGGACTTTACGGTGAAATATTCGATAACTTTAAATGTCAGTTTGTTAAAAAAAACAAACTTTTGGTGCAGTGAAAAAGTTTGTTTTTTTTACCTGAAATCTGAAAAATGAAATAAATGAATACAACTCAAAGCTCCTCGCCATATTAAACCGACTACAGTGAGTTAAAATGTCAGTGTCACCATCTGTTGTTCACAGTGGCAGCTTTTTTTGCACTTGGGCACTTTTAATGCTTTGTGCATCTCAAGTTTGTGTGTTTGTATTTAATTTTTTGGCAAAAGAGCCATTCAGGCCTAACACGTTTTTTAACTTTCAACTAATGTGTGTGTGTGTGTGTTTTATGTCATAATTGTTTATATGCTGATACTGAATGTTTGAATTTCTCTCAGGATCAACAAGCAATCAATTTTGAATCAAATCAAACTGAATCAAATCAAATCTTTCCTGATCAATCCAACCTAATCCAATCTAACTTTATCGATCTAATAATCTAATATAACCTAACCCTAAAATAATCTAGTCTAATCTAATCTAGTCTAACCCAACCTAATCTAACGTTATCAATTTTGTCAATCTAATTGGATAATCTGATATAATATAATATAATCTGTGATTCAAAGAATTATTACACACTGCTAGCCTCTACAGTACATCTACATATTTACTGTATCCGTTTAAAGTGGATGAAATCCAGTCAAAGTTTGGTGAAGTTTTTTATTATTTATTATTTCTTAACGGGCCACATGATGTCATTTAATCAGTCTCAGACTTTATGACCTCACTGTGTATCACCTCATGTGACCCCTTGTTCAGACGGTGCCAAGAAGCCTCTTTAATTAAGGAGGCTTTAACACTGTGAGATCAATTCACCTCTGTCTATAAACACAAATTACCAGAGTAATAAAATGTGATTTAAGTAGTTTGGCTGCACCTTCAGCGGGAAATAATGTAATTTCTGTATTATATATCATAGTTAAAGTTTCATTATTGTTTAGGATAGAGGTTATAACTGCAGCTCGTACCAGTGTTAAGTTTATAAACTGATTTTAAGAGCTCACACTGCAAACTAATCAACCAGCAGCAGCAGCACGACTAACTGGAACCTACCGGGGAAACGTGGAGGATCTGGAGTCTCATTATTTAACAGGTTGGCTGCAGCTCAGGCCAAACTCCAAACAACAAACTTGGAGCTTTCCTTTAAAAAACTCAGCATCTCCCACACACTCCCACACACAGCAGCCGTAAAATTAGCACTGAATATACTGTACCACCGCCTGAACCGCAGCAGCAGGCGGCACATTTGGCAAACACAGGGGCTTCCTTCTCCCACTCTACTGTACAAACCGGTCTGAACCGGACGATCAAGTGACTTCAGGTCCAAATCCACGAAGACTATTCCTGTTCCTCAAGAACAAGGAACAAGGAAGTTGTCATGTGATTTCTGTTACAAATATTACTACATCAGTTATAGAAAAACTAATTTAGTTATAGAAAAACTAACTTTTCTAATTACTCACCAGCAAAAGTACGTAGGAGTTGGGGTAACAGTTCATAATAATTACCTCTAATAAGCATTATTATGTATTTAAAGCATCCTTCCTATTATTATGTATTTAAAGCATCCTTTAACATTAGTTAAATCCTTCCTACTGTTACATGTCTAACTCGACATTAATATTTTAAAACAACATGTATGTCATTAAATAAATGATGTATTCTGCATTAATAAATTAACTATTATATTATATACAAACCAGTTATTCATCAGGTGTCAGAGGTTTGTGAGATCATTCATAAAACATAAGTAAATTATTACTACTTTGTACTGATGTCGGAGGAACGCTTTATAAATGATGAATTAAGTGTTATATAATATATATCAAATGCTTTATAATAGGAAAAAGTAGTTTGATGGTGCTTGTACAGATGTGATAAAATGAAAAAAAAAGGCAAAAATAAAAGATGAAACAAAAACAAGAACAAACCCAGCAATAGTAATGTCTTTACATCAATAAGTCACAATCTGGAAAGGCCAATATAAAACAAATAAAACACAAAATGGTAACACTTTATATTAAGTACACACTATTAAGCATTAGTTGGGCATTAACAAATACTGAATTCTTCATTTATAAGGCATGAATACTCATTAGTATATAGTTTATAAATACAGGTGGTTCTTGTCAGTGATGAGTAAAACATTTTCTGCTCTGTTATAAACTACATACTAATGAGTATTCATGCATTATAAATGAAGAATTCAGCATTTCATGCTTAACTATAAGTTGTTACCCAATATGAAAATATGAAATAGCTGCACTAAGTCGTTGCCTGAAGGGTTTTAAAATTGGTCAGTGTTGGTTAACCTGAGGTCCAGCTGGGCTGCTCCACAGTCTGGAGACGTTAACGGCAAAGTGTGTTTATATCAGGATGTAATAGTGTTAAAACAATAAAGTGTGCAGCTCTATTAAAGCTTTACATCAAACATCTTCAATCTGATTATCTGTGTCTGTATTAGATTAGTCAACCGACGACTCATTTCTGAACATAGTTCACCTGTGTCTAAAGTTGGTGAGTTAAGAGACTGACCTTGAGATTGTGAACATACAGTATATATGTATATGTTATTATTATATTATATAGGTACCACCTTCTAAGGTCAGTGAGTCCTGTTCAAACTGTTTTCCTCTGAGCCTCCTGTCAGTCACTGGGTTGTCCTGTGTTTATTTTTACGGCTTATCTGCTAATCTTCGGATACCCCTGTGATATTAATACTAGGCTCACGCACACACACACACACACAGCTGTGGCTCGTAGATACCCCCTGCCATAACCTAATGCCCCACATGTTGCTGAGCTGCCAGTGGGTCATTAAAACCAAACTCAATCCGTCTCTCTCTCTTTGTCTGTCACTGTCTTCTCACTTTCAGTTTTCCAGGAGCAGTAAGATCATATTTATCTTCATGTACAGTACAAGATGCATTGATTTACTCATCTATTTTTATTTCCATGTCAGAGGTTACGGATATTTACTTCATTTAAAAGTGTTTATGGCTGCAGCATTAAAAGATAAAATATGTATGAGCCGCCCTGTAACAGCTCTCTTTGCTTATGTTCATCTCCCCGATGTTAATAACAGAGTTGGTTCACGACCCTGTTAATGTTTCTGCCTGTTTCCAGTCACGTCTCCATTAAACCATCCATGTGTGTTTCTGCATCTTCCTCCCTCGACCAGCTCTCCTCTTTCCTACCCTTCCCACCTCCCTCCATCCCATCCTCCCTCATCGTCCTACAATGCTGGAAAGTGCTGAAGAGGGGTAATTCAATAGAGAGCAGAAAGCTAAGTCAGACTGAGGGCAGGGCACAGTGAGAACAGAGGGTCAGCACAGGGCATAAACAGACCAAGACAGGCATTTTAGTTTTTTGGTTTTTATGCAGGAAGCATTTGAAACAACAGCTCCAGACTGGCTGTGGTACTGTAGGTTCGCTGTCTCTGGGAGACTGCAGGAAGGTAACAGAAGAAGTAGGTTTGGTCAAATGTCTCTGTTTTACTGATTTCCAAAGGGTTACACCTGGTTTTATCACAACACACTTTGACTATTGTAGTGTCCTAAAACGCTGCAACTCGCCTCCTTTATTGGAACCTGTAAACGAGGCCGCATCTGTCCCGTTTCCTTCCTCCGTCCTCGTTCAGTGACTTCCTGAATATTTCTGAACTAATTTTAAGTTTTTATTGTTTGTTATTGAGACTCTTAATGTGTTAGCACCATCTGAAGCTGGGGACACTCTGCGCGGTTGTTACCGATTTAGAAAAAGACTTGGAGTTCACACCGACCGACTGGCTTCAGCAGATTTTTATGACGGCCGGGGATCACTCACACTAAATGACTGCGCCAGATGATGAGGGATCAGGGACGACATGATGAGTCAAACTCAACCGAAGCCAACTGAACGCACCAAACTCTCGTGGGAGTGACAGTTTCAGGAGTGTAGACACGTGTACTCATTTGCAGTTGGTTGAGTTAACATGCAACTTCCACTTCATCAGCCTCCTGCCAACGACGTACAGCGGCTAAAACCACCTGCTAACTAAGTGATTCCACCTGTTGCTAGGCAAAGAGAAAACAAACATGGACGCTTGCAGTGAGAAATCCATTTAAGGGACAACGAGGAGTTTCGGAAAGTGTTTTCACACTACATTTCCCATAAGCCTCCGCGTGCACTGTGAAATTCTTGGACCGGTGCAAGACATTTGCCAAGAATGTTTTCATTAATCAAGAACGAAAGTTGGAGGTTGGAAGACGATCAGATGCCATCGTAGTTCCGACCATAATCAGCGATCCAGTGGTGTTATTTCCATGACCCACCACCGGGCGGCGTCCACAAAATGGAAACAAAGAAATGCTGGGCGAGTCGACCACTAAATAATAATATCAAAACAACTATAAAGATAAAACAATATATTTATCGAAAATGGACCCATTAACAAGTGGATAACGTAGATTCATCCATATTAATATGAGACTCTTTTATAACCAAAACCAAACTCCTCTGGGTCGCTTTAAAAAGAAAAAAATGGGTATAGATCAAGTTGTGGAGTCGATGTCGCCTTCTGATGGCATTTCCCTCCACCTGTTGGCGACATGTGCTTGTGGTTGGGTCTGTAGCCTCCACGCCACCAGAGTCGGCTCAAAAAATTACTGCGTCTGAAGTTGGACGGCATCTGTTCGCCACTAGTCTGGCCTACCGGAAGTGCTTAAAGCCTCTGATTCAAACATGTTTGAAGTCCCCCCGGAAAAGGGAAACATCAACAAACAACAACAGGAACAGAACCGTGGATCTATCATACATCTGTGTCTTGAATTGAACAGAAGATGAAATCTGTTCGTTAAACCACAAAAGAATAAACATTTGATTTCTACACCGCGGACCGAAATCCAGTTTCAATATTTTGCAACGCGTCCCCAACTCACGGCGTTGCTACTGGCGCCGACCAAGGCGATTGTGATTGGTTGAAAAAATTCCAAACGGCCGGAGCGTTTTTTTCTCTTATCGCAGAATCATAGGCGGAGCAGCCAGACTCTCCTTCTTCTTTGGAGGAGAGTCTGGCGAGCGAGACTAGTTCGCCACTAACAGATTTCTGCGCCATCTTGCCACGCCGACTGTCCCCAACTCATGCTGACTGGTGCAGACTAGGCCTGACTGTGAATTGTGGGTAAAATCATGTAGTGTGTCTCCAGCTTCATGTTGCTCACGTTTTATACACAAATGTTGGTTTTAACCCTCCTGTTGTCCTTCTGGGTAAAATTGACCCAATCTGTTCCCTTCCTTCTTTCCACAATCATTTTTCCATTCCTTCCTTCCTTTCCTCCCGTCGCCCATCCTTCTGCTTCCTTCCTTGACTTAATCTGTCCCTTTCCTCCATTTTTCTTTCCTTTCTTTTTCCTTTCCTGCCATCCTTCTTTCCTTCGTTCCCTTCATCCTTACTTCTTCTTCCTTCCTCTTTTGATCTAATTGGCCCAATCTGTTGCCTCCTTACATCTTTCTTTCCTTCCTTTTTCCCTTCCTTCCTTCGTGCTTCCTGCCTTCCTTCTTTCCCTTCGTCCTTCCTTCCTTCCTTCCTTCCTTCCTTCCTTCCTTCATTCCTCCTGTTTTTAATCTTCGTCCTTCCTTCCTTCCTTCCTTCCTTCCTTCTTTCCTTCCTCCTGTTTTTAATCTTTGTCCTTCCTTCCTTCCTTTTTTCCCTTTGTCCTTCCTTCCTTCCTTCTTTATTTCCCTTCGTCCTTCCTCCTTTGACCCAGGAGGACAACAGCAGGGTTTTAAACATAACTTTTACATTAAAAGATAACGTTTTCAACTTAAACTAAACCACAGAGGCGTCGCCTCAGGAAATATTTGACACTGACAAACTGTTTTGTGTTTCCACTGTGACGACTTGTTGTTGTTATGAGAGTCTGAGTGGAGCCAGTGTTGACAACATTAGCAGGTTTCTGAAAGGTTTTTATAGTTGAATGGTTGGCAGTCGACGTGTCAGTAATAAACAGGTAACAGGCCATCAGATGAATGTGCTGTAGGATATTTCAAAGCTCCATTGTATAGAATGAATGCGATACAGACGAACTGTTTGACTTTGAATTGCGGTGTCTGAAATCTTTAGGTCTTTAGGTTAAAAACATAAAAAGCAGAGACAGACGGCTTTAACTCAAAGGTATTGAATAACAAACGGTGTTCAAACAAGTCTGCTTTGACCTCATGACCTTTTTGTTTAACCTGCTCCAGGCCTGTGAAGAGCTCTAGTGGCTTTTCCTTTGTCTCTCATGCATGCACCTATCTATCATAAGTAATTCATCTCCCGGCCTTGGATAACCAGGAGGAAGATGATTCACTACATCACTTAACACGATAAGCAACAGAAAGAGAGGGGGAGTCAAACAGAGACACACAGGCTGCCGGGGATTCACAGCACGGAGATTAATAGGTGATAAAGATGGAGGCAGGGGGACGATACGGAGGCAGAGGACAGGGAGCGAATTTGTAGATTTGGAGAACGGGGGGAAGGAGACATGAAGAAGGAGTGAGGAAGAGGGTGAGATGAAAGGAGAGATACAGACAGAGAGGAAGTTACAAGTGGAGGTCGTCTGGGGTGAAACAGAGAGAGAAGTGGGTTCACACGAGGTCCAGGACAGAAAGCGTCGTCTCGCAAGTTCAAGTTCAGAATAAATAAATAAATAAATAAAAATAAAGAGTTTTCTTCAAGATGGACTGAAGTGGAAGTTCAGTTTAAGTTTGATCATGTGTGTGTCAGAAGGATTTTAGTGAATGTGTTTCTTGTGAGTTACAAAATGTAACACTTTATAATAAGTACACACTATTAACCATTAGTTAAGCATTAATAAATACTGAATTCTTCATTTATAACGCATGAATACTCATTAGTATGTAGTTTATAAATACTGTTATCAATGATGAGTAAAACACAAAACTGTGTTTATAAACTACATACTAATGAGTATTCATGTGTTATAAATGGTTTAAAGTGTTGATGAGGGGTGAAAACAGGAATCAAACAAAGGCCTCTAACGTTAAAGCTCCAGCCTGACCATGATGACTAAATGAACATATAACTTAAAGGTCCAGTGTGTAATAATTGGCAAAGTTTGCAGGAAAAATCTGAATATGTACTCCGCATGAATATATTTGTATAATTGCTGTGTAAAATAAAGTTTGTTTGGCTTTCGTATTTCGTATCATAATTCTTCTTTTACTGTATATAGCAAGGGTCTTGCTTTAGAGAGCGTCGCCATCTTGCACTGGCATGTACTTTGTACGGCAGCCCGGAAACGGAAAATCCAGCCAGCCAGAGAGCGCGTTTCAAGAGTTTTACATTCATAAATAAACCAACGAAGAAGAAGGCGGAAGGAAAGAAGAATACGTAGGAAACAGCAGACATGATTTAAGATGAAATGAAAATGATTTAGATCTTCACCTCATTGCTCCATGCTCCTCATGTTTTTTTGTCCTCGGAGGCCACCGTCCCTTTGCCGATGGGAGGGGTGAGCGCTGCAAACTATAATCAGAACGCTAGAAATCACGGTTTTACACACTGGACCTTTCAGACTAAAACAAAGTATTTATAAATTTGATAAACAGTTGATAGATATAATCAAAATGACAAAGAAAGTGTTAAAACCAGTCAAATGTGAGTCTGTTGTTTACAAAACTGGACCAGTACAGTATATACTGTACAGCGGATTTAACCAAACACAGCCGTTGCATGAAAACAATGTGATGAAAGACGCAAAAACACACACTTTTTCCCTTCTATTCGTCAAGATGGTTGTTGAACAACTGGGACAAAATAAAGTTTGTGAGGCTTCATGAGGATCCACAGAATAAACCCAAGCAGACAGAAATCAAAAGAACAGATGTGCGTAAAAACAAAAAAGAAGGAGAAGAAGAAGCGGGTGGAGATAAGGACTGAGGGCAGTTACACACACACACACACACACACACACACACACGGACACACACACAGTGGTTTTATTAATAGGCCTGTGTGTGATTCGTTAGCGCTGCAGAGAAAGCGATCACACTCCTGGGCCAGCGGCGTGTGCGTCATGTCTTGACAACACCCTCCACTACCTTTCTCAAAATAGAGAGGAGGGGTAAATGGGGCTAAGTGTGTGTGTGTGTGTGTGTGTTTTTGGAAGCGGCTATAAAAGTGTTATTGTGTGTCCTTCCCTGCACATCTTACCTCCATCTCCACTCTCTCTCCTCCATCACTCCTCTCCTGTCCTCTCCTCTCTGTCCTCCCCGGTGTATTCATCCACCCCTTCGCTCAGGTAAGACTGAAAGACACATTGAATGTTGTAGCAGAGAATAGTCGTTTAAAACACGCACACAGAAAGCGACAACATCCCTCAGGCTCTTTGGTCAATGACGAGAATGATTTCGAGGCCGCTGTGAACACAGAAATGAAACACTGTGGTTTCAGAGCTGAATGGGCGACTCATTGAAATACACTGGTAAGTTACATAAATATTTAAACCAGAGAGGATCATGGGTATTATTAATTCAACCAGGATTATAATCAAAAAGAACGGCTTGAATAACATGAATAATACTAACTACACTTGGAGTTATATTTACTTCCCAATAAACCTTGAGCTTAAAAAGTTAACATGAACACTTCCAAAGTTATCAGGAGTGGAGGTCAGATCGTTCCGGTGTTACTTTATAATTGTTTTTCATTTCTTCTTCTTTCTTTTTGTGTGTGACTATTTTATTTTATGCCTCTTTAAGTTTGTTTGTTTGTTTTGCTGCTGCTTTTGGAGGCTATTTCTTACGTTCTCTGTGTGTTGTGGTTTGTTACCTCCTCCTCATTGGTTTTATCGGCTCTTCCATAAGATGCGCTGGAATAAAAGGAGTAGCAGGTGTTGCTCTAATGGACTATTTTCTTGGCTCTGAAATAGGCATAATAAACGGTGTAAAGGAGACAGCAGCCCTGATTTTAAGTACAGTAGATAATCTTATATAGGCCTGCTACATGCTAAATGTTTTTTTTTTTTTGTTACTATTTTGACTGTACCCCACCATTTTGGAGGAAATGGTGCCCAGATGTTCAATGAGACTGTCTGTTTTAATAAAATATACTTTATAAATAATCCAGAGGCAGCGCCATGAGTCAGTGCTGCCTGCTCTATTAGCAGAAGCTCAATCTTTAACTCTCCTTTTTGTGCTAAAGGACATTATAACTTTCTGCTCTCAGATAGTGGTGGCTTACTCTTCAAAGTGTTAAACTCCTTCAGGGAAAAAAAAAGTTGACTGGAAGCGCAGCAGAACTGAAGCTACTTTATATTTTTCAGCGTTTAATACACAAACGTCAAGTGTTTATTTATAGAAACAGTAACAGGCAAAAGCCGACTTTCAATCTCCAGAGTCTGTCATTTGATGAATAGACGTGCTGCGATGATAAAATATAACGTCAGGTCACCGTCACAGCGGCTTTATTTACCCGCTGCAGGACAAGATAGTGGAGTTACTGTGTCTGCATTGTTGGGTCTTTACATTTTTGAATACAAGGAGTGAAAAGAAAGACATTCAGGGACTCTTTAGACGAAAGGCGACAGATTGAAGGTCGTCTACAAGTCTTTGATGCTGTGAAACGACTTGTGTGCTTTACATCAGGCTGGAGGTATGTTGTTGTTCACCATGCCAGCGATGGCTGAGATGCTTGATGTGACGCTGCCTGTGAGTTTTTACCACTATGTTAACAACACTGACAGGATATCAAAATCCAGGGACGCCTCGCCAGACACGTTTATGGTTAATGAATAGAAGGTTTAAATTACTGGTACAGTAGTCGTCTAAACAACCTGAAGGCGTCAGATGTCAGCGACATAAGGACGTCTATTTGTAAGACATTATCTCATGATGGAAAGAAACAGTTTGCACGTCCCAAGACATTTAGAAAAAAAACAAAACTAGAATCGCTAATTGGCTTTTGCTGCCAAAAGTCAGACACATAACAGGTGGAGAGAAAGTTGAGAAGGAGGAGATTAGAAAGAGAAGAATCTGATGGCTACTTATCTCACTCTCTTTCCTTTTTTCTTTTTTTAATGTCACATTATCCTTCAGCCGGGGTCGGGGAGGGTTCAGTGTTTCATTGGGGTCAAGACAGGTCAACAACCTTCTCATCATCGGGACACTGTGAGGCAGAGGAAACACAGAATCACCCATACACTCAGAGATATCAAACATATGGCCGCTCATCCCTTTCACACACAAACAGATTCTTCAAACATCTGTCCCGACAGCTTCACACATGTTTCCAGAGCTCTGAACGTGGAGCTGGGAGCCGTCAGCTCAGGTGTGACACCTACAGGCTGCTGCAGTGAACTGCAACCACAGGGACCTGCAGCTGCTAACACCTACCTACCTTTGGGGAAACATGACTTACTGTAGTTGATCTGAAACACTTTGTCTTTTGCAGATGTGGTTCAGTCTTTAAGGGATTAAATGTCTTGATATCTTGTATTAGCTGCATAATTGAGAATTGAGAGTGTACAGTAATTTGGTTAACGTGCAGTTCAATGGATAAAATGGACAAAATCAGGAAGATACATAACATACTATGAAAAATAGTATACATAAGTTATACATATGTGTATTATGAGTAATATTATGGTATTAGTGCTCATCTCTGTCTATTTTTAGTCAGACGTTTGCATTATTCATGAATCCAAATAAATCTGAGATATTTTAGGAGACAAAATCTTCACCATATTTTGGTGAAGTAGCATCGTATGTTGATTAGAAGACTTTAGTACTTAACTTGCGACATATGCTTCTTGCTGTGTGTTGTACATCAGTTCTCCTCTGTATCCCCAACACAGTGCCAGTGTCTTGCATATAAGAGCGATAGAAGAGTGATCACGATCCGCTGAGGCCATCTATTGAATATCTGAGTGCATTTCTCATTCAACCAGGTCCATCAGGGTCAAAATCCTCTTGGTGCGCATCTCTCTCTCTCTCTGTGTCTGTGTAATCTCCAACAAAGACAGTTCCTCCCCTCCACTCCTCAAGTGTCTCTGGGCCAGAACTTTAGTTTAAACAACCAACACACTCTCAAAACACATACAGCTCCACTCTCCACTCCCACCTCTGCTTTCACCTCCTTGAAATATAATGTTCTTTCATTTCTTACCGTGTACCTTTGATGTCCTCTCTGCCCCCTCCCTCCCTCTTTCCCTCTCTCTCTCTCTGTCTCTCCAGCTGACAAAATGCCGATGACAGATCTGTTGAAAGCTGAGGAGATCAAGAAAGCTCTTGATGCCTTCGCAGCAGGTCTGTAGCCGCTGTAGAGTCAACATGGGATAGAAATAAACAGACCTACAAATGTCCAGAAGTTAGATATATGGATACTGACAGTCAGTAAATCCACATAACAAAGAGTTACTGTAGACAAAGACTGAACTTTCTGTCTGTGCTTTTTCTGTTCTTCTTTTGAAGGGGAAACATTCGACCCTAAAAAGTTCTTTGAGATGGTGGGGATGAAGGCCATGTCAGCCGAAAACGTCAAGAAGGTCTTCCAGGTCCTGGACGTGGACGGGAGTGGATTCATAGAGGAGGAAGAGCTCAAGTGAGAGACTCACACACACACATAACAAACACCAGTCCACCACAGTCCTGTAGACTCCACAATGACTTTAAAGGGATAGTTCAACATTTTAGCAAATTGGCCCATTACCATAATCCCTATACTTTTAGCAGTAGGTTTGTTACCTTTGATTGTTTGCAATTGGTGCAAGCTATTTTTAGAACAGTGGAGCAGAGCCGCAAGCTGCTCAGAGTTACGCTACGGAGGCTCATGGGATTTCTTGATTTCCGTCATCAAACTCATCAAATACACAATCCAACAACTCCAAAATGCTCTGGTGGACAAGTTGTGACCTGCACATTCACCATGCTATGAGATAATAACAGAACGTTACCAGACAGAGTTGTTTTACAGGTAGATTTATGCAAAACAGCTGATGAGTGTTTCTGTCTGGGGCAGTTTTTCTGCAAGCAGTCTCAGCATTTACCTCTGTTATTATCTCATAGCGTGGTGAATGTGCAGGTCACAAATTGTCCATCAGAGCTTTTTGGAGTTGTTGGATTGTGTATTTGATGAGTTTGATGAGGGAAACCAAGAAATCCCATTAGCCTCCGTAGCATAGCTCTGAGCAGTTCGCTGCTCTGCTCCACCGTTCTAAAAATAGCTTGCACCGACAATTAAAGGTAACTATTAAAACTATAAGGATTATGGCAATGGGCCAATTTGCCAAAATGCTGAACTATCCCTTTAACATGACTGTAACACTATGTGCTTCTCTCAGGTTTGTACTGAAGGGCTTTTCCGAGGAAGGCAGAGATCTGACCGACGCTGAGACGAAAGCATTCCTTGAAGCAGCAGACAAAGATGGAGACGGCAAGATCGGCATCGACGGTGAGCGAAAGGAACGACACTGTGTATGGTAACTCATAAATATTAAATAAAGAGGAGAAGAAGAAGGTAGAAGGTGGTTTACTGTCGGTCCACACCTCCAGACATCCTGGATATCAGGTGATATGTGTGGGGAAGTGATATCAAAACTTTTATGATCTCTAGCAGGAAGAGAATGCTGCTGGTGTTTTTTGCTGCTAGCCTCTGACAATTATAATCAATACAGAATCAATAAGAGAATACGCATGCTGAAGCAAATAAGTTAGAACAATGCGATTTCAAAATAAAAGCTGGGATAAGTTTTACAGATCCCCCTAAATTAGTGTTGGTGTAGTAGGTATTCAAGGGAGTTTTAGATTTTAGACATTATGTTGTACTTTTGTAGTTGTCAGAAAACAAATAAAACAAGTTAGGGGCGACTTTTAAATGTGTACATACAGTAAGTGTGACTGGCTCTGAATAAAGTGCAGTATTTGTGAGTGTATGTTCATGATAATCAAACAAGTCTCTCAGCACCACGCTGTGACTCGTTCGTGTGTTTCTTTATCATTTTTGGTCATTTTTGGACTTCTTAAAGCAGAAAGAAGCACACGTTGCATTAATAACATAAACTTAAATGGTCAGGTGAACCAGTTCCTATATTGTGCAGCCGTCATTAATGTCATTACTTACACCGTCCTTAGTCAAAACGTGTGCTGGGCCATTGCTGAGCTCTGTGGAATAAAGTAAATCAGACTTTTGATTGGCTTCGTTAACACTTGACTGAATTTGTCTCATAATTTCTGCACTTTTTCATTTTCTTTTGCAGAGTTTGAGGCAATGGTGCATGAGTAGGGGATAGCTGAACACCCCCCCTCCCTCCTCTTCTTCTTCTTCTTCTTCCTCCTCCTCTTCCTTTTCCGTCCCTGCATTCATATTTTTGTAACTGCCACCTCCAAACTCCTCTCACCTCCCTCGGGACCCCAGGCGTCAGCACGGAGTCAGACCAGGCCTGCTCTCTACAAAACCACGACCAGACGGAGGCCGACAGGGAGCCACGGCGAGGAGAAACATAAAGGCATAACAGGCACCAAGTTTCATTTTTAAGTTTTCGTTTTTTTTATATATATATATATTTAATCGCTCATGCTGTATGGGTCTCAGAATCATTCTTTAATGATTTCATGAGGATAGTTTGTGGTCTCAAAACAGGTGGTGCTAGTGCTGTAGATGGTGTAGATGTTATGAAGACTTATTAAATCTTAATTTCCTTCCTCTGTGTATTTCAGGTTGTGCATTTTGTCTGATTGGTTTTACTTCTAGATGTTCACATATCAGTGCACTTTCCTCCCACTCCTCTTTCCTCCTCCACCTTCCCTTCCCTCGCTTCACCTCACCTCCTTCCCTCTATCCTCTCCTCCTCCACCACCTCCTCCTCCTCTTCACTCCCTGCCTCCGATCAGATGATGTAGTAAAAAAAAAAAAGATATGTAAGAAGAGCTGTGAAGAGAGAAAAGATCTGAGTAAGAAATGATAATAAATAAATAAAAAATGTTGAGTAATAACTGTCTCTTTACTTATTGTAACTCACAGCGGACACAAAACATGAAACAGCAGAGCACATAACATGTCAATCACAGAACAGTGTGGACGACCATGTGATAAACTGAGTCTTAAAGTTAAATACACTGTTGCCCATAAAGTTGGAATCATTTTATTTTCAGACACATTCCTCTTTTCATTATTCCTATTTCACCTGCATTGATTACATACCGAGTCCCATTTACCAGTTTTGAGAAAATATACACTTTATCAAACAAGAATAAAAGGTAACACTTTATAGCCTAATAAGTGCAGAATTCTTCATTTATAACACATGAATACTCAT
Source organism: Decapterus maruadsi (assembly GCA_030347415.2). Taxonomy (NCBI): domain Eukaryota; kingdom Metazoa; phylum Chordata; class Actinopteri; order Carangiformes; family Carangidae; genus Decapterus; species Decapterus maruadsi. Next base: position 6,981,838 of record CM064901.1, read on the forward strand.
TAGTATGTAGTTAATAAATACAGTTACTGCTTATCAATGAAGAGTAAAACACATATTTTACCCTGTTTATAAACTACATACTAATGAGTGTTTATGTGTTATAAATGATGAATTCAGTATTTCAGGCTTACTTATTATCAAGTGTTACAGAATAAAATACATTCATTTCATGAGAAAAGGCAAAAATATATAAGTTTTATTCCAATTTTATGGGCAACTGTATATGAAGGAGATCTATTTAATTGGGAATCAAATTGAACAGTGACACAAGTCAGACATGAAAAGACTGGATGGTTTATCTCTATGTTTAGCTCTGTCAAATAATAATAAACAATCTATGATCAAAAAAAAAATACTGTTGTGTTTACAAATGAGCACAGCATGAGAAGACATGTGAAAGCTTAAAAGAAAAAAAAATTAAACACCTGTTACAATCTGATTAAAGGAGAAGTTCAACATCTGGGGAAGATTTAGGAGATTTATGGAGGAGATTTGGATGAAAACATTGACACTATTCTCACGTCTGTGCAGTGGAGCCAACAGACAGGTAGCTTAGCTTATCTTAGCTCAGCTCAGCATAAAAACTAGAAGCAAGAGGAAACAGCTTGCACTTTACAGATGTAAGACACATTAAAAAAAAAGTAGCGAGAGAGCAAAGGGAGCTGTTTCCTTACATCCAGTCTTTATGCTAAGCTAACCAGCGCTAACTGTGTGTTGAGCAGACAGACTTGAAAGTCGTATTGATCCTCTTATCTAACTCTCAGCCACGGTGCGAATGAGCACATTTCTCAAAATGTCAAACTTTGATGTTTCATAAATTATTATAATTAAAACCTAAATAATGTACATAAAGTTGATGAAACAACTGTTTAAATTTATTTGGGTGTACCACTTTACTACTATTGGAAAAACACTGTACAAAATAAAAACTTCACCAAACCTTCTTCTGCCGTCACATTTAACAAGTTGTCATTGGATTCTCCAGAAACATAACTGTGCGTCCTGCCTGCACCACCTGATCTGGCAGCCTCAGTTACAAGCCCGGCCGGCACGAGAGCTGATGGATCATTGGATGTGAGGAGCAGATCTGTCATTGGTCGTCGTGGGGCGAAGCTTTACTGTGGCGAACGGGTTTGTGCCTCTGAAACGAGAGGATGACGGAAAATGTTATACAATCCCTCGTGCACTCAACTGCTGCTTTTCTGTCAACACGAATAAAGCACGTGCACACAAATGGACACACTCCAGGCTGGAAAACCAACACCTGACCCCGGACAGAGCACGGTTTCCGCTGACTGTGGCTGCTAAACCTCAGAAGTCCTATTTTTTATTTATTTTATCTTTTCCAATTTGCTATTATTCATTAAGGGATGTCTCTGCATGGGATTTCTTGGTTTTTCAAACTCATCAAATACACAATCCAAAAAACAAAACTCATGGAATGTTCTGTTATCATCTCACTATGAGCGTTACCAGACAGAGTTGTTTTGAATGAATTGCTGAAGTCAGGAGCAGTTTTTCTGTCTCTGCATTTACCTCGAAAACAGCATGTTCAGTTATCATCTCATAGCGTGGTGAATGTGCAAGTCACAGGGTGCCCTTCAGTACAATTCCCATGAGCCTCCGTAGCGTAGCTCTGAGCAGCTCGCGGCTCTGCTCCACCGTTCTAAAAATTGCTTGCACCAACAATTAAAGGTAACAAACCTACTGCTAAAACTACTGTATAAGGATTACAGCAATGGGCCAATTACATTTTTTGATGTATGATCCAGACAAAATAGTAATAGTAATATTCTGTCCATGAGAGCCATATCTCTGAACCTTAGACAAAATAAATTTACTTTTATGCTCATTATTCAAAATGCAAGAGCAACTCTTTTGATTGTGATGTCACCATTTCTATATCAGAACATATTCAGTGTTTTCCTTCATACTAAAAAAAACAAAGCAGAAGAATAGCTACAGAATAGCTCCAAGCACATTTCCACTGCTCTTCATCTTCCTCATAAGTGATTGATGCTCACTTGTACAGCACTGTGTTGAATTAGGATTGTTTCAGACAAAGGCTTCTCTGAAACAAGACTGACTATCCAATCTTTTACAGTATAAAACATTTCAAAAGGCACTGGAGTAGATTTCTGATTTTTTTCCCCTGTCATTTTATACACGCTGAAAATCACCTGGGGAACAGAGGGTTTTCCGGAGGCCCGTGAGGTGATAATGCCTGAGAAAAGAGAGCATCGTCAGTGTGTAAACAAAGCCAGAGAAAGTTACTTTATATGAAATAATCCTTTGAGAGTTCTCATTAGTGTCACCGTACATGACCATCAGAGGCTGATTCTCCCTTCCTGTCAGGGAGTGGAGAGATCGGTCGAAAATCCTCAGAGCCCCTTCTCAGATTCTGACTCTGCAGAGGAGGCGGCGGCGGAGGAGGAGGAGGAGGCGGAGGCGGTTGTTCGTTATAGCTCTTAGTCGGAGCGAGCTTTATCTCAGCGGACAACGGCTCTGCCTTCTTCTCTGGAAGAGGAGACATGGCGTAGACGTCTACGGAAGCTCTGCGGTTGGGCGTGGCCGGAGGCGGGACGTCTCCGTAGGTCTTGCTGTCCAGCTCGGCGTTGGTGTCAGAGGGGTCCAGCAGGTTGTTCATACTGTGGCTCCTTAGTGAACCTCCACTGACCGTCAAAGACAGGGACAGTGAATGATAATAAAGCGCTGAAAAATGTTAGACGTTCACTCTGTTGCTGAAGGTACAGCCTATACACCTGTCCTACCCGACAGGAAGTCATCAATCACAACCTCCTACCCCCTTTTATAACATCAAATAACTAATCAAAACCAAACCAATCAGAACAGTAACATTTATGTGCGTACATCAGTGTGATAAAAGTTATCTGTCATGTACTTTAATGTTTTGGTTGGCTCACAGTGATAGGAATAACAGTGTTATAAAATAACGGCATGACTAATGACGCTTTTTTCCGCCCCAAAGTAACGAGTAATCCAAAAAGTTACTGTTACGGACAATAAAATGCGCCGTTACTTGACTCAAGAAGTCTATTCACAAAATAATACAATGTATATTTTTTATACTTTCTCTTTTTTGTGCTAAACGAACAAGTTGGTTAGTACCAGATGAACAGACCGTTAGGGGGGTGAGTCCAAGTAATTTGACATATTTGAGCATTTTATAAGCATTTATTTATCACAGTGATTCCTACCTTATACTTAAAGTGTTGGAGAAATCTTCAGCAGGTGCCACGTACGCAGCAGGAAACCAGCCCTGACTGGAGGAGACGAGGAGACAGACACATGATGATGCAACAGCAACAGCAAACAAAGAAACTCAGAGTCCTTGTACCAGACTGAACGCTGAAGTTTGATTTAATATCCATGTGTGCAGAAAACTCTCAGTGAAACTTTTTTTTCTAAATATATTTTTTTACGCTTTTTGGAGGAGAGGAGAATGACATGCAGGAAAGGCACCTGCTCATCCTCGTGCGCAAGTTGTTTTCAAGGTAAATGCAGTGACAGAAAAACTGCCCCTGCGCATCAGAGGTTTTGCATGAATTTACCTCTAAAACAACTCTGTCTGGTAACGTTGTGTTATTATCTCATAGCGTGGTGAATGTGCAGGTCACAACTTGTCCACCAGAGCGTTTTGGAGTTGTTGGATTGTGTATTTGATGAGTTTGATGAGAAAAACCAAGAAACCCCATTAGCCTCTGTAGTGTAGCTCTGAGCAGCTCGCGGCTCTGCTCTGCTGTTCTAAAAATAGTTTGCACCGACAATTAAAAGGTAACAAACCCACTGCTATGACTATAGGGATTATGTTAATGAGCCAATTTGCCAAAATGGTGAATTATCCCTTTAAATGCAAACAAAAAAAAACATTCATTCTCAAACAGTATTGTTTCCATTTCCATCACAGTTTCTTTTGCTGTGGATAATATTCATGAGCTTATTCATCACTGTGAAGGTTCCTCCACTGTCAGACTCATAGAGAGTGGATGCAATTTCCTCTGGATGCAAGATTCAATGCCAAGTAAACACTGGAGAAAAAACTATAAATCTATGGTTCTTCCACCTGCACACACACTCATAACTCTCTTCACCACGCACCGCAGGCTGCTGTCAGTGCGTCCGTACAACCAGCCATTGCGCGGCTCCTGGACCAGCACGGTGACGGTCTCTCCCCTGTTGAAAGGCAGAAGCTTGGGGTTGGACGAGGAGGGGTGAGACACCAGGGCTCTCATGGCTCTGCCTCCCCCCAGACCCAGAGACTCCCCCACTGAGCTGGATCTGGAGCGGCTGGGGAGGGGAGACGGCGCTGGAGCGTGAGAAAAAGACAGAAACAAAAAAAAAGGAGCAGAGCAGGATTTATAGAGTGTGAGAGAAATAAAGAAACAGAGGATTTTTTTCTGCTCTATAATTAATTTGGCACTGAAGAAGAAATGTCACAGGTGCAGGAGGGGGAGAGATGTAGCCTAAATGAATACATGTCATATCATAGCGCGGGCCAAAGATTAATTTAATCATTCATTAAAGCAGAAATAACATTATTATGTTAATTCATAATGGGACAATGCACAGGACATTATCTAGTGGTTGTTAAATTGATCTAAAGCTGCAGAGAGAAATTCATCTTCTCTTCTTCTCTGGCCTCAGCGGCTCTCTCTAATAATTATTATCACACTAATATATAGAGGAAGTGTGATGAGTACTGTACTCCCACCTCTAGAGGGCACTCTGCCCAGCGCCTGCTGCTCCCTCCTGGCCCAGGACATGTCTTCATCTCTGGCTACCGTCTGCAGCAGGGAGCTCACCGAACCTCGCAGCTGGTCAGACACAACACACACACACAGTTAATTAACAGTAGTGAAAAGATGAGTTTCTGAGATGAGTCTATAATACTATAATCAGGGTTCCCACTCTTTCCTTGAAATCCTTGGACATTTTCAGCTGCTACAGTCTGACAGACATGTTAACACACCATACACCACCCCATTCATGCTTTAGAGATGACTTCTTTTGGACAGTTGTGCCTTATTTTATATATTTAACCAGTTTGTTTCAATGTTTATTCCTCTCTCATCCCCAGAAGTCTGATTTGTGCAGTCTGTGTGGCTCTGACTCATCTATGAAATGATCTCTTACATGCTTAGAAATGATGACAAATTTATCATAAAACAACGCAAACATGTTGTTTTAAACCACACCTACGACAGCTCTCTGCTGATCCTCTATCTGTCACTCAGCAGAGGAGACAAGGAGAGAAAACCCTGTCAACACAAAGTCCAGTTTTCTTGCTCAGCACTTCTTTGGAAAAGCAATCCTTATGGGATCTGATTTGGTAGCTTTTGTCACAATATGAAAAATAATTTTCCAGGACAACTCAAGTTTTCCCAGGACATTTGACTTATTTCTCACTTTCCATGTGTTTTCCATAACTTGAAAATTGGTCAACCATTTTCCAGGTTTTCCAGGATGCGCGGGAACACTGATAACAAAGTTACAGCTGGTGCTGGATTTCATTGTCAGAAAGAATCTGCTTACCAGCTAAACAAAAGAAAGAAACTGGCGTGCTGAATGGGTATCGGGTGCAGGACCAAAAGAACAAAGTGATGAATGAAAAAGTCAGCACTCCCAATTCTGTGTTGGTATTTGATTGCACCAAGCAGTGGTAAAGAAATGTGCTTGTTTTGGCTCTAGGCTACAAGCAAAACAAACCTGGACTCATTCATACTCACATGTACAAGTCTTGTAGCTCACCAGGTGAATGCAGTCTCACTGATCAATTGAAGTGTTTCCAAGCCAGTACGATAAATAGTAATGTTGTGACAGTTTGTATAAATTAAATTCAACCTTTATTCCCACACTGTACAGCCTACCCATGACACGATACATAAGTAGAAATGTATTCTTCTAAATAAATATATCATGACATTCTACCGATGGAAATCTACTTGGAAACACTTTAATCAACAGTGATTTATGCTTTTAAATTAAACCTCCCACAAGTGTTTTCTTCTCCTTCTTTCAACAAGATGAAGTATTATGCACAACTGATGAAGTTTGAACCACTTGCAGGAGTCAGGAGCAACAAGAAAAACGGTGATAAAAGCTGTCACACATAAAACAGAGTTGCTGCTTCCTTAAAAAAAAAAAAAAAAACCCCAGAGAAGATTAAGAACAAAGACCACTCTTATATAATATCCCTTTTCAATTAAAGGCCTGCCCTCTCTTCTGGAGATAATAAAAAGGCCCTTGTTCCCATTTGACATTTTCCTTTGGTCCTATTAGGGGATTTACAGTCCTGTGAACACAGCAGGGTGTACAGTTCTCTATAAATCATGTCAGTGAGGCTCCGTGTGTCGACACTGGTGCAGTAAACCTGAGACACAGCAGCTTCTTTACAGGGTGTCAGCGAGTGGAATACTAATTTATTGAATTATAAAGTCCCTGTTGAGTAGAGATAATTGACTAAAGCAGGGAAGGTGTCGGTACCTGCGCCTCTTGGTCCAGAGGGGTGGGAGTCCGAGGTCTGGACCCTCGGGTCTCGTTCACTTTCTCCTTCCATCCGTCGGCCTTTTGCTGGAGAGAGGCACCGGTCTGAAAACAGATGAGCAGCGAACGCCTCATTAAGCCTCGGCCTGATCAGGCAGAAATAAAAGTTGACAGAAACACCTCGGTCCCACTGGGACACGTGTTTCAGTAAACGTGATGTAACACAGCCCGGCACTTTGGTCATGCATGGTGGCTTGACATGGTGTGGTAGTGTGTGCGTGTGCACCTTGTTTATGAGGAAGAGTAGAGACTGAGTGAGGCCACAGTGTTTCTCCGCCAAGAAGCGATACCTCCTCTCCTCCTCCTTGAGGATCTCCTGCTGGCTCTGCCTCAGGTACACCATGTACTCACTGTTCTCCTAAAACACACACACACACACACACAGGGAGGAAAGCATGCACATAAACACATGCAAAATGCCACAATGGTGCAGAAAACAGTGTGTGTTTGTGTGTGTGTGTGTGTGTGTACCAGTGAGTCTCTGTAGGCTCCTCGTCTGAGCTGTTTCTCCAGAGCCTCAGCCTGGTTCCTCACCTCCAGCTCGTACACTCTGCGACTTCCCTGCAGCACAGCAAACACATCTGATCGAAAACACTCTGAGTTTGCTCTACCCGTGACCCCAGTGCAGGATAAGCGGGATAGAAAATGTATGAATGAATGTTATTTACAGGCAGTTTTGCTCAAACTTGTGCATGTCATCTTAACTTTTTCTTTTTTGTTTTCAGGCAGCACAGTTACAGGCCTGTCCAGGATTGACTCACTAAAAAAACCAATGGTTCATAATTTTTCTGTATCATCAGATCTTTCACTAATAGAGTAAACAGAAAATACGTATTTTATCATTTAGACTGTTAATTTTACAGTAAAATCTTTTCATAGTTCATGGCACAAACCTTATTTTACTTTAATGTACATTTTGGGACAAAACATGATGTTTTTCAATAGTTAAAAGAAAGCAGTTATTCTTACAGTAAAATGTAGAATCAGCGATACTAATACTCATAATACACGTAATAGTAGGAAATGTCTTGCTACCACAGCTGCCAGTGTTTTACCGACCGTAAAAACCTTTTTACAGTGTAGCTACAAAACGTGGTCCTCAGAGTGATATGAAAGTACAAACTCACATCAATGTATTCTTCATCCAGCTTCACATTCTTCTCCATGGCTTGCAGCACCTCGATCTGGAACCATCGGAACTGGAGCCGGGAGAAAAAACAGCGTCCCGATGTTGTAGCCAAGTCATTATGGAAACTATCCCCTTGTTCAAACTGTAGTTTGCATTGTCAGGTTGATTGTTTTCCTTTTGCTAAATCTATATGCAAATGTGCCTCGTCCTCAGGCCAAGATTTTTGGTTGTTTATTCAGAGCCACGGCCCAATTAAGCAGAAGGGTTTGAGCGGCGCTGTGAATTTTAAATCAGCAGTGGAAGCAGTGGACCTGATCCCTCAAAAGTATTCAAAGTACTCTGAGATACTCTGAGAGGCTCGACGGCCACAAGTGAGTCTCTCAGGGGTCACACATGAATTTGAGTCAGATGTCGTCTCTGGCTAAAGACATAAGTACGTTTCTAGTAATAGTTTAGTAAATATTTCTATGTCTGTGCAATATATACAGTATATATTATTCACTCTTGTCTTGTATCACCACCAAAAATGAATCAAAACATAGTATAGGTGTAAGATTAATCATATTAAACACTGTAGAGGTCCTGTGTGCGCTCTGATCTGAAATAACATTGATTATAAGTATTGATATTAGACGTGTACTGACCACTCCCTCCATCTCTGCAGTGAGTCTCCTCTGTGTGTCCGATATCTGGATCAGGACGTCCCCTGTTTAAACACAGAAAATGTGGACGACAGATCAAAACACACGTTCAAAACTTCTCGTCACAATTGAAATATTGGGTAACCCTTTAATTTACAGGCTGCTAATTACATGATAATGTCAAGAAATAGCCTAGAAATAACGGTCAGTTTCATAGTAATGTCATGTTTTTCATAAAGGCAAAAGATTACACAAGATTTTCAAGCTTTGAATCTTTTAGGAAAGGCCAGAATTTCTCTCCACCAAGTCCTTGCAATTGTCAAATACTGTAATTTCCCATGTTGGGATTAATAAAGTATATCTATCTATCATTATTGCTGTGCAATTTCTATGCAACCAATTGTTATTTCTTGGCTATATTTCTTGACATTACTACAAAATTGACAGTTATTTCTAAGATATTTCTTGACATTATGATGCTCTTGTTATTTCTTGGCTATTTCTTGAAATTATCACGTAATTAGCGGCCTATAATTGTTACCAAATATTGCAACAATATTTGTTATATTTAACTTGAGGTTATGCTTCTTCAAAATGTTCATGTAATGTACAACAAATATACCATTCAAAGAAAGAATATTAATAAAACATCCAATGACATTTTAACTTTTATTCATCAAGGTCAATCAGTCATTTTGTCCATTACAAAAAAAAAAATTGATAGTATGTGAGCGGGGATGTCAGTAATTTGATGTAAGTCTTTAACACACCTCAACGCTGCTCGTGTCATCTACAGATTCTTTTGATCTGACGAGCTGAACTGCTACGATAGTGGAAAGTTAGCCAAGCTCTTTATCTTACGGGTGCCTCCGGCCTCGTCCATTGTCCGCGGCTATGGTTGAACTAATGAATTGAGTGCAGCTGAAAGACTGTCCCCATCTATAATTCAGGGGCCGTCACTCTATAGGGCCCCCGGTCACGCTGTGGCTCCCTGACCTTATCAGTTCGCCAACCTAGCAGAACCCAAGGGTGTGTCACGGTGTGTGTGTGTGTTTGTGTGCTAGCACTGATGTATGAGCCCACACACTGTCAATGGGGACGCGTTAGCATTTTGCTAATGACCACCAACAATGCTATCGGGCGTCCTGCCTGCTTGGGCCGAAGCGAAAGTGAAGCGAGTGGAAAATGTGCACTCATGCATGCACTCAGCAGCAGTGCTGGGTACGTTACTTTGAAAAAGTGATTAGTTATGGTTACTAGTTACTTTCCCCAAAAATCAACCGAGTTAGTAACTGAATTACTACATTATAAAAGTAACTAATTACCAGGAAAATTGCGTTACTTTTTTTAATAAACTGCTTAAATATGTCAAATTACTTGGACTGGCCCCTCTAACCTCCTGTTTATCTGCAACTAACCAACTCACTTCCTTGGGTTTTTTCCGACTAGTTGATGGACTTAAAAAAAATGTGTAGGCTATATAACCTTCACCTAAACGCAATGGTTCCCAACCTTGTTTGGCTCATGACCCCATTTTGACATCACAAATTTCTTGCGAACCGCCATCAATCAAGATGCGCCAGCTCAGATATTTTTATATGCTGCATTTTATTTGAACTTGATTTATATTTGAGAAAGTGACAGTATAGAAAACAGCTGTTGAAGATATTGTGTGGTGTTTTTAATCATAATTTTATAATTAGTTCAAAAAATATTTTTTTTATCAGTTTTTTTTTTTTTTAATCCATTAGCCTACTAGACATTCCAGGTGACCCCACATGACGTCATGACCCCAAGGTTGAAAAACACTGCGTTAAGGAGTGAATTATTTCGACAAGACATCTTGAGTCAAGTAACGACACATTTTATTGTCAGTAGCGGTGACAGCGTTATAACGGGGGTAACTGTAACTGTTTTGATTACTTATTGAAAAAGCAGAGGCACTAGTTCTCATAACTGCTCGGTAGTATGCACACACCACGTAGTATATACACACAATACACACATCGTATGTCACCAACACACTGGCACATACACAGGAGAAGATGAGAAACATCGGGGAAGGATGTAATCTTAAAGTTACTGAGTGTGTGTGTGAGTGTGTGTGTGGTATTCCACAATCTCGGCTGCGTCAGTGTGATTGAGCTTGACATTAACTTGATGGAGCACTTGGCCGTCTCTAGAGGGCAATTCTGTTTCTGTAATGAATGCAATACATTAAGGGTGAAACCTGTAATGGAAAGACTGAGTAATCAATTACACACAGACACACACCTCTCACACACACACACACACACACACACATACACTTACCAAGAGAACGAGATGAAAGTGTGTGAAGAGCCTGGTCACCCATCTTAGCCACGGCGCCGAAATAGGCCTCGCTGCAAACTGCCAAAGCTGCAACACAAACGCACATAAAGCAGCTGCTCCTCTACATCAACAAACCTGTGAGCTTCAGGGCGAAACGTCACCGCCAGTTTAAGTACGACTTAATTGGGTCAATCAATTCTACATTTATTCATTTCATTCACGCAGGCCTGGCAGCGCTGACATGTGATATGTGATTTCAGTCGAGGAATCGCCCCGTGCCAGAGGGGGATAGTTTTACCACGCCGCCTTGTTGTTGCCCTGTGACTGACGGCCTGTTGCTGCTTTATCAGGCAGAGGAGCACATTAATGATACATGCTGCTCACCCAATTACCAACTTAACACACATGATAAAGGCCGGAGAGACGCGGACAGGAAGGATTAGCCAGGTCAGACATGCAAATACAACCGGAGAGGGGACGCACACAGCTCGGCCTGACGTTTGAAACACAATCAGGTCTGAATTCTGCTTCAATCGTGAATTTAATATTGCTTTTTTTTTTTCATTTTGGCTCATTAGTCCACATTTCAGTTTTCTGAATGAACCACTGTGACTTCTAGCTTGTTCACAATCAATTAGACTCTGCTTGTGCATGGAGAAGACAACCCAGGAAAAAAAAAGATACAAGCTGGATTTTGCAACTGTAGGATTATTTCATTTTTCAAACCTTTATTTATTATAAACATCTTGTTTCACCATTTCAGAGATGTCTAATGGGAAAACAAGATCTTACTGTAGTGCAGACACTAATTTGCTCTAATTATCATAACATATTTTATAATTTAAAGTTATCTCTCAGTGTTTTTTTTTTTAGCAGCTAGCATCGTCTGATAACACAGATACAAAACTACACATGGCTGGAGGAAAATGATACACACACAGATAGTTATAAAGCTCACTCACCTTGGAAAGCTTTGACATAGCTGTTTCCAAGAGCAACAAGCTTCTGGAGGCCTGGATTGAAGTGCTCCATCAGGTTCTACAATATCACACACACACAAATGCACAAAAACAGACCAACATGCCGGAAGAAAAAAATATTATTTCAGCTTTTACTTTAGAAATGTGATGTAGGCTCTGGCCAGGCCTCATTCAAATACACAGTTTTCCTCCTCCGATCCATTTAAAATCATGTATTTTACTCAATGAGTCTACAACATGAACAAAAATCAATAGTGAACATTGGTGTAAAGTAAACTCACCGTATAGACGGTTAAAGTTGATCTGTGCAGCTGGTCACTGCTGGCTCCTGACATAGTGACCAGTATAAAGGGAATGTAACTTAAAACAAAGAAAAAAAAGTCTTGAAGACTTGGACGTCAGAGGTGGATCAAACTCCTGTAAAGAGTCTGTGTTCCCATTCAAACATCAGGCAGGCAGCGAAAGTCGGACGGCCTCTGTTTCTGCCGTTGCTCCAAAAGACCAATCACACCTGTCTGATAGAAAGATGGTGGCCTCTTTCCCTCTCCCCTTCTTCTGTCATCCGTTTGTCCCTTGTCATCGGCAGTTTTCATGGAAAGAGCGAGCGAACGAGTGAGTGAGTACAGGGGGAAGAGAAAAGGGAGCAGGTGCCATCGATATGACCGGGCCAGGTGAATTATTGATTACGGAGGAGGAGGACAGCCAGCTGCCCAACTAGCTGTGACGTATACTCACACCTGAGGGAGTACCTCGACCTCAGTGAGACAAACTGAGATGAAAAAGCTGCTTGTTAGGTTTCACATGCACTTAGATACAAAGACATGACTAAAGAAGGCTGCTCTCGGTGCTTGAGACACTCTGAGGAGATGTGTCAGGGCTGATTGAGCGAAACAGGTGCATCTTTTATGCAAGACTCAAGACTACAGTATATTCTGCAAACTTATCACGCACCCGGCACATGAAACTTATATAAGGATCATCGTCTCTGTCCGTCATACTGAACCCACATGAAAGCTACCAACTCTAACTAGATGTCAGTCAAAAAGGAGGAGAGGGAAGTTGGAGACAGGCAGGTTGTGAAGCGATCCGCTCGCATTAAAGAATGACAAGGTGCAATTCAAAATTTAGTGGCTGCTTCTGATGTTTTTTTATTTTTTATTCTACTCTTGAACAAGTCAACCGGAAGCTCTTTTTCATTCTTTGCTATTTAATAGGAATCCGAGGCCGACCATGTGTATTAATTTGAATGGTAACACATTTTTAATTTCACGCCTATGAATTTATATAGTTCAATTACTGACTCATTAAACACAGAACGAAAAGTGTGGAAAACATTGTTGTCTTTGCCATTTTCAATTTGCTTTAGACATTTTGCTGTTAGTGGTGTGTGTGTGTGTGTGTTTCTGAGCTGTTTCATTGTTCTCATCTGAATTTGTTGTGATGTATTACAACAAACTTTCATTTAGTACAATCAGTGTAAATAACTATTTATTTAAACAGTGCGAAAGATATCAATGTGGGGATAATAAGTAGGAGACAAATTATGACAATACCAGCTTTTACAGATCTGAATTGTCCATGGTGCTGTCAACTGTCATTAAATAAAGTATTTAGTTACGAAATATGAATTTTACTTAAAAATGTACATTTTACATGATTGGTCCTTTGAAACAGATCAGTCTGGGTAAAGAGTCACAGCACCTTCACATGATGGAATACTGACAGTATTTACCTTGGACAGGGAATGTATAAAAAATATGACAGAAATAAAATAAGATTGATTGTAACGGGTGCATTGCAATTAATGACATACCTAAGGACAGGCTGGTGTGATATCACATCATATAATTTGATCAAACCTCTAATTTCTCCTCCATAAAACTAATAAATGTTATAAATTTCAAAGTGAGGTGATATGTGAATATGGATTTGGACATTTATACCATAGAACTGTTTAAAACCTTTTTAAAAGGATCCTCCTCATGTTCAGTCCTTGTGACTTTAATGAAGCTGCTGAGCTCATTTTGTATAAATATGATGTGAGGGGTCTGTGAGGCTGCTCTAACCAGCAGGTGTGGCCATGTCTTTCAAGTGGGCAGTGTCATCAAAGATGACCTCATCACCTCCTTCCTTCCTCTGATGCTTCTGGCAGCGACTCACGGTCTCCAGCACGGTTTTCAAACGGCGATCCAGAGCGGCAAGGTGGGGCTCCGACAGCAGCGGCGCCACGGCGTGAAGGGGATCGTGGGAGAGCGAGGCCCGCATGACGTCACTGAGACGGTACTGAGGCAGAGACAGGAGACGCAGGCGAAGCCAGGTGGAGTGACGGATTCTGGAGAAGGATGGAGGAGGACGATTGAGAGGGAAGAAGAAAGTCAATGGTAAAATCTGTAGGTACAGGAGTGCATGATGGGAAGTAAGCGCATAATTAATTCTCAATGTTATTTCTTTACAACAGCTTTATGATTCTGTATTTGATAGTTTTATAAATGCCATAGTTTTATGTTTTGATCAACAGCTGCACAAATCTGGATTAAGCTACAAGGAATCCTGTTTATTCTAGAGGAATATAACTGAATGTAAGGAGTGTTTCTGTGCAGTGCATGGAGACAGAGATGTTTATAGCAGCAGTTCATCACATCCTCGTCTGTACCTGCAGCACTGTTCCAGAGGAGCCAAGATCGACGGCTCATCTTTGGAGTGACGCCCAAATCTACAGAACAGAGAACAGACCCAGAGTCAGTCAAGTCAGCGCTGCAGCGATCAAACCGAGCATTACACACACACAAAAAAAAAACAGTATGTTAAGATTACATAACAGTGAACTCATAACTTACGCTCTCCCGTTGTCGAGATGCACCAGAAAAGTGTTGTTGCCAAACTTCTCAAAAGTCTCGTAGTGGTGCCTGTCCATGTTTCCTATGGGGAGAAGTTACTATTATCAACTAAAATGTTCTTACACAGTACATTAAAATAACACATCAAAGTAACAAGAACTGACTTTTGTTGTATTATTAAAGCATTTATACTTATCTTCTTAAATCAGCAACTACAGTAATGCAATAGAATTGATGACACATCGCTAATGCTGATACACTTCACACTCCAAGTTGGAGGAAGGTGGCTGTTTGTGGGTATATTGTGTGATGATGATTATGATACGAAACTGCCAATATGAAATTGTGCAACTGTTTTAATGAAAAAACAAATTTAAAACATCATAAAACCCCATGTGTAAACAGACATTATACAGTAACTGCAAATTTGTGTAAACCATATGAGCCTTTAGTAGTTAGATATACAGTTTATACAGGAGTCTCTACATCAGTGCATGTGAGCATCAGTAGCTGCATCATGGATGATGACGTCAGAGCAGACTCACAAGCCTGACCCCTCTCAAACTACACAACACTGGATTAATCCTGGTACGAAGAGGAACCTTAGTGACAACGTTCACATCCCCCGGCCCCCCGTCTCCTGCCTCCCGCTCTGTATCTAGATAAAGCGGGCAGGGGTAGACTGGAAACTCGGAGGTCGTCGACTCAGACTGATCTGAGACCTGAACGTTACTGGCGTCCATTAAATATGAACTTGGACAGGGGAAGGGATCTCGAGTGGAGTGAGAGCTCCTGACTTTAGCCTCGACACAAACGAGGGGCAGTGAGCACGGCTCCACGGAGGCTGTGTCCTGCAGAGCTCCCAGCTGCGTATCCCATGATGCTCCTCTCAGCTCCAGGCCACACAAATACACAGCGTCCAGAGGGAGGGAGGCCGGGTATGTGCTGGTGCTCAGAACCTGGAAGGACAAGAAAACTTGAAGTTTTCATCCTGCAGCGCCTCTGGATGGTTACAGATTAGCTCCACAAATCTAAATGATGAATGAATGATAAAAAATGCATAAATATAAATCAATAAATATATACAGTATATAAGGAAATGGTGTTTATGAAATATAGAAGGGAAGAGGTTGTTTAAATACTACCTGATGGTCATGGTTATATTGTTTTGTTTGTTGTTTTCTGTTCAAATCACATTTATTTTTATTTTTATATAGATTAAAAATAAACTGTGAAATGAAATGAAAAAAGAAAGAAAATGCCCTTAAACTATGACTTTATGATTTACCTGAAAATGCAAGTTTATATCACTGATATATTTGCGATTTACACGAGCAGCCTCTCTCATCAGTGCTATGAGAAATCCTCTGGCATTCCTGAAAGCAGCCAGCCGGTATGCACCAGGTGGGTCTGAAGTGTTGCAGTGCGAGAAATAAGTACTGAGCAGCTCTGCCCTCTTCTCCAGGCCAGACAAGTCCGTCAGCTCGAGGAGGGAAGCAAAGGTCGGCGTGCCGTATCGAACGGGCTGTTGAAGCTGTGAGAGGAGCGAGGACACCGAATCGATGAGATCATCCCACTCAGCATGGATGAAGTCACACAGCGAACTGTGAGAAGCAGCTTCTGAGTTTGTGACTGCGCTGCCCTCAGTCCTGTCTGTGAGGAAACTCTTCAAAGCCTGCAGTCTGTCTCTGGCCTGGCTGTGGGTCGGCACCGCGGCCGGCCGGTGCAGCTCGGTGTAGAGACTCCGCTCTGCTCCCAGAGGATTCTGGGAGGCCTGCAGGAGGACGCTCAGATTAAGACTGTTGATCTTGAGTATCTCAGCTGCCACATCTACACCAAAGCCCAGCACAACAGAGTCGTTCTTGTCCGGTGAGTCCTGAAGACTCTGCTCCAAAATCTGCAGTAGCCCTGACACATCTGAAAAAAGCATTGAGAAGAGCCACAATCAATACATCTGACTGACAGAGAAAAGCTCACAAGCAGAAACAAACAGTATCTTCTTCTTGTTTGTAATGTTGAGTTTGACATTTAACCTCATGTACTTCTAAAACTCAGTTTTACAGACTTGCTTTTTCCTATGATCTATTTTATCTCACAGTTTTACTCAGATGCTCTGTGTTTTACTTTACACTTTCTTCAGTTTTAACTCTTTATCCCATATTTTCTTATCTTATCTGTATCTCATTTTATTTGTTTTTATGTTACTTTCTCTACAAAGGCATAAGTAAATCTTTTAAAATAGACGAATAAAGAAAACATCTATGCATCATCCATATCCTCCAGTTCACACTGAACACCATCCAAAATACGCTACTATCAGAGAGTTGCCTGGTTACCAAATTGGCTTGCGTTGCTGATGATATCTGAGAGGATGTGAGGTCCACTGCCCCACAGAGGGGACGCTCTGCTGAGACAGGTGTTGGCAACACTTTCCACCACCTCCAGATCTGCAGAGTCCAGCACGTGGCCACCGTACACTAGACTGACTGTAAATGAGAAGTACAACAAGTTAAACACATGCATACATTAAACTGTAGAGAGACAGTGTCACCTGTTGATGCTGCCTCACCTGCTATATGCTGCAACGCTCTAGCCTTGTCATGGCAGCGGCTGCTAATGTGATTATGTGCATCTACCAGAGTCGTAAGGTCCTCCTGACTCCTGTCAAACAGCAAGAATCCACATGTATAAGCATAAACTTGCTGTATATTCACTACAGTGTACAGTATGTGGACGGATGTGCTCACCAGTTGTAGATCCTCCCCTGGCCCAGGTATCTGTATGTCTGTCTCTGCAGTAAGACGGAGTGGAAGAGGGCACAGCGGAGGAGGAGCTCCATGTTGTCTGCTGTCACTGACTGACGCTGTGTGACCGACACCACCTGTTGCAAAGAGCAGCTCAGCGCCTCCTTCAGATCCAAGGGAGAATCACAGACCAGAGGCAGAGCACACACCCGCACTACCGCTGTTCAATATTAAAGATAATAATCATTAGTATTATCTGACCAATACAGAACAAACAGGACTAACTGTTTTTATTTCATCCATCATAAAAGAGTAACCGCATTAAATCACAAATAGACCTTATTAATACAGAAACATAATTTATACTCTGCCTCCAAACTGATGCCCTGGTTATATTTTGATTGTGGAAGAAGAAAAAAAAAGAACAACTATAATGTGTGACATGGACAGAGCATTCAGGCCCATAGAATAGATTACCGACCTGGTATGTGGCAAAACGCATGTTCTTGAGTTATAAACCATAATCGGAAGCAGGAGTGGGTCGGACGACGCTCCTCTGCAACAGGAAGACAGATACACAAAGAGAAACACTGAGATGTAACTTGTGAATGATTATGAATCTTAAGCATGTAATATTGTTGTTAATGTCTCACTGACCTTTAAAAGAGGAGGAGATCAACTGACTGAGGTGAGCTACTACGTTATCATCCCATTGGTCCAGCAGGTGACAGTTGTTAAAAACCAGCCAGTGTCCATCGTTAACTGCCTCGTCCAGTGCTGAGAGGATGAGCGTCGTATCACACTGAGCCCCAAAAGAAATGACTTTCACCTGAACCTAAAACATACACATAAAAAAAAAACATCAAGCACTGCACTGATGTGTTACGAATATCAACTTAAAATGAAATAAAAATGTTTGTGTGTTACCTTATTTGCTCCTGCCAGTTTGTTAATCAGGCAAAGAGGCTGAATACTTGTCCAGGTGTCTTCTCTGGGACTGGGCGATGTGAGAATGACAGGTCCCTGGTGTTTGAGGAGGTACGGTGAGACGGACTTTGGGTTCCCGGTGTGAGGAGCCTCGGTCGAACCGGTCAGCTCAGGGAGACAGAGGCAGCAGGTGGTCATCATATCAGCCAGTCCCTCCAGGCAGTCGGGGAGCGCCGTTCTCCAGAGGAGGGCGCGCTGCAGCAGGGACAGATGGGGGTGAGTGATGGGAGAGAGCCCGACCACAGTGGGGGAGGGGAAGCACAGGTACTCCTGCCACAGAGCGGGGGAGGAGGACAGGGAGGAGACGAGCCCTCTGAAGGCCGGGACAGTGTCCAAGCAGAGGAGATCTGGGTGGATATGAGGCGGGATCCAGCTGGGCAGAGACGCGACGGGCGGTTTAACTTTACAGACGGGATGATCGACGTCTTTAAGGCCGCGGAGGAAAGCCGCCCTCTCGCCCTCGGAGCACTGCTGGCCGTGCTGGAGCAGAGCCACCGACACCAGCAGCTTCAGGACAACAACGTGGCTCCTGAAAAGACGAGGCCTGTAATGGGCCAGCAGCTGGGTGGCCATCTTGTTTGTAATCTCTGGTACCGTGCCCTCTGGCGCTGTCCCGCTGGGATATGACACTAACGGCCCGCCTGTCACCGTAAAGGCCTCTTGCATGACTGCGATGAAGTCAGGCAGGGAGAAGTAGTAGGCGGGGGAGAGACGGGACACCTCCCGCAGCACCTGGTAGAGGGCAGCAGCCAGCTTCGCCACCTCTTTGGGGACGGCCACCAGAGCCTCGTGGTGCTGCAGAACGTCGCTCCGCTGCTGGATCTCAGCCTGCAGCGTCTCCATCGCCTCCTGACAAACGGCCATGTGGGCTCGGAAGTCATGGTCCTGCAGCAGCGAGGACTTTGACCGCAGGATGTAGTCCATCAGGGGATCCTGAAAAAGACAAGATTGTGTACAGGTAACTGATGAACAGCAGCTAGTAATAACAGAAGATAATTACATCATCACCACTGAAGATATTGCACAACATAAATGACCCGTAACTTAATCTAATTTAAAGGCACAATGATCCAACTCACACTGACAGCTTGATTAAGAAATACATTAATCATGAACCGTCCACAGTCTCATACTAGAGTCCATTTGGGCTGTCCATCCTCCTCCCAAATCAGATTTGAATTTCTAATGCTTCTTATGTTAAGTATTCAAATTATATTCAAATTTTTAATGTGTGTTTGTTTTTAGCTCATTATATCCACCTATAAATGCCTATTATTACGTCCTGAGTCCACTAAAGGACATTCCAACCAAATCTGTTATGTAACATTTGCAACACACTTAAGTTTTACAAACTCAATATAAAACTGAAAGAAGGGAAATCAAAATATTATAAGTAGAGGTGCAACGCATCACAGTTGGTCCGTGATCAGCACATAAGTGGTCCAGGGATCGATCGATAAAAAGAAAAACAGAGTGTGTGCTTGTAGCGTGGGAACATGTACGTGCACCGCCCCAGAAGAATAAATGGGCAATTAAAAAAACTCTGCTCCTAAATTTAAAGTTAAAGCTTTACGTTGCGCACAAAAACAACAAAATTGTTTGTTTTATCAACATGTTCATGTACCCCGAACTGAGTTAATTTGCGTCGTTGCGGAAGGCACAAGTCAGTTTTCACCTTTGAATGTTCTGATTTTGAAAATAATTTGTATTCTGTCCGAATAGTGAAGTTCGATCTGACAGCCCGAGAGTCCACATGGTGTACACATGAAGTACAGCCTGGGTAATGTAAATATTATTGACATACAAACTCAGAAGACAGCTCGCTGGCTCATTATACACTACTGTACATTAGTCTGTGTAGTCAGTAAAATGATTAACTGATGATCAATGCAGCCTGACACTCAGGATCCAGATCAGTGGGCACACAGCACACACTGTTTGCTTGATATGATGGGACAGTAAATGATGGTCTGGTCACCTCTTGTGTGACCAGCTTCTCCTGCAGCAGCTGCTTGTCATTCTGGAGCCGTCGGTGTTGAATCAGCAGCTTTCTACACTCAGACTGCAGCAGCTGTGTCAGCGTCAGCTCCTGGATCTCTTCGGAGCTCAGGGAGAGGTCGACCACCTGCACCTGAGCCAAGATGGATGGATGGATCTCTGAGGAAGAGGAAGAATATACACTGACTACCATTATAAATCTCCAGGGTTCATTTGACATTATTAATGTAGTGTAAACAGTGTATCGTCTTTATCCTCTGTGAAAAGTTAGTTATATATCTGTATATGAATTACCACTTTGGTTGTTATCTTAAAACTCCTGTAAAATTACTGTACTAGGATAAATAATGAGTTAGAAAAACCAACAACTAACAAACACGGGCACATTTTCTGAAAGACTACCATTTGTTGTTATTTAACCAACATGCTTTGACGTTGTGTAGAATAAAGTAAAAGTAGAATAAACCTTTAACAGAGAAAGCCAGGTACCTTTAACACAGAATATCTCAAATAAATCTACACAAAAAATAAAATGTAACAAAGAAAAAGCAGTAATACTGTTTAAAAATGTAAGAAAGTACAAAACCCTTGGTAAAAAAACAACTGAAAAACCTCTCTACAGCCAAATGTTGTATTAATTCTCCTTGGACAAACACTTCTTTAGCAGAAAAATAAAGTCAAATAACTTTATAGATTCTACCTTAGTTTATATTGATCTGCAAATAATTCTCACCATTGCTAAGCATTTGGGCAGGCAAATGAGTGCAGAGGAAGAGGCAGAATTCAGGGTGGGTCTGCTGAACTTGCTGTTCTAACCCTGGTAATCTGCATCCAGCACGGGGGGCCAGCCTGGCCAGAAACTGAGGACTGGGTCTTGCAAGCTCCACATGAGTTACAAGAACTTTCAAACCTGCAAAATGAAGTTTGACTGAGTTCAGAGTAAGAAAAGAGACACTGTAGATTTGAACTTGCACCAAATTAACTACATCATTATGTTCTAGGTTGGGGTAAAAATCTCCTGATGCACCTTTCTCAGCAGCCTGGTCCAATTTATCCAGCAGCTCTGGATCATCAACACGAACCACCATCTCACACTTCATCTCAAGATCGTCTTTCTCCCCTGGAGACAAACACATACTAGTCTGAATCCTATTCTTTACCAAGCCTCAAATACAGATGGATGGAAAACAACTGACTTGTTAATACAAAGACCTACATGTGTTGAGCCAGCTCTGAGAGTTTACATCTCGATGTTGCTGGATGTCTGCCAGCAGAGGCCAGCGCTGACCCGAGAAGCTTCTGTAGCCCCACAGCAGCAGCTGGATCAGCAGCCTGGCAGACACAGTGTCCTGAAGCTGCCACGGATTCAAACCTAAAGCCCGACCCAGAGGCAGCTGCAGCCTCTCAGACACGGGGATGGGAAAACCCAGAGCAGGGGAAGGAGCGGCAGGGTCGGACTGTGTGAACAGGGAGGTTCTCGGGTCCACTGGGTTCATGTTGATGCTTCCTGTCTGACAGAGCGTTCTCCACTTGCTCAGTAGTTCTGGACGGACATCCGGAGAAAATGGGCCCAAGTAAGTGATGATTGCAGCCAGGATGAGGGCATCTCCTGGTAGGTTTTGGTGATTTAACTCTGCTTCCTGAAGGGAAAAATATATAATCTTAAAGGGATAGTTCAAAATTTTGGCAAACTGGCCCATTGCCATAATCCCTACAGTTTTAGGAGTAGGTTCGTTACCTTTTATTGTCGGTGCAAGCTATTTTTAGAACGGTGGAGCAGAGCCGCGAGCTGCTCAGAGCTACGCTATGGAGGCTCATGGGATTTCTTGGTTTCCCTTGATGAGTTTGATTGATCTTCTTGATGAGTTTGATTGATCTTCAAATGAGTTTGATTCAAACTCATCAAATACACAATCCAACAACTCCAAAACACTCTGGTGGACATGTTGTGACAATCCAACAACTCAACAACACAGAGTTGTTTTCTAGGCAAATGCAGAGACTGCTTGCCAAAAAATTGGCCCCGACTGGAATGTGCATCAGCGGTTTTGCATGAATTTATCTCTAAAACAACTCTGTCTCTGTCTCTGTAACGTTAAGTTATTATTTCATAGCGTGGTGAATGTGCATGTTACAACTTGTCCACAAGAGCGTTTTGGAGTTGTTGGATATGTATTTGATGAATTAAAGGTAAGGAACTCACTCCTAAAACTACAGGGATTATGGCATTGGGCCACTTTGCCAAAATGTTGAACTATCCCTTTAAAATGTATATAGAATATACAGATAGATATATAAAGAAATAACACCAATGTAATAAAGTGGCATGATGTTATGACAGAATAACTGTAGATTGTGTCACCTGAGCAGCAGCCCTCCAGTTTCTGACATGTGTTTCTAACTGCCCAGCAGTTGTAGCAGCTTCTCTTTCCATGTCCTCAGCTTCGCGCAGTTCCAGGAGTTGATCTTCTAGGTCCCACCTCACTAACTGAAGATCACGCTTAGCATCCTGTAGGCGACTGCACGCGTCCTTCTTCTGCTGCTCGGCCGGGTACAGTTTACTTCGAATCTTTTCAGCCTGGGCTTCCAGCTGCTGCTTGAGCAACAGCTGGCTTTGCACGCAGCAGAATTCATACACAGCCTGGACCCATCGACACAGGGACTCGCAGGCTTTGCTCACCTCTCGCACAGACTCTGGCACAAACTCGGGACTGTGAACGATCTTGGCGAGTCGATGCAGCTGTTCATTAGTCAGACTGTATCGGTCAAAAAACTCCAGCTCCTGTTGAATATATAGCAGCAGAAATATTAGCCATTTATTGAACAATTTCATCTGATTCACAAGTTGGAATGATTATGTAACTTGCATTATGTTTAAAGCATCACCAATTTCATCAAGGAAGTTAAAATAAATAAATAAATAAATTAAATTAAATTAAATCAAAATGTGAACCCACCTGGTAAAAGTTGGATTGCCCAAGAAGCTGTTTGGCGCTCTCCCAGCCTGGTGGATGATTGAACAACAAACAGACAGCGTCCATGATCTTCACTACTCCCTCAGGTGGATCTCTGTAGTGGCGCACCTCCTCCAGGTCAGACGGACTTAGACACTTGACAATTTTGAGGCTTGAGAGGAACACAGGTCTCACCTGGAAAAATAACGAGTTTACTGTACGGTAGATTGATGTACTGCAGGAAGAGGAAAACTAAGATAGATTTATTGATTATTCTGACTTAGTCAATGAAACAGGAGGTCTGGTTACCTGTTTCTGAGCAGTGTTGATCTGCCTTTGCAGGTCGTACAACTTGTTCTCCTCTATGACACATTTCTCTTGCGCCTCTTCAAGCAGGCGTTTCTGATCATCTAGAGCTCTGATGAGATCTTTCTCTTGCTGCAGGACAAAGAGGAGAAGGCACAAAGCATTAACGAGGATATCCAAGCTTGTACTGAATGTTAAAAATGCAATATTAACTGAAATGCATTTTCAGGGTTGCTCTGGTGTAATTCCTTCAACGTGAATGAAGTAAGAAGATAAATAAATAAATGTCACTGTTACGAGTTGGCCAATTTGAAATGAAGTAACAATAATCCCTGTTGTCCAGTGTGTCCTTCGCCACACAAAAGGCCTCTAGAATGCATTGAACACACTGGTAATAAGTGTTTCAATCATTTGGACTGCAATGATAAACAACCTTGTTGCATTATAGAAATTGCAGCAGTCAATATCGCTGCAACCTTATACATATCATATTGATCCCACTTGAGCTGCATACGCTGAACTGCTTAACAATACCTGCTGTGTCTCAGCCACCTTCTCCTCCATTCTTTTCAAGTTCTCTTTGTACTGCTCAGCCGTGCTGTTCAAGACATCCAAATGTGACAGAAGAGAGGCAACTCTGGAAAAATAAACAAAAAATAAATATAGTTATTGCAGACTAAGAAAACCATTTCTGTTTTAGTGTGAGGAAAAACCATTCACACACAATTGAACTTTATAAAGGTTACTATTATGACTTGCAACTGTGTCTGATATTGTTCAGGAAGTAACTTGCATTGCAACTGTGTTGGACTGCATGAGAGTTTATAGCGCATCTGATATTTTCAGTTGTTATTCACAGGTACACTGTGGGGTGATTTTATCACAGCAGTATCAGCGCAGATGTCCTGATACACACAGCAGCATATTAAATACTGGAGATACATGGAGAAAATGAGGGGAAAATTCTGCCGACTACAGAGTGTAAAACTAATTACCTGTTGGCCTGGCCTTGCAGTTGCTTGTGAAGGTGGTTGGAGAGGTAATTAAAGTGTGCAATGAATTCCATATATGTCTGAGGGCTGAAAGGTTGAACTCTTAGAAGGACAGACGCATATTGACAAGCACACCGATGTATTTCTGCCATAGCTTTCCACAGGCTGAGCTCTGAGCCTTCTCTCTTCACTGAATAAAAGAAAGAGAAAATATATGTCTCTTACATACATTCCTGAAATAACACAGCAAGTATGAAGTGGTAAGAAAAATGAATTACGCATAAACAAACTTGTGGTGTCACTCACTTTTGTAGGGTTTGAAATATTGAGCTGCAACTTCTGTTAAAGACTGGCTGGACCACGGCTGGTACACCTCAACGCAGCAGCACAGGTTCAGGGCTTTGGTTAATTGTCCCTGAATCATATAAGGTAAGACATCATCCATTTAGGTTTTGTTAGTATGTGTAAACTCAACAAGTATTACACATTCAAAAATATTAGTCAGCTATGATGTGACTCTTTATGAGGTTGGTTTCTTTCAGTGATTATCATAACCGATATCTGTACCTCATTGCTTACTGGCTTAATTGAAAAAAAAATCTCACCCTGATTTAAAAATATATCCCACAACCCCAGGTGCACATTTGTTTCAAGCACAAAAACTTCTGTGAACTGCATAATTCATAGAAAGCACTTGCATTCCTGGCATTGGTTCCCTCGTTGGTTTCTGAGGAGATTAATGGCATCAGAAGGACCACATGGACATTTCTGTGCACTTGATTCAAGTACCTTTATTAAAAGAAACAGAATAGATATGATTAAGAATGTAAACGTCATCTTTTTGAAATATTAACTCTAGGTGGTCAAACATTTTCTGTATAATCCCATTCTGGTGAATGTTTTTACACCACAAAAATCATGAAAAAAATCTTATTTCCTCTTACTTATCAAACATCCAATTGTCCATAAGGTATCTTCTTGAGTTTTTCACATCAGTCACTCTGGAAACCAGGTCCCTCAGCTCCTCCTCTGTGTAGAGTGCTGGGTAGGTCCTGTGTGCCATCGCCACCAGTAGTTCATCTCTAACAGATGGGCGGATATCTTCATGGACCAGTATGATAACATTACCTCCATCCACTCTAGTTTGATTTCCAGCCTCCTTTAGGATTTCGTGCAACTTATTCTCATTACCAGAATGTACCTCCATCAACTGGTATCCTGTGAGATAGGCAGCTAAACGCACATTGGTTCGACGGCCTGTGCCTCTGTCTGAGCTCATCAGTACTCCATGACCTCCAGGTATGAGCAATGCTCTCAGGATATGTAACAGCTGACTCACTCTCTGTCTGTGCACAATGCACCTGGATGTATTGTTGTAGTTATTATCAATTTCCTGTTGTTCATCAGCTTCTTTTCTGTCTATGAGAGCTGACAAATTCTGGAGTAGTCCATCAAGGTCCTGATCCTTGTAAGATGAGCTACACTTGAAATTATGTTGCTCATCTATTGAATTTAAAGTCACAGAAAGCTCAGGACCATATGTAATACTTGGAATGATGTCCTCCAAACGCTGACGAACCTGGAGCTGCAGAGGGTGGGAAATCAGGCTTTCCTCTTCTAAACAATTGTTTTCATCTTGAGGTGAAGGTTTAGTCAAAGTACAGTCTTTCTTCGGGTCTGATTGATCAGCTGGGTCCAGTTCTTGTGGCAGACCTGGTTCATCTGGACCCATTTTCTTATAGGTGGTTCCTATGTTTGTGGGTGCTGTATAAACAGCATTGCTAGTGACAGTGGGTGAGGTCGGGTACGGGTACGGTTCATCAACTGATCTAATTCCATAGTGTGATGATGAAACCTTGGCTATGAGTGACACAACAGTTTTTATTTCATCTTCGGAGCCTAACCTATCAGCAAATGTACGCATGCACTCATGCATCCAGAGACTCACTATATTAAGGACTGATGCTGCAGGCCCTGACAGAACTGGTAGTGCATTGTCCTTTTTTTGCATTGTGTCTGTGTTTGGGTTATTAGGTTGCCACAGGTACATCCCCTTAAAAACCTTCTGCAGGTCAAGGTGAGAGAACATGAAATGAGGCCTCTGTACAGTAGGTTTGAATTGCTCACAAAGAGCATGATAAAGATTTTTAGTTGCCGCGATGACGCAGCATGCCATATGCTCACTACTCTGCACCATTTCTTTGAGCCACACTTGTAGCCTCTGGCAATGAATAGACAGTATGACGTCTATAGGTGAGCTGGGGAGTACAATGATGGAGAACAAGCGAGAGAGTCGTGAAGATATAACATTGAGTCTGTGATTGTCCGATCCAGAGACACAACAAGTAGCCATGTAGCTGATGGGTCCAGAAGTCAATGATTTGAAGTGGTGGTTGTCAAATGTTAGAATTTCTCCCTTTGAAATACTCTGTCGTAGCAATTCTAAAGCAGTCGATGTTTTTCCAAAGGCATCTATCGACAGGGATAACATAAAAATTAATTTTCTAAAACTTCACTAAATGTTTTCAAATTCAATCACATCAAGAGGGAAATTTTCTTACTCACCACATGGGGCTTCGTGCAAATCATCCACAAAGAGAAGCAGTCTCTGCTGTTTGTTCAAAGAACCCACATCATCTTTACAGTACTTCTGGCAGCTGATGTTATTCAGTATAGTTCGCAGGTCTCTGGAGCTCAGGAGTGGACTGGCTGGAAGGCTAATGTGTGGCTTCTCAAAACTCAGCAAACTTTGACACAGGCTGGTTTTTCCTGAACCAGACTCTCCTGCAAGCAACACTGGCTGGTTGGCCTCCAACATGAGGTTCAGGAGATAAGTGTAGTTCCTATGCTGTGGACATATATTTAAAATGCTCATAAGTTAAAAAGCATAAACCTTGTCATTACCATATTCCTGCATTTTTCTTTTTTTTTTTTGTTGGAGTGTTGAAGGCAAACCTTGGGAATGATGGAATTTGTCAACAGTATGTTGCTGGGGCACATGTTACTCTCGAAGCTAAAGAAGTGTTCAAACACACTCTCCTCATCAGGTACAACAATTTTGTACCGACAGGTAAACAGCACTTGGCGGACGAGCAAGTCAAACTGTGGCCAATGACTGAAGTAAAAAAAAAAAGGACATGAAAACATTGGTTATTCATTCTTGATCGAGGCTTTTTATAATAGATTATTATACATATCCACAGTATTAACACAGCTTGAGTATTATGTGAGTATTATCTGATATGTAAACAACACATAACCAACTGGTTAAGGGTTAGGTTTAAAGTGTTGGTCCTGGGCTGTTGTTTCCTACCGTGACTACATAAAGGACAAGGACGTAGATGTCCACCAAATCCCCAAACATAAGCAACCAGAAAAAGGTTTCGGGTGGGAAGCTCTCGTTTGCTCTGGGCATCCACGCTCTGTGTGCCTGTTCCATTTAGAGGTATATGGTTGGAGAGTAAGTTACAGTTTTAATAAAAAGTAGCACCACTATGCCACTACCACAATCTTACAAATTAATGAATAATGAACTTACCCATTTTGTCTGTCTGTGGTATTTCCTCAGGTTGTTCTATTTCCTTCCCAAAATGTTGTAGAAGTGCTCGTAGGATACGTGCAAATGACATAATTTCTTGAAGTCCATACATGAGGGATTCATAAGATTCCCCTTCACTATGGATTGCAGAGGTTAAAGCGTTTTGTTTAAGTAGACTAAGAGTGCCGGGGAAAAGATCTACAGCTAGAAGATTCCACAGTTTTGAGATCCCTGGATCCACTCTGTGTTCACAGTAGAGAGCGCCCATTTCATTCTTCCACGCAGCCTTCCACAGATCAGTTCCTGTCAAATGAACGAGGCTACAGCGGGTCACTGCAGAGGGGCTTGCATCACTTAGGTCTGTGATCTCCATGAGTAGTTTTTGGTATGATTGGGATGGCACAAGTGTTTCACCCGATGTCAGGGGGAGACATGGGTCCTCAGGATCGCACAGTGTTGTTAAGTAATCTAACCAGCCAGGGTGCCCCACAGGCTCCCCATCCATCACCAGCCATTTCACTGTTGGCCTCCGATTACTTTTACTCACACAGTTGCACGGTTTCGGACTTGTATGTTCCCATCGTTCAGAAACTCTTAGCACGTTTGGCACAGGTCCATCTTGCCATCCTCTCTTTTCACAGAAGCAGCCAAATACCTCATCATGGGACATGGTATTAGGGAATAAAACCACAGTGTCAACTGGGTTCCAGTTTGAAGCAGAGATCTGTAGTTCTGTTTGTGTGAGATCTCCTTTAGTGTCATTTTCAAACACATTTTCCACCGCCTTGGCAGCCAGACAATTGAGTGCTCCAGCGAGAGCAGAGAAACAGGTTGTCTTTCCACTACCTGGGGGGCCGATAAGCAGGACTGCCTGAGAGGATTTCATAGTCTGGTAGAGTGTAAGAGCACTTTCAATTATTTCTGTGGAAGAGTGAATCCGCTTCCTTTGTAATTCTTCAGTCACTGCATCTTTAAGTTGGTTTGTTTCTTCATCTTTAATATATTGTTGAAATAGAGGAAACTGGCATACTATAGGGAACACATCCTGAAAAACAATGCAGAACTGTGAGGCTCTCTTGTGGTCATATAAAAGAGGTAATATGACTTTAACAATTGCTTTGACAATAGCTGCTTCTTCCATTAAGCTCTGTACAACAGCTAAATGAGAACTGGACAACCTCGACCCTTCAGATTCTTTCCTATCCACCTTGACCGGTCTGGTAGGAACACTCAGAGAGGGTGTAGTATCTGTTTTATCTGCAGCTGATCTTTTATCCTCATCTGAAATTTGCTGTTGCTTTACACTTTGTTTCAAGTGTTTTTCAGAGACAGAGATTATCTTTTTCAAGAAAACAAGATAGCAAGTGATATAATCAGGCAGACAAGAGGAATCCTTGGCCAGGTTGATGAGAGACACTAGACGCACACTTAACGACATGGCGTCTGAGAAACCAATGGAAGTCAGCATCACTTCTGCAATGATCCTGTAATCTGGATGGGTTAACGTGACCGTTCTGGTTGCTAACCGCAGGCTCTCTGGAACTTTGGATGTATGACTCTTTGATGAGATGAGGACACATCCATAGTTGAGGTTAGCAGAAATGCTCTTCCCTGCAAATGTCATTTGGCACTCTGGATCAACAACATCTGAGCAGCCTTTGTCATTTGGCTTATCATTCATTCTTTGATGAATATTCACTGTTAAGTCACAAAAGGACTTGTGAATGTCGAGAAGATGCTCTCCCAGTGACGACAGGACCTCTTGTGTTAGTAAGTCCACAGACTCCAACAGAAGCCATGCTCCTGTCTGGAGGGCACCAAACAGCATCTGCTGAAGAACGCCGAGTCTCATGCTTGGAAAACACTGCAGAATGACAACCTGCCGTCCCAGAGCTTTTCCTAACTGAACCCCCGTCGTTGTCTTTCCAGACATGCAAGGTCCACTTACAAACCCACATCTGAAGCTCGTTAGAGCAAAAAGAATCCCTAGTACTGCCCGATCCGTGGAAGGGGTGTGCACCATCAAATCTTCTGGACCATAATACTCATAGCCATATTGGAAGCTATGGCCCAAAACATCCACATAACATGTTGGATCATCACTGACTTTCAGACTCTGATCTGAATGTATATGATACTTCATCAAACTTTGCCACTCAAAAGACGACTCTAGCTTGTATTGTACCTCCATGAGACGAGTTAGCTGCTGTGTATGATTCATTGTCAGCTGCACTAAAGCACGCAGGCACATTATCATGTACCTAGAAGTTAGAGATTCGCTTTTAGCCCCTGTGATTCCATCTCTTATGTAACAGCCAAGGCTTTTCAGTTTTGCAGAGTTGTATGCCTTAATATCGCTCAACTTCACTGGGCTTGACTCTTGGAAAGTTTGTTGAACAACACTGTACCATGCCGCCTCTTCAGCCATCAGCAGACACTGGAGGGGGTACTCAGACAGAAGATCCAGCACAGGTTGTATGTTTCTTCTCCTACACACAATGTTGAGCAAGATATCCCCAACTTTCTTGCCAAAACATGCCAAATCTTGACTAGATGGTTGAAGCTGGTTACGTGCAACAGCACATCTTTTCAAGAGGTGCGCCATTGTTGCCTTTAACTGTTTCTCAAAGACATTTAGCCAAACCAAGGCATTGAGATTTGGCTCCAAAGGGGACAGGAAGGTAATGTGCTCCTGGAAGTGGGCAAAAAACCCCAGCACCTTCATCTTTCGGTGGCTTCCAGATGTAGCCCCATGGCTCTTCACATTACATGGTATTTCGCTATCCACTTTGAGCCAGTGTACCCCTTTGAAACATTTGCGTACAAGGGGTTGCAGATTCAAAGGTGTTGGCTGAAAGGAGAGTAGTCGTATCACTTCCCTGTCACTCAAGAACCAGAGTCTTGGAAACTGTTCACGCAGAGCATTCAGTAGATCCACCATCTGGTTGGTAATAGTTTCCATTGTGGACACACCGTCAACAAGAATCTGACAAAGATTACTCCCACAAAATTTGTCATTTGTCTTGTTGGAGTTAACAAAGTTCCACACGCGAAGGTCAGCTGTTATATTGCGCATCATTTCCTTAAATGTCTCATCAACTGGTTGGAACTGCTTCAGCTATGAAAAAAAACAAAAACAGTCTTAGTCTGTCACATACAACTTTAGAAAAGCTCTGAAAGCATCGCGTAATTAGTTATGTTTGACTTGTGATGACACAGACATACCAGATCCACTCTTTGAACACTAAAGAATGTTTCATTAAACATCTTCGTCAGGAAGGTCCACATTTGCTGGAATCTTTTAAATAAATCAAGCAGCTTCTCTATCAATATTCAAGGAGAAAGCAAAAAAAATGTAATTATAACAGCCAGCTCAAACAAGTTTTGCAAATGGAGGCAGGTACTAAATATCTTTCATAATGTTTCTGAATATCTTATTTACCAAGCTCTTGCAGTGATTGCACCCAGTCTTCCATTTGCCCCCTGAACTCGAAACTGTATGGTGACTTTAACATTGCAGACAGAGCCATCAAATCATTCTCTATCTCTGCAAAGAGTATTTCCAGACCTGAATGAGAGAAAAATAACTTGTGAGCATAATATTATGTTCGCACATAGCGAAAGTAACTTGGCGAAAGCAGTAATCCAATGAGCAGGTTAACAATAACTAGTCTCACCGATGATGATGAATCCTGAATCATTAGAGGAGCATTGACTGGTAGTTTGGAGATTTGAAATGGCACCCTCTGTCAGCTTCCCTGTCTCTGTTAATCCATCCTGTAGCTCATGATGCTGCCAAACGGGGGAAGCAAACTTATCCACTTGGAAGAATCTGGCTCTCCATCCCTGTTGAAACTTTAGGAAGGTCTTCTCCATGTCACACTCTGCTTGTGCGTCACCGCATATCTGGCAAGGTAAAAGGTACCACAAGTAAGTTTAATGCTTGTTGAACCTGTTCTCATTCAACCACTTTTGTCACCTGATTCTAGTAGCGCTGCCATAAAATGTCCAGTGGTGTCTCCTACCTTGGTTATTAGTCTGTCGTGCTCCTCAAGTTGTTGAGACATCAGTTGAGCCACAGTCACCTTTTTCTCTGGGATATACGGTAGGCCCAACCCTGACAATAGGGGGTATTTTGATTATTTCAGATATGTGGTTCACAAAGTATGCATATGTTACAATCAAGCACAGTGGTCTGACCTTCAAAAATAGCTCCCCAGTGTTTACATCTGAGTGCAGGGCTTTGTAGCTTGGCCATGACTGTGAGCCGATGGCTTAGACCGTCCAGAGTTCTTAAAGACTGTTGCAGAACCAAATCTTGGGCAGGTATTAAACTTGTTAGAGAAAGCACTTGCTCCTTCCACTTGGCAGTTTTCTCTTGAGCTTGTGACATCACAAACTGACAGAAAATTTTAAAAACATGTGTTGATTAATTCACATGGACACAAACATAACATTCACTTGATAATTGAGTGCATAGCACACATTTTTCACAAAATGAAAGAATGCTGTCATTAAAGGATGGAGCAAAGATATACGAATTAGGCCTCACCAGTCATGAATGCATATAAATAATTAACTCCATGCCAAACATAATTTAAATAATATATGTTCCGTCTTTGGGTCATGCCTATATAAAACCAATGAATTATTATTATTATTATTATCTTGTCATTTAGCAGGTTACCTCAGTGAAAAGCAACTGTTCCCACTCTTCCATCCATGTCGTATATGCAGCTATCAGCTCCCACAACCCTTTACGGGCATTCATCTTCTCAATGTCCATTTTAAAAATGGTCAGGTCCAGAGTATGTTCTGATGAAAGGCAACAGAGTATAAAATACTAATAGGGTCAGGCATGTTCTCAAGTTCTCAAGTAGCTAAGTAACTTTCGATGCCTGGAAATATATTTATATCCATAATGTATACCTTGTAGGTCTTGACTGTTCCTACTCAGTTGTTCGAGCTTTGCACTTAGACTGTGTACATGTGCACATGTATTCTTCAGTTTGGAGACCATCTCTCTGACATCCTGGCTTGGGTCAAAGAAAAGCCCAGATGAGGCTTTAGCCAACAGATTTTTAAGGTCACAGATCATAAATGAGTTCATTGTGTCCAGCGCATTAGCTGCTGAAGGAAGGCGCTGGCACACATTACTGTCTGCTTCCTTCAACGAGGATAGAAAGCAATCCCATGAGCACAGCATCTAAATATAGGAGACAAACAGAAGCACACTCAGTGCAGTGTTATCAAATTGTGGTTATTAATGACATAATTTGTATTCGTATGCCTGTAGACCTTTTTCTCCAAAGTCAGCTCCTGCTCATTCATCTTTCTGTAGTTCATGCAAACAGTGTTCTGGAGGGAGTGAATGTACTCCAACTGTTTCTGCTTGTCTGCCAATGTTTTCACAGACTCTCTCACCTGCAGACAGAAGAAAAATGACAAGTTTCTCAATGCTTCAATAATTAATGTTTGACAAGACATCTAAAATGTATGTCTCATCCCCTGTTATGGAAGTTAAAAACCGATTAACTTGATCGTCCTTGGTTATACATGTAGCTGATTCATGGAGAAGCTATGTACAGATGAAGTACTAGATGAGTTTCCACTGAACATTTAAATACATGGGAAACTTTTTAAAGCTCACAGGGTTTGGTAACAATATGTGGATGACAAATAGGTATAATACATAATGACAGTGT
The DNA here is from genome assembly GCA_030347415.2 of Decapterus maruadsi. Classification (NCBI taxonomy): domain Eukaryota; kingdom Metazoa; phylum Chordata; class Actinopteri; order Carangiformes; family Carangidae; genus Decapterus; species Decapterus maruadsi. The sequence continues at coordinate 7,015,526 of CM064901.1, forward strand.
ATTCTGCAAGTGTTAAACAACTCACCATCACAAAAGTTAAGTGAAGTACTTACTTCCTGCCCATTACCAAAGTATACACACAAAAGTGCTTCCTCAAATAAAAGTACTGAGGACCTTAATGCACTATGCATCACCTGATCATTCTTGGATAATGGAATCTAAATTCAGAACACATTTTGCTCTGACAAGGAAGGGCCTTTGGGATGAATAATTCAATTAAAGTGAAAGTGTGACCAGAAGAGAAGTCTCAGTGGATCTGAATTTTCCATCAACCATCCTTGTTAAGGTAAAAGACAGAAAACTAGGGTACTCACTTTTTATGAGATCCCTTTCTAACCCTTGTGGGATCTAAATATCTATTGCATGTCAAATAATCTCTATGTATAATATTCTATATCTCTCAGTATTATATCTTTTTATTTATTTTTTCATACAAGAATGTAAAGTTTGAAGAGTGTTTATACCATAAGAGCATATTTTGAGAGATGCTGTAAGTCTGGCACATCTCTCTTCAATTCAGCTATAGCCTTCTCCAACTCAGACATGAGGCTCTCTGAGAGCAGCGTGATCTGCTCAACCAGCTGCTCTAACACCTCCTCTTCAATGAACTTCAACTGTCGCCCTGAACAAACAAAAGCAAATATCATGACAGTAATTATTAGACAGAACAAGAATAGTCATAGTTAAAGAGATAGTTCAACATTTTGGCAAATTGTGCCAAAGTGCCATAATCCCTATAGTCATAGCAGTAGGTTTGTTACCTTATTTGTCGGTTATTTTGAGAATGGCGGAGCAGAGCCACAGGCTTATGCAGACTCGGAATTTCATTTGAGCCTTTTCCCTCATCAATAAAAACTCATAAAATTTCCCGCCGAGCAGTCTATTGTGTGACACAATCCAACAACTCCGGACAACGTCCGCTTTGGGTCCGCATTGAGTATGCCTAGAGTACGCGCGGACGTCCGCGGACACATGTACGCCCGAGTATGTAGGGGCCTTTATGGAATTTCTTGGTTTCCCTCATCAAACTCATAAAATACACAATCCAACAACTCCAAAACGCTCTCGTGCACAAGTTGTGAGCTGCACATTCACCACGGTATGATATTATGAAACAGAGTTGTTTTCAAGGTAAATTCAGAGACTGCTTGCCGTCACACAGCATGGTGAATGTGCAGGTCACAACTTGTCCAGAAGAGCATTTTGGAGTTGTTGGATTGTGTATTTGATGAGTTTGCCGAGGGAAACCAAGAAATTCTGTGAGCCTCCATAGCGTACATGTAGCTCTGAGCAGCTTGCAGCTCTGCTCTGCCATTCTAAAAACAGCTTGCATCAACAATTAAAGGTAACAAACCCACGCCAAAGGCTATTGGGATTATGGCAGTAGGTATTTTACAAAACCATTCTGCAATGAACAGTACCTAGAGTTTCCTTTGTGTTGGTACAGTGGATTGTGAACAGTTGGTTGGTGGTAGAGATTGTTGAGGGGACTGTGTTGATTCTTTCAGCCCAGAGGCGCATCTTCTTAATGAGCTCCTCATACTGCAGAGCCGGCTGACCTTTCATGGATTCCAAAGAGGCATGACTCCACTGATTAATGGACAAATTAATGTCCACTAACCATCTGTAGCACTCACACAGCTGCTGGATTTCCAGCTCAGTTTCCTGTCCAGAGAACAGTGGGAGATATGTGAGCTGGTGTGCAAAGTCTTTCACATAATTACGGATTCTGGATATTGATTTTTGGATTCGAACTGAGTCTTACCTGCATGATCTTGACTTGCTCTCTCTCAGCTTGTTTTGAAAAGTCATTCATGCCTATCTGCCACTCCAGCTGTGTCTTGGAGAGAGGATAGAAGCAGCCATGCACCACGCTGCCCTGCACCATTAGCAGGGTTCGCTTTGGCAGCAGCAGCCAGTCAGCTGACAGGTCTCTGAGCAACTGCCAGCAGCAAAACTTTCTGCAACCAGTCGTTCCACCACCACTCTTATGCTTCCCTGAGAATTAAAACATAATGGACATTTAAATCCCCCTCCACTTGTTTATTAAAATAATTATTTATCTGATTTTGGAACTGTTTCTGTTATTTGACTACAGTGGTCCATACAGAGACTGAGACAGAGACAATATGGGGCTGAGTTCAGGTTTCGTATTAATACTGCAGGTCTGGGGCCGTACCTGTAACATTACGATGATTAATATAGCTGAGGTCAGAAGTTAAAGCCTGTGCAAAATCAGAGTTTATGGCACTGTCGTTCATCTCCAGGAAGAATCCACAGGTGTCACACATCTACCAGAGAAAAAACGATTCATGAGACTGACGGTAATTTCCTGATCATAATCAAGACGCTGCTTGAAATTACAACATTGTTCAAAAGCACAGATTTCATAAATATGAAATATTAAAAACACTGCAAGTATGAATCCCTACCCAGAATCCTAAAATTGTTGTTTACTGAAAATTATGTTCTTCTTGATTCTGCAGAATACAGATTAGCTTGATAAATGAATACTTAAAAAATACAAACATATTTGTGTCCATTTCCATGTGTTGTTTTATAGTATAAATTCTATAAGTGCAAACTTTCTTTTCTGTTAATGGGGGCCAACTGTCAAGAACATGATGCATATTTCCAATAACTTTAAAACTACCCAGCATCCACAAGTGAAAAATATCATGTAATGTAGGTATAGCTATATGGAGGCTGTCGGGATTTGTAAATTACCTGAATAATGGAGGAACCAACTGTCAGAAGTGCTTCACTCACAGCCTCTTGGAAAAGATGCACCGGTGGGTCCACAGTCAGCTGACTACCAGCACACAAACACAGCTCAGTGTGGAAGAGGCTGCACTGCTGAGATCTCTCTCTCTATCAAACAAAGCATTAACAATTAATTTAAATTAATAATTAGGGCTTAAGGCTTTATCTGAATATGCATATTCTATTCTAACACAGTTGTTTAATTAACCTAAGTAAAGTTTTGTATTTGTGTCTCTCCAGGTTTTTCACTCAACAGTAGTTTCTGAAAATACTCAAAAGTGACAAGTCTATTAAGTTTTCAGTCATCATTAATATGATCTTGCAGAAAGGTGTGTTCTTGTGGCGGCACACTGCAACATAACACGGTTGAAAATGTTCTTCTCACCTTCAGCAAATTGCTGAGAAAAGAATCAACATCTTGTCTGATGATCGTAACGAGACTCTGCGCGATCATCTGGTTGATGAGAGACGATAAGTTTCCCAGTCTCTGCAAGATGCTTTCACACCGAGCCGACTCTTTCTTCAGCTCCTGCTGGTGAGCCAGGTGGAGGTGAATGGGTTGGTGGCGCGTGTTTGGCCTTTTGGCATATTCCATGTGCACCTGCAGCTCATCGTATTCCTTATAGTTGCTCTCTCTCACCTGTGGACAAAACAAGGTTATTAGGGATGATTCCAGAAATGGAGGGGCTTCTTTCTTACGTTAAACTATAAAGGTTTTTCCTGATGCTCTAAACTTTTGCTCATGAAAAAGACAGTTTCATTTTTTTTGGCATCATTTTGTATTATGTTAGAAAAAAGGAGATGATTTACAGCATTTAGGATGATAGCACGATACTGGGATAACTTCGTCAGAATCTCTTGAAACTCCTGATTTTTGGTTATCAATACGTTTTTGAATTCCAGCAGTGTGTAGTTATGAGAGTCTTCCTGGGGCAGTCGGTGCATCTCCTTCAAATCCTCAATTAGTCTGTAAAAGACACAGTAAACATCTATTGCGAAAGCTAAACATCAGTCCTACATTAAATCTCAAAGAGAGTCAGATGCTATGGCTAGAGCAATGTACTGTAGATTATCAGTGGTGTTGTAACTTGCCTGCTGAACAGTTGAAGAGCACCTCGAAATTGTGGCACAGCTATAAGCAGCATGTCCTCCAGATTCTTACACCTGCGCTGAAATAATATCTTGCGCACATTTCTATGCCACCTGGCACAAAAGGATGATAAAAAATAAATGAATAAATAAACAAAGAGAAAACACAATTTACAAGCAAGTGTGAAAGCCATAGAGCAGGATTAGCATGTACTTACCTGGTGAAAGCTTTCTGCAGTCTAAAGTCTCTAAAAAATTGGATTTTCTGCAAAGCTGTCCACAACACAGACTCTCTAAACCACTCTGCCAGGCTGACAAGTCCATCATGACCCCCCTCTGTCACGTGCAGTACAGAATTACAGGAGAAGATGTAGTGCTCAGACCCAGCCTCGCTAACGTGGACCACTTGTAGATCATACGGTCTAAAAACAGAGGATATATTATTCCACTTTCACTCTTTAATTGTATGCATTTAATAAATGAAACTAAGAAGATGAACAGAAATGTTGCAAATATCATTATTCATATACCTGTAAGAGTCTCCTTCCACTTCTTTCAGGTAATAAAGCTCCAGTTTTGGCAGGTGTCTTTTCAGGGCAAAGATCTGAACGACTTCTGTGCCAGTGAGAGGACTTTTTTTTGGTTTGGTTGCTTTCTCATCTTTTACATTTGCTTTTGTTTTATCCTCACATATTGCGACTTTTTTTGACTCAACTTTCTCTGCAAGACTGAGACAGTAAAAAATGAGAGTAAACAACAGTAAAAATTGCTCACAAAAGCTTGGAAAGGAAATCTTGGCTGTGAAATCTGTCAGCTCTTTATGTCACTTTTGTGAGTGGAAAAAAAATAATTCTGTGACAGAGTTCCTATTTTTTACAGGGGTAAAAAGAAAACTGGCAAATATATATTTCAAGCAGAATTGTGTCTAAAGGTGTACAAAGATGGGACGAGTTATACGTACATACCATGATCAACATTACATATTGTTACATGTTCATTTCGTTTTGTGGGGAGGAAATAAATTATATCAATAAACTGACGTCATAAACTCCCACAAATTGAATTATTGTACCTTTGAGCTGTCATCTCAGCAGCACTTCCCACAGAGATGTTGGTTCCCGATGTTGAGCCCATTAGTCGAGATCCTTCTGTCCATTTTGTGTCACCTATAGCTCTTCCAGGTGCTACTTGGGTTATAAGATGAGGAAGTTTCAGTGGCGATGAGGGTCTGTCAGGAGGCACATTTTGAAGGAGGGGGGTATGGGCAAAGTTTGCTGAGAGGAAAGGTGGCCTCGGGCATAATGGTGGTAAAGTCACTTCAGGAGAGTGGGCCTTTTTCTTGACCTTTGATCCAGCCCTAGAGATGTCTTTACCACAGGCCTGAGGAGTTACACTGTGGGATCTTTTGTCCAAAGTGGCAGCGAACATGCTGCTGATCTCTCTATGGACACCATCAGTAGGTTTTCATATCGCAGATATTTTTCTTGCCAGTCTACGTTAGGACTTTGTTTTAGTAATTCTGGAAGGGAAAAAACAACAGGGAAAAAAACATCCAGTTTTACAACATCAAATATAGATAAACATGAAATTAGCAAAGTCTCCATTTGAATCTTGATCCTACAACCATTTACTAATATGACTCTGATACAGAAACTATCAAGTGAATACATAATTTATTGAGAAAAACTGTGTAGGAAACAGATGAACGAATAACGCCAGAAATACACAGTACCTGTTCCGACTTTAAAGCCTATTTCTGTATGAAATGCATTATGCAAATGCATGATTTATCCTCCGTTACAAAAATACATCACCGTAAAACGAGCAATAAATGATGTTCGCGTGTTAACGTTAGCTTAGATGGAAGTAGAAAGTAGAAAATAAATCAAACACGTTTCACTCGACGCAGTTAAATACTTGTTCTTGAAACTGCTGAAGTTTAGAAACCAGGAGAAGTAGACGACAGCGCTTGTTGTGGTTATTATGGTTGTTTACAACTAGTTAAGTAAACCAGCTAACAAGAAAGAGAGAAACAAAACTAACTTGTGTGACTTTCTTACCTGCCCTGTGAAGAAGTTGTCTGCTGCGCAACCACGGCAACGGCTGGTTGTCACGGTCACGGCTGGTTGTCACGGCAACGACACAGTAACGTAAAGTCAGTGGTCCTGTTGGTCCGTTGGTGGTGAAGGTCAAGTAAAGGTATGTCGACGCTAAACTGCTCATAAACTTTTAACCCCCACAGTTTTTAGATCTGATACGGCTTCGACAAAACACACACAAGCTAACAAAGAATAAACAGTAGAAATCACTCCACTAGTGACATTTTATTAACCTCACTGTGGCTTCATTACGGTTGAAATTGTCTAAAAAAAAAATGGCGACACAATAGCAACTAAAGAAATGGTTTCTAGTTTCTAGTTTTTAACTTCAGGTGTTTGGTTGTCTGATGACATGGCATAAAATCTGAGCATTTTACTTACAATTGTTAATCTCATTTTGACTTGTGCTATCATGTGTAAATAATAGGCCAATGGTAGGATTACAGTACATTATAATCGAGCCATTTTTCCGGCTTAAAATGTGGTGAAATAGACACATCTCAGTAGATATACTGACATATTACTGCAGGGTAAAGCACATGTGGGATTAAAAAATATTAAGGATGGCTGATGGCTTTTGTTCTCGTCCCAGACAGTACATTATAGGAGCAGAAAATGCAGTCGTCCTAAAATACACCTGTGGTACCATATAAAAAGGATTCAGTAAGAAGCCAAAAATGTGATAAACTCTACTATTGTGTATGCAACTGATCCACACCACACCAACCTACACAGACTTTAAAAGGATTCAGTAAGAAGCCAAAAATGTGACCATGCAATCATAAACATGCCACCTTCAAACTAAAGTTTATTTACATCTGAATGCTTGGTCTGACCATTTAGTTTAAGATGACATAAAAGAGTGCATGATATAGCAGAGTAGTCAACATCTATTTTGATAGCGCTAATATACAAAGATTTCCCTATCAATCTTGAACCAGGCCAACCTACCCATCAAGAAGTCCAGGATGACGAGGTCAATGAAGTCCACTAGTCTTGTGCCTTTGTCGTATGGTGATGTCTTTTTCACTGTTGAGCAGTAGTCTGGCTCCGTCTCCCATCTGTAATAGACAGGCATTACTCGCCCTAATGCTTGTTAGTTTTTTATGAATAAAGCCTACTTTTTTAGCATTTCCATTGCTCTCTTGAATAACTCCTGTCAAAAGTGTTTTATTTGACATAATAACCATGAAACTGTACCAAACTTTAGTTTTGTGCATACTGAACACTGTGTCATAATAAAGCATTGGAGCAACGTGGTGCCGGTGCAGGCTGCTAATTTTTCATCTCAAAATTCATGTGGGATGACATTAATTAATATAGATTTATTGATGCGACACAACTGTGGCTGTAACCCCGCAGTGAAAAACTAAATTAGGTTCAGAGATCGCTTTATTATTATGGTATCTGACAGAGCAATTTTGGAGGCGTGCTGAGGGAAGGAGGAGGGTGTGTGTGTGCTGAGCAGCTGAGTCACTTCATATCATATAAATGTTTCTCACTGACTTTGCCAGCTTGCTGCGGCTGTACGAGCGTCTCCATGGGGATCTCCAGGACCGCCGGGTGGCCAGAGAGGGGTCTGGGAGCATGACGGCCAGGGAGGCCTCCAGGTTCCTGGGACGACCACACACAGCGTGCTCCGTCGAACAGTAGTAGGAGCACTGGCCATAGAAACACACATTGCCCACTAGGGGGAGCCAAAGGAGCACAGAGAGGGGGAGTGATTAGAGAGGGGAGGATAAATAAAGTCAAAGAAAAAGATTAAGATAAAAGGATGTGTGGGTGGTTTTTCACTTTTGAGAAATAGAGGAAAGAAAGTAAACTCAAAGAGATTCAAGGCATTTTGAGCAGACTAAATGAATAAAGGATGGACGAGTGTGTCAGGCCGCACCAGGGGAGGTGAAAAACGTTCGGGCCAGTTTGCGGTCTGTAGTGACGTCTTTGATCTCCTTGACCACGTCCACCAGCCTCCCGACCACAGGAGGGACTCTCCTGTAGCCTAAAATCCTGCAGCAAGACAGAGTGAGACAGAGCGAAAAGGACGTTATGAGTTATGAGGACAAAGACGTGAGGCGCTATGAGGAAATACAGGAAGAGAAAGGAGGGCAAAGAAGATTCAATACAGAGTTACATAACACGTATTCACACTATGTGGCTATTTCTTTCACCATCTCACACACACCGTGCTCACTGTGGCCATGTTGCGCTGCAGTTTTGTGGATAAAAACATGGATTTTTGTCCTTTTTTTTTTGTACCTGTCCAGGTGAAAAGCAGAGATTTCTGCATTGTGCCGCTCGAAGTCCGAGAAGTAGTAGAGGTTGTAGTTGGTTTCGTCATCTCTCTCCTGCCTGCCGAGGAGAGGCAAAGTCAAACTACAGTACACCATACATGCATTAAGTACATATTTTCATCCAGTGAGGCCTCTTTTACCGACACAGTTGCATTAAATATGCACACATGGCTGTAAGAAGTTTCCATTCACCATAAAATGAGACTAATCTCCCCCCAGATATTTCGGTTCATGAATTATTAGCCTCTTTCCTTCCTAATATTTACTTTAACAATACATTGCTGGGCTGTTTGAAGGCTCGAAAATCTCTCTCTTTGCTTCATCTGCAGTTTCCTATCAAAATTTATTGGATTTAATTATAAGGGGATTTAAAAGACTCAGTGCCACACACACACACACACACACACACACTGTGTAATACGAGCAGTGTTGGTGCATTGGATTCGTCCCCATGCAACGCAACTCACTTCATGGGCTTGAACATAGCTTGTCCATAGTTGGGAAATGACATCACCAGCTTCAGTTGCGTCCCTCCAGACTTCTGCACTGGAAAAACAGTACAGAGGATGTTACCATAGCAACAAAGCACACACGCGGCACGGCACGGACGCACACAAAACCACACAACGCAACACGTCGCACTGTGACTAAACACACTGTTGGCTGTTGATGGAGCAGAGGTAATACACACTCACATAAAACTAACTATAACGAGAAAGTATGTGCGTCACCACACAGAGACACAACACAATTCACTCAGCGTTGCGGACACACAACAGCGTGTGTGTGTGTTTATCTCTGCTATATTTGGCCAGGCACTGTACTACATCGCATTCATTCTGGTGAGGCATTACTCAGCCTGATGATCGAACATGATACAGTATATTATTAGACGCATTAAGCTTGTTTGCCATCGTTTTCAATACATTCCCATTGTTGCTGTCCATCTGATAATCATCTTTTCTTCAGGAGACACGACATCTTAACAAACAAACATACATTTTGTGCTTTATTCCAAATATAATGTGCAGTTTGTTCTTATAAACCTCCTGCTCGAGGTCACGACCCTGATTCAACGTTAAAGTTAGGTGACATTGAGCCAAATTTACAGTGACAGAATCATGTTCTCTTTCTTTTTGCTTTCCATTTATTAATATATTTATGACTTTTTTTGTTTTGTACTGCACCGTGTTGTTCCCAGTGCCTTTATTAAAATAAACCGCTGTCACTGCGATACTGGGATCTCAAAGTAAATAACACAAATAGAGTGACAGGACTTGAGCATTAAAACTATTTATAGTTTAGTTTCTAAAGGTTGAATGAAGATTCATCCCAAAGAAAGAAACAGAAAAACACTAACTTGAGTCCTTGGCACTTCTGAAAGATGAAATAACATATCCCTCCAAATAACGTGGAAAGACAACATGATGTAACTGATGTATCTGTCCTTGTTTTGTTAGCAACATCATTGCTTTATTGTGATAAACATGGATTGTAAGATAGATATTATTGTATAACTGGCATTAATGAGGAAATCGGCTGACTCTACTTGTTATTCTGCAAAGTTTAAATTAGGATAAATGAACCAAACTAAATCTTAAAGGTCCCATATTGTATAAAGTGCAATGTGTATGTGTTTTAAGATCAGAAAGCAGGTCTACGTCATATATTAATACTGTGAAATTATCTAAGCTTTAAACCACGATGAAATACACACAGCCTGTATTCATAAACTGAACCTCAAGAAGATGAGCTGTGAGGACTTCTGTAACTTTATGATGTCACAACAAAGCAGTCACAAAGCCCCGCCCATCCAGACTCACCATCCAACACCTGCAGGATTTGGTTTCTCTGGTTAAAATGAAATATAATGTGCTTTTATCCAATCTGTCACTGAACCATGACCCAATCAGAAGAGAGGATCAGAGCCTTCTCTCCTCTGATTGGCTGACGTCGACATTCTGTTACCAGAACTCCAGAAGTAGGAGCTTTAATGTAATTCAGTCATTATTGACTCACCCTAATGCTGATGAATACTCTCGAGTAGTTTTTTATTCCTCAAAGTGCATGGAGACCCTGGAGGCCGATTCGTAGTCCAACGAAATCCTTATATGGACACAAAAAGGTCCATAAAACTACACAAGAACCTTGTAATCTTCTTCCATACTGCTCATCTACTGCAATCCAAGTGTCCTGGAGGGATATAGCCCAGAGTTGACTCAAAACAACGTCATTTAGGACATTTTTTACAGCCTAAACAGTCCTGTATTGCACTCTGACGTTCAAGCGTGTGAACGTGAGAGCGCACTCCAGGCAAATTCAATACTGGACTGTTTAGGCTGTAAAAATGTCCTAAATGTCGTTGTTTCGAGTAAACTCTGGGCTATATACTTTTAGGACACTTAGATAGCAGTGGACGAGCAGTAAGGAGGAAGATTACAAGGTTTTTGTGTAATGTCAGGCGCGATTGACTCTCACATAAAGATTTCATTGGACTATCAACCCCCCTCTCCCGGGTCTCCAGATGCACTTTGAGGAATAAAAAACTACCCTAGAGTATTCATCAGCATGAGGGTGTGTCAATAATGACTGGAGTTTATTTTTTGGTGAACTATTCCCTTAAAACTACTTTAAATTGCAGCCAGAAAGTCCTCTCAAACCAAAATGTCCTCACAGCGACAAACTGTCAGAGATCCTGCACTCACAAATTTAAGTAAACAGAGTACACACACAGATGGAGAAAAAGTTAAACTGTGAAGAAATACACATGATTGACTGGTGTGGAGATGTTTACCACATGCCCAACAGTGGCTCATGTATTCCCGTCCATCCTCTGCTGAGCCTCCAAGGCTCCTCAAAGCTTCACAGTAGCTTTCATGTCAGGAGAACTTCAAAGTGAATCTGCATTTGAAAGTCTAACCCTAAACCTGAGATGTCACACAATCGCAACGTTTCTCCCCTTCATCCTGCCTTCACCCTGCCTGAAACCCACCCACCTTGACTCCCATAGGTTTGGGTTTTTTTTATCTCGAGGGAAAATTAGTTTTGGGTTTCTGTTAGATCTGCTTCTGCTTTTCAAGTGATGAGTATAATTTTTCGTGCAGATTGAAGTCCGAGAGGAGTCTTTAACATACTGATTTATTCAAGAGGTTGTCTGAGTCATCCTCTCGACTCACTCTGATCCCGCTGCCATCTGCTTTGAAAAACATCTCGCCTTTGTTCGTCTGACACCTCCGCTGTCACGCATGATCGGCCTGTGTGTGTGTGTGTTTGTTTGTGTGTTTACACAAAGAGTAAACTCTGTGACAAACACTGATCACTCAAATGAAAACACTCGGGAGCCGAGGTGTCAGTCAGTCAGTCAGTCAGTCAGACCTGCGCTGACGATGTGGTTGGTGGCGAGCTGCTGCGCCAGGGCCTCCATGTTGGGGTCGGGATGCGGGTAGAGCTGCCAGCGGGAGATGCTGAGGTGGAAGCGCAGCCAGGGGGGGTGAGTGGTGCTGCTGCTGTTCCACTGGACGTCCTCGTAGCCGTCCTGACTGGCGCTCACCCTGCAGAGAGACAGACAGTAAAGGGTTAATATACTGTAAGGAGGTGGAGGAGAGTTTGTCATCATATTATTATTCTCACCAGTTCACATCCCTCTCAGTCTCATTCTCCAAGACAAAAATCATGATTTTACTTTTTATTTAACTTGAGCTTATGGTGAGATAATGAAACTGTTCAATCAATGAGAATTTAATCAGCTGTAATTCGGCCATTTAAACAGCCAGACTTCGCTTGTTTCAGATTCTTAAATGTGAGAATTTGCTGCTTTTTTTTTTTTTTTTACATAATTGAATTCTGAATCTCTTTGGTTGGTGAGTCATATGAAGACTTCAGATCAAGGTCTTTGAAGTTATGATGGGGAATTTTTCACAATTTTATGACCAGCTTTCGTAGACTGAATGATTAATAAATTGAAAGAGAAAAAAAAAGATTTACAAATAACCATGATAAAATTGTTAGCTGCACCCAGAATAAAAACTGTAGAGGCCACAAATCAAGAAAAGGAGGGCAACTACTCCACCACACACTAAAAAACAAGAGGGGAAAAGCATAAAATATCCATAGGAGACATTTCTTGCAAAGGCTGCGTCTCATACAGTATTGTTCCAGTCTTTGGTTTCTGAGGATGTGCGGTATACATGTAATATTGAGCAGCAGCTCTGCACACACACACAGACACACACACCTGCAGAGACACAGAAATCTATAGCAGCAGCCGCAGCAGCAGCAGCACTGGAACAGGTACAAACCGGCCTGAACAGCAGGAGGTCAGACCGGCTCCCTGCAGTCCGACCCATCTGGTAACACAACCCTCGATGAGCGGCGTGTTGCAAACATTAAAGGGATAAAGTGAATGAAGCAAACACAGTGGCATCATGCAAATGTTTTGGACACCCATGGTCAACATTTCTGTGAATGAAGATGAAACGATCTCCAAAAGGCATAAAGTTAAACATGAAACACTCTTTTGCAATATTTTCATCAATATCAATGTATTATTTTTTGTTTTCTACAGTTTTAGAGTGAAAAAGGGAAACAAAGCAGCAGCCTGCAAAAGAATGGGAACCCAGGAGACTTGAGCTCTCAGATAACTTTGACCAAGGTTTCAGACTAGGTAACTATGCTGGGGGCTCAAACCGTTGCTGCCGGCAACTTTTCTTTTCTGTCATTTTGAAAATGTAAAAGTTGAAAATAATTAAATGTAGTAATGAGAAAGTATAATCTGTAACTTTATGCCTTGTGGATATCATTTCATCTTCCATTTGCTGAACTGTTAACATTAAAGGGATAGTTTGATAGTTTCCAGATGCAGTTTTTCAGCAAGGAAATCTCCGTGGTGAAAGAAATCCATTACCAGAGCGTTGTGGAGTTGTTGGATTGTGTATTTGATGAGTTTGATGAGGGAAACCAAGAAATCCCATTAGCCTCCGTAGCGTAGCTCTGAGCAGCTCACGGCTCTGCTCCACCGTTCTAAAAACAGCTTGCACCGTCAATTAAAGGTAATGAACCTCCTGCTATGACTATAGGGATTATGGTCAAAATGTTGAACTATCCCTTTAACAGACATTTTGACGGGGTGCCCAAACTTTTGCATGTCACTGTACATGAATGTTTGATTATAAAGAAGTGAGAATGAGGAAGAATCTTTATTTTTATCTGAATGGGACTGACCACATCTGAGAGCTCTTCTCGCTGGCCTTGACCTTTGGTTTCACTTTGAGCAGCCAGTCCTCTTCGGGTATAGGAGGGCTGGGCATGTTGTAAAGAGGATGGTCGAACAGCGCCTCCAGTTTTGACAACGCAGACTTTAAATCATCTGCTCTGTTGGCGCCAGAACGCCTTGCTCCGGCAGCCATGTTGATTAAAGCAGGATGACCTTTGGCATCCTTATTGGCATCTCTACTGGAAGAATCTCTTTGTGCTGTGTCGGTCGGCGGCCCGGCTACACCGTCGCCCCCCGCGGAGGTGTAGTTGATGGTGTGTGCCAGGTCTCTCAGGATGTGTGTCTTTGGTGGCAGCGGGTGGCCACAGGGCTGGTGGTAAATGGAAAGAGAGACGAACGCCAGGAAGAGATGGAGGAAAACGGTGACGAAGGCCAAGGACAGACAGATTGTCCTGGAGCGACGGCGCAAACACCACATCATCCTGCTGGGGAGGAGGGCGTGCGTGACGGAGGGAGGGTCAGGAGGAGAGGTGAACACATGATAGAGGGAAGAAGAGAGGAAGAAAAATGTGTGAATGTGTGGAGGGAATATGAGAGAAAGCCATAATGGAATAAAGTAAAAATAAATTAAAAGGAATAGCATCAAAAAAACATGACACAGCCTTGATAAAAGCGCTTTTTTACATAAAAGTCTACATCAGTCTACTGCACACACAGACTCGCCATTGATTTTCTGGCATCAGAGAGAAAAAACACAAAGAAAAAAAAGCAGCCAGCTAACACCTCAGCTTCCTACCTTTTGAAATGCTCTCCGTCACTTCTCTGCTGCTGCTGCTGCTGCTTCCCAGTGGACTCAGTCAGGACTCTGTCCAGTATCCAGTCAGCCTTCAGCCAGGTGTTTGAACTTTTCTACACCTCTGCTACCAGGCTCAGGGCGGGGAGAGGTGCCAGGTTAAAGTGACCTGGACACGGATCAATAATGTGTTGTCTCATCTCTCTTTGAAAGTTGGTCTCTTTCTGCCAGCTTGTTTGTCCTGTACTTTTTGGTAACCGCTAATTATGTGATAATGTCAAGAAATAGCTGAGAAATAGCGTCCAATTTCATAGTAATGCCATGTTTTTTCATAATGGCAAACGATTACGCGTGCTTTTCATGCTTTGAATTTTTTTGGGAAAGGCCAGAATTTTTCTCCACCAAGTCCCTGCAATGGTCAATTACCATCAATTATTTCTGGGCTATTTCTACACAATCTGGGCTATATTTCTTAACATTAGTATGAAGGCTATTTCTAGACATTATGACGCAATAACTTGTTATTTCTTGGCCATGTCTTGACGTTATCGTGTAATTAGTGGCCTGTAAGTAGCCTTTTTTGTTTTGTTTTGTTTTAAATTTATACAACTTTTACAGGAGTTGCAATTTCGGTGAAATCTCTTGAAGCAACTCCAGTGAGGATAAGGAAGAAGAAAAAACCTTCACGTTTGATGTTAAGAAGCATGAGAGTCATAATCTGGCTGATGGTTTAAATGAGAGCCTGGGCTGTTTTAATCTGTACAGACAGCAGCAACATGAACACACACTCAACTCCTACTTTTACTAATCTCATGTGTCAAAACTGACTTAATTAATGAGGCTAAAAAAAACCTGTGTTCACGTTCTCCCTTGGATCTGCAACTACAACTGTCCAACACCAGTATCACATCTTATTCCCATGAAGTTTCACCCTCTTGTCAGACTGAATACAGAAACTCACAATCATAATAACCAGTTAATTATCTACAGTATGGTTCCAGGTTCATTTCGATGCAGGCGGGCTGGTAGAGACAGATGTTTCATATTCTGGGAGCACGTTTGCACCGAGACTTTGATAGAGGGAACCTCAGACCTCCCGGAGAGTCCCGCAGGACCCGCTGCGTCTGTGAAGTACACGGCTCTTTAAAGTCTCCTTGTGTGTGTGCGTGTATCTACATGTGCACGTATACTGTATGTGAGGGGGCTGATCCGCCAAACAAGATCTGGGAGAGTCTGACAAGAGACGCAACGCACGTGTCGTACCCGTGAGACTATTTTGCACAGCGTGTATTGTACCTGGATCACCTGTCTTATGAAATGACAGGCTGACTCATCTCATCTCTCTCGGCTGAAGACAGTGGAGGAAATCTGGGGCAACATATTTCCAGGTGAACACATATAAACTCATTAATTATTCACGAGCAGTCATCAAACATGGATGAGTTGGATAACAGCAAGAACAAGGTGCAAATAAAGCTCAAGTCATGTCAGTTTCATAACCCTTAACTATATACGATATAGGCTCTAGTCCTTTCTGCAGCCGGCTCAGGATCGAAACCCAAATCTGGTGGCCCTTTGCCGCATGTCATTTCCCCTCTCTCAGCCTCCCCATTGTCTCTCTCAACTACACTATCGATAAAGGAAAAAAGCCCCAAAAATATCAATACAGTAGTATCACAATTCACCAAGTATCAATCAGTGCGTTTACATGACGGTTGAGAAACACAAATTATGGCCGTCTATAACTGGACGACTAAAGTGCATGTAAAAACGTTAGCCCGACTAAGACTGGACTTCTCCAGATTTGACTAAAAGGCCCAGATGATGCGATTGGAAACCGATTTTCTTCTGCATGTATTCGCCTTAATCTGACTGAAACTGGACAATGCACATGCAGTAGAAAGAAATTGTGGCATAGAAGCCGACATGAACCTGGCACAAAAAAAAAAACGGCAATTGTTTTTTGTAAACTACAAATATGACTTTGTGTCCTCAGTGCTGGTACGTTTTATGGCTGTCTGTGCAGTCTGTCTGTCGCTGAACCGTCCCACTTGGCAAATAACTAATTTCCTTTTGGAAATTTTGAGACGGCCACAGAAAGAGGAGGCCATCGCCATCAAATCCTACTGCACGATCAAGACAGAGCTCATCAGACAGACGTACAGTCCGATCATCTTTCTCTGAGAACTAACACTGAGGAGTTGTCAATCACTTAAAGGGGAACTATGCAAGTCCAGTTGCTTTTCCTCTGTTTTGCTAACCCTCCTCCTGGCCATGTGCATTTAATTTTCACAAAGTCGAGCAGTGGATAACGTTAAGTATCATATACAATGTCACAACATGTATATTTGTGTATTCTTATACAAGAGATTACAGGTTAAGGGGCGCGTTTGTGTCGCGGTTTGAACACCGGGTCGTTGCAAGGTTGGTTTTCAGCCAAGAGACGTTAGGTGGAAGGCAGAGAGCCTCCATTCTCCCTGTAGCAAGACATTTATTGAACCATCACAATTAACTGTTTTAATTAAAAAGTAGCACAGTTCAAGTAAGTTCCACTTTAATTTGAAGTTGCAAAAAGGTAAAACAAGTTGAAATCCATCACAATGTGTTCGTGCAATACTCAGAATATTGCAAAAATGGTTAGAAATTGCAATAATGTCACATCATGAAAAGACCATACCTGGAGATTATATTGTTGGATGTGTTTGTGTTACATACGTATGTTTATTATCCATTAGGATTAGTCTGTGCGCTGGACATCTGGTGTTTTGAGGGAAAACGACTCAACAACTCTTGTGTGGATCATTGTTTCCCTCTCAGGATGAATCACTGTCATCTGGTCCAGTGTTTAATGTGTCCAATGTTTTGGTTTATGGACCAATGAGTTTGCAAACCTGATTACATCATCATCATCATCATCATCATCAGTGCCATCGTAATTCGTGTGCAAATGTTATTATGCCAACACCATAAACCACTGGTGACTGTGGAAGCCGTTGTAACTTGTTAATAATAAGCATCTTAACGTGATTATTTTAAAGTTTGTTTTTAACATGATGGTAATATAATAACACCCCACTGTTCATATTAATTGTATGGATGCAAGGATTAACTTTGCTGCTGCTGCTGCTGCTGCCGGCGGCGGCGTGGAAACATAATTATGTTTACGCCCAAGTGACAAAGCCATTTGGGAGGGAGGGTGAAGTAATTATGATGTGAGCACAGGATTAATTGAGGTGACAGTGTTAGAGAGAGACGAGGTGCATGTAGCGAGGAGGACGGGTCGGACGGACGGGTCAGCAGGTTTAATATGGGAGACAGCTGCTCCCACCCACCCACGGGTTATGTTGTTGTCTCAGCGCAGCAGAGCGGCGCCCACTGTTTGCATTGTGCTGATGGTGGAGATGTGACTTGTTTAAATGTAAATTATTATGCACTCAAGCTGTTTCGTCCTCCCTGTTCATTTAACCGAGGAGGAGGCAGCTTGTGGAAACTGTTGTCAAGGTTGTCGACATTGTATAGAATTGAATTGGTGCATTTTGTGACCCTCAGAGCTGCTGTTAAGGTTTCATTTGTATTTTTTATTCACTTTCTTATACTTAGTTGACAAAAGGAGATCCTCAGCCCTACAGCAAGGTGATGAGGAAGGGAATCAATCAGACAAGTGCAGCATCACAGCTGTCATCGTCATCTCTCCACGCTTTTGATTTGTTTCTCCTGTACTTCAGCTCAGCTACAAGCCTTCTGGGTCCCTTTTTCTTATTTATTTTTTTATTTTTATTTTTTTACAGCTTTTTGTGAAGTGTCTCTTTGTCTAATGCACTCTTTCTGTCTCTTCCCCTCACTGATCTATTATAAACAAGCTGCCTCACGCTTGATCTGCACACAGCAGCGCTCATCTTTTTTATCCTCCTCCTCCTCCTCCTCTTCCATTTCCCCCCAAAAACTTATGGTTGCCTTTTTTATTTCAGTCTGGAGATGATGAGCTAATGAAACACAGCTGCTGATGGTCAAAATGGGGAAGCTGCCTCTCACACACCCACACACACACACAAACAAACTCATATTAATATTGGATTGTGTTTCTCATTTCTCAATAAAAAAAATTGCCCACTAGCGATGTTCGGATGAAAAATGTATCTCTCTGTCTCTCTGCAGTCCTCTGTCTGTCGCTCTAACTGCTGGCTGCCCCTTCCTTCCCTCGCTCGGCTCCTCTCTGACTCTCCGTTGCCTCCAGCGACTCTTCAAATCTGAGGATTTTCAGCCTCTAAACTCTAAAATAACCCCCCCCCCCCTTTTCTTTCTGTACCAACAGTTGAATTCTGTGAATTGTCAGTCACCAGCTGCGTGATCTTTCCACTCGTTCACCTCCTGTGTCTATAGTTAACACACACAAACACACACACAGACACACACACTGACACACTCGGGGATGCTTGAACTCGCCACCTGTCATTGCAGGTGGCGAGGAAGTTGCTAAGATACGGCTCTGGGCTTTACCAACACGGACAAATCCTTCAGACGAGACACAGTTCAACACACACTTCAACTTCAACAGTTACAGTGTTTATCTGTGTACATAATAATAATAATAAAATATAACACTTCCTCCGCTGTTTGACAAAAGGTCGTATTTGTTCCATCATCACGTCTGTATTTAAAAATGTGTCTGAGTTCGTTCTAATACGCTGCTGAAAAGAGAGACAGATAATACAGTCGCGCTCGATTAAATTAAAGTATGCTGAATTATTTCATTTATTCATAACACATTTCCCTTTTATCGGTAATGAAAATGGGGAATTTCAATAACACTCGGTATGCGCCCTGGAAAATGTGTTAAACTAACTGTAGAGTTTAAATTGTAAAATGCATTTAAGATCCACAGAGAGAAAAAAACACACATACAGACTCACAGTACGGCTTTAACTGTGTGCTTTAATGTGTCTATATATTTTCACCAGATGCCTCTGACACTCCCTTCACTTCTCTTTAATCTGACCTGCAGCCCAAAAGTAAAAATAATCTCCTCATCACCACCACATTACCTCGACCTCGAGGAGAAGTGAAGGAGAACGGCACAACTTCAAAACAACAAAACAAGAGTTGTTTTAGAGGTAAAGTCATGCAAAACCACTGTTGTGCGTTGCCTTCAGGGACAGTTTTTCAGCAAGCGGTCTCTTTATTTCCCTCTAAAACAACTCTGTCTCGTATCGTTCTGTTATGATCTCATAGCGTGGTGAATGTGCAGGTCACAACTTGTCCACCAGAGCGTTGTGGAGTTGTTGGATTGTGTATTTGAGGAGTTCGATAAGGGAAACCAAGAAATCTCATGAGCCTCGGTAGCGTAGCTTTCAGCAGCTCACGGCTCTGCTCCGCCGTTCTAAAAATAGCTTGCACCGACAATTAAAGGTAACGAACCTACTGCGCCAATTTGCCAAAATGTTGACCTATCACTTTAAATATACTCTGTTTGTCTTCACTTTCTCCCTGTGAGGCTGCACCTTCTGCTTCAGTCTGACTGCTCTGTCTCTGACCTCCCTATCCTCATCCTTCCTTCCTTCTTCCTGTTTTGCAGCTCAACTCTCGTCCGTCTCAGCATGCCGTCCTCCTCTCCACCCTCATCTGCAGCTCCATCAGCTTCATCATCAGCTCTTGAATAAACAATCCTATTTCAGCCACCTTTCCCACCACCACCACTGTGTGTGTTTGTGTCTATGCCCAGGTTCAATAGTTCAGAAACCCTCACGTAACCGTGGGATAATGAGGCTTCTTCCCCGACACACTGGGGGAGAGAGCGTTTCGGTGTTGGGAGTGAGCAAAACTGGCAGCGTCTTCAGTGTGACTCTGTGGCTCTTTGTATGAATTTTTAACCACGGCGAGGAGACGCAGCGAGAGGGAGGAGATATATAAAGAGTGTTGGAGGTGAATAATGAATGAGGTGCATCGCAGGGTGGAGGAACTATGTTTACTGACACAAGAGCCATTGGATTAATCAGTGATGGGGGGGGGTTACAGCGGCTGCAGCATGTGCAGGCTTCCCTTCACATGACATAAGCCAACCATGCAGGTGAAGCCGGGTGAAAGCTATCAGTGTATTACACTGGCAGGAATCCACGCGCACATCTGGACGCATCTGTGTCAAACCCACTGCGGTCATTGGATGTTGATGTTGATGTCTACAGAGGAAATGCTGCAATATATATATATAAATATATATATATGCCATGATGAATTAATTTGTTTTGATGAAGAGTGAGGCTTCCTTGACAAAAAAGGAAAAAAAAAATCCTTCTGAGAGACATCTGGAAACAAAACAAGGACGGAGACAGCATCCGTCAGTGTCTGAAGTTCACTCCAACTTTCAGCTGTTAGCGCTAATGATAACAACAAGAAAAAACTGGGTAATCTCAATATCAGACGACTTTGATGCTTTGAAATGGGTCGTTACTGGTTACGAGCAACTACGCAGGGAAATCATCTCAGAAAGAAAAAAAACGCTTTGGACCAGGGTGCGCTGAAATAAAAACAGTAAAAAAGCAAAACAATCTGTATCTCCTTGTGACTTCTGTACCGATTCTCACTGGTACAATCATGGAGCAGTGAGTTTGTTTCTGTTTCTGTTTTGTTTTGTTTTGTTGCAGGTGTTTTAAACCATTATGGTTGTTTGAACCACTCAGATCTGAGAACAGCACCTTTGCCCCTGAAATGTTGTTTGTGTTGAGCAACACCACGAAAAATATAGCAGACAAGGACGCTGACTGATTAGCAGCTCTGCACCGAGACAGCTGAACTAAAATGTTAAATATGCAGATGTGAAACAACATTTATTTAGGGATGTACAATAACTATCAGCACAAAACACAGATAAGTCTGATAATTATAGTATATCATCAGCCAACGAATAATAAATGTTTAGTCATAACTGTTCTTGTTTTTGTTGTGATAAAGTAGTGATGTTGTTTATATTATTGTGTTAAATCAGAGGCAGAACTATAATGTAAAATTCATCTCTTAGCCTTTTTTAACCTCAGGTGTTTAAATGTTATCAGTCATCGGCATCGGTGTAAAAAAAAAGAAAAAGTTATTGTGTATCCCTACTTTTATTTCTAACTCTGGAAGTTTTATTTGCAGCTTCACCCTCAAATGAAACAGATGACCCACTGTGATGTGTTGGAGACAGAGTGTGAACAGAGTGGTGGGGGGACAAGAGGACCGAATTGGCGCTCTGACCTGATTTCTGGAGGTCGTGGTGTTCCTGCAGAGACATGCTCAGGGTGAAGCTGCCAGATTTTGCTCATCTGTCAATAACAGCAGCCTCCCTCCTCCTGCACTGGGTCACATCGCCCTCTGCACTGTCATGGGGTCACGTCACTAAACAAACATCATGGGACACGCTGTTGTTTTGGGTGTTTTTTAAAGGGATAGTTCAACATTTTGACAAATTGGCCCATTGCCATAATCCCTATAGTCATAGCAGTAGGATCATTACCTTTAATTGTCGGTGCAAGCTATTTTTAGATCAGCGTAGCAGAGCCGTGAGCTGCTCAGAGCTACACTACGGAGGCTCATGGGATTTCTTGGTTTCCCTCATCAAACTTATCAGATACACAATCCAACAACTCCAAAAGGCTCTGGTGGACAAGTTGTGACCTGCATATTCACCACACTATGAGATAATAACACAACGTTACCAGACAGAGTTGTTTTAGAGGGAAATTCATGCAAAACCGCTGATGCGCGTTCCTGTCGGGGGCAGTTTTTTGGCAAGCAGTCTCTGCATTTGCCTCACAAACAACTATGTATCATGACGTTCTGTTATTATCTCATAGCGTGATGAAGCGGCTCTGCTCCACCATTCTAAAAATAGCTTGCACCGACAATTAAAGGTAACGAACCTACTCCTGAAACTAAAGGGATTATGGCAATGGGAAAATTTGCCAAAATGTAGAACTGTCCCTTTAAAGTCAGTGTGTAGCAGTGTTCTCCTCACTGTGCAACGGCAGTGGAAGTTTTTCTAACATGCTGTTCCTGTTCATGTCTTATAAAACCGAGTGTAGTTGAATTATTGATGCGTCACATATCTTCATTTCTTTCCACCCGTTCATGTCTATCAGCCTACAAGACTCCGCTAATAGGAGACCACACATTAATATTCTAAACATGGAGCGAAGCAAAGCAGTCGCAGACGACCGCTGCTGCTCGATAACGTGTCTGAGATAGATGCTGCATTTTTAATCAATTTATGACATGATTTTTGTTTATTTCACTTTACAAATGTACACAGATTTGACTTTTATTTACCTGATGATTCAAATTGCAATGCAAGGTAATTTTTTATGGTCATATTCAACCAATTACACACATCCCTGCACAATATTCGCTCTCTAATGTATCACATGTTACCGTATTTATGCTGATAAAGAGTGTTGTATGCAAATAAGCTTTAATCACAACTTTAATCAAAGCGGATGAGCTATTACCTTAGATTATTACATCATATGATAATTAAGCACCTGTTTATTATTTACACCATGAAGTGGAGCGTCTTTCAGTGAAACCACAGGACAGAGAGCTGCTGCTCCTCTCCATAATGTTGATAAAGAAACTCTACAAAGCATGTTCAAGAAACAAAAAAAAACAGTTTGAGCAACTTTTTCCCACAAAAAAAAATATTTTGATTGCCTTCAGAGGGAAATGACATTTAAAATGTAACAACACAACTTCCCCCATGCAGTCTCTCAGGGAAAAACCTGCCTGACAAGTCCCTCACACTCCGTCAGTTTTCTTTTCTTCCCCACGAACATAAATCCATGTCGGATATTTTTAGAAGCATCTTTGTTAGCCCCCCCTCCTCTGTGTATTTCCTATGTTTAAAAAAAAGCCTCTGAAAAACAGTTGGTGGCATCTTATTCCTGTGTGAAGCTCACACTGTTACTCTTTTCCAACATTTTAAAGACAAACTCAAAATCTACTGATACTCGACTTGAGTCGTGGCGACATGGGTTCAGTCACTAATGATCGTTGCTTTTTAAAAACACCTCAGTTCACCTCAACTCCTTGTTCTCTCTGCAGATATTATTTCCTCCCCACAGGGGTTGTAAAAAAATCTGTTTAGGATAAATTTAATCTTAAAGGGATAGTTCAACATTTTGGCAGTTGTTTTCGAGGTAAATTCATGAAAAATCGCTGATGCGCGTTCCCGTCTGGGGCAGTTTTTCATGAAGCAGTCTCTGTATTTACCTCGAAAACTCCCGTCTCGTAACGTTGTGTTATTATCTCATAGCGTGGTGAATGTGCAGGTCACAAGTTGTCCACCAGAGCGTTTTGGAGTTGTTGGATTGTGTATTTGATCAGTTTGATGAGGGAAATCAAGAAATCCCATGAGCCTCCGTATCATAGCTCTGAGCAGCTCACGGCTCTGCTCTGCCGTTCTAAAAATAGCTTGCACCGACAATTAAAGGTAACAAACCTACTCCTAAAACTACAGGGATTATGGCAATGGGCCAATTTGTCGAAATGTTGAACTATCCCTTTAAATGCCTGACACGTAATTCGTATCATTTTAAAAAACATGCAGCCTACAAAACTTGAAGAAGAGACAGGCGACAGTCTTGAGTTCCTATTTCATCACATGTCAGAGTTTATTGTACAATCAGGTCAGTTCACACGTTAACGGTCCATTGTGCTGGATCATTAAAACTGGCATCACCATGACAACAATCACATTGCTAATGTCACTCAGTCGGTTGTGATTATTACAAACACCTTCACGGGGAGAAAAGGTGGGTCGGGGGGGTTTAGTGTTTTGCGCTCGGCTCAGGAGACTTGTTGAGCCTCCAGGTTTGTAAGAAGACGACACCGGTCTTTAAAAAGAAGTTTTTCAAGTCGCATCAAAATATGTACACATAAAAAATATTACAAATCTTATTAAAAGACTAGTGCGGCTTGACAGAGAAAGAGAGAGAGAAAGACACGTGTGTAACGTTACAGACGGCGTGGACGGTTTACTGTTGCTGAGGGAGGTGACGATGAAATGTTTGTCTCCAAAAAACAACAAGAAAAAATAAAACAGTGTGTGTCCAGCACACACAAACATATACACTCACTCGCACACACACACGCTCCCTGAAGGAATGAGGAGAAAGGACTTTGGAGACCCTGGCTGGCTGTATTGTTTTGTAAAAGGTTAAACGTACTTGCACATGCACACTCACAAATGTTTTAGGACCGTCGTGGATACAGCTTCAGAGGAAAAAAAATAAAAATGAAAAATAATAATAAAAAGAGAGAGAAAAGTGACAAACAAGGCAGGAAACTATTCTTTTTTTTATGCCAAAGTGACTGCCGCCCTTAAAACTCCCTTTCAAGTATCTTCCCTGCCAGCTACGTGTTTTTTCTCTAACTGGACGAGGTCTCCAGGTGATGCTTCGCTCTCTGCCACGGCGGCTGCTTGTGTGGACAAACTGACCTGCCGCCAACGCAAATTGTAACCAGCGTCAGGCTGGTAGCTGGTGTGCTCGATTCCCAGCCCAGTGACCCCCACCCCCGTCAGCAGCGGGGGAGGAGGGGGCAGCGGTGGAGGAGGAGGAGGTGGGAGGGAGGAGGTGCTACGAGCACTTCCACACGCACACCGCCAGGCTTCCTCCGAAGAACATGTAGAGCAGGTTCTTCACCTCGTGCGTGACCTCGAAGCCGAAGCCCTCGCCGATCACCACGTGCCACGAGCTGCCGAACTTCTTGTCCATCGACTCCTTGATCATCTTCGCCGCGCTCTGGGAACGAGACCAGGACAGGAAGTATTAACAAGAATATTCATGTGTTATAGCGATGCAAGTCCTGCCATACATTTCTGACTAGGGGTCGTCACCAGAACCGATGCTTCGGTACCAAGCCTGTAAGATTAATCGTTTTAAAATCGTAAAATCGCAATTATTTAGTTAGGACGATGTAAAAAACGTTGGGGACAACTGCACGAGCTTGTAAACGCAGGTGAGCATGTTTTACCGGACCGCTATTTCATATTTTAGTGAATGTATGAGTGCACCCACCCTCCGACACCGTGAGTGTTATTTTAAAAAGTTGACTCCAGACCATCGTATGTTCCGAAAATTAAAATAAAAGCCAAGTTTCAAACAGTCAATCAGTTCTTGTGAATGCACCAAACATCTGAAAGCCCACGATCACCTTTTTGAGAAGATTCCAAGCTGCTTCAGTCCTGATGCAGGTCTCAAAGACCCATCCTGGTCATGTCCGCAGGTTTTGAAACATTAATTCTCGGCCGGACCGTGGCAAAAAAACAGAGAGAAAGAAAAAAAGCCTGTGGTCTGATGCGACCTGAGCTATTAAATGTTTTCAACCTGAACCCGGTACGTCCAGTCGTGTTGTTTGGTCCGGCCCGTTGAGAACTGACAAAAGGGGCTATATACATTACACATTTTAATTGGTGCTTGTAAATGAAAGCTGCTCTGGATCCAACCCTTTCCTTCTATTCTTACTCTTTTAAACAGAACCTGTTATATATTTTCCATCTTTGCTGAGCACAACATTTGTTCAAAATTGGTGTGGTGCGGCATTTGGACCAGGGTGAAAACAAACTTCTTCTTAACTTCATGTTGCTGCAAGCTCTTTAAATTCTGTGCAGTTTGAAAAGTTGTTGAATCACAGTGGAGCTTAAACACAAGAAGGTTTGATGTGAAACACTTTAGATGATTTAATAAATAAAGTAACCTAGTATTGAGAATCATGGAAATTCACTGGTATTACAACCGACGACTACTGATATTCTGGCATTGTGACAAGCGTAGTCCTGACAGAGCAACCAGATAAACATCAACACTTACCTCATTGTTGGTGGCAAACTTCTCACAGGCTGTAACACACAGCTCCATGGTCTCGACCCTCATTTCCTCCGGCATGTCCGTGTGCTGAGAACAACACAAAACGATAAGGGTCTGCTTTTTCCTGTCTGGTTCATTATATAAAACCAGTATTCATGATGAAGCCAAGGTCCAAGAGGAATCTAACTGTAAAATCTCTCCAACTTTAGGGAGAGAGTTTGCAGTATGCTGCAATCACAGACGCCAAGTGTAACACACATGAGCCGTGTTGCATCACTTGACTGCCTGCAGCACACACACACACACACACACACTGCATGCATCACACAGACACAGTGCAGTGGCTGAAGCGAGCACACATCAAAGTTTGGACTTCCCTCTTTTAATTATCTTGTTTCATTTGTTACAAACACTGTCACAGTTTATCTCTGAGTTTTCATGTGAACAATCGAGTGCAACACTTTGAAAGACACAAGTCCCAGAGCAAACATGTGACTGCAAACGCAATTTCACAAGACACAAAAAAAAGCAGTGCAGTGCTGCCGTGCCACAGTTTGTTCCTTAGTTTATGTACGAAATAATGTTAGATCAATTTGAGCTTCATTTTTTTCTCTCCACCACTTTCGTTTTACTGGTTTTATGAATCTGTTGTCGATAATCTGCCCAAATAGATACATTAAATTCTTTCTGAATCCTATAATGTGCAATTACAACTTGAAGGAGTCTCATGAGTGGCCAATCTTTGAGATGAACACAAGGCCTGTGATGGATGATTGTTAAATATTTGAGTGTGTTAAGTGCACATCCCCTCGGCTACAGATCAGTAACAATTGCATTTCTGTGTTTTGGTTACCGACTCAGCTCGCTAGGAAACCGTTTCTGTCATTGAGAGGTTTTCTTACAACCCCCCTCCCAAAAAACAAAGAAAAAAAACAGAAACAGTTATATAAAGTTTTGTCACAAACGAGGCCGCACAGCCATGACAAAGGAGGGAGATGCACACAAGAGGCAAAGTATTTATTAAAGGAGGGGATAGTTCAACATTTTGCGAACACAACGGAGGTGAACGGTGCAGGTCCTCTGTCCCTCAAAACTCTTCAAATACACAATCCAACAACTCCAAAAATGTGCTCATACTACGCTATGAAATAATCATGTATACATGTATGACACATGAATCAAATACTCTGAACTACTTGCACTTTTGAAATTACTCCACTCTGCAGCCGTGTCTGGAAAGTAGTTCCAGCTACAACAACAACAACAACTCCATCTCGTAAGTATTACATGATTATCTCATAGAGTGGTGAATGTCACAACTTCTCCACAAGAGCATTTTGGAGTTGTTGGATTGTGTATTTGATGAGGGACAGGAGACCTGTACCATTCACCTCCATTGTGTTTGCTGAGGAGCTCACGTCTCTGCCCCGCGGATCGCAAAACAACATACACCGATAATTGAAAAGTGATTATGGCATTAGGTGAATTTGCCAAAATGTTGAACCATCCCTTTAAGTGACACTTGCCCCAAATCCCCATTGAGTTACAGACTAGTTCACATACAGATACAGTTCACGTGAAGCACTAGAAGTTGATAGCCCCCCCAAAAAAACCTGCGGCCTGCCCTACACAGCACATTTCTGCAACAAAAATACAATCTAAAAACGCTGTCATTGCAGAATGTGCTGCTGCTCTCAGCCTCAGTTGTGTGTGATGAGGATTTGAGGTTTGTGTCCTGTGACCAGAGGCACAACTAACTACTGTCCCACTTCTCTCCTTCCTACCCTGATGAGAGGGAAGCTGTGCAGTCTCTTGTAGTCGGCCTCTTCTTTCTTTCCCTCGCCTGTCCCGGCCATCCCGACTCCTGCGACAAGGACAGTCAATACAAATCAATAAATTAACATATCACATAATCAGAAACTCTAGTAAAAGTGTGTGTGAGAAGTATCCGGTGTGTACAGTGGAGTATTAAAGAGGGGGAGCAACATCTTGTAGCCAACTACAGCTAACACCAGTTAGCCGCTACTAGCTCACTATCGTATCAAAGTTCAGATATAAACAAACGTTTTCACAATTGGACAACACATAGATGTCACATATTACGATTCGTTTCGCGAACTTGTTCAGTCTTGATCATGTTTATTGCAACCTCGAGTATCTTAACAGGGTTTTGTTTTTACTAGCTAGCTAATTAGCCTAGCCAGTTCGATAGCAACCAGCTGATGCTACCGGTTCATGTTTTTTCAAAAAATCACAATTTCTTACTTCATATAACGCGCTGTCGTGTGGTTTTCCGGTGTTTGTGTGTTGTCGGCGGTTTATAAATGCAGAGTGGTACAAAGCCGTGTTACTTACGAGGCGTTTTGTCCAGAGAAAACAACTTCTTCTGTCTGTCTTCACTCCCAGCTCCGTCGTTAAGGAGACATTTTAAACAACAGTCGTCCGTAGTGAGAAGCCCCGCCCACCGCCGCCGTCCGCTGCTCCTATTGGTTCAGGGGAGTTACGGGGGCTGTCAATCAAATGGAAAAGGAACGTTGTTGTAAACCGCCTCTTTTGACCAAAAACTAATTTGTTTGTTTGTACTTTTGTTTACTACTGCAAATGAACGTATCTAAGTGGATTCAGGGTGTATGTCTATGGTAACAACTATAGTAAAAGTGTAAAAAAAAATAATAAAAAAAAGTAGCCTAAAGTTATTTTTCAGACTCTAAATTTGAAAAATAAATAAAAAGGCTATAAAATTGTTTGTAAGCTTTGATATCTGCCAATTTACTAAGACAAGAGACTGAAAATTAAAATACATGTACTACATTACAAATAGAAATGCTGCAATCATATTTTACTGCTTCATTTGTGTAACAACTTATTAATAGTATAGTATATCTCTACTCTACTCTAATGGCAGTTCAGCCTAACTATTGGCAAAAAATAGTTCTTGTTCATATGCAGAAGATTGATGCCTGGCATCGTTAGGCCTATAATATAATTTTACTAGACTAATTGTATGAGCAGTAATGTTTTGGGCAATTAATGTGGAGATAATTTTACTGTTGTTATGCAGGCTAGGCTACTGGCTGTTTTAATCAGTAAAAATAAGTAGGCTTAATTATATTTTATTAAAACAATAGCTACAGTATTAACAACAACAAAAATGGCCACTGTTTATTGTGCACCATGGTCAGTGATAGTATAGGCTACCACTGAATCAGAGTATTTAATGCATGTTGTTAACCTGTAATGCTGTATGAAGTTGAACTCATTTAGGGTAATTTAAAGGCAATTATAACTTTATAATTATATTCTTGAATAAACTTTAATCTAAAACTTTCTGCATTTGACAGCTGTCAAATAGTTACTCAAACTATATGTCCTCCTTCATAGGCTATATGTGGTGCAGAACAAATAAAAAGTTGAATAAAATTGGGAACTCTCAAGTGAAGTACAAGAGGAGTTTGTAGGCCTACAAATACTTTTTCCAATGTAATTTTCTTTGTTTGCCCTCTATTTAAACAGATCAATCAGAGTTTAGCTGCCTCTTGTCCTGGGGACACCTCACCAGGAGAAATAACGACCCAAGTTTCAGACAGGACAATATAACATGAGTCGCACAAATTTACAATACTGAAGGTAACAATGTAAGAAGGACTGAAATAAGATAAAAAGAAAGACAAGGTACAAGACCAATGTCAATATCAAGAAAGCTACTGTACAATAAGATAAAAGCAAAGACGAGTTAGTGAAAGAATCCTTCACCTCAGAGACAATATTGAATTCAGTCTGGGACACTGAGTTCTTTCATTTTTTACTTCCTCCTTTGCAAACTCTTCCAAGTGGCTGATGCAGAAAACATGAAAGCTTTCTTTCCCATCTCCCCTCAGCGCACCACAGCAGCTATTTGTGTGCTATAAGATTATGAAGTGGTTCTTATTAGTTATTGAGCATCAGACGGTGCATAGAAAGAGTTGGACAGAGCGTGAGTTGACGAATAAAATAAAGTGTCCGACCTTCATTAAGTGATGTGAAGGTTGCATGAATGTGCGGACCTTCTTCCTCGCTGCGTCTGACTACGTGTCTGTCGGCCAGCTCTAAAAATACCCTCCATCTCTCCAACAGACTGTGTGCAAGTGAAACCCGCTTCAATCCATCCTAATCAGCCCTCTCACTGACTCTGACCCACATTCAGATGGAAACATCTGGGTGGAATCCCCAGGTGGAGAGCAGTGGCCCAGAATTGTCAGTCCACACACACAAGCACACAAAAAAAAAATCCACAAAGCTCCGAGAGTGAGATAGTCCCACATTCTGGGTTGTGCATTTACTGTCACAACCACCAGCAGCATCTGGATTACTTTGCTCCCTGAAACAATGACTCTGCTCTGGATTAGAGGGGATTATCAATCAGTCCAGAGAGGCAGACAAGCATCACGTGATAATCTCTCTCTCTCTCTCTCTCTACTCTTCCTCCTCTTCTCCTTCTCTTGCCCTTGACTCTTGTCCCTTCTTTCTGCGCCCATGCAGGAAAAAGAAAACCTGTTCTTTCACCTCATCTCAACATCATTATTTAACTCAACAGGCGTCGCAATGTCCTTCTCTGTTGACACCTTGAGGGACATCAGAAAATAGTTTTATCTTTGTGGTTATATATTGGATTGAATTGTGGACACTTTTTCGTCTGCACACATTATTTTCTGCATAACTTTGGCTGTGTTGATGCAAATGGCGTAAGGTTGTGTAATTTGGGGTGGATTTAAATATATATATTTCTTCATGTCTTTCATATGCCTTTTAAACAAATCAATATGCTACCATTTTTAAAAAAAAGTTTTTTGTTTATTTAACCTGAATGTTGACAAGGAATAATAAGATTTTTGTTATCAGTAGAAGAATATGTAGAGTCAGGTTCATTTATATTTTTAAATTATTATTTTTTCACCCCCTGGTGTCGAAATCTCTTAAAAATTTCAGGCTTTCCACACCATGCACCTGCACCTGCAAAGAGGCCGATACATTCATTCCTTCAAGTAATAAAAAAGCCAAACATCAGGTATCTTGCAGGATTTCAGAGGATTTCACCACCAAGTGGCTCCAAACAAAAACCTGGGGGGGAAAGTCTGGCTTTGTTTACACAGGTGCAGTTGTTGGTTTGTGGCTCATTTCATCCTGAATGTTAAGAACTGAAGTTAGTAATGGCATTTATAGGAAGAAATAGGAAAGAAAAATATTGATGCATAATATTTCTTCAATCTGACCCAGGTGGAGACAAAATGAAACAACCCCAGAGGAGTTCAGAAATTAATTTATAAAGCTATTTGTTTGTATTAGTTTTGTGTTGATTGTTGTATGTTGTACAGGCTCAATCAAACAGATCTCCTTTACTCTTGTTGTTGGATCGATCCAGTTTGGCGGTTTGACTCACGGTTGCCTTAATATTCCCAGAGCTTTCAGTCATATCACACTGTCTTCACCAGTTTGCACAGTTGTAATAGTGATGATGATGAGTGTGTTGGCATTGGATAGTTTGATTATGATGATATAAAGGAAATCCTCTTGTCTTTATTTGCACAGAGTTGAGACACTCAAGGTTTCTTATAGCTTAGTCATTACCCATCAACCTTTTCATCATGAAACTTGAGTTAGACCTGATTCATCAAACTGTCTCAATTCAACTTAAAGGCTGGGTAGGCAGCTTTTTTTTGACAGTATTAGGCAAAAACTTACACAATAACCTTGAGGATAATGTAAATGAAGTGATGTGAAAAAAGATACGTCTGTCTCCCCAGGCTCTGTTTTCAGCCTGCAAAGAATCTAGTGTAGATTTTGACCAATCACAGAGCAGCAGCTCTTATTCGAGAAATATAAATACTATGTTATCGTTCATGTGTTCAAAAAGGTTTTTCTTACCGGTGACTCGGACATTATGGAGGATAACATAGAAAAAAGGAAAAGAAAAAGCTTCGGCAAGTTGGTTGGTTAGGGAGGAGGACAGAGAAGCTGCCCGGCCGATGAGCTCAGCTCCCCGGCTGCAGCCTCTTTCCTGCCGCTCGTGTGTGGCTCTGCACTCCTCCGACAAAAGTCGGAACAATATTTACAGACGTTATTAGGAAAAACTGACCACAGATTGGGAATCTAAGCCGTCACTTTCTCGCATGAAAAAATATTAAAACGTAAGAAAGTGACGGACTGGCGGAGGGGATGAGAACCGTGTGGACTCAACTCAAGGCTTTTTTCTAGATTTCTGCCTACCGAGCCTTTAATTTTTATGCAGACTAAGTGGTCAAAGCTGAAATTAAAGTTGATACATTGATTGCAAACAAAAAACGTATTACTTATTTACTTTCCACTTGTTAAAGCACCATCCACCTTCTCCAGTGTGGGAATTGGTTGCCCATTAATGAAATATAGGCTCAAGGCTAAGGAACTATGCATACATATATGCATTGATTAAAAACAAACACATGTATATTAGCATGGCAGCATTGTATCGATAAAAGCAGCTTGTGCATGTGGTTGGGTTGTGTGCATCCTTGGATCAAGAGTGAAACATCTTAAAATACACTGCGAGTGAGCAAGAGAAGGAGCCTTAAATACCCAGGTGAGGAACTCACAGAGAGAAGAGCCAGAGGGCTGGAAGGTGAGCTCAAACAAGGATGTCAAAACGAGAAGAGAGAGAGGAGATGGAGGATGTTTCTGACACAAAGTGTAGTAGGAATCGACGAAAGAGAGGAGGAAGAAGAGGGAGAGGAGGCGGTGGTATAAAGACCTTCAGGAAAGTCTTCATCATGATGGGGGGAGAAACAGTAAACATGTCGGTGCTATATGAGATGAGTCCTGAACACAAAGAAAGAAAAACACTCCTTTACTTGATGGTGAAGAGAAACAGTCTGTCGAGTGTTGACTTGAGTGGCTTCAAGGACACATCAACTGGAGAGCAGGCAGCACTCACACACATGTTATGACATGACATGAGACGCGTTCGACTGAGAAACAGAGGATCATTTCACAATAAAAGAGCGAGGAAAAGAGGATAATGAGGTCACAGTAATGGCAGGAACACAGGAATTATGCCTCGCAGCAAGAGTGTTGTGGGTTATAACGTGATTAAAGGCCTATGAATTAAAGGGTTACCAAAGGTTTTCATGGCCAATTGTTGTCTGTGTTTCCAATCTCAACCTAAAGTCCCGGGAGGTTTATGCAAATTAGCTCGATGATGACATTATGGAAAAGCAACGGAGGTACTAAATGCAGAACACCTCCAGGCCAGTAGATGGCAGTAAGGAGATGAAGGCGATGACAACATAAAAAGTGACTGACTAGGCCACCATCATCATTTATGTGACACTGCAGTTATCAGTCTGTTCACTTCAAGTCGTGTTGCTAATGATGCACTGCAGACAGATTCAACAGTGAAAAGGAGAAGTGGATTAGAGATGTGTAAAATGCATAAAGATGGATTTCGCACTGGCAGAGACCCAAGACCTGGACCTTGTGGTCGGCTTTTGCACTCCATCTTGGACGACTCCATCTTGCATGAATTTACTTCGAAAACAACTCTGTCTGGTAACTTTCTGTTATTATCTCATAGCGTGGTGAATGTGCAGGTCACATCCAGAGTTTTGGAGTTGTTGGGTTGTATATTTGCTAAGTTTGATGAGGGAAGAAATCCCATTAGTCTCCGTACCGTAGCTCTGAGCAGCTCACGGCTCTGCTCCGCCATTCTAAAAATAGTCTGCACCGACAATTAAAGGCAACAAACCCACTGCTATAGGGATTATGGCAATGGCCCAATTTGCCAAAATGTTGAACTATCCCTTTAAAACAACACAACTGCAAAACAACAGCCTTAAAATCAAAACATGATTGATGAAATAAAACACAGACCAGAATCAGAAATGTTCAGCCCTGCAGGCCACTCCCCAAAACATCCTGAACCTTCCTACTATATCCGTCACCACTAAACTAATTTTACACCCAGGCCCCCGCGGTTCAGCAGCACATATGGCTCCTCGCTCCTGGGTGAAGTGGAGAGTCATCTTTAATCACAGAACTAAGACATGAACAAGAAGTAAAGCGGAACTCGCTCTGAGGAAACAGACAAACAGATGGAGTCAAGTAAGAAATATAAGTTGGAGGAGGAGGCAGGAATCACACAGGTGGTGAAAAAAAAGAACAAAGATGGGGAGAAAAACCCCATAATGAACTCCCAACTTCAAAATAAAACACTGCTCACTAAGAGCCACAGAGGGGGTGCGGATCATGGCGGAGAGCAGGGCTGACATGCTGTAAGCGTCGAAGAGATGAGAGAAGAATCATGAGAGAGAGATTATGAAAACGGGATGAGGCTTCGATGTAAAAATTAATATTTGAGCTGGTGTGCACTGGCGTGTGTGTGCGTGACTGTGTGTATGTGTGTGTGTGTGTGCATCGGTGGTTGGGTCACACAAGGATCTTTCATAATATGTGCCTGCTTGCCTCAGAGAGAGAGGTAATTAAGGTGTATGTATAATTCAACAGCGGAGGAAGCAGATTGCCGGGGAGGGGGAGAGGAAGACCCCGTGTGACTGTGCTAACAAGCTGTGACAGGCGAGATCAACAGAGCGATGGAGCAGGGGAGCAGCATCATCATCATCATCAGAGGACGAGGAGGAGGAGGAGAAGAAAAAGAAGACGAAGAAAAAAAAGTGGGGAGAAATATTCACCGAGCTGTGAAGGTTGGCTGACTGATTATCCAACTACAGCCTGATGATGACTCAATGACTGACTCATGCACTGAAATGACTGATTGTTTGATTTGGTAATTGATCAGCTGTAGCAGGCAGTCGACGGCGCAGAGAGAGCTAATTATTTCCACGGCGCAATTTTTGATGCCTTCGTCTCTTGGTTGCATCTATTTTGGTTAACAATTAATGACTTCTGTTGCTCATGTACTCGTGTTTTCAAGTGGGTTCAGAGTGGTTCTTGAGGAAACTTCAGGAAATGAGAACAAAACTGTGCCAAAATTCAGGGTACTTGAATGTGTCGAGTGTCAGACTGTATTGAGACTGTCATGGCACCATCACAAAATGTTTTATATTTCAACAAAATGTAGGGTTTGAAGGTTTTACAGTTTTCAAAGTTTTGTGATAAGCTGTTGTTGAACTATACGGAAACATAACACTTTGATTTAAAAGCTCTCTGCATGTGTTGTTTGCTTTCATTACTGGTGCACAATGAATCTTGGGAAATGTGCCCAGGAGAACAAGGCACAGACATTGTAAAAACATTAAAAATGCAACTTGCAGTAGAGTTTGAGAGCAATACCAGCAGCTGTGTTTGGCTGCATTTGAATAATCACACTTTTGAGTTGAATGCTATAGCATTAGCAAACGTGAAGCTGAGGCTGGTGAGAGTTTTGCAGGTGCAGTCAAAATGGACGAATTAAATGTTAAACCAATGATGATGATAAATGAAAAGTTACATGTCATTTATTACACAAGCTTTGACCTAAAAGACGATGTAGTTTTACATTGATCAATCAGAAGAGAGGAGGCTGTGATCCTCTTTTATCTGAGTGATTGAATAAAAAAATAGCAGATAAAGGATGAAAAACAAAAATCCTGCAAAGTTCAATCAATGTTTGTTCCAGGTGGACGGGGATTGGTGACAGGTTTTTTGTGACATCACAAAGTTGCAGAAGTCGTGACAGCTCGTTTAAGACTCAGTTTCTGAATACAGGCTGTGTGCATTTTCTCTGTGGACTGAGGCTTTGATACTTTTACAGGATTAACGAAGAACCTAATGACCTGATGTATGATGGAGACATCAACCTTTACATTGTGTGGGACCTTTAATGGAGGCATTGATGTGGACAGCAAATTTTCGTGATGAATCATTTAATAGTTCTTGAGATATTTCAGTAGAAAGAGGGGAAAAAAACATCCACTTCATGATGGCAAAAGAGTCAAGTAAGGGAATCATCAAAGTCGGTACGTTTCATCTCTGAGGACTTCTAGCTGTCTTTTTAGAAGTTAATGGAAATTCATCCAGTTGTTGAAATATTTCAGGATCAACAAAAAAAATGTTGCTATTCAAGCATTTTATAAGCAGAGCTTTATTTTCTTAAGCCCTTGGACGATGAATAAACTTCCTTTAAGGCAGCTCACGGTGTTGGTGTCGGCTGGGACCCAGATCTTTGATTGCCACGGGGCTTCAGATAAATCAGGACACGACACAGGAGAGAAGGAGGCAACTAAATATTGAAAAACAGCCTGGATCCTTTGATGAGCGGAGATTCTCCCGGTGTTTTGAGAATATCCCTTAAAATGTGACTAATCCCCCAGTCACAGTCATCAGTCTATGACTTTACACTCCACAAGCAATCTGTTGACGCCCTCGATCAGAAAACACACCCACGCCGAGCAGATGGGAGCGATGCCCAGTCATGGCGGAAGATCTGTTTTTGATGAGGTGCGAAGACGTGTGACTGACAACATTTCTAATGAATTAAATAAAAACCCTCGAGTCAGTGACGAGAGTAGAAACGGCTCGTCTGTGATTTGAATTTTATCAGCAGCTCCGGCAACACAATGAATCATAATCACATTTCCTCGGTCATAAGGCGAGCGAGACAAATAAAACTTTCAGATGTTACCAGTGGGAGGTTAAATATCAGATCACAGTTCAGCTGTGCCCAGCGTGTGTGTGTGTGTGGGTAGATATGTAGTCACGAAGCAATACTGTCTTAGTTTAATCTATGAGTAATCAATTGTGTGTTTCTAAACGATACGGTTCTCTGCTGAATAATCATCGTCTTAATAACACACACACACACACGTCAAGGGCGAATTCACCAAGAAAAATACAGCTCATCCCGTCCAACAGTTGAATAATGAGATCAGGCTGCACCTCTGTGTGTGTCTGTGCGTGTTTGTCAGGGTCATGAGAGTTTCCAGTCTCCATGCAGTTGCTAAGTTGTGGTGTAATCCAAATGAGCTGAGGTGTGAAGAGATCTGTCACAATAAGCCGATCTCACCACACACACACACACACATACACAAACTACGACTCGACTACTACGAGTGTTGTCATAACCATTTTTATTGTTTTTATCCACCTATGTCACAATATCATAGAAGATCCATGAAGATGCAAATAAGGACAAGTGCAACACCGTCACAGCCTTCGACAATCAACAAAGCAAGAGAGAGAGAGAAAGTGACAGAGAAGAAGAAGAAAGAAAAGACGAAGAAGAAAACATTAAAACATTTGACTCTTTTTTCTTTTTTTTGGGCTCCAGAGCCCAGGCAGGCACTTCACAGCTGGGTGTCAAATCATACGTGGGGGCTGATGTCTTGAGGTAACGAGTGAACAGAAGCACTGAACCACAGTTCACTTCTTCACTGCATAGTGTTGTTGTTTAGTTTGGGATCAAATCCCTCACTTCTTCTCTAGACTGTCTCTATGACGTCCATTTTGAACTTGCACTGAGGAAATTCAACACATCCAATTACTGTGCATGCACTGCACGCTGAAAACCAAAGAGACAACTCTGAAAGGATGCATCATCATCACAGCTCAAGGTTATAAACCTCCAAGGCTGAACCAGCAGGAGCCGACTGTTGTGCTGCTTGGGCTAAAACTCAATCATTACCTCTGGTCGTGGTCCAAAAGAGCGCTGTCTAACTTGATTATACCATCCACCCTTTGGTCTCCATCAGGCAGAGCTGCAGAGTTACCATCTGGTGCTAATGTGGAAACATTTATGCCCTTTTAGCCAATTTTCACCCTGTTACTGTGATAATGGAGGAAGCAGCAGCTCTTACTTCTAATCAAGGCAAGAGATTTAAACAATCCAATTTAACTGGCTGCTCTTGATATAATCAACAAACATGGATGGTGTAATAGGCAATTAACCTTAACTGTCTATAATCCTTTACAGCCATCAGGCTGCAAAGGTAGATGAGCTAGCAGACAAATTCATTTCCCTTTGGGGATTAATCAAGTAATTAGTATCGTGTATCGTGTATCGTGTATCGTATCGTATCATATCATATTGTATCGTATCGTATATCGTATTGTATACGTATGTGTTGTATATGTATACACAATCAGATGTCAAGGACAAAATGTTCGTCATAGAGTTAATCCACTTTGCTGTCTCTTCTGTGAGGATCTGATTTACCATAAAGACATCTGTAAGTTGGGGAAGGGGACAGTTTGGAAGGGGGGGAGGGCATCGACTTATATAATACTATAATATACACATTTTGAGTTTGTTTCTTCTGTGACAGCAAATATGACCTCAGTCCATGCAAATATACTTAATACATTCCACCTGCTTTACATTCAAGGATACAAACACAGTTTTCATCAAACTCACTCAGGTTTGTCACGATCTCAGTGTCTGATTGGTGCTTTAGTTCGACATCAAGTGTTTTGGAGAGTGCTGCTTTTTTTGGAAACGAGAGCGCTGCAGCGTCACCGTGCAGGACTGTGAGGTGTGGTGAGAGGCGACAGCAAATGTGGGGGAGGGGCAGACTGGCACAGAGCGACATTAGCAGAGATACATTACACAATATACATTTATAAGACCACTGATTTACCCAAAAACATGGTATGCAATATATTGTAGAAAAACTCAGGAGTACACGGACGTCACTCAACAGGATCATATACAGTTAAAAATGAAGAAAACTCATTTTGTTTCCCCATTGAGTGTTGAAATCAGTGTTAGCATGGATAGCGTCTCATAAATCAATTTTAGCATCAAAACACAACCAGCCGGACACAAGAGAAAGAAAGACAGAACTTTTTGTGTCACTTTGTTGTAGAAATTAAGAAACCCTTAGATATGGCATCGATAAAGGTTCATTCATAACTTCATTCAAACCCATCTGAACCGTCTGCCTGAATAACCGTGAAAAGTTAACGGGCCCAACAGATTATTACCCACACGAGAGGGTGGGTGTGGCACATTCAACCAAGAGCCAATCAGTCAATCTATTACGGAGAGCTTCCATAATAGTCCCGTTAAACCACCCATGCAGCCTTCACTAAGGTGAATCTGTGACTAAACTCGCTGTATCTCACTGTAGAAGTAAACACATGAGCGTGGACACCAACACAAAAATCAAAACGGATACACCACTCTTAACGACTTAACAGCGCCACCTTCCAGTCCACCAGAGAAGCTCCGGCCCCCCCGATACAAACAAATATACTCCAATATGATACGCCTGAATGGACCTCTCAAACACGACCACCCTTTGGTCGACTTCTCCCGGTCAAACCGAAACACTTTCACTGTTTGGGGCCAGAGGGGTTGGATCTCTGGGCGGCGTGGCAGGGGTCCAGGGACTCTTTGGTGGCGCCGCCATAGACGTCTACGTCGTGGTCGGTCCAGGGGGCGATGTTGCCGAGCGCAGAGGAGCTGCACTCGGCAAGAGCGGCCACCTCTACAGGCTTCAGCACCCGATCCCACAGGTTGAACTGGGAGAGCTCCCCGACTAGGGCCTGGGAGGCGTCAAACCGCCCGCCCAGCGTATCCTGAGGTAGGAAGAGATGGAAAAACACAAAAGGTCGAGTGTTAGAAAGCTAGAACGAAAAGTCAAGACACTAGGGCTGTCCTGAATACCAATTTTTAAAGCTTGTGAGAATTACCACATTCATTTCATTCGGCATCATCTTTTCAAACACTGGTCAAACTTCGAGGCGTTGAGGTCAACGCCACAAGAGACCAAGGTTTGATCTCAGTAAAACCACAGTTGCTGTGCAAACACCACAGTTCAAATGAGAAAAGAAAAGACTGGATAAAAGTCCTTGATATCATCAGTCTCCTTACTTTCTGAGAGTCTGTCTTAACTTATTCATGGAGGTGGTTGAGGCAGGTGGTTTATTGATGTTTAAACTATAGTCCTGTTTCCACTGCAGGAACTTCGGGGTACTTTTACAGGGCCGGGGCCAATGACACATGTCTCCAAAGCAGCAACTGCCCCCGAAGGACGCTCTCCTCCTCTCTTTTACGGGGGCTAAACGAGTCCCTTGTTCGTGGTTGGTACCCCGAGCGTCCCCAGAAAACTCCTAGGCAGGGCTTGGAGTTTAGTCAGTGCTGATTGAGCATACTCAAAGTGGGTTGGTCGCCAAGAGAAAGCGCAAAAATGAGCAGCGTTTTAAAACCAAGCATCTACGCTGCTGGAAAACAATAACAGGAGTGACAGACTACACAACTGACAATCGAAATGTTTGCGCAATGACTACCTCTCCTCAAGAGTCTGATGGTCCTACATAAGACACTGCGGCCTAGAGGGCTTGGTGAGAAGATGTTCCTGTACAGTTCCCACTTCTTACATTTTACCAGTATCTTCCTCAGTGGAAACAGGGCTTAGCTTATCGACTTTGGTTTTCTAAATCAAATGAAAATGTAGAAATGTGTTTTGACTGTACAAATTCTCATTTGTCCAGGTCAAAGACACCTCTAGGCAACTGAATCAAGTCAACTAGACTTAGTTTTTGTCACTGAAGACCCCTTATCCAAGTGGCTTCATTATGAATGAAGTGATGGAGCCACGAAAAACTAAGTCCAGTTGATCTGATTCAGTTGCCTAGAGATGTGTTTTGAGTTTCTGTGTTTGTGTTGTGGTACAACACCAGGTACCATCAGCAGGATACGCATCCCTTTGGACCTCATCATGAAGCCAGCAGCGTTGAACATGCAGTACATTATATCACATCTGTGATGGGAATATAGTATCTAGGTATATAAGGGAATACATTTGGTCCACAGTTTGATTTATTCATCAGTGTTGCATGTCGGCCTTGTACTCTGCTTTCAATTAGATACTGTAACATGCGCCAGTACTACACTAACTGATATAACGTCTAGTCCCTGGGAAACTGTTGTCATTACTACTGTGGTTGTCTTTCCCGATTAGATGGAAATGCAGATACATATTTATCCACAAAACAAAAATGTTGTGCTTTGATGATTTCCCCCTAAATAAGGTTTTAAAAAAATGTTTATCCTTCCAGCAGAGCACGCTTGTGAGGGGATGTCCTGGGATTTTCCCCATAAAGTCTGGTCAACACATTGGCCCAGCAGCAAATTCATCATTTATCCTCCACACAGATTAATAAATCACTCCCCTCCCTCTCCCTCTCCCTCCCTCTCCCTCTCTCAGTCTCTCTCTCTAAAAAATGTCCATTAAATCAAGTCTTGTTGCATCATTGCAGCATCTTGCAGAATTGGACTCAGCCCTCTGCGTTTCATCCTTTATGCAAGGACGACGAGCTTTGAGTTGTTCTTTTGACACCAGGGGGGAGGAGGAGGATAATGTCAGATTTCATAAAGGTTATGTAATGTGGGCGACTCACTAATGAAGAAGAGAGGGAGCCCAGTGTGATGGTGAAAAAACACCATGAGGCTTCAGTCTGTTCACGTGTGAAAGGCTCCTGGTGCTTCTCCCTTAGATTAGCGCGTTATACTCCCCGCCATGTAGCCATCTGTCTGTCCGTCCATCCATCCATCAGTATTCATTAATTCATTTGTCCATCCATACTTCCATCAGATTGTGCATTCATCTGTCTTGTAATTTACCTGACCCAGTGTCCATCCATCCATTACTCACCCCTCCATTTGTTGGTTTTCTAATCCATCCACCTATTTGGATGGATGGATGGATGGATGGATGGATGGATGGATGGATGGATGGATGGATGGATGGATGGATGGACGAACAGTTGAATGAACTGTTTTTTCATCTGTCCATCCATTGATCTCCATTTATGTCTTCTTCAATCCCCCCATCCTCAATCCATCCATCCATTCAGTTGCCTCTGAACTGTATTCAAACATCCATCTGTTCATCCAGTCATCCATCCATTGTCCAAACTTTCATTCGTTTGTTCATCCATTCCATGTTTTTTCTGGCCATTCACCCTTTTATTAGTTTACTTGTCCATCCAACTTCTTCCTTCAATGTCCATCCATCCTTCAGTCATTTCATTTATCCATCTGTCCATTTGTTTACTTGACCATCCATTCATTCTTGCGTCAGTTTCCACCTTTCTATATCTTCATCTTTTCAATCCATCTCCCATCCGTTCATCCGTCTACCCACCAATCAGCCCATTCACCTCTCATCTGTCCAGTCTCCATACTTTCATCTGTTTATTCATCCACTCATCCACCTAGACATGCATAAATCCTATAATCTCTCCATTCATCTATCTGCAGTGCTCATCTCCTCATTAGATTATCCATCCATCCATCCATCCATCCATCCATCCATCCATCCATCCATCCATCCATCCATCCATCCATCCATCCATCCATCCATCCATCCATCCATCCATCCATCCATCCATCCATCCCACCTGTTCCTGTCCCAGTATGAGGACCCCTCCTGGTTTGATGGGATGCCAGGCAGCCAGTCCTTCTCCCCTGCCCTTCATCTTCCCCCCCTGGTAGGCCTTCCACACTCCGTCCCTCAGGGTCCAGCTGACACAGATGTGCTGCCACTCGTCCTGCGGTAGGGACAGAGGCAGCTGCGCCACCTACAGGTCAGAGAGCACAGTGCAGTGAGTCATTTTAAGTTCACTGAGCCGCAAGGATATACAGTATAAGTGTGGATAGTGATCAGGACAGTCTGTGGACAGTCTGGTGGTTTATGTCAGCAGAACTACGCCCTGCGGACCGACCCAACCTCCCCTCCACCACAATAACAAACCTGCTTTCCTCTCTGCACTGGGAGCCAGAGGTAAAAAGACTACACCATAAAACGGCAAGCATTAATAGAGCATAAAACAACATCTGCAGAAAGATTACCTCTGTGCAGCGTCTCATGACTGCATCACAAATAGCAAAAAATAACCAAAGACATGGCTCGATGTTGGACCGCAAGGCTTTGAGGAAAAGGATTATATCCAAAAGGCACTTTCCCATTTGTCACTGTGCTTATTCTGGGGCAAATAACTGCCCTTAATATTTAGTTTCTTTGTAGTTTTGAAAAATTAATGTCTCGTTCAAGAGCCTCATGTGCTTCACTTCTACTTTTGGCAGGGCAGGGCAGGTGGGATAAATGCTCTTGTTTTAAGCCAGTGATGCATTCAATGTGAGGTAAAGCTTAGCAGGAGGGGGATCAACACAGGGAACACACCTCAGGCTGTAGTGCATCCAAACAACAAACCTGAAATAAGGCCCTTCACTTTGTATACCCACTGAAACAACTGTTGGATGTTGTGATGGTGTGTGTTTAACACTCAGGTAACGTGGCAAGAAAAAGTCTGTCTGCGACAAGTAGGGACATGTTTTTATTGCTCATTTGAGTCAATGAATCACAATAAACTGGCTCCCATCGTTCTGCAGAACAGCATAATAAGCTCATAATGATTTTCATGGCATGCTGTTTCGCTTGACTAATTACAGTATAAGGAAGCCTGCAGGGTACAAAATGTTCAACTCTTTTCTTACCAGAAGCCATTCGTTTCCATGCATAATATACAATGTCGCGGCTACTTTTTTCCCCCTCATCCTACAAATGTTTGAATTTATCTTTTAACGACTTCAGGTACAATCCTGAATGATTGACAGCCATTTTAAAGTGGATTGCATGCAAAGTGGTCACTTTACCTCTTTCTGTTTTGCCTATTTATTGTTATTCTCTATTATACTTTTTTGATTGCTAATTTTTAACTCATGTCACTGCTGTGTATTTCTATAGTTTTTTGCTCCTGGCTGCACCAATAAAGACAATAAAGATATCTTGAACTTGAACCTGAACTCCTCTCATGTACCTTGTCGTTGATGAGCAGCTCCACCGGGTTGTGGACTCCCTGTAGCAGCACCAGCTCGTTCGGTTGCCCCGGCACCGAGTAAGAGAAGGGGGTTCCGATCCCGCCTTCTTTGGC
Source organism: Decapterus maruadsi (assembly GCA_030347415.2). Taxonomy (NCBI): domain Eukaryota; kingdom Metazoa; phylum Chordata; class Actinopteri; order Carangiformes; family Carangidae; genus Decapterus; species Decapterus maruadsi. The sequence continues at coordinate 7,059,487 of CM064901.1, forward strand.
CTTCAACCATACGCAGGCGGTGAAGGCGTACATCTCGGTGATCTCTTTCCTCACCAGGCCGTACATGTAGTTGGTCCGCATGGGGAAGGAGAGGACGAAGCCATCGGGGAACGACGGCTCTGTCAGCGCTTTGGAGACACAGATGGAGGAGATGAAACAGAAACAGTCAGAGAGGAGTGGAGACGAACAGAGAGAGAACAGGCAGGGATGGATGATGCTTTTATGGCAGATTTATACATGGTATATTTCTCATCTAACTCGTGCCTGTCGGGGTTTGGTGCACAAAGAGCAGACACAGCACCAGGCATCAGCTCAAGTGAAGTGTTATGGGTGATGATGATCGTCCTCAAGGTGCATGTGGAGGCAGTCGGAGAGGTTGAGAGAATATCAGAGAGAATAAAGCAGAAGTGTTGTTTTTATTTCCTTTTAACCGTCCTCTTTACACCTCATGAACTCTCAATCTCTCCCCGACTGATTCTGCTTCTGTTTTCTGTTTGGTTTTTTTCCACCTCGACTGTCTCTGGTTTTGCAAACAACCACTGCAACTCGACGACGACGATACTGACTAATGTAAACTCCTAAAATCATGAAGATTTATATGTGGTCGTTTTTATCTCCATTAAAGGGATGGTTCAACATTTTGGCAAATTGGCCCATTGCCATAATCCCTATAGTCACAGCAGTAGGTTTGTTACCTTTAATTGTCGGTGCAAGCTGTTTTTAGAATGGCGGAGCAGAGCCGTGAGCTGCTCAGAGCTACGCTACGGAGGCTCATGGGATTTCTTGGTTTCCACCATCAAACTCATCAAATACACAATCAAACAACTCCAAAACGCTCTGGTGGACAAGTTGTGACCTGCACATTCACCACACTATGAATTAATAATGGAACGTTACGAGACGGAGTTGTTTTAGAGGTAAATGCAAAGACTGTTTGCTGAAAAACTGCCGCCAATGGCAACGCGTATCAGCGGTTTTGCATGAATTTACCTCTAAAACAACTCTGTATGGTAACGTTCTCTTATTATCTCATAGCGTGGTGAATTTGTTGGATTGTGTATTTGATGAGTTCGATGAGGGAAACCAAGAAATCCCATTAGCCTCTGTACCATAGCTCTGAGCAGCTCACGGCTCTGCTCCGCCGTTCTAAAAATAGCTTGCACCGACAAATAAAGGTAACAAACCTACTCCTATGACTGTAGCGATTATGGCAATTGGCCAATTTGCCAAAATGTTGAACTATCCCTTTAAACTTCTGTTTTTTGCCGGGTCATTTCTATTTTTTTTTTTTACCCCCTGGCCTTATCTGACATTTCACGACCTTCAGACCTCATTAATCAGTTTGTTTTAATCTACAGCTGATTCTCTGCTGCTGTGATGAAGCAGTCTGCCCACCGTGCTCATTAAAGTTTTATGTCAGCCTACTCCTCCTCCTCCTCCTCTTCCTCTTGCAACAGCGCTCTCATGGACGTCAGCCCGGCTGTTGTTTACCTCCCTGCGTTTCTATCCACACACCCTTTCCCCCTTCCCCTTCGGTTCAGACTCACTGTGCTCCAGCTCAGTCACGCGGTGGTTGACGGTGTCGATGCCCTGATTGATCTTCTCGTGTTGGCCCTGCGTTTCTTTCCTCATGGCCTGACGCTCCTTCTCCAGCATCTTTATCTTCCTCTCCAGCTCCCCCTCCAGGTCCTCCACCCTCCAGGTGCCCTTTCCACGCCCGGGGGAACCCTTGGCGGGAGGCTTGGGGGCCGGAGAAGCCGGGGAGGCGGGACGTCGGCCCCCCGGGGAGGCTGCCGCAGGTGGGGAGGAACCGCTGCTGGTGGGTGGAGCAGGAGCTTTTCCAGTGTTACCAGCTGCACCAGTACTGCTACCACCGCTACTACTGCTGCTCCCACTGCTCCCACTACTACTGCTACTGCTGCTGCTGCTGCTGCTGCTGCTGCTGCTTCCTGTGCCCACGGACGAGTCTGTGATGTTCAAGGCCGCAGGTCCGATCTCAGCCTGCAGGGAATAAAAGAAAAGTAGATGTGTAAATGAAAATAATGAAGAAATACAGTATATTTCAATAACAGGTGAATGGATAACCTTCATATCCAGAACACATGCATGTGCACCTTTCATCCTGCACTTGTCAAATGTGTAATTCACCTTAGACGAAGTAGCAGCTCAACACAATTTTGTAGCAGTCGTATTAATAGCTTCAGTTTATCATTTGCAATTTTTTTTTTTTTTAGCTTATCTGTTATTTTTGGGAAGATTTTCACACAATGCTTGAGCCACTCTGCAGCCTAAAATGTGCAGCATGAGCTTCATTTTCATTCTTTTGGGTTTATACTTTCATCATTTTGATTTCCCGATATTTTTCTGTAACGATTCATCCAAAGATTTTGTGTTACATCTGTGAAGTTTCATATGAATCTGAATATTGAAAAATCTCCCATTTCCCATGAGTGATTGCATTTTTAAAAAATTAAAAGTTTGTTTTCTCTTTTATCGTCATTAGAAGCTCTGAGGTTCCCTTTAATAATTTCTGTCTTTCTGAAGGTCTCAAGATCAAAACATTATTGGCTTTTCAGAGAAATCCTCAACGGTGCTGCGCTCGAACACTGCTGCAGATCTTTCTACGGCTCAAAATAAAATGACTCATACACAGTCTTATTAGACAGATTGCTTCCGTTGCTGGACGACCAGTAGCTATCAATGATTATATTGATCGCTTTGTGCAATTAGTACGTCTGTTTGGACGGATTGCAACTGCCCTGATTGACTACAGAAGGGTGGAGTCAAGATAATCTTTGAATGTGAGCATCTGGTCCAGATGCTGCAGGGGCGAGAGTCGTACGTTATTTGGTCACGGGTTTAACAGGAGAAAAATTGAGGTTTTACTGAATAACAGATGCTTTTTTTTTTTTTTTACAATCCATGAGAGTTGTGTTAATTGTAATAAAGTGAGACGAAGCTGAGGGAAGAGGAGCAGCACAGCCAGAGGTGTTATATTGATGATGATAGTAGAAGCCCGACAGCGGTAGTATTAGTATTCATAGCAGAAGACAGGGGGGGGAAAAGAAGAAGAAAGAGAGACAGAGAGAGAGAGAAGCTGTTGTTGGTGTGGATGAGACGCTGCTGCGAGGGCGATATATAATATCAAGAGAGTTGCTGAGGTAAGACTGGATCTGGACATCCTGGACATAAATCCACACTGACGGAGACAACCTTGTAACTGGCCGCGCTTGAAGAGGCCTGGCAGTGATGCAGCACTGTCCGTGTGTGTGTGTGTGTGTGTGTTGATATAAGCCTCTCTGTGTCTCAATCTCAGCACACACACACACACACAGGCTGAGAACCTGACTCCCCCTCCACCACCACCACCACCACCTCCACCCTCTTCCTGTCCAGCCAGCCTCATCTTTTATTTATTTCTCTATCCTGCTGTTGGATGCAGAAGGTATAGAGAGGAAGGAGGGAGGGGAGAGGCGGCTGACACAAAGGGGAGGAGGTGGGGGAGGTGGGGGGGCAGAGGAGGAGGAGGAGGAGGCCAGCAGGTGGAAAAGATTTCCCCTGGGTCCACAGAGGGAGCGTGTGAGGAGCATCAGTGTCAGGAGTGACTTGTCAGAGGTGAAGATAAAAGAGGGAGAGGAGGTTAAAGAGGAGGAGAGGGGAGAGGAGGGGGGTGTTAGAGGGAGATCAGGCCATGTTACAGGATGATGAACATTAGACACCAGCAACAGCAAACAAACAAACCCTCTGACTGCTGTGGGAGGCTTTTCATTTCATTTGGGGTAAATAATAAGAAATGACTTGACTCCCACTTTGAGCAGAGAGATGATGAGTGAATAAACTGAGGGACATGAGGCTGTTTAATGAAGCTGACACTGACACTGAGGCTGTAATTCATCGTGCTGGTGTCGGTCCAAACCTCCTGCTGTCAAACAAAACTCCAACAGGAGGAAAACAGCGACAACAACGACAACAGGTTTTTTGGCCAAAAACTTTGTGCAGCCCCGCGTGCTCACTGTCTGTCCACCACCTCCACTAATAATAACACGAACATCAACATCGACCTACCTCCAGTTTCTCTATGCGGTCCTTCAGGTCCATGATGGCCCGGGCCAGCTCCTCCACAGCCCGCGCCGTCTGCAGCTGCTGCGCCGCGGCGGAGGAGCTGACCTGATCATCCCCGGCCATGACGCGGCGGTTCCCGCTCCAGACCCCGATGCTCCGCTCCGGCACGCTCCGCTCGTCCTCCAGGCCGCTCTCACACTCGCTCAGCTTCCCGGTCAGCTCCCGGATCGTCATCTGGTCCATGAGGATCTGGTCGTTCTGCTGCAGGACCATCTGCCGGAGCTCCTCCGCGGTGGTCCGGAGGTAAGTCCAGTCCTCGTCGCCGGTTCCGTACAGCGGCTCGTCCGCCTGCTGCTGCTGCTGCTGCTGCTGCTTCTTCTCCTGCTGCTCCCTCCGCTGCCTCAGCTCTTTGCTTTTACACTCTCCGACCGGCACCGGCGTGCAGATCAGCCGGCTGAAGCTGAACTGTTTGGCGGATCCTCCTCCTCCTCCTCCGGTCTCCTCCCCGCCGCCGCCGCCGCCGCCGCCGAGGTTGAGCTCGTTCAGCGTGGGGACCTCCAGCCCGATGCCTCCGAGCCCGTTCCCCCCGTCGTAGGACTCTGCTCCGTGCAGCGCGCCCAGCTCCAGTGGCTGGAGCAGCGTCTCCGGCGGCAGGGTGCTGTTGTCCCCGAGAGGCGCTGCGCGTTTCCGGGGATAAACGCTGGCGATGATGCAGATGACCGCGCCGAGGAAGGCCAGAGTGCCCGCTCCCACCAACACCACCACGAACTTCATTGTGCCTGTGGAGACGGAGAGCGATGCAGAAGATTATTAGCAGGACTCGGTAGGACTCGATCCTGCACCAGCAGCACGAGACCACACAGCCACCTCCTATAGAAGTCGGTTAACCACACCGGTCTGACATCATCAACCGAGCTGCTCTCCGTGAATAATAGCCTAACAATACAATTAAAACCCAGCGCCTACCTGGAGCAGATGTTTTCCAGAGGTGCTTCCGTTGTCCCTCTCACCGCCCTCTGCGTGTAATATCTGTCGCTGGCTCCGCGCTGTCTGGACCAGAGATGCTCTTCCTCTCCGTCTCCGTGTTGCTAAGCTGCTCTCTCCTCCGCGCGTTACCATGGGGACCGCACGAGAGGAGGAGCGAGGCTGCTGTAGGCATGCGTCAGTCAGAGCAGAGGCAGAGGCGAGCCTCCAGCAGCAGCAGCGTGAGCAACGAGACGGTGATGGATCTGTGTGTGTGTGTGTGTGTGTGTGTGTGTGTGTGTGTGTGTGTGTGTGTGTGTGTGTGTGTGTGTGTGTGTGTGTGTGTGTGTGTGTGTGTGTGTGTGTGTGTGTGTGTAGACTGAAGGTCATCAAAAAGTAAAAGTAAAGAGTTTCTACATGCTTTTAGTGACTAGAATCACCAACACACTGTTGTTTGTCTCCTCCTAGGGACCTAGGTCACAGTGTTTCTGCCCAATATTATGACCTTTGACCTTTGGATATAAAAAGAGCTCTATTACATCTCTTCATTCATCCTAATGAACATTTTGTCTTCTTTGTGTCATATTAAGCAGGTGAATTCACAAGTTATGTCCAAAAAACATTTACCTTTTTTTTGTTTTTACCTCTAACCAATAATGTGAGGTCACAGTGATGATAAACTTTGACGTTTGATCACCAAAATCTAAAATCAGTTCATTGTTTATACAGTCTGTGGTTCAGTCTCATGATACAGTGAACATTAAACTTTATTTATAACAAAGTGCTTCACAAAAACAGTGGAATAAAGTATTCTTATTCTATTTTATTCTTTTCTTATTCTGCTTTTATTGTGGTAATAATATTTTTATTATGTAATCTCACTTCGCGTTGATTTCTCTTACTAATCAGGAGTTTGCAACAAAGAAAAAGTAACTCTGAACCTGAAACTGAGTGAAAGCTTTGACGTTGCGTCACATAGCTCACTTGGTTGAGCAGTCCTCGCTGCAGCCGGTCCCAGGTTCGATTCCCCCAGCGGCCCTTTGCTTTACACCATTCCCCATCTCTGTCCCCCCAACGGTCCCATCAATTAAAGCTTTGATAACAGATGGATGGACAACCGTAAAAGTAGCCTGTGGCGTCTGTTGTCGTCAGTGTGAGGGGGAACAATAAAGTTGTTTTTGACATGTTTTGCAGAGACACTTTCAATTCTGCGAGTCTTGATTAAATCTGTCACAAACATTGAATAAATAGGCTAAAATGAAACAACCAGAACAAGCTCAACACCCCACACACTTACACATGTGCAATACGTGCAACAACACAATTATCCCAGTTAGCAGTGCAAGTGCTCTCAAAGTGTCAGTCATACAACATGTGAAGCCTCCGTGGCGACGACAGCAACAACACGTTTGATGTTTTGAAGTAAAATAATTCACAGCACATTTTACAGCAGCAGGAGGAAACAATGAGAAGCTGCAGAACAGAGGCAGAGGAAGGAAAACACAACAACGACTACGACGCAGGGTCTTTAACACTGAGCGTTTTGGACTGAGTGGGAGGAGATGAAGACTGGTTCTTTTTCTTCTTTCTTTTCCCTTTTTTTTTTCCTCCCAGGAGGCAGCGTGAACTAAAACTCGGCGCTGCTGCCAACAGAGATGATCTGACCCTGACACAGCAAACAAACATTCACTCTCAAAAGTTTCTCTTCGCAGACTCGATAAACCACTTTTAGACAGTTTGCACTCGACGTTAGTCCACATTAAATCAAATTTCTCTGGTTTGTGGTTCCTGTGGGAGATGATGAGCTACCGACATGAGCACAACATGAAAGTAGAAATCCTCCCTCGGACAAGACGACGACACGACCTCGGATCTTGGTTAACTCCACGAGCTGCTTTGTGTAATGAAACGCTGCCAAATTCACTTTTGTTTGTTAGTGAACACACTGACTTTTCACTTCATGTCAGAACAACAGATTCTGGTTTTTATTGTTGTCGCGTCATTGTCGTTGTTGCACACCACATATTTTGGAAAACACACAAAGTCAAGTGCAGGTGTGTTTTCCAAAAATATCTGGTGTGCAACAATGACAATGACGCGACAACAATAAAAACCAGAATCTGTTGTTCTGACTTGAAGAAACCAAACCAAACAAAGCGTTGCCTTGTGATGCAGCGACGACGCTCTGAGCTAAATGCTAATATTAGCATGCAGCAGCAGTGTGCGTGGAAAGTTTCAGATGTTTCACACTTGGTGCTGCAGCCTGGTGCCAAGATGAACACAGAGCTTTTCCATGTGAGATAAAGACTGAAAACAGAATTCATTATTATTATTAGAAAGGAGAAAAAAATCCCTGCCTCACCAATGTAAGTATTCAGTAGGTGGTGCAGTGGCACAGTGGTTGGCATGTCGTCACCTCACAGCAAGAACTTTTTTCTGTATTTATTTGAGGTTTTTGCCTTTAATTGGTCGGTCAGTAGAGACAGACAGGAAATGGGGAGGCAGAAATAGGGGGAATGACATGCAGCAAAGGCCACACTGGATTCGAACCATGCCCTGCAAAGTGGGCACCTGCTCAACCTAGTGAGCTACTGTATAGGCTTGTCACGCCCCTGCTCAGGGGTGTTTTTGGATTGTTCAGTGGTCAAGTGGTTAGAGAGGGCACCTGCTGACTGAAGTTGGCATACTGTATGCCTGATGCACCGATCGCAGGTTCAACTCCAACCAAGAAGATCATTAGATTAGCACATGTCATCCCCCAAGTCTCTGCCCCTGCTTTCCTGCTCAAAAAACCGTTATGACCTTTGACTTTTGGGATATAAAATGTCTCCACTTTATCCTTTTAACTCTTTAAATGCATCATGATTCGCACGAGACATATTCTGCCCCTTTTTCCACAAATTAAAATAGTTCCCAGGTGTCTTAAAGACATGTCTGTGACATGCTTCGGTCAAAATACCTCAAGGATCAAACATCACAGCTCTTTTCATCCTCTCTAAACAGCCCTGTTCAGAACGGCTGGTTTCAGTGCCTGTCCCTTTAAATGCAAATGAACCACTGCTTGCCCCGCCCCCTTAAACTGGCACCAGGTAGAGGTGGGGTTATGCAAATTCAGAAACTAATGACATCATTGTACAACAATTTAGGGAACAGCTTGTTAAATCACATGGATTTCAACTTCAGGAGCCTGAAAATTACAGGGTTTTTTTTATATATATGTTAAAGAGCCTTTAAAATGTGATATTTCCACAATATGTCCCCTATAATTTCCTCGAAAAACGTTGCGTTGTCTTGTGAAGTTACAGTGACCTTGACCTTTGACAAGATCACAGTCAAAATGAGATATTTTTAAGTCAGTTCATCCTAGAGAGAGTCCAAATGAATGTGCAGCTCATTGGAAATGACGCATCTGTTCCTAAGTCCTCACAGATGACAGGATGTGGACACACATGCACACACGCAGACCTGCTGGACTGAAGGTTCCTATGACAACATTGATCACTTCAACAGAAAAAGCTTCGACTCCACCCTCGGCTGCTGCTGCTGCTGCTCGGCCACTTTGTTGTGTGTTCTCGTAAAAAAAAAAAAACACAGTGTGTATCAAAGGAAGAGTGTGAGTGTGTTTTACCTTCTAGTGTTTTGTGTTTGTGGTCAATGAAGGAACCTTGGGATCAATGAGCTGCTGTTTTTAGACTCGTCTCCTCCACTCTAGTTTCTACGGCTCCTGTTAAGACAGAATCAAGCTTGTGCTAAAAACAAACAAACACAAATTTTCTCTGCTAATAGATGATCCAGCAGCTCATCGGCTTCACACCTAAAAACTACAGTAGGAAGATGAAAGGATTTGGATTTTAAGTCGTCAGTCATTTTCTCACCAAACGTTATGATCGTATCTGCATCTGGAAAGTCAAGACTGGAGGCTTTAGCTCCGTTACAGATGATTTGTTCCTCAGGCTCTGCAGCTCCAGCACCTTTAGTTTGAAATAAAACAATGGATACGGCATAAAAGTGTCAAGTCTCAAGCAGGTTTATGGCAGCAGAGAAAGAACTGGGTGGAAGATTTAGACCCTTAAAGACACAGAGCCTAAATGTGGACACCTGAGAGACAAGTCTCTCCTCTTCGGGATTGAGATTGGACTTTGACTAATTACGCTCTCCTGTCTCGGCTTCTGCTTTGCTATTTCCAGAGTTTCTCCTCCCAGTTGTGGTGGAAAACATCTGATGTGGTGACATGTTGTAAATATCAGGGCAGGTGCATCACTACAATTGGGAACACTGCCATTCAGGACGGTTCGGTCTGGTGGTCCGGCTGTCAGGGGCCGACGGCGCACAGCAGAGAAAAGATGTCACATTTAAAAAAACACCATTATTGGTCCAAACAACAAGAAAAAACACTCACATCCAAGTTTTACCTTGACTTAGGTTACATATATAATATATATAACCTGATTTGTAATAGGGTATAGGCAAAATAAGCTTAGCTTCAACCTACAGCTTTACAGTCTCATGTGTATTGTACACTTTCTTTATTTACTTATTGTTTACATTGATTTGCGTATTTTCTGTTTTGTTACCTTTTCTTACGCCTTGTTTAGCTGCTGTATTTATGTTGGGCTGTAATTTCCACTGTACAATGTATGGAGGTACATTTGTGTCTTTATTATTCAACCAAAAAGGTTGATTTAAATTGATTCAAATTGATTCAAATGCATTTCTTTTGGGTCTCAAACATTTTTTTTGCATTCAAACACTTTTTTTTATTGAAAGGGTTTCTTAAGTAATTTTTCTTTTAATTGAAAATATACTTTTTGTTTAAATCAACTTTTTTTTTTTTTTGATTGAATAATAAAGACACAAATGTACCTCCATAATAACAATGGGTCTGCCATGTCAAGACCGAAATAAACTAAACTAAACTGAACTTTGGACTTTGTTGAAAATAGACTTTAACTTTCTTCTAATGATGATGATGACTTTTTAATCTGATATTTTATATTCTTCTATCTCATATTCGTCAATGTCAGTATGGTTATCTTTTTTAAGTTTTTTTTTTTTAAGTTTCAAGTTTATTTTTACACCTCATAATTTTGACCCTTTATCACATAATTATGTCTTTTCTCTGTTGATTATGACTCATTATCTACATATATCTTTCATCACGCTTTGTCTAATCCTATGTGTTTTTGTTTTTTCTTATGGAGTTTGACATTTATGATTTGAATCTTGCACATAGAGATACTTCTGGAGACTGTGATCCAGGAGCAGGCTGTTTATTAAAACTGCTGCTTTTTACCTAAACAGACTTTAACTTTTAAAAACTGGACCAGATGCTGTAGAATTTGCAGCAGATTATTCATAATTTATTTTTTACAGATTGAAAAATGATCAGTTGTGAAAATGAGAGTTTCATCAACTGTGAGGAACATCTGACCTTCGTCTTCACTGAAATGGATCTAAAGGATCTAAATGATTCATATTTCTGGAGGCTCCAGGTTCTTTCTAGCGTGAGGTTTGGACCGACTCTTCCACGTGAGGCAGAACTTCAGTGAACATCTGTCAAACACCTGGCAGGAGGCATCAAGCTGTACTCATCATCATGTGTGGTCCAGACTTACAGTATTGATAAATTCAGATGTATAATATACGACCTCAGCTCATAAATATCCAAAACGATCAGGTTGGATCTCTGCTTATGTCATGACTGTGCTTGAAGTTACAGTGAAATTTTGTGTTGACTTCAGGAGACACAGCCTACAGCTCAACTTCAAACACTATGTTTAGGGATCAATATTTGTAGCTTGGTCGTCTGAGCTGAAGTTGATCACTCACTTTAGCTTTAACTTTTCATTCAAATTCAAACAAGGCAGCAAAGAAACTTACAAATATCCACTCTGAGTGTGGATATTTCAGCATTTTCTTTACAACATACAAACAATTTCAAGTATTGAAAGTCAATTCATCTTTTTGTTTTCATACAGAAAACATTGAATCATCACGTTTTGGGTTGCATTATGTCATTGAAAATATATTTCCTTCAGTAATCAAGAATTTTACCTTATTTTTTCCAGATTCTGCAGCTCCTCCCTGGATTAGCTAAAAGTTTCTGCACAGGTAAAGATGGCGTCTTATAGGCAGACAGGAAGTGGAAGAGTCCAACTGGTTGAAACAAGAGGGGCGTTTTCTAATTATTTGGGATGTTACTTTCTGTTTTATTGCATGAGCTTACAGTTTGTTTGCTTATTCCTGTTCCCCTCCTTTGTCTCTGTGTAGACTAACTTTGGTGTTAAGTTTTCAGTTTACCTTTCTCTCTTTTCTATGCGTACTTTTGGAAATAAATGTATATTTGCTTTTTGTGTTACACAATGTGTGATAAAATAGTACACAATTGAATTGAAACATACATTTTTGTGGTTTTACGATTTTTTTTTAAACCGGAAATGTCATTTATTAAACGGTATTTGGTCTTTTTTCTACTTCATTTGTGAATGTTTTGAAAGAATCACTGACTATAGTTCATTTATGATTTTTCTTTGCTCGTAAAGCACTTTGACTTGTGTGAAAGGTGCTTTAAATACAGCTTCATTGACTGATCGATCAACAGCACCAGCAAAACCACAGAAAATTGGATAGTTACAGTACAATCACAACAGTTTTCCACTTCGTACACACATCACACATGTAAATATTCACTGGTTTAATCTAAAACCAATGACGTTATCCGAGGCCGAACCCCCGCTGCGGGCTCAGGCCTCCCTGCAGTGAACATTAGCCCAGATTTTGGATTAATCTGAGGAGGTTGCTGATGTTGCACACACACACATACACACACACACGCACACACATAAAGATGTGGGTCACTCGTATCGCACCACTATGACTGTTTTAGTTCCATTTGGCTCATGAGCTCGGTGGTCTGATGCCAGGGAGGGAAGAGAGTGGAAACAGACCTCTGTAAAACCTCCTGCTGTCTCCATTAGATAAGGCCTGAACAGCGGCCATATAAATGTAAAACAGAATAAAATAAAAACACTCTGCCTATAGAAAAGGACAAAGCTGTTGGAGCTCGATGCATGTTATTCACCGCCATAGCAACAAAACACTCAGAGATGAGTAACTCCAGGCGGGATGACCTTAAAATCAACCCTGGCCACTCACAGTCCTTCTGCAAATATAATACAATACAAGGCTCGCTTAGCTCTGTGGCGCCTGAACGCATCATAGCGGCTCAACAGCGCCTTTCTGTGGTGCATTAGGAAACTACAGTGAGCATATTACACTTGTTGGAGCAAAGAGGCCTGCAGCAGGTATCAGGTTGTTCTTTTTTTTTTCCTGATTTGCAAGACTCCCTCTGCTTTTTACGTCTGAACCTTTGTCTGAAATCCACGAAAACTGTTATGCAAATTACACGTGCATGGATATTAGATATGAAACGAAAGGCAGGGATTTATTAGATGTAGGCCTGCCTTGCATTGGAGCAATGGACAATACCAACCATCCTATCTCATGTTATCTGTCTTTATGCTGCTATGGCATTTTAATTTTCCCCTTGGGGATTCATTAAGTAATCGTTCAATATATCCATCTACAGATTTTCCCTACACGAGCTTTGAATCTGTGCAACACGTCAACTGCAAACAGAAAGTTTTCTTTTCTATTTTCTTTATTTTATAGCTACAATCGATGAGATAAACTTTCTGAAAAATGTAGCAAATCCCAACAGATGTTATTTATTATTTCAGTATCTTGCTTATATGTGAGCAGCAGGTCATGGTTTCTTGTCAGGAGCTGTTATTACCTTCACATGAGGTTATGATGCGCCCTCTGCTATAGGTCTTTGAGACTGACTCGCTATTGGAAAATGACCAAACCAGCTGGTTGGCACGGCAACTTCAGTAGAAGAAGAGGAGGAAGAAGTTCATTGAAACAGATGTAAAACAGGAGAGCTGCATTTTTCATCTCCAGCTGCTGGTAATTGAAGGAATTAGGTTTGACATATAATAGTAAACAGCTGTTGCATGCTATAGGCTACTAACCCCATATCGACAGTACAACAGTCATATAATGAGACGCCAAATGAGAAAGCGTTTTTTTTTTTAAAGAGCTTTTAATTAAAAGCCTTGTACAAGAAACACACAGAAAGCAACAACAGTAACAGTTAACATGACACTGAATACATAATCTGTACAATAAGGGTTTGCAAAACATGCTTCAGAAGATCAGATACATTACAATGTCATCGTTAAACCTCCGACTCTGCGTCATTACCACCGTCAATACAATGTACATAATTCATATTAGCATAAAACAAAAACACAAAACTGCAGTATCGATACATTAAAAATCAATTTGCCTTCCGATCAAACCCATATTGAACTATTAAAAATGGCATTCAAATAAAACAGCATCACATTGACATTATGCATATTTTAAAAAAACAAACAAAAAAAAACTATTAAAGTACAGTACAAAGGGAAAAAACAGCTTAAAAAGCACAATTTTTCAATTCATTAAGCATCGTTATGCATACATTTAAACAAGGATCCTTCCTTTTGTTTTTGTTTTTTTTATTCCAATTAGTGCCAAATAAAAATCTAGCACTTAAAATTACATCACATATAAAATGTAAAACAATTCAAAAGGGGGGGAAAAAAAAAGCTTTTAAAAAAATGAAAAATAAAATCAAGAGCCCTATTTGGTTGAAAGATAGGCCACTAAGTCGAGTTGTGCTACCCCATATGAGAAAGAAAAAAAGAGAAGGACAACATTGCTATCAACAGTTGGAAACGTCGCCTATAGCAGTCTAATACCGTAACACATCTACCAACTGCAAGAGTCACTTCTATACCACCACCACTTAAAGATATTAAAGAGTATAGTCGATGAAAAAATCTATTCCAAGTCACGATAGATCCATTCGGAGAAGAAAAATAATCGTTTAGCTCGTGGAAAATATAGAGACTCGGTCCACTCAGGCTTTTATTTAAAAATCAAATCAGGATTTAAGTTAAGTACTGTCCTTTTTTTGTTTAAGTGTCTTTGTTGAAATTTGATTTGATTTTGTCTGTTATTGTTTTTTCTTCGTATAATGGATGTGTCATTTTGGAATAAATCCTTCCACATGTAACCTATGAGAGTATTGAAAGAGTACTGACAACAACGAGAACCATCCAGTACGTGACAGGAGAGGAGGCAGGCGACATCTTCCTCGTCGGCGGTGTGGAAAACGAGACGTGGTAAATAAGACGACAAGGACTGTAGTTATTACAGGTTGTGACAAGTGTTTCTTTTTTTTTTTAACATTATTATTATTATTGTTATTATCATCATGCTCTGTGTAACAGGAGCCGAGTTAAGACGAGGCAAACGTCGCCTGGAGTGTAGCTGGAGTTGAATGGAGCAGCTATAAGGCAACACATGCGGAAGATTTTTTTTAAATTTTATCTTATCTTATTGTGTTTTTTTCTTGAAATATTGCAACACACAGGTCCACCAGAGTAAGAGCCAAGGTCTGGGAAGGTCTAGAAAGAGCAGGCAGCACCAGAAGAGTAGCAGGGTTTGCAGAGTTTACGGTTTTCTTTTGAACTACTTGAGAGATCTTGAAGGTCAAAAGTGTTTGATCGCTTTAAAGATTTCAGGCTTTTAGCCCGAAACAGCCTGCGACGGACGAGCTGAGCAGAGGAGTTCATGTGTGAGAGCAGGTGGGTGACGGATCAAACCGGCTGAGATAATAATAATAAAGCCTGGTTCCTAACACCCAGCACAATATCAGGTCCTAAAGTCTAGATCCTCAACTTGGTTACAAAAAAATAATATAAAAAAAAGCAAAGCAAGTCGGGAAACGGCAGATTTATCACTAGGAAAGTGGAAATGATGCGTCCGGCCGATTGTAACCTGATAAAGTGGCTGGAAAAAGTCTAAATTTATCATCCAGAGACAGAAAAGATAATTCATCTGAAGGCAATTCCCCACAGAGAAGCAGGAAGGAGAACGAGAGGATGTCGGATGATTTCTACTGGAGCATCCGTAGGTTTTAAAATCCTCATCACTCCCAGTTCAAGAGCAGAGCGCACGGAGTGACATAATTAGAAAATATCAGGGTCAAGAGATCTGGATATAAAGTCAGGAGGACTTCACAGAGACTCCAGCCCATGAAACAGAGCTGTTTAGCTCTGGGACGGCCTTGTTAACCCCTCATCCTTCATGCAGACATTTGTGGCTGCAACACGAACAACATATGAACCGAAACGAGAGCAGCAGAACAACAGAGGGGGAACCAGGAACCACGGCAAACATCGACCACCAGCTGCGCGACACAAGCTTCACGGAAACCTTGGATACTTTTTGACGTGGAAAATACTGGAGTGTAAGTCGAGAGAAGGAAAGCAGACATTCTTGAATGCAAGTGGCGTTTAGGTCCTTTTGGGTGGAGGACGACAGATTTATCAAAATGTTTTCCCTAAGGTTGAACCTAGATACAAAAACCTCTTGTGTTTGTTTATGATATATATATATATATAAAAAGAAGAAAACAGAGTTGACTAGAGAAGAAGTTAAGGACAAAAAACCTTTGTCCTCCAATAAATGGCAACGTCTCGGCCTGGTTCGGTTTCCTCCGTAAGCCACAGGACGCTGTGTGAACAATGCTACGTGAACCGTTTTCTATTGAAACTACTAGCACTTGAGAAAAACAAACGTACAACCAAAAAGCACCATTAGCACAACACAACATCCGAAGAAAAACGAGGAAGAAGCAGGGCAGGGAACACGTTTAGGTAAACAGACAAAACTTGCCACTGGTCTCTGAGCCTAAAACCACCTGGACACACGTTCCACAGGTTCAACGACGACGACGTCACTAAGACTTTAGCTGCATTGGTTCGGTGGCTTCGGCCTGGACTGTGTTCAGCTCATGGACCTTCTAGACCTTGGCGAGTTAACGCGTATGTATAAATCTGTCATAAGGAGAGAAACTGTCACGACTGCCAGGGCCAGTTTAGAGTCATGGTGGACACGGGTCGGAGAGAGACGGTGGTGGGTTTGTGAGAAAAACAAGGCGAGCTCGGGAAAAGACGGCAAAGGACAGCAATAACTTAAAAACTATTGTTTTGTTTTTTTATGTATATTATTTTGCAGCTTTTTTAAGGTTGTGCGTGCATATAAATACCTACTCATACTGTACGTATATGCATGTGCGTTCAAGAGAGCAAGAGGAAAAGGCCTTGAAAAATTGATGAACTACATAGAATAGGTCATTTCTTGATGCAGTCAAGTGCATTGCATTTACCTCGCTGTATTGATGCAATATATGAGAGTCACAACTGTTAAGTGCAAAAAACACACACACACCACCTCATTTATCATTAACAAGCTGGACTTCCAATGAGACTTAGGAGGGTGGAGGGGGGTGGGTGGGTGGGGATGGGTATCAGGGGCTGGAAAAATTGCACCTTGTAGCAACCCAAAATATAGAGACTGTCAATAACTAATTTTGACCATTTTAAATGTAATAAAGCTAATAATGTGATAACTTGCCAATAATGTTATAAGTTATTACTTATTAATAATAAGTTATTACGTTATTGGCCTAGTATTAAAAAAGAATGTAATTCTGAAATTAGAAAATGTAATGTATTATAATGTGTTGTTACAATGTCAAAAGTTTTTTAACTAGACCAATAACGATATCATATTATAGTAATAATGTAATAAGATATTACAATATTGTAATAATGTAATAAGATATTACAATATTGTAATAAAATATTACATTATTATGATATGTAATAAGATATAATATTATTGTAAAAATGTAATACAATATTACAATATTGTAATAATTTAATAATAAATTACAATATTGTAATAAAATATTACATTATGATGATAATGTAATAAGAAATTACAATATTGTAAAAATGTAATACAATATTACAATATTGTAATAATTTAATAAGATATTACAATATTATAATAATGTAATAAGATATTACATTATTGTAATAATGTAATAAGATATTACAATATTGTAATAATTGAATAAGAAATTACAATATTGTAATAAAATATTACATTATTATGACAATGTAATAAAATACAATATTGTAATATCTTATTACATTATTGGTAAAACGTTATTACGTTATTGACTCAAACATTTTATTACATTATTGGCTTGATTACATTTAAAAAGGCCAACATTATTACGTTTACTGACATTTATTACGTTTTGGGTCGTTCACACTTGAAGGCTGTTGACACAAACAACCTTCACAGCAGAGCGTGTGTGTGTCAAAAAAAAACAAAACAGAGTGTGTTTCTTTCAGTTTCACCCAAACACAGCAGCAACAGATGGACAAAGGGTTTCTATCTGTGTCACACACACACAAACACACACACACACAAGCTGAACTCTGTGTGTCCGGAGCGAAACCAACAAACCAACAAACAAACACACTCTGTTTCTTTCCTTCCACGTCTGCTTCAAAGAGTCGGCGCTGTGCAAGTGGACAAAATATGGCAATTTAAGTGACAACCAGGGCGAATCATCTGCCCTTTATCAAATTTATACAATTTCTTATTTAAAAAAAATATGCTCTTTTTGTTTTTTGTTGTTTTGTTTTTTTTAAACTACTATTCGACGGCTGCGTGGCGTTAAGTTATATTACATCATCATCATCATCATCGTATCGATCCTCCCACGGAGACGGACACGGAGGGGGGAGGGGCTGAAGTGGCAACACTGGCTTGTTTGTTTGTTTTCTTTCTATCGTCAATGGCAAATAATCGACTTCATCTACGTCTGGTCTCCTATGGCTTGGCGGTGGCGACGGCGGCGGCGGTGGGGGAGGGGGAGGAGGGGTTGTCGGAGGCGGGAGGAGGAGCCGGGGAGGAGGCGTTTTCGGCACCGGGGGAGGAGGGGGAGGCCGGGCAGGAGGCTGGGGAGGGGAACTCCTTGATGGTGACGGTGCCCAGGTTGGTGGTGACGTCGGTGACCACCACGTCCTTGCAGCTCGGCGCCATTTCCGGGTGCCAGTCGGGGTCGCCCTCGGCCGGTACCCTCTTGGGTTCGGTGGTGGCGGCGGCAGGGGCAGCGGTGGCGACGGCGGCGGTGGCGGCGGAGCTCTGGTCCCCGGCGAGGGTGAGGGTGGTGGGAGGCTGGCGTTTACCCCGGCGCTGTGGGCGAGGATTTTTCCTGCCTCCGTCTGAAGGCGCCGAACGGTCTTTAGCGCCGCCACCGCCCGTCGCCTCCTCCTCGGCCTCCTCGTCTTCCAAGGAGGAGGAGGGCGAGGAGGGGAGGAAGGGGGACGCCGCTGCTGAACCCGCCTGGGTTGCGTCCGAGGACGCTGCGGGAGCGGACTGCTTGGCGCCGTCTGCCCTGGACGCCGAGGCTCTGGCGGCGGGTTTGGACTGCGCCGCCGAGTCGGTGGGAGTTTTCCCCTCGGAGCCGCTGGAGGAGGCGGGAGAGGGAGGGGCCTGGTACTGAGCAGCGGTGGTGGCGGAGCTGCTGCTGCTGCTGCGGTTCCTCGCCGCCGTGCTGGAGCCCGACCCCGCGTGGGGGTGGAACGCCATGGGGCCGCCGCCGCCGCTGCACTGGAGCCCGAACGGCTTTCCGTACATTGGGAAGCCGAGCATCTTCAGAGGGGGCTGGAAAGGTCTGTAGGGGGCCTCGCCCTTTTTCCCGATGATGCGGTTGCGTGATGGGATGTTATGGCGTCCTGCCGTGACGTTCCGGCCGCCCGCCGCCGAGCCGCCACGCCCGGGCTTGTCGATGACCTTCAGGTTGAGGATTATCCGGCCTCTCTTGACCTCTCGGGGTTTGACTCTGCGGTTGAGGATGCGGACGGTCTCGGAGAACGGGGAGACGTGCATGCGGGAGGGGAAGCCGCCGGGGTTGGAGAACGCCGCCGCCATGGGGTCCGAGCGCGGCAGCGGACGCCGGGACATCCGGTGGCAGCGGTGGATGTCCTTCTTCAGCTTGTGTGTGGCGGCGAGGGAGTTGAGCTTGGGGGAGGGCGCCACGGTGGAGGAGGACGAGGAGGACGAGGATGGTAAGTGATGAGGCGAGGCGGTGGAGGAGGAGGAAGCCGCTCGGCCGGAGGCGGACGAGGAGGAGCGAGGCGTCGTCTGGCGGGCGCCGGAGGCCTGGCCGCCGCTGGGCTCTCGCTTCGGAGGACGCCCCTGAAACAAAACAACAAAAACTGATTATAGGAGCGTCAGAGATCCGTTTTAATGACTTAACACCGACTCTGTTTCCAGTGGGACAAAAGTGTTTAAAGTGGCTCAAAATGCTGCTGGGACGGTAGTTTTATGACACTTCTATGTGTTTTAACCATATTTTACAGATTTTAACATTAACGAGATACTATGCAGGGTTTTTTTGCTTAGCTATGCTACATTTTAACCTTAATTAAACAGCTTTGGAGTAATTGTGATGATTTAAAGAGGATGTAAGTCTGGTTGCTTTTCCGCTGCTAACCCTCCTCTCGGCCATGTGCATTTGTTTACAACGAAGCCGGCAAGAAATCATTCAGTAGAGCAGTAGATAACGTTATATATTATATTCGATGTTACGACGTGTATATTTTTGTAGTCTTATCTGTCATAAACAAGAGATTACGGGTTACGGGACGCATTTGTGTCGTGGTGCTGCAGAAATGAGATCTGGGACACGGGGGCCCCGATCTTGCAAAGTTGGGTTTTCAGCCAAGAGACACGATAAGTGGAAGGCAAAAAGTCTTCATTCCCCCTTAAACCATTTATTAAACCATCACAATTACTTCAAAGCTGTTCAGTGTTAACCCCTAGCTTTTTGTCTTGGGTCCGTTCCTGGGGGGGTGCAAGCATAATTTAGATTTTGGCTCCAAACTAATGGTGTGATTGGTTTTTGAGGGTTCTCGCAGGCGTCGTTGTAAACAAATGCACATAGCCGAGAGGAGGGTTAGCAAGACAGCGGAAAAACGACTGTACTTGCATAGTTTGCCCTTTAAGTCTGTTGATATACAGTGGAGACCAAAATTATTTGGCATACACTTCATGGCATATTGAAGAGGTTTCAGTTGTTTTTTGTTGAATTGTCCACTAATCGTCATCATTATGCTCTATAAACAAGAGAATTGAGTCATCATAGGAAGGTTTAGGTAATTTCCTTTACAAAAAAAAAAAGAAACACACACACAAAAGAAGCCAAATTATTACAAAGTCTGGAGCTCAACTCCATCGAGAAAGTACTTTTTGGAGATTTTATGCTTTTAATTGATAGGACAGTCAAAGAGAGACAGGAAATGGGAAGACAGAAAGGGGGAACTCGAACCAGGGATGGCTGCAGCGAGGACTGGAGCCTCTGTACATGAGGCGCCTATACTTTCAAAGAAAAAACCTTTGGCTTGAGTAGCAGAAGTAATGATGGGATAACATGAGTGTTGAAGTTCTCAGGAAACATATTGACACTTTGCTACAGAGATGTGCTGCTGCAACTGCTGCAAAAGCTGGACAATACCAAACATTTAAGACCATTATGAAATTAAATCATGTTTTGGAGGCAAAAAAAAACAAACATGTCAGGCTTGTCAATGTGACCCATCTTTACATTGTAACTGATGCAACTCTCCTCTCCCATGCAACTCAAACTGCAACTGCTGACAAAAAAATATGACAAATAGCCAAACTCTTCTTCAAACTTTAAAGCTTGAACCACTAACCACCTGCGACGTTCCTGTTCCTGCTCAAAAGCTGATTTGTAAAAACTGAAAAAGTCACTGTGTGAGAAAAACAAACCAAAAAGTAGCACAACATAACATGAACGTATCCCTGCAGCGAGACACAAAACGACAGTGTGCGCTCCCAGCAGCAGCGTGACCACCGATGCATTTTTGTTTAGATAAAACCTCAAACAGGCAAGAAAAACCTGCTGCAGACGAGTTGACCTTATTCTTACTTTAACAGTAGAAACCACAAACAGAACTTTCCACTTTCCTGTTAAGGTGCTGCTACCTGAACACAGGCACCTGTCTGAGAAGCTGAGCTCAGGTGAACTGTTTTCACGTGGCTAAAATTATATAAACATTAGGGCTGTCAGAATTAACGCGTTAATCGCGATGCGATTAATTACAAACAATAACGCGTTAAGTTTTTTTAATCGTCGTTAATCGCGGCTCATTTTGTCATCTGTCTGCTGGACTGGAAGGCTGGACTGTGGCTCCTCCAGTCCAGCAGGTGGCGGTACGGAGCCTTCAGAAGAATGAGAGCGGAGCACAGAGGCAGTCCTGCCCAGTTTTCATGCAAACAAAATTATGCCACTGCCACCACAGTTGTTAAATTTAATCAATGAGACCAACATTAATCTCCTACAAAGAGTTTAACCAGCCGGCAGTAAACCTCTGAAAAGCTCGTTGTCTACCCGTGAGGACGAGGGAATGGCGATAGCGAATGCTAACGTTAATTAGCCTGTCTATGAGATTTTACATATACGTTAGCATTAAGCTACCGAACTTTGTATGCTTAGTTGTGAGTTGTGTTTGTTTTGAGCGTTGTTTCAAACTATGGGTTTGATTGAACTACTTAGGTGTGTGTGTGCATGTGTGTGTGCTTGCTGTTACTCTGGAGCTGGAGCTGTGTGTGTCTGGAGCCCAGTGCAGGGGCTGCAGCCTGAACTTATCTTAGCTCGCCGTCTGTGAAGCTAACTTAGCGTAGCTCGCCGTTGCCTCCTGATCAGCTGATGTGTGGCCAAAACCTGGCACCTTGCTTCTCATTCAACCAAACTTTATTAACACGCCACTTCTCACATTCTCAGCCGCCCTAAAGCACTCACAATAGTGTCATGGACGCTTCGCCCCCCCCCCCCAAAAAAAAAAAATAAATAAAAAAAAATTAGATATTAGTGTATATTTTTAATAGAGATTAATCGCGCGTTAACTACGGGAAAAATGCGATTAATCGCGATTAGAAAAATTAATCGTTTGACAGCCCTAATAAACATATCTTAAAAAGTAGGAATCTGAGGTTTCTATCCATGCAGATAGACACAGACACGACACATACCTTGTTGGTTAAGTTTTTGGGTTTCGGTCCTCGCTTCTTCGGCCCGTGCAATTCCCTGTCCCGTTCCCTAAAGAAGAAGGAAATGTCAGTTTACAAACACACAAATACAGCGGACGAACACACACGCACACGGGGGGCTAAAAACAGAACGAGGCGACAGGAGCCGATACGAAAACAAATCAAAGGAGAAGACTGATGAGATGACACGATGAAAGCGGTGGCGGTTGTGTGAAAGTAGAGCAGTCGGGTAGGTACAGACTGCAGCTTTTGTTTCTCGGTCTTCAAGTGTCAATTTTTAGTTTCCACTCGTTTGTGTCTTGTGTCTGTGACTGTGTGTCAAGTCATTTTAGTTGTGTCTCTTTTATGGGTGTCTGTTTCAGTTTCCTGTCCGTTTTAAGTTTACTGTAAACATGCACTCTTTAGCACAGCAGAAGCACGAGAGGCTTGGCAGCAGATGTAAAGGACTTCAGCGCAGATGGACTTTTTACAACCGGAGAGAAGTAGAAGAAGAAGAAGAAGAGGAAGAGGAGGAGGAGTGTAAAGACTGAGAGACAAAGCACAAGCACTTTGAGTGAAGTTAAGTGAGCAGAGACAAAAAATATCCAAAAATAAAACCAAGAACTGAAATGATCAAATGTTCTCTTTGAAATCAAAATAATCAAACTGCAAATCCAAACACAACAATGTCCAAAAATAACGCACATGCACTCTCACTTTGTTACAGCTTTACTCACTTCTGCTCAAAGCCCAGGATCAGCCTGTCGTCCAGGATATTCTCCTCCGGCTCCCAGGTGCTGTGTCTGAAGAAAACCAGGGAAAACATTTCACCACAACAACAGGGATTTTTTCTCCCACCAAAATTTCCACTTAATTGCGATGGAAAATTTAAAAAAAACAAAACAAAACAAAATCCACTCAACAAGCGTTCCACTTACTTCATCGCCCATCCTTTCCATTTTACCAGGTACTCGAGTCTTCCCTGCGAGAACAGATAACAGATGGTGGATTAGGAAAAACACTCAAACATGAAACAGTTACGTTGTACAAGATCTCATAAATCTGGATTGCATTTTCTGCTTTGTCTTTTTCTTTTTTTTAAAACCAGATCAGTCTTCAGTCTTACATTAATATACTGTCTTTTATGTATATCACAGCACAACATCCTTGCAGCATGTTACTCTCCTCATTTCATTCATTAAACACTGTGAGTCCTTGTCAGGTTCATCATAACTAAACTTAATTATATCATCATTACAGTTTTGTTGCTGTGGTTGGATTGATTGGTGGTGGATGCTTCAGTGCTCAGCCTGGCTCTTATGATATCATTCGCTCTCGACGAAAATAATAACAATAATTTACATTTTCCACCAACAGATGTGAACAGTTACTGCAAGATAAACATCATGCCTGCATTTCCAGCTAAGGATGAGTCACTATTAACACGACGTGGAGGAGCTTATCTTACTTTGTTGCATGCAACTCAACAAGAGGTGGTAACTGGAGGCCAGTGGCTCTGCTGGGGCCTGCTGCTGGTTTGTTAACTGTGCATAACATACATAACCAGTCACTTTTTAAGATCATGGTATCCTGCTGTATTATTTATAGGGTCTTTTCCCCCCACTATACAAGCTATAAAACAAGATTGCACAGCACAGGTCCTGGCTGCATGCAGCAGCTGCAGCATGGACTTGCAAAAGACTTCATGACTTCATGTCAGAAACAAGTTTCCAACAACCCTGACCGTCGTAGGGGCAACAACATGCAACATGCACCTCCACAGACTTGTAGCAGCCGTATAGCTTTAGCTACCATTAGCTGGCAGAGAAAGTCAAGTCAGGCCCCTCCATTTCACAGCAGCACAGCCCACATCCCATCCGCTGCTGCTGCTGCCTTGTGCTTTTTTTCTTTCTTTTTGCAGCTAGCCCCTTCTTTGTGTCGCTGTGTTTTTTATTGCCCCCCTCCTCCTCCTCCTCCTGCTAAAACAGCCCTGAACACACCACATGAGCCATGACTGATAGTTTGTTAGCTCCTTGTGGCTACTTGTGACTAGCACAGTAAAGGCATTCACCAGGCCTCCATAGCTTTGCAATGGGGTAAGTAGAAGTAGTAGTGGTAGTAGAAGAAGACAGCCCCCCGAGCCTATGGAGTGGAGCAGTGCCGTGCCGTGCCGTGCTGACCGACCGTGGCCAACAACAACATCTGCAGCCAGGCAAAAGACGCGGGACAGCGGCGGAGTAAACTCACCTTACGGACGCGGCGTTTCAGTATCGCTTCCGCGGCGAAAATGCGATCCCCCGCCGCCGAGAGCTCCATCTTTCATGCCCCGAACTGAAGCTGCCTCTCTCCGGTTGCCCACTACTCAGTCTCTCCAGACGACAAGCTCTGCTGCTCTGCTGCTGCTGTCTGCTCGGGCCGAGAGGCGGCAGACACACACACACACACGCTCTCACACAGACACACACGCCACTACAGCGGCAGGAGCGGCAGCAGCAGCAGCAGCGGCGCGGCGAGCCTGCTGTTGTCACGTGGCTCGGGTCTGGTCGTCAATGGCAACGATGGAGACACTAGGAGGATGCAAAAACCCGCGTGCAGCAGCTAAGAGTGGAGTGATGACAAGAAGAAAGAGACGCCATGATGCTTCCCTATGTGAACACATGGGGGGAAACTTAGGAGGAAAAAAGTGTCATAATAATATTAGACAAGTGTTAGCAGCCCCCCAAAAGAAAAAAAAAGTTATTACTTTATTATTATAACCTTTTTCTGAACTGCAGCCATAAACACTGAGGGCATGGGGTCATGGGCACCATATGGGCTTTTGAAAGTTAGGATGACTTTAAAGAGGAACTATGCAGGATTTTTTTTTATAGCTTAATCAATCTTTACTTCAGATATCAAGTCATCTGATTGATCAGGTCATTTCGTATCACCCATACTCCCAATTGCAGCATGTGGGCGTTTATAGTCGTTCTTGTTCTGGTTTTTCAATGTTCATTAATGATGATAAAAAATCCTGCATAGTTCCTCATGAAAATTTTAGGAGCGCAAAACAAATATTCACATATCCTTTTTCATTCGTCTTGATCCTCGTACAGATTACAGATTTGTGTTTTTTTTTTTAAATCAACAACAACAATAAAAAAAACCCTGCCAATTTGTGCAAGTAGATGAAAAATTTACTTACGCAATCTCAAATGTGAGGGGCAAAACGCCCCCATTTAGGGGCAAGTCTGGAGCCAAGTGTCAGCAGCCAACAATAATAAGGTTACAACTTTATTATTTTAACCTTTCTCTGAACTGCAGCCATGGTTTCACAAACACTGAGAGGTCATGGGGTCAGGAGCACCATATGGGGGTGGGGAAAGTTAGGATGACTTTAAGGGCCTGTAACTAACAGGGAGTCAAAGTCATTATAACATGCTTTTTCCATCATTAAACTAAAATAGAATATTTAATTCAATAAGTGTTAATAAAAACAATACTTTCTTTTTTGTTTTTGCAAGTAAATCCAGAGACGCCCTGAAAGCTCAACTCAGCAACTTGGGGAAACATGCACATCATTTTGACAATGCACAACACTTGCAAGTACACAAACCTGCTGCAAACATTCACAAAACATGTAAACCTCATCACTATGTTCAGCACTTCTTGACATTAGAAGTTCTGAAGACAGCTACTTGTTAGTTGTGTTTAGAAATAAGGTGTCAGTGTTGCATTGCAAGTACTGTTAGCCTTACATGCATCACTTTTTTGTGTCCCAGAAAACACTTCTGCTGTGTTATGAGGTTTTGAAGCAGCTGCGTTGTCACATTGATGAAGTTGTTTTCTGTATGTCTAGGTGTTGTCATAGTTGTAGTGCTCTCAGAGTTGTCATACCAAACCAGTTGTTTGCCATAGCAAACATGCAAAATTCCATCTAACTTATAGACTTTGTGACTTAATGACAAATAGGAGGAAATCCTGCAGATGGTGCATCAATAATAGAAAAGTGTCTGTTTATATAAATGTAAATGGAAAAGTGCAAATAAGTTTTGTTTTCAGAGTAAAGATTTATTAGTTTATAATGAGCGCAATAAAACAACAATAAAACTTTTAAGCGTAGCCTACAGGCATGTGCTCATCAGCACATTTGTAAAACTGAAACTGAAAACACAAGATTATGAGAAGAACCAGATCTCATTCTCAGAAACACTGATTGTCTAGATACATTTGTCACATCATTGCCCACTTTGAATGATTGATTGATGATGATAAAATGTGAAATGCTGTTGTATTCTACCAGCAGTGTGAAACTCATTAAAACATAATCAAATCATATCCATAACATATCTGATTAAAATGTACTTCTTGATTATGATGTCTTAAAAAATTAGTAGATTTTTTTTCTGGCCCTGATTATACCACCGATCCAACTTTGTGTCATAATTCCCTGCTTGGATCAGATACACCTCTGAAGTTTCAGTGAATGCCAGATTAAGACACAATAGCCCATTATTCATAACAAAATAGACTTATTCACCAAGTGAGACCTGCAGGTAGCAGCCATCTAAAATCAGCCCATACAAGATATACAAGCACCCCTTCATGCAGCCGATTCTGATTTAGTTTTAGTTTTGTTTTATTGTACCTGCATGTGTATGTTCTTGGTTTTATTCTGTCTCTCTTAGTGTAATTCCTTGTATGGGTCTTCTATGGTTCTTCTATGTATTTCTCTTTTCTTTTCTTTTTTTAACTATTACAAAAACCTACATGGAAATTAGCCATGGTTATAATCTGGCATATTTACATTGTGCAGAAAAAAGACAGCACTGTCCATTACTATAATACTTTATTCAGCAGTCACATATTTACATGTGTAGAATGTCCATTAATACATGCTGTCCCCAATCTAAACAAAGTAGGCTAGTTGACAAAATACAACAAGAACATACAAAAACCCAACAAAAACAAAGGTTGAGTAAAAAACTCAGAGCTTGCTGCTACCAGTTGAAGTGCATGTTCTGGAAAGATCATCTGCAGATATAGGCTAAATACACATTTTTCTAACTTTTTCCCTGTTAAAAGGATTTTCAAGGGAGTTTTTCCTCAGTCGATGAGAGGAAGTGTCTAAAGGCAGCTAAGGACATTGTAATGTTGTGTAAAGTCCTTTGAGACAAACTTCTTGTTAAAATAGACTATACAAATAAAAATGGCCTTGCCTTGCCTCGTACTTGCCATTAAAAAGAAAGAGAGAGTTTAAATGATGGAAACTAACTAGAAACATCTCCTCTTTGCTATTGGGGTCTTTATAATGTGAAGAAACCCCCAGCAGCTTCCATGTCACAAACCCCGCCCACTTCGCCTAGTAGCTCCCGCCCCCTGCTCTGGTTCTTGACTCTGATTGGACGGAACTGACGTCAATCACGCTTTGTAGCAAGTTCGCTTGCAGCGTCGGTTGTTGACGTCGCTGTCAGAAGTCAACGGCAGTAGCAGCAGCAGCAGAGGACAGCTAGCAGGTGAGCACGGACTGACAGGGTTTTTCTGCTACGTAATGCGATTATCTTACCTTGACGAGTCGCAAAGTGTAGTATAGATGCTCAGAGTTGTTTTAGGGGGGTTATTTCATTTAAAAACATTAATACAAGGACTGGTTTTGCTGGCTTTTAGCGGCTGGTTTCGTGTCAAATTGATTCAGGACATTAGGGAACTCGTGAGCAGCATGAATGAAACCACTTGTCTATCTTTTTCAAATAATTAAATTAAAAACGAAACTCATTCAGAGTTGGCTTTCACTTTCACAAACAGTGGGGTCTTGTATTGTACAGGAAGTGGGGCGTTGACAGCCTGGTTGTTGATAACTGAGCTGAGCTACATAAACATGGTATAATTAGCTAAACCGCCCAGTAAATACTTTGATAGTTTCGGTTTGCCCACCCAGCACCACTTATCTAACAGTTAATCAGAGACTGGAGCTTGTCTGGGTTATGATATGTAATATTAGGGATATATTACACTTGTTGCTATTCGTGTGGTGGTTATAACCTGACCTGCGGGGAAGATAAATGATTCATCACAGTTGACAGCAACACTACAGGAGCAGCCAGCAAACAGGGGACAGAGCCTCATCTGATAGATAGATAGATAGATAGATAGATGGATAGATAGATAGATAGATAGATAGATAGATAGATAGATAGATAGATAGATAGATAGATAGATAGATAGATAGATAGATAGATAGATAGATATACATACATACATACATACATACATATAGACAGACAGAAATCTGATAGATAGATAGATAGTGTATGTAGGCCTACTATATACTGTATACATAAATATATAGACAGACAGAAAGACAGACCAGACAGATAGAGGCTTTATTGATCCTGAAGGAAATTCAACAGTGGTCAGCTGCTCTCACACACAATAGAAATCAAAGTTAAAACATGAATTA
The DNA here is from genome assembly GCA_030347415.2 of Decapterus maruadsi. NCBI lineage: Eukaryota > Metazoa > Chordata > Actinopteri > Carangiformes > Carangidae > Decapterus > Decapterus maruadsi. The sequence goes on from CM064901.1 coordinate 7,087,985, forward strand.
AAAATCAATGTATTATTAAAAGCCATTCAAGTCTCCAGCTCAAGAAGTGCTCTAATGCACCATAAAGTGCCATAGTGTCTCTCCCCAGGTACTTGTAGTCGTCTCCACCACCAAATTTCTGCATGTGACAAAACACAAAACTGGTTGTGTTTAGTCAGTAAGACACTATCTCAGTCGTCCCTAAACCCTGCTCCTGTTTTCCTTCTCCCAGGTAACGATGCAGTTCCTCGGCCGGCTGCTGGACACTGTCTCCTCTGTGTCGACGCTCTTCACCAACCCGTACCGGGTCCGCGATGTGCCGCTGTCCGACTACGGTGGAGGAGGCAAAGTGTTGCAGAAGGAGGAGGGACGCATTGTCCTGTACCGAAACAACCAGTGCCAGTCATGGGACTGTCTCCTCATGTGCCCCGAGACGCCCAATGTCGTCCTGAGGTCAGTATTGACCCAATGGTGTCATTTGTTGTGAAATACAGACGCTGAAGTAGGTTGCAATGACAGATGAGTCTGTCTGTTTTTGGTTGTTTGGCTTTAGTTTCATTGATTTACTTTAACCCACTATTGACCTACACTGTTATCTAACAAAGGAGCTTAACTAAATCAAAGCACCTTTATCTTGAATGAGTCAGCGTCGTGAGCCATTCAGTCTGAAAACCAGATTTAAATAATGAAACTGTGCCAGTTTTAAAAGTGAAACCAAAAGTTCAATCTGCCACAGTGATGTCGTAAAGAGAGACGGCAAGCTTTAGTTACGATTTAGAATGAATGAATGAATGAATGAATGAATGAATGAATGAACCTATCAGCATAGAATCCTTAGTTATTATTAAAACTAGTGTCTTAATAGGAATAAGAATAACTTTATTCATGATTTATTTATTTTGTGTAATAAAGTGCATAAATACTGGGTTAAAGTGACAGGTGCTAAAGTGCAGAAGTGCTTAAAGGAATAGTTCACCAAAAAATGAAAGATGCACTTTGAGGAATAAAAAACTACTCCGCAGTAGCAGTAGCATGAGAGTGAGTCACTAATGACTGAATTAAATTTTTTGGTGAACTATTCCTTTAAGTGGCAGGTTGTATTGCATTATGCGAATGCAATTTATCCATATGATAGTGGTTTAGTCTTTTTTTATTCTATTTTTCACTTCACATTTTCAGCTTATGTTTGCTGGAGGGTTTGTGGTTATTGATGTGACGTCCTCTCAGCTAGATTTCCTGTCAGAGTTCTTGGTAACGTGACAGTGTGTCCTTTGTGCGGCGTGAACCAGGCTGTTTCAGGTGGCGTCAGAGGAGGACGCCATGAACTGGTTTCCGCAGTACGCCCTCAAGCTTCGGCCCTTCTACGAGACGCTCCCTCTGAAGGCCGAAACCGCCCAGCCGATCGTAGACTGCATCCGCAACCACCAGGACTGGAGCTCTGCCCACATCGCCGTGGAGACGGGCCTGAGGGAGTGTCTGAAACACAACTATGTCCAGAGGTAAGAGAGGATGTGGCTTTTCAAAAACGGCTCTAGACACAAAAGGATGTTTTCATAACATCTCTTACACTAACAGCCCAGTTTACCATCACACACATCAACACAAACAGACCCGTGAAGTATAACAGTGGATCGATAAACAATGGCATGAAGAGAGAGGCCAGTAGTACATCAGCTTCTTTCATCAGCAAGGCATTAATTGTTGGTCTGTATGAGCTGCATGAAAACAAAACAACAAATACTAACGACTGCTTATAATGTAAACAGAGCTCTAACTTTAGAAAGCTATGAAATGGCATGACATTACTACAATTTTTTTTTTCATTTTTACAGCAGTTGGTTTTAGTTTTGTCGTAACTGAGACATTAAATTAGTACATTTGTCATCAGAATTTAGCAAAAAATGGCTCTGAGGTCATCTTATAAAATGCGTTCTTATTAAAAACAAGAAACAGTGTTTGTTAATTTAGTCTGAATGGGGAAACATGAACGTAATGAAAGAGAAATTCAAAGAACATTTTGGGCGTTTTCTTGGTCAGTGTGAATCACTTACACAACCAACAAGAAATAACTTTAAAATCTGTCCCTGTCTGACCTTCATTACCACATTGTGTCAACATAGCCTTGCCACATAAAACATAAAACTAGGGGCTGTCAATCGATTAAAATAAAACAACTTTTCTCTTGAAATGGTTAGTTGTTGCATCACTGTCAATTGCAATGGACTGAGCGCTCCTGACTAACACCTCCCACAATACACTATAGTATATAATTGTATGCAATTATTCCCAGGGAGGTTGTGGCCTATGTATATATCAGGGATTTCTACAACATGTGTGATTTCTCTGGCCACTGTTTGTTTGTTTGTTTGCTTGCTTGCTTGTTTGTAATGTGTTCAGTTTGTATGTTTATGGAAAAACCATATAAAAACATTATTCCAAAAAATAAAATAAAATAACTAATTAATTGCACAATTTTCTGTAATAAATCATGACGATTAATTACAGAAAATTTCTACTGAATTAAAAACATGAAGAATTGGGTCAGCTGTCACCTGAAGTTAACAACACAGTTAAAGTTTATAAATAATTTAAACCCTCATGCAAATAAAGGTTTTGAATGATCAGTGACCCTGAAACATGAAAAACGTGCACAACACAGAACTTTAAACCCTCATGCAAATAAAGGTGAATGATCAGTGACCCACCGCCGCTGCTCTGCCTGTTTCCAGTCAGATCAACGCTCGGGACGCGTCCGGTCAGACGCCGCTGCATCGGGCGTGTGAGCGCGGCGACTCTGTGTGTGTGAAGGAGCTGCTGGATGAAAGCCAGGCTCGCACCGACATCAAGGATCGCAACGGGGAGACGCCCATGCACTGCGCCGCCAAGCAGGACTCTCCTCAGGTCATCCAGGTGAGTCTCAGCTTCAAGATTCAAGATGCAAAACTTTATTGTCCATTAGGCGCATACAATCACATAAAACGGTACTAATAATCGCGTGTGTCTAAGTCGTACTGTAACTGTGTCGCCATGTTTTATTGTTTCTAAACTCCACATTAACACCGTCCAGGTCCTGTGTTCGCGGCTGTGCTCGGGGGTGAATGAGCTGAACAACCACGGGGAGACGCCGCTCCACGTTGCCTGTCGTTTGGGCCGCGTGGAGGCCGTCAAAGCTCTGTTGGACGGCGGCGCCAAGTGCGATGTCATCGGCGGCACCGGCTACCCCATCCACAGCGCCATGAAGTACAGCGAGAAGGGGTGAGTAGGGGAAAGGGTGAGGGTGACGATGATGAACATGCAGTTGTTTCTTCTCTCTCTGTTCTGCTGCTTGTGGTGAAACAGCTGATAAAACTTTTAAACGGTCTCTGTAGATCAGGCCACGCCGCCACGGCCAGACTCCGTGTTGCACCATCTCACTCGCTGTGTTTCTTCAACCACATCAGCTGTCAGGATTGAATTACTGACTTCTCTTATAGTTGCACAACAGCATCCCCGTGGCTGGAAGTGTTTCTGTGTTTCCCTCAGAAACACTAAATAACACAACAGAACGGTTTCTGCCGCTTTTATACAAAGAGCTCTGATGATAGATCATGAGTTTTTGAGCTATGACTGAAGGACTTGGGTTTGTCTGTAAGAGTTAATCTCAAAAACACTCATTTAGGAATTCAGATAAGTAACATTTGGTATTAATGTTGGCTACAGGAGGTGATGAAATCTGGCCTTCCCTTAAGAGTTAGGAGTGTTTTTTTTTAGGAATGATAGCCTCTGCATATCTATGGGGCACCCGCTCGAGCTAAACTACGCTCTGTTACACAATTTTTTGCAGCCCATCGACTGATTTTCTGGAACTAACCAACTCACTGGGTATTCCTCAGCGACTGCAGATATTATACCATTAGCGGCCATTTGTACTGTACCTCACACAACCCCACTTCCAAAATATTTAACTCTCCTTTTAAGACACAAAAATGTTTTTAAACAGTGTTACTAAAATTAAAAAAACAACAAGAAAACAGAGGGGATTCTGTGCAGATTCATTTTGAGATATTGAATTAAACACTTGAGTTGGATTAGAGTAACGAGTGCTTTAATTTTGTGTTTTGTGTGTCTGCCAGCTGTGTGGAGGAGATCCTCAAAGCCGACCCCAATCAGCTCCAGGCCGAAGACTCCTTGTACGGAGGGACGCCTCTCCACTGGGCCAAAACAGCAGAGGTGAAAAAAAATATTCCTTCAGAGATCTAAAACGAGTGTATTTTCATTCTAGTCGCATAAAATCCAGAGATGTGAATGCGTTAAAGCTTTGATGAAATATTAATGTATGTCTGACTGTTGACGACCTCTGTGAGGAGACACCAGAGCTCTGAACTCCAAACCAAGAAATCAGTGTTAGGAATCAGAAATATCTCAGAGGGAGTTCATAAGGATTTAAAATGAATGTTTTATAATTAAAAAAATAACCCTGATCTGTCTCTGTGTGGCAGCTGTGCCGTATTCTGCTGGAGCACGGCTGTCTAGTGAACTACCTCAGCAAGACCGGAGAGACCGCCCTCCACATCCTGACCAAGAGAGGTCGCTTCGAGGCCGCCATGGTGCTGCTCACCCACGGAGCCAACGCCAACCTGAAGGGCCAGGACGGGAACACGGCCCTTCACCTGGCCATGAAGGTGTGCATCTGTAGTCCGTAGATAGATAGATAGACAGATAGACAGACAGACAGACAGACAGACAGACAGACAGACCGATAGATAGATATTGTTCTCCTCTGATGTGACTATTTCAAAATGGAAATTAATTTGCGGTGTATGAAAGCATATGGTTTTTTGATTAAATATTCTATGTGATGTTGTGTTACCACATGTGCATGACGCTGTGCTCTTTAGATGGACCACATAGACCTGATCAAAGCTCTGATCGTGTTCGGTGCTGACGTGATGATCCACAACGACCTGGGAGAAACTCCAGGGCTGATCGCCGCCCGCACCAGCAAAGGTACGTGAGCTTTAAACTGAGAGCGAAGAGGAGGAGGAGGAAGAAGAGGAGGAGGAGGAGGAGGGTGTATGGGGGTTAAATCAGGGGCACAGTGTTAAAAATGTAAGGATCTCTGAGCTTCGGTCGTTAAATACTTGAGATGAAAAGTGTATATAACACATTGTGCCTCATCTAACAAGCCTGTCTGATCTAGTCTGACGTCTGTAGTCTCATTTAAAAGCATGTGTTCTGCCTGAAAGTGGTTTGGTATGTTCTGAGTTAACTTTGAAATGTAAATTGAATTCAGTCTTGTTATTTATAGGTTTTTGAAATGCATGATGATGGCTAACAGCTTGCTCCTGTTCTTGCTGTCTCTCTCTCTTGATCTGTTTTCTCTCTCTCTCTCTTCTTCCTCTAATGATGTGTGTGTGTGTGTGCATGTCTGACATATGTGCTTGCGTGTGTGTTTTTGTATTAACATGAAAGGTCCTAATAGAAAGATACTGCTGGACATGCTGTGTAGTGTAGGGGTCCAGAATTGCCTCCCTCCCTCCCCCGGCAGTCCTCCCCCCATCTCCTACAAGGCCAAGTCTCAGACCATAGGTAAAACCACCGTCCCTCACCTTTATCTCCCCTTCACTTTTCTCTCACTCAGTCTTTCTCTGATTGAAATGTTTCCACTTCTACTTGAGACCTCTTTTATGCTTTACATAAATATTTTGATTTTAATTTCATAGTTTGACAGATAATTTACATTTTCTCTGTTTTATGTGTTGATTTAAAAACTTAAATCTCTAAAATATATAAAAATGCACCTTAAAGGGATAGTTCAACCCTTTCGCAAATTGGCCTATTGCCATAATCCAGTAATAGCAGTAGGTTCGTTAGCTTTAATTGTCGGTGCAAGCTATTTTCAGAACGGCGGAGCAGAGCCGTGAGTTGCTCAGAGCTACGCTACGGAGGCTAATGGGATTTCTTGGTTTCCCTCATCAAACTCATCAAATACACAATCCAACAACTCCAAAACACTCTGGTGGACAAGTTGTGACCTGCATATTCACCACGCTATGAGATAATAATGTCAATGTTACGAGATAGAGTTGTTTTCAAGGCAAATGCAGAGACTGCTTGCTGAAAAACTGCCCGCAACAGGATTGTGCATTAGCTGTTTTGCATGAATTTACCTCTAAAACAACTCTGTCTCGTAACGCTCTGTAGCTCTGAGCAGGTCGCGGCTCTGCTCCGCCGTTCTAAAAATAGCTTGCGCCAACAGTTAACGGTAACAAACCTACTGCTGTGATTTGTGATTTGACCTGAGTTTAATAGATAAAGAAACTGCCAGTTATATCAGTGGTAAAATTCAATAATTTTCCAAAACTTCATGTAACATCCCATGTTGCTTGTAGAAAACCTACCGACCCCTCTTGTTCTCCTATCTTTATCGTGCACCTTGTGTACTGATGTCGTACCAATAGCTGTTGTGATTGGCTGACAGGGTTTGAGGACATCATGTTTGTGGGAGCTGCAATCGGTGCGATAAACGCAGGCTCATCTGAAGTGGACGGACCCAAAGTGGAGAAAAAGAAGTGAGTAGTGGACTGGGCAAATACCGCTACTTTTATGTAGGAATGCACAATAACTATTGGTACAGATCAGATAATTATCAGCCTGATATTGGCTGATGTTTATGTGTATTATCATATTTTAAACTGTAGAAAATCTACTTATTATATTATCAAACAAATAGAGAGGAAGAAGAGTTATTGTGCATCCCTACGTTTATGAGCAAAGGGGGAGAGTTTGAAGTCAGGGCAGCTTTATCTAAGGTGGATGGATAATGATAATTGATGGATGATAATGGATAATTATCTTTTTATCCATTGTAAAAGATACAACAACATGTAGAACAAATATTTTACAGCTGAAATTGTTGTTCAGTACCTGAGTATTACAATATTCACAAAATTATAACATGGTTTGATATTTTTCCTCCTCCTCTGCAGGATGGACAGACTGCTGTGTCTGGATGGAGGAGGGATTAAAGGGTTGGTGTTGATCCAGATGTTGATCGCTCTGGAGAAAGAGGCTGGTCGACCCACCAGGGAGCTCTTTGACTGGGTTGCTGGCACCAGCACGGGGGGCATCCTGGCCCTTGCAATAATACATGGTTTGTGTGTTTCCTCCTGCACATCACATTGTTTTCATGAAATAATCATCACCAGTGTAGTTACAGATTTTGTTTTTTTACGCGTAGGTAAGTCCATGGAGTACCTGCGCTGCTTGTACTTTAGGATGAAGGAACAGGTGTTCAAGGGGTCACGACCATATGAATCTGCGCCGCTGGAGGACTTCCTGAAAAAAGAGTTCGGAGAGAACACCAAGATGTCAGACGTCCAGTATCCCAGGTAACGTGTCCTCTAGAAAAATGCACAGAGGCAGTAGAAAATGCAGCTCAGATGTACAGTGTCATGCAAAAGTTAAATGATCTCCAAAAGGCATAAAGTTACAGAAAAACTATCACAGTTACACAGTGTGTAAATAGTAAATATCTTGTCTGAAACTTTGGTCAAAGTTATCTGAGAGATCAAGTCTCAAGTCTCATTCTTTTGTAGGCTGCTGCTTTGTTTCCCTTTTTCACTCTAAAACTGTAGAAAACAAAAATAATACACAATATTATAATTTACAATATTTTAATCAATATCATGATTAAAATATTGAAAAAGACTGTTTCATGTTTAACTTTGTGCCTTTTGGAGATTGTTTCATCTTCCATTTTGACCAGAGGTGCCCAAACTTTTGCATGATGCCGCTGTATTCACCAGAAAGTGGTGAAGTGCTTTAATGTTAGAGAATTCGGTAGCACCAGCAGCACCATGTTACCACAGATATAAAACCAAACTTTCCCGGTCTTCTGCCAGTAAGTTCTCATAAAGTAGACTTTATTTCTTCCTGGTGCTAATTACCATTTTTCCTTTGTTTCTACTGCTGGGAAAAATTACGTCAAGCAGCTTTAAATACTGAAAAGAGTGTGATGGTTAGAAATGTTAGAAAAGTCAGTGAAGAAAGGGAAACATTTCGTCTACCCTGACTGAATTCCTGTTTTCTCTCAGGGTGATGGTGACCAGCGTGCTGGCAGACAGACATCCAGGCGAGCTGCATATCTTCAGGAACTATAACCCTCCCTCCATCCACAAAGAGCCCCCGTATGCCACCACTGCTACATTCAAGCCTCTCACCACCCCACAAGGTAATTCATTCACGATTCACAGTCTGCAAATGTAGAACTGGAGCGATGATGGAGTTCAGTTACAAAACCACTAGATGGCGCCGAAGCATCCTAACACTTGACTAAACCCTGTGATGCGTTTGTCTCAGTCTTTGTCCAGGGAGTGAAACATGAAAAAAGAAAACTTCTGGGTTTATAAGTCACTGTATCCATGAAAAAGTGCAGTTGTCGTGTGTTGTTTGAGCTCCAGCCGTGTTGTTATTACAGGATGGGAGGATGAGGATGTGTTGATAGTAGGATACACAGAGGAGCCGCCCAGAAAGCGTAGGAAGGTGACAGACGAAGGTGTGTGGGTGTGTGTGAATGAGACCAAAGAGCACTTGAAAGGAACCTCATCACGAAGAATTAAATCTTTGTCACCTACAGTTTGAAAACCTCACAAATAAATCAAATAAAATAACCACTTATAGATATTTTTTAATAGCACAGCAGCAAATAAATACAACAAACTACGTCTCTGATTTTCACTTTCATGTCTTCATCTTCGTCTCAGAACAACTTGTGTGGCGTGCCGCTCGCTCCAGCGGTGCAGCTCCCACCTACTTCAGACCAATGGGCCGCTTCCTGGACGGAGGGCTGCTGGCCAACAACCCGACGCTGGACGCCATGTCGGAAGTCCATCAGTACAACAAAGCCTTAAAAGCAGAGGTAGGCAAAGTAACAACCACAGCACACGGCGTTATCGTTGTTTCTGCCTTGGTCCTCCATTGAGTGCACATTCAATCTCTTGAACCCAAATAGATCTTTAAAGTAAATTCCCTTCTCAACTCCTCTAAACCCTCCTGCCTCTCAGAGCCACGCAGAGGAAGTCAAGAAGCTGGGTATAGTGGTTTCCCTCGGCACAGGTAAACCATCCCTTCTGTCTGATCGCAGTTAATACATTACATATATTATATATTATTATATTAACATTATTTTTGTTATGCTTGTTGTGAACTGTGTATTCAAACCTCAGCATGTCTTTGTGTTGTGTATCAGTTTGTTTATCTGCTCACCTAACAGTTTTAATTATATCAATGAATATGGTGCACATGCAAACATAACCAGTACTGTGCAAAAGGATTAGGCGCTATAAGTAAAGTGAAGATACTTATATATATACATATAATATATTGCCATGTTATGAATAGTCTTAATTTGTCGATTAACTTCATACAAAGTTCAGTCAACAGAGGAAATCTACAGTATATCATCATCTCTTACAAAGCTTTTCTGTGAATTACTCCTCCCCCGCCTTAAACTTATTTTGCAAACACATCTTGGTCTCACGGTCTTGGGCCCTCTTTCTTATCTGACCTACTTTTACCATATCAACTCTTGCGGCTTCTGAATTCTTCCGGCACTGGTCTTTTAGCCATACCACAGGTTATAGTATCTAAAACACACAGGAAGGCGGCTTTCAAACAGCCTGCCAGAGAGCGTCAGGGCCACAGAGACTGTTGATTTTTTTAAAGAGAGGCACAAGACCCACCTTTTCAGTCAGGATTTTGATTGATTTCTTTCTATTTCTTGTATTGGGTTTGCACTTTGTGTTGCTTTTATGTATGAAAAGTGCTACACAAATCAAAGTAAAATGCCTATCCAAGTTATTTTCTCGTCCAGGGATTAAATTGCAAGGAGGATCTTAATGATATCATGTATTTTATAATCTGTATGTGCTCCTCCGTGTCTCCAGGTAAACCCCCTCAGGTGGTGGTGAGCTCTGTGGATGTTTTCCGGCCCTCCAATCCCCTGGAGCTGGCCAAGAGCTTTGTCGGAGCGAAGGAACTGGGCAAGATGCTGGTGGACTGTGTAAGTTAAGCTACACTTTGTTTTGTAGTTTGGATCCAAAACTATTGGACTCTTCATTGATAGTTGTAGTTCATTTTCTAATAATAATGAATTAACCCTTATTGTTAAATTGTGTTGAACAGTGTACAGACTCTGATGGCTGTGCAGTGGACAGGGCCAGAGCCTGGTGTGAAATGATCGACACCATCTATCACAGGTCAGCTGATCATCAACCGTTTCCCGTCCACTGCAGCTTCAGTCCTGTTTATCTGATTGACCCTGCACTCGTTCGTTGTCTTTATCAAGACTCACTCTCTCACTTCCCTTTGCCTCTCATGCAATCATTTTAAAGTTTTTAAAATGTTGCAACAAGGGACGTGACACAAAGCATGACAGCAGTTTTATCACATCAGATGTTATTAGTCATTTTCTCCTCAGTGTCACTAAACTATGATCACTCATACCATTTTTATTTGAACATGTGGCTTTTGTTTTCTGTTACAATTTGTGAGTGACCAATTTGACTCTGACAAATGTCAAACTCTGCATAAAACTCTGTATTTCTTGTCTTTTGTTCACTCTGTATTTATTGTACACTCTGTATTTATTGTCTTTTGTGCAGATTAAGCCCCCAGCTGTCACAGGAGGTGATGCTGGATGAGGTTAGTGATGCCGTCCTGGTGGACATGCTCTGGGAAACCCAGATGTACCTGTATGAGAAGAGAGAGATCCTACAATCTCTGGCAAATGTGCTACTCAACAACTGACACCACACAAGGAAAATAACAAAGAGAAACTGTGAAGATGGGACTGTGAGAGCAGGGGAGATAGCAGGAGAGGGCCAAGGACAAGCGACTGGACAAGGCACACAGAGGTGTTGGCGTTGCCTTGATGTTGCCTATTGAAAGGCAAGTTATGTAGCATCATGTGACCTTAACACTGACCTTATCATTATAATGGATTATCAATGGTTTACCAAATTTTGTGTTTGTACATAAACCAGTGAAGGACGGAGTGCAGAGTTTGCCCTCTCTTGTGTGTGTGACCACAGGGTAAATGTAGGAGGAAGTGGCACATGACAGTGTCACTGCTGTCGCTCTCCCCTCCCCATAGCGTGTGGTAACAAGCAGTCAAACCATGTCTACGAGTCAAATTCTGGTTGGTTGTGGTTAAACAAGAGTACTCCTCATCATCTTTCCTTCACATGTTCACCAAAGTAGCTGCAAAGGCTCTCAATATATAGACATGGAGCATGAAGCAATATGAACAAAGGGACCCTGCAGTATTAGTGCAAGATCTGCATTATGCTGTAGCAGGTGATGATGACAGTGAAGATTTAAAGGTTCTGCCTTATGTGTCTGTTACCCAAATTTGTTTTTGTTTCATAGTGCATTTCACACCTTTGTAAGTTATTTATACTGACTAGTTTAACCTCACGCTGATGACCTCCTTTCACAGTGTACTGTGTTCAGCCTCCTGGTGTACTGCGTAATGAGTCCTATCACATATTTAACATATTATCATTACAACTGGACTGAAAACGAGACTTGACTTATCAACTTATTTCATGAGACACAGAAAATGAAGGCTCACTGCGTCTTGCACAACATAAATTTGGTTAACAAATTATTTCCTATGCTTTTTGTATGTGGATTAATTATTGAAGTGTGTATTGGTATGGTAATAAAATATATAAATATTTACCTACAAAATGTATTCATGACTGATTTGTTTCTTTGCTGCTTAAAAAGATGTGGTCTATTGTTAATTCAGCTTTTGTTTGACAACTTAACTGGCCACCAACAAAGTTCAAAGCACAGGTGTATGAGTCCACTTTATTTTATGTACAATCCATAGTCCAGTTTTATACGGTGAGGGGTCACCTCACCATCAAAACTCAAAAAACATTAACAGCATTGTGATGTAATATCCCTTCAGTTATTTTATAGAAAACAATGTAGAAAACCACAGATTATATCACAATATGATTTCAGAACTGTGCATGGTATGGAAGAATGAAAAAAAAAGGATTTAATATATTAATTCATCATAAACTCACATCAAACAAAAGAAGGGAAAAACAATGTTGATCCCATTTACAACATGATCTTTAAGGTAAACAGAGTGGGGAAAACGGAGGAAAATGAGCAAGAAGTAAAAGAGAAAGAAAAAGAGATGAGGAAGACGGACAAGAAACAGAGAAGGGGAAGGGAAACAAAGGAGGAACGTATCATGATAAACTCAAATTTAACAAGAAACAAAGGTAGACAGAAAAACTACTACTTATTAGATTTACTCCCTCCACTGACTTATGCAGACATCGTGAACTTTCTCATCAAATAAAATTGGGCTTCCCACCATGATTAAAACAATGAACTTTTGTCAGCCAGTGTTTAGCATTGGATCCTCAAGATGGCGCCCAACACGTGACGTTTCAATAGTGTCACGTGAGCATTTCCCCCTTCAAATAGCTGTTCGTTAGCTCTCTATGGTGTTAGAGCTGATAAACTAGCACATGTGTGTACAAGTAAAAACAATGAATTCAAGAAATTCGTTATTAGCTTGGCTATGGTTTTTCCATTGCTCTGGTTTAGCCTCATGGCGACACAAGTCGACACGAATCTCTCTTATTGCTTAGCAACATGAAATAATTGCCTAGCAACACTTGGATCGTTCAACGGTGGCCCAGGTTAGCCACCAGATAGCCACCCCTTCTTGCTAGCATGTTCACAAATAATATAGACATTAAACTTTTTTTCCCCTCTCTTTGCGCTCATTTAAGTGATCTAAAGGGACGACCATTGACGTATTTGGTTAGGGACGGGCTAGGAGTCACTGGACACCATCAGCCGGACATGTGGTGAGTGTTTTGGGGGCAGTTAACACGTTAGCCTTTTTTTTTTTTTATGGCAGTTAGCCCAGAGTCGTCCTATATTGGGTTATTGTCTAGAATGACTTTGGTTAGCCACCGAATTAATAATGGAAAAAGGTAACTCAAGTAACTATTTATTTTAATTAACTTAAGAGAATAAAGTGGGCCAACTCACCAGCTAGCTTTAGCCTGCTGCACAACCATTCAACATCATTCAACAATGTGTTTTCAAGTTGTAAAATGCAGCCGTTGGACATAGTCGCCCAGGTGTATTTTTCGGGGGTTGCGTTTTTTTTTTCCTTTTCTGCAAGTGAGCAGAAAAGAAATCACTTGCTGTATTCTTACCAGTTTTCATTATACTTTCCACAACAGGGAGTAAGGTGCTCATTTACAGAGAAGCTCATCCCGCTGACCTCCGTAAATGTAAGTAATGAACAGAAAAACACAGTTTCCTGCTTTACATCACAATACATCATCATCACGGATGACAGAGGCAGGTTGTCTGTTGCATTCACTTTGCGGTGTTGTACACATTTTAGATGAAAATAATGTGTTGGAAGTGAACCGAAGTGAACTAGTGGTCATTCCTGCTATAAAATGTAAAAAGTAAGCATTTTATATTCATATTTATTATATTTTTATGATAACATCTCTGAGCGCTGCACGTTCATTCTGATAATAATTCTGCTTCAACATTCGTGTCCATTTTTAGCGCAACTAGCCGGAGCTTTAGTGAGTCCAGGTTGCGGAGAGGAAGCCTGTGGAAGCTGAACTTCGTCCAGCTGCTCATTTTGTTCCAACAATTCGGAAACACGCAGAAACAAAAGTATTAGCAGTAGCAACTTTCAGGTAAACAAGCCCTGTTGCGTGGCGCTCGGAGATGACATCATCAAGGTCAGAGGTTAGTAGGTCTGAGGTCAACCTACAAACCCTGGATGTTGATAACAGGAAATCCCAGACTTAGAGGGGTATAGCACTTGCATATCATGGCAAGATATTGGTGAAATTAATGAGTTTCGTGGCGGATAATGTGTTATTTAGAGGCTGCATTCCGCCACCCGGTGTACTCGCATTTTATGGATATATGCGGCTCTCGGCTGGATCTAATTTCGTCGGAAGGATTCGTAATGATGACACCAAAGTTATCTGGGTGAGTAAATGATTGTATTTTATGCTAGAAATAAGTTCCAGATTGTAAAAATGGAAATTCCCCTTTAAATGCGTAAACTCACAAAGAGGATACTGAATTCTGAAAATGGTAAAAGTACAAGATGCTCACTTAGGGGTCATGTTCGGTCTAAAATTGACAACAGCGTAAGCAGTGCAGTCCTCTGTTTTAGGCTGATGTTGTTGGACGGTGGAGTACAGAGGATCTGCCTGAGGCTTACAGAAGTGAACTCTGCTGTAGTGAACCTCATCCTGCTCATTTGGTCGAGTCTCAATGCTTTCATACACAGGACCAGGGTTTACCTAACAAAGGAACAAGAAAAACATAATGTTTGTTCACATTGTGGTACAGTTGTGCTCTATGCTGAAAACAAGAACAATGTAGTTTTTGGGCTTGAGTAGTCTTGAAATATAGTAGAACACATAGGTGTTCATTGGCAGGAGTTGCTCTTCGATACCTGACAGTGACGGGCTAAAAAAGAGAAAGATTTTCCCTGAATTTGTGTATACCATTATTGTATCTTTTTTACAGTCTCATTTGCATTTTAGTGTGTTGGAAAATGATTGTAGCTTTCTAATGTGGACTGCAGTCTAAATAATGTTACATAATACAAAAAGAAAAAAAAGGACCCATATAATTAAGAGCACGTTGTAATTTTGCTCAGCAGAGTGTTACAGCTCATTTTTAAGAGTCACTCTAAGGGTCAACATTTATGCATTATGTTGTACAGTAAGTGTGTTGAATTTGTGTTTTTTACCTGCTCAGTGTTGTCTGTTGCTTCCGTTGTAGGATATTGACGTGATGACTTCTTTCTTCTGGTGAGTAAAATGAACAAATACATATAAGGTATTTACAAAAATACAATTATTGATCAGTTCCAGAGTACTATTACTCACCTAATCCAAAAGAAGACCACCAGAGGTACGATGATCAGTAGAGCAGCACAGACTCCTGCAGCAGCTGCCTTGTGTGTGTCTCTTAGGACTGTTAAAATCTTCCCATTTGATATTTTGCTGTTATTGAGAGCACAGGAGTAGTTTCCTGCTTGCTGACTGCTGACTGGGTCCAGAACCAGGCGTTTGTTTTGACCCTGTGTCACATTCAGAGGTTGACTGTTCAAGTACCAAATGTAGGTAGTGTTAATAGGAAGAGGACAGTTAGTGAGACAAGTGAGTGTGACTCTGTGTCCCTCTGTCACCTCTGCAGGATCCAACCTCACCCTCACACCTGGAAGATGATGAGATGGGTCAGTAAATGTAGAGAAAACCTGGACTCTTTACACCTGTATTACAAGGTATGTAATTTATCACTGTGCACAAAACCTGCTCCACGCAAAACCTCTTCCGTCAGTCTCATTCTAAAGCTTTGGATTTGGATTAAATTAAAGCAGATATCAGCGGTTCGGCCGTTTTGGCTAATGCTGCGTTCAAGGCAGGCTTTTGAAACCGTAAGTTACAGCATCAAGTCACAACTACCGCTTTGTAGCGTTCCAGGCAACCCGTAACTCGTGTTTTTACCGTCCTGTTGCCTGTGAAAGTCACTATAACGGCCACTCGTAACTTCCGACCCGTGAACTCGTACCAGATCGAACTGGTATGACTTCACAGGTCGGAAAAACACAAAGTACGAGTTTCCTTGAACGCATCATGAGTTAGCAGCTCCCGCCCTCGTGCTACGCCACCACATTCACGCGCACCCCTTGGCTGCACACACAGCCCTTCGTGCCGTTCTCTCTCCTCATTGGATAACACTTGTATCCCACAAGAAAAATTTTCTCCTCGGGTTGCAGCAGAGCAGAGTGACGGAGAGACTCGTGTTACGGCTGAAACACTCCATAGTGATTGCTGACGGAAAATAGGACTATTAGGGACTTATATTAACAAAAACATTCCGCTGATATCTGCTTTAAGGCCCTATCCACACGAAAACAGATATTTTGCTGTTAAATATTCCAGTCCACACAAGTCCGGGTATTAAAATATCTTTGTCCACACGATACACATTTATGCATAAATGCTGTCGTAGAACATGGCATAACCCCGCTGACTAGTAACCTAACAAATAGCTGCAGCGTGCAACATGACAAATATAGAATGCCCGTTTATCTTGTCCACAGGCCAAAATAAATATGGCGTTTTTAAAAATATTCACTGTGGCCATAGTTTTTGAAAATCTCTGTTTCAAGCCGTTTTCAATACGTTTGCATGTGTATGGAACCAACAAAAACTACATTTCACTTCATTGGAAATAGTTGTTACTTTTTTAGACAAATATGAACAAAGACACAACATCTGTACTTTTACAGAGTTATTTTTCCTTTGGAGTTACCTGTGACAACCAAAGTCACTCCAGGCAAATCTGGTCCTGATCTGAATCTGTATTCAGCAGAGTCAGTCTTCTTCAGGTCTTTGATTGTCAGTGTGTGGTCATTCTTCCCATTGTCATGATACTGCACACGACCCTTAGCTCTGATTTTCTCTTCACCAGTCACTTCACCATTTCTCTTTATTTTATACCAAACTTTATCCTGGTGCCGCTGGTTGTTGGGATGAGAGTATTTACTTGAAATGTTCACTGAAGAGCCGAGTACAGCACAGATTCTCCTGCTGGCATAATTCACAGTCCAACAGTTCTCACCATCATCAACACCTGAAATACAGAAAAAGCAGAAAGTGTTCACAGGCGGAGTTGTCAGCATTGTGCTTTTGTTTCTAGATTTTTCTACTCTTCAGTTCAGTTTCCTGACAACAGAAATGGAAAACAACACATAACGTGAAGCTTAATGGGGAATTTGACTTAATTGAAATACTATTATGTGAACACAGAGTGGGAGAGAAGTAAGCAGAAAAACTGTGAATTCAAAGTTGCCACTAGTGCTACTAGTATGCCACTAGTATCAAATAGTTTCTGCCACAATTCAGACTGTTGATTTTTATTTTTCTCAACCAGATTTGTTCACTTTAATGTGTAGCTTTACAGGGAGGTCTTGCTCCTGTTTTCCCTGAATGACTCTGATGACTGATGTGACATGTTTCCACTCTACAGAGAGATCTAGGAGCCACAAGTTTACAATACAACTCCATTATTTTTCCCACTACCATGATCCCATAATAATCATCTTTTTTGTTCTATGTGTTTATTTTCTCATCTATTTACATTCATGAAACTAATGCATGAATATGTTTAAGATAATAACAGTCTGGTAATTAGTTTCTACTCACAGACTTCAGGCGACAGCAGTTCCTCAAAGCCTTTTACAGCACAGGCGATGCTCTTATTGACCCAGGAAGTGTTAAACACATCTTTGTTTGAGTGTCCAATGTCCAGTTCTCTGTTCTTGTACCACCTATAGGCAGTTTGAGGGTCAGTCAGTGGACAGTTAGTGCTACAGGTCAGGATATCTGGTGATGTAGAGCTCCTTTGAATTTCTACGTCTGTGGGAAGATGATAAATACACTTTTAAGTGTTATTAAAAATGATTTGCTGTTGTTGTACGAAGTGAAAACAAAAATCAAACATTAAAAAATGATAACTCAAATTGGAAACCACATCTGCCATGTAAAGTATCTATTTACACAGTCTCTCTCATTAGAGGTGTGAGGATGGGAGGTTTGTTTGTGCGAACTTCACCTGTGGGGATTGTGATGGAGCAGGACTTATTCTCTGATTTCCCCTTATCAGAACACATTCTCCCTTTAGCATAGGTCACATTAATGCAGGTAGCTTTGACTGAATCTGGACAAAGAGAAATTAGATTAGGTTTTAGATTTACTTTTATCTCAGTGAATTAGATGAGTTATGTTTTCCAGTTCAGGTCACATAACATCAGTTAAATGTTGTAACTCACCCACTGAAACTTCAGGGGCTCTGAGATCCTTGTAGCCTTTGGCAGCACAGGAGTATCTGACTGTGTCATCACTGCTGACCAGCTCTTGGTACCAGGGAGACCAGTCGCTATAGAGAAACTCTCTGTTCTTGTACCAGCTGTAGGTTAAATTCTTTTCAGTCAGAGGACAGCTGGTGCTACACATCAGTGTCACTGTGTGTTCCTCTGTGGAAGGAAACACCTTCACCTGCAGGTCTGGAGAAATGGTGAATGTACAGAAGATAAGACAGACGTTCACATATCTGCAACTGTTGATATAAAGATAAATGTCAGTCACTGTACCTGAAATGTTGAGCTGTTTTGCACTTGACCAGCAGTGTACTGGATTACCAGTATTCTCCATACAACAGTATCGTTGTGCGTCGCTCTCTCTCAGGTCTTTGATTGTTAGAGTGGGTTGATTTTTGTCAGACATGTTGAATGTCACACGATGTCCGTCTGGAATTACCTCTTTCATAACACCATGTCCATTCCAGTTTACAGTGTACCATTTGTTGCTGTGAGTGGGATGTTCATCTGAGCAGGACAGATCCACTGATGAACCTTTTAAGGCACAGATGCTGTTTGCTCGTCCATGAACCCCTTGAACAGAAGATTTTATCAATAAACATCTGGACAAAGTCTTAGCATGAAGAGCTGATTGAAGCAGGTCATAATCTGTACAACTGTGAAACTGTAATACATTTCAGTAAAGTTAGAAGAATAAATATTAAACATACCTGACATGTACAGGATGAAACTCATAAACACACATCCAGCTCCTGCCAACAACATGGCTGTGTAGTCCTTCAGTTGTATAACAGTGTTTGCATGAGAATTGCTACATTCATGAAACCTCGTTCAAAAACATCAAAAGTATACCACAGCGAAATTCAGTAACAGTTCACTCACAACTCAAAGACCAAAGAGAAATGTTTGTCTCTGAGTGCAGCTTGTATACAGCCCTTGTATTGTAATGTCATCACTTCCTTCTTTAAGTGATAGATGTGAGTAAAAGGAAACCACAAATGAGGCTCCGTCATCTCCAGTCTTTTTTTTCAACATTTCTTCTTAGTTTGTTGGTTTTTCGTGGAACATGTTAGAACAATGATTTAATCAAAGTGTTGTAAAGGAAAGCAGTGAAAAGTTTTGGTTGTTGGTGGTTGTTTTAGGACTTCAACATGGCCTGTAGTTGAAATGTAAGGAGGAAAAGACTGTATATCTGTTCAGTCTAGTGGAATAGTCAAAGTGAAGCGTGCACCATGTGGTACGCTGATAAAATCTCAGAGTCGATGGCTGAAAACTACTCACAACTTCACAATGCAATGAGACATGTTAATGTGTCAGTTTACTGCTACAGACACCCAGCTCACAGTGACAAGTGAGTAGCTTCTCAGTGACATTTCAAGGAAGGCTGATCTGAGGTACATAGTTCAATAGTACGAAAGTATTACATTCCTTGGTCTCTGTTTCTGTGCGCCTGTAAATCAGGGATTAGGAAACGCAGAGGCACCCAAAGCACCATGCATGAAAGTTTAGGGAGATGGCTGGACTGCAGGGTTTTCCCTGGGGGTGGGGGGGGCAGATGTAGCATCTTTTGCACACTGAAACCCATTCAGAGTAGATGTAGATGTCATGCACACTCTCAACCCGAAAACTATGCCGTAGGGGCACGTGTTGCCATTCGGTTGTTTTTTTGGTGCATGTCCGTGGCGCACAGCTGCGCGGCGGCCCTGCTTCCCCCTCTGGTGTTGTTTCCTGGTTCCCCCTTGGCCTGTGTCTCTCCTACTGTTTCCCACTGAGCTCTGCGTGTGTGTGGAAAAACGAGGCCTGATGTAGAATGTGTATTACAAAAGAGAAACATACATTTCAGAACCAATGACTTGTATCATCAGAACTGACTGTCAGCCTCCTTTCATATTTAGGCTGAAAATCACAGGGCAAGTTCAAAATTATGAGCTTACAGGTAAAATAAAATATAAACAACTAAATTATTAAGCAAAAAGGTGAATTTAATTTCAATGTCAGCCCAGCAGGTGTTTGTTTCAGGACCTTAATGTGGCCTGTAGTTGAAACCCATGTGGACAGCAAGAAGGAAAAGACTGTATATCTGTTTGGTATAGTGGAATAATCAAAGTGAAACATGCACCATGTAGTACCCTGATAAAATCCCACAACTGAAAACTGTTTTTAACGACTTCACAATGCAACAAAACATGCTTATGTGTCAATGTTTTTGTGAATTAGAGAAAGAGGAGTATTAGTAAAAAAAAAAAATATACAGTATATATATACAGTTTTATTTTTGTCATTTTGTAGTTCCTTCACACACATGCAAATGATGAAAAAATAAACAAGTTACTAAATATACAGTAATGCAAAATACAATGGGCCCTATTTTACACCCAGGCCAAAGCACAATGCAAGAGTCTAATAGTTTCAGACAGATGCAGTCGTCATGTTTCTGTCCAGCAGTCATAGGGTTAAGAGTTTCAATAGCAAATACACCACCCATCTCCAAAATATGTTCCCTTCAGGTTTCATAACAAACCAAAATGTATACTTGTTACTGTAAAATACATAATATAGAATATCTAACATTGTGATTTGTGCTGTTGCTGTTTGCAGTGCATCGACTCCTGAGCTCTTCTTTGTCCCTCAGTGTGCACAGAGCTGCTGCATGTGTGGGCTGGGACTGGCTAGCTACTGCTACTACTAGCTACCGTGTACTGTGGAAACAGAGTCTAATAAGAGTAAGAAGCACACTAAGCTAAAATGAACACAAACAAAACCCTTTCAGTTTGTCCAAAGAATCAGCAAACCTAACTCAGTATGTTCATATTTTTTATCATTGTGTATTTAATCACAAATATTATTGGAGTTGTTGATTTTCAATTCAATCCGTCTAAGCAGGCATGTCCCACCAGCTCCTCCTGGTGGGACAAGCCTGGAACAACTCCCCAGGGAGGAGTCCAGGAGGCGTCCGATGCCTGAGCCACCTCAGCTGGCTCCTTTGGATGTGGAGGAGCAGTGGCTCTACTCCGAGCTCCTCCCGGGTGACAGAACTCCTCACCCTATCTCTAAGGGAGCGCCCTGCCACCATGCGGAGGAAATTCATTTCAGCCGCTTGTATCCGAGATCTTGTTCTTTCTGACCCAAAGTCTGGGTCATGACCCAAAGTTCATGTCCATATTAGGTGAGAGTAGGAACAGAGATTGACACGTAAATCTAGAGCTTCGCCTTTTGCCTCAGTTCTTTCTTCACCACGATGGAGCGGTACATCAACTGCATTACTGCTGTTATCGACTGCTTTATTGCTGTCGCTGCACTGATTCGTCTGTCAATCTCACGTTCCATCCTTCTGTCACCAGTGAAAAACACCCTCAACTTGAGGCAGGAGCTCTACTCCGACCTGGAGGGGGCAAGTCACCTAAAATGAGTAAAGTCACCAAGAGGATCCTGAATCCTGAAAATGGTAAAAGTACAAGATGCTCACTTAGGGGTCACGTTGGGTCTAAAGTTGACAACAGCATAAGCAGTGCAGTCCTCTGTTTTAGGCTGATGTGGTTGGACGGTGGAGTACAGAGGATCTGCCTGAGGCTTACAGAAGTGAACTCTGCTGTAGTGATCTTCATCTTGCTCAGTTGGTTGAGTCTCAACGTTTTCATACACAGGACCAGGACTTAACTAACGTGGGAACAAGAAAAATAATGTTAGTTAGTTCACATTGTGGTACAAATAGTGCTCTATGCTGAAAACAAGACCAGATAAGTTTTTTGGCTCTAGTGGTCCTAAGATAAAGCAGAACACATAGGTGTTCATTGGCAGGAGTTTCTCTTTCGTACCTGACGGTAACAGGCTAAAAAAGACAATTATTTTTTACAATGTAATTTTGCTCAGCAGAATCATGATTGATTTTGTGGAGGATCGCTCGAACAGGCAGGAAAACTGGCTGGATGACTTGTGCTAAGTAACCTTCAATGATGAATGACATTTTTTTTCGGATCATTCACTGTAAAAATGTCTTAAATCCTAAGGGTCAACATCTTTTTTACCTGTTCAGTGTTGTCTGTTGCTTCAGTTTTAGGATGTTGACGTGATGCCTTCTTTCTTCTGGTTAGTGAAATTAACAAATACACACGGATAAGTTATTTAAAATAAAAAAGATATATTGAACTGTAACAGAGTACTGTGTTGCTCACCTAATCCAAAAGAAGACCAGCAGAGGTACGATGATCAGTAGAGCAGCACAGACTCCTACAGCTGCTGCTGCTGCTTTGTGTGTGTCTCTTAGGACTGTTAGAGTCTTCTCGTTGGATGTTTTGCTGTTATTGAGAGCACAGGAGTAGTTTCCTGCTTGCTGACTGCTGACTGGGTCCAGAACCAGGTGTTTGTTTTGACCCTGTCTGACATTCAGAGGTTGACTGTTCAAGTACCAGAAGTAGGTGGTGTTAATAGGAAGAGGACAGCTAGTGAGACAAGTGAGTGTGACTCTGTGTCCCTCTGTCACCTCTGCAGGATCCAACCTCACCTTCACACCTGGAAGATGATGAGATGGGTCAGTAAATGTTAAGAAAACCTGGACTCTTTACATCTGTATTACAAAATATGTAATTTGCCATAGACCTGCGCAGAACCCATTAGGGAAGACAGGGGATGGTTGTAACAGTTTTGACACTTCTGCCTGTGTCTTGGAGCCCTTTTAAGCCAGTGCCTTCGAAACGTGAGACGAACTAGTTACATTAAATGTCATAGCTGTTATCTCTGCAACGCAAACAGAAAATGCATAGTTTCTCAAACACAAGGACTTTTTAACATAATTGGTGTGTGAGTGTGTGTAGGTTTGAGAGTGTGTATGCATGTCTCAAGTATTACAGTCATCCATAGTCTGATCCTAACCTGAACCTTAACCCTTTGTCTTTCAGGGCCTAGGCAAACTGAAATTCAAATAAAAATATAAATGTAATTACTATTTGGGTTGGAGCAGGTTAACTAAATTGCTGTTGCAACTAACCCAGACCCTTGTAGCCAAGAACTAGTGTAACTTACAGGTATACTGGAGCATTATCACTAACAACTTAGATGAAAGAAATACACAGACACACAATAAACATGATGTAAGATTGAGGAGCAGGCAGTGATATCACAAAAATAAATGGAGGAGAAAAATATTTTCTTCAAAATTAGTGTTTTCCTTCTAGAATGTGCTGTATCTGCCACAGAGTGCTACATCTTCACATACTGTATGGAAGAATGACTAAACTGAGCATAATACAGTACGGAGTGAATCAGCTGATTCATAACTTGTTCCTGATTGGAGAAATTGGAAGTGTTACAACTAACCCCTGTTACAGCCATCTCCAGTCCCTCTACATCATTCCTCTACACTCATTCTAAATCATTCAATCATCTGGATTAAATAAAGTTACAGAGACAGTGCTGACAAAACAACCTCTAACTTTTTATGCCTGCTGTACTTTTATCTCTTCAACCTGAATCAGCCTGAAAAGTTCACGAGTGAACTTAAGACAAACGTTTAAGTTTTTCAGAGATATTTGAACAAATATGAACAAAGAAACAGAGAACCTGTAACAACCAAAGTCACTCCAGGTAAATCTGGTCCTGACGTCCAGAGTCTGAATCTGTATTCAGCAGAGTCATTCTTCTTCAGGTGTTTGATTGTCAGCGTGTGGTGATTCTTCTCATTTTCATGATACTGCACACGAGCCTCAGCTGTGATTTTCTCTTCACCAGTCACTTCACCATTTCTCTTTATTTTATACCAAACTTTATCCTGGTGCCGCTGGTAGTTGAGATGAGAGTATTTACTTGAAATGTTCACTGAAGAGCCGAGTACAGCACAGATTCTCCTGCTGGCATAATTCACAGTCCAACAGTTCTCACCATAATTAACACCTGAAATACAGAAAAATCAGCAGGTGTTCACAGACTTGTCAGCTTTGTGCTTTTGTTTCTAGGTTTACAGACTTTGACTGTGAATTCCTTTGAAATGGTTTTCTTAACAAGCTGTGTTTCAGTGATTTTTCTGTTGTTCTGTTTTTTGACAACAGAAACACTGTCATGTGAGGACAGAGTGGGAGAGAAGTAAGCAGATAAGCTGTGTGAATTCAAAGTTTACAATAGTATAAAATAGTTTCCTCTACAATTCAGATTGTTGTAGATTTTTATTTTTCTCAACCAGTTTTGTTCAATTTGTAGCTACTTTAATGTGTAGTTTTACAGGGCAGTCTTGCTCTTGTTTTCCCTGAATGACTCTGATGACTGATGGGACATGTTTCCACTCTACAGGGACATCTAGTGGCCACAAGTTGACAATACAACTCTATTATATAAACATGAAAATGTTTGACTGTAAACATTTTCCAGCTAATTCTTGCTTAATACATTTTCAATCTTCCTGAAAGAATTTAGAATTGTATAGTAATTATTCAGTCGTGAAGAATTGGAGTTAATGTAAGAAAACAAATCACCAACGTTTCTCTGCTGTCAAGATGCAATTTATGTATGATCAGATTTTTGTCTTGATAACAGAATCTTTGACATTTTAGCAATTTTTGAAATCTGCATTTCTCAGACCACACACCAATGTCTCACTTCCAGGTATTAGCTCAATGAGTTAGGAGCTGGTTTGTGGTGTCAGAGGTTGTGAATTCAAGCCTCAGCAAGGGCAAAATGGACATTGTAAGGTCAGTGTTCCTGTTGTCTTCCTATCTGTGTTTGTCATGACACAATACATTAAACAAATAGTCAGTCTGGTAATTGGTTTCTACTCACAGACTTCAGGAGACAGCAGTTCCTCAAAGCCTTTTACAGCACAGGCGATGCTCTCATTAACCCAGGAAGTGAAGAACATATCTTTGTTTGAATATCCAGTGTTCACTTCTCTGTTCTTGTACCACCTAAAGGCAGTTTGAGGGCCAGTCAGTGGACAGTTGCTGCTACAGGTCAGGGTAGGTATTGTTGTAATGCTCCTTTGAACTTGTACTCCTGTGGGAAGATGATGATGACACTTTTGATTTGTACCATTCATGAGGTAAAATAATTATGTAGCATCAAGTTTGAAATTGATTTGTACAGTTGAATAAGTAGGCAAGGCAATTGTATTTGTATAGCCCGTTTTTACAAACAATAAAACAGTTTTTAAAACAGGGCTTTACATGGCATCATAACAACATCCTCTGCCTTTAGACCCCCACATCGACTGAGGAAAAACTCCATAGAAAACCCTTTTAACAGGGAAACATTGGAGAAACCTCAGGGTGAGCAACAGTATTCAAGGTAGTTGAATATTGTTTAAGTACACAGTCTGTCAGTAGAGGTGTGAGGATGGATGGGAGGTTTGTTGATTTGTTGAACTTCACCTGTGGGGTTTGTGATGGAGCAGGACTTGTTCTCTAATTTCCTCCTAAAAGAACACATTCTCCCTTTAGCATAGGTCACATTAATACAGGTCGCTGTGACTGAATCTGGAACAAAGGAAATTTGATTTAGTGTTTTTATTGATGAGCAACTTGAATTATATCATTACATGCTGTGTTGTAGTGTGATTAACACTTTTTAATATCTCTCAGTGAATTAGATGAGCTATGTTTTCCAGTTCAGGTCACATAACATCAGTTAAATGTTGTAACTCACCCACTGAAACTTCAGGGGCACTGAGATCCTTGTAGCCTTTGGCAGCACAGGAGTATCTGACTGTGTCATCACTGCTGACCAGCTCTTGGTACCAGGGAGACCAGTCGCTATAGACTGTGTCATGTGACCAGCTCTTGGTACCAGGGAGACCAGTCGCTATAGAGAAACTCTCCGTTCTTGTACCAGCTGTAGGTTAAATTCTTTTCAGTCAGAGGACAGCTGGTGCTACACATCAGTGTCACTGTGTGTTCCTCTGTGGAAGGAAACACCTTCACCTGCAGGTCTGGAGAAATGGTGAATGTACAGAAGATAAGACAGACGTTCACATATCTGCAACTGTTGATATAAAGATAAATGTCAGTCACTGTACCTGAAATGTTGAGCTGTTTTGCACTTGACCAGCAGTGTCTTGGATTACCAGTATTCTCCATACAACAGTATCGTTGTGCATCGCTCTCTCTCAGGTCTTTGATTGTTAGAGTGGGTTGATTTTTGTCAGACATGTTGAATATTACACGATGTCCGTCTGGAATTACCTCTTTCATAACACCATGTCCATTCCAGTTTACAGTGTACCATGTGTTGGTGTGAGTGGGATGTTTAGCTGAGCAGGACAGCTCCACTGATGAACCTTTTAAGGCACAGGTGCTGTTTGCTCATCATTATTATGATCTATAATATTAGTGTGTGTGTGTATGTGTGTTGGGGGGGGTTTGCGAGTGGGTGCACTGACCATTATACCATGAACCCCTTGAACAGAAGATTTTATCAGCAAACATCTGGACAAAGTCTGAGCATGTTGAGCTGATTGAAGCAGGTCATAATCTTTAAAACTGTGAAACTGTAAGAAGTTTCAAAATGGTGAAATGTGTTGTTGCATACTCTGTCATAATCTTCTTCCAATGTAAGTCACCTCAGTAAAACAATATTTAAAATGATAATTATTTTATGGTGAGCCAAATAATTATTAAACATACCTGAGATGTACAGGATGAATCCCATAAACACACATCCAGCTCCTGCCAACAACATGGCTGTGTAGTCCTTCAGTTCCTAATCAGTAGGTTTGTATGAGTCCTGTGAGAACTATTCATAAAACCAAAAAGCATAAAAAATGTACCACAGTGGTTAAATTCAGCCACAGTTCACCCACAGCTCAAAGACCAGAAAAAACCGTTTGTCTCTGAGTGCAGCTTGTATGCAGCTCTTATGTCGTAACTTCTTCACTTCCTTCTTCATTAAGTGGTAGACACATGAATAAAAGGAAACCACAAATGACGCTCCTTCCTGTGAAGTCTTTTTTAAACTATACAACATAATTTTACTTTTCTTTAACATTTCGTCTTAGTTTTCTTAGGCTTTTTGTGGAACATGTTAGAAAAAAAGATCTAATCAAAGTTTTGTCAAGTGAAGCAGGTGAAAGTCTTATCTGGCTGGTTTGTTGTAAAAAAAAACCAAACACATAATGCAGCAGGTGGTTATTTCAGGGCTTAAACGTAGCCTGTAGTTGAAATCCATGTGGACAGCAAGAAGGAGGAGACTGTAGTGTTATAGTTAAAGCAGATATCAGCGGTTCGGCCGTTTTCGCTAATGCTGCGTTCAAGGCACGCTTTTGAAACCGTAAGTTACAGCTTCAAGTCACAACTACAACTTTGTAGCGTTCCAGGCAACCTGTAACTCGTGTTTTTACCGTCCTGTTGTCTGTGAAAGTGTACTATAACGACCACTCGTAACTTCCGATCCGTGAACTCGTACCAGATCAAACTGGTATGACTTCACAGGAAGGAAAAACACAAGTTACGAGTTTCCTTGAACTTGAAGTCTCCTTTCCTTGAAGTCTCCTTTCCCCCGCCCTCGTCAGGCAGCTATTGGTCCTCGTGCTACGTGACCACATTCACGCGCACCCCTTGGCTGCACACACAGCCCTTCATGCCGTTCTCTCTCCTCATTGGATAACACTTGTATCCCACAAGAAAAATTTTCTCCTCGGCTTACAGCAGAGCAGAGTGACGGAGAGACTCGAGTTTCGGCTGAAACACTCCATGTAAGTGATTGCTGACGGAAAATAGGACTATTTAGGACTTATATTAACAAAAACATTCCGCTGATATCTGCTTTAAAATGAAAGATGCACCATGTAGTACCTTGATAAAATCCCACGGTAGAAGACTGAAAACTTTTTTTATCGACTTCATAATGCAATGAGAAATGTTAATGTGTCAATTTACTGCTACAGACACCCTGCTCACTGTGACAAGTGTCATTGACAAGTGAGTAACTTCCTCTGAAAAAAGAGACGAAGACCGCACACTAGTTATGCTCCCGTGACAAGTTTAATGTCACACACCGAGTGACGTTTTGGGCCTGTCTTGTTTGATGAAGGGCTGATGCCCTAAACGTCACGGGAGCATAACTAGTGTGCGGTCTTCGTCTCTTTTTCACCTGTTTCTCCCTTTGTTGACCTGCACCTAGTCTTACCTTTTTTTGGGATGTTTATGTTTTTGTTTCTTAGTAACATCCTCTGTGAAATTTCAGGGAAGTCAAACTAAACTACTGTTTCTAAGCAACACCCTAATATTGATGTTTGCTATAACCAGAGCGATCTAAGTTACATAGCACATAATACTGTAGTTAATGTCTGAATTCAGCTGCAGGTACATGAAAAATGTCTTTGTCATGATCCTCAATGTGTTTTCATTTTAGCAAATAGAGAAAATTCTACAGATGTGAATTGTGTAGTGTGTGTGTGTGTGTGTGTGGCCTGTAGTTGAAATGTGGATAGCAAGGAGGAAAAGACTGTATATCTCTTCAGTATAGTGGAATAGTCAAAGTGAAGCGTGCACCATGTGTTACCCTGATAAAATCTCAGAGTCGAAGACTGAAAACTACTAACAACTTCACAATGCAATGAGACATGTTAATGTGTCAGTTTACTGCTACAGACACCCAGCTCACAGTGACAAGTGAGTAGCTTCTCTGTGACCTTTCAAGGAAGGCTGATCTGAGGTAGTATTATATTTCTTGGTCTCTGTTTCTGTGCGCCTGTTAAGTCAATGCGCTGGGACACAGAGACACGCTCAACGTGTTTGTGTGTGCCTGTGAGCTCCTGCACTGGGATTAGGAAACGCAGAGGCACCCAAAGCACCATGCAAGAAAGTTTAGGGAGATGGCTGGACTGCTGGGTTTTCCCTGGGGGTGGGGGGGACAGATGTAGCATCTTTTGCGCACTGAAACCCATTCAGAGTAGATGTAGATGTCATGCACACTCTCAACCCGAAAACGATGCCATAGGGGCACGTGTTGCCACTCGGTTGTTTTTTTGGTGCATGTCCGTGGCGCACAGCTGTGCAACGGCCCTGCTTCTCCCTCCGGTGTTGTTTCCTGGTTCCTCCTCGGCCTGTGTCTCTCCTACTGTTTCCCACTGAGCTCTGCTCGTGTGTGGAAAAACAAGGCCTGATGTAGAGTGTGTATTATAAAAGAGAAACATACATTTCAGAACCAATGACATGTATCATCAGAACTGACTGTCAGCCTCCTTTCATATTTAGGCTGAAAATCACAAGGCAAGTTCTAGTTTGTTGGAGTATCTGAATGTCCAGCTGTCAAGATTTTTCTTTTTATACTGTATCATACCAAACACTAAAGATGTGTATAAATGAAAATTACAAGCTTACAGGTAAAATAAAATATAAACAACTAAATTATTAGGCAAAAAGGTGAATTTAATTTCACTGTCAGCCTATTTGAATGTCCAGCCCCCAAGGTATCTGTTGGTGGTTGGTGTGTTGGTGTCTGAAAGATTCTGGCCCTTCAACAAACATAGCTGATGACTGGTTTGTTGTTTAAAAAACACACACACATCAATGCAGCAGGTATTTTTTCAGGACTTTAATGTGGCCTGTAGTTGAAACCCATGTGGACAGCAAGAAGGAAAAGACTGTATATCTGTTTGGTATAGTGGAATAATCAAAGTGAAACGTGCACCATGTAGTACCCTAATAAAATGTGACAGGGTGACAGAACTCCTCACCCTATCTCTAAGGGAGCACCCTGCCACCATGCGGAGGAAATTCATTTCAGCCGCTTGTATCCGAGATCTTGTTCTTTCTGACCCAAAGTCTGGGTCATGACCCAAAGTTCATGTCCATATTAGGTGAGAGTAGGAACAGAGATTGACACATAAATCTAGAGCTTCGCCTTTTGCCTCAGTTCTTTCTTCACCACGATGGAGCGGTACATCAACTGCATTACTGCTGTCATCGACCGCTTTATTGAATGAATGAATGAATTAATGATTTTATTTTCGTGTCATGCCACCACTGTGGTCCATCCCATATGAGATTATAAGACACAAAATACAAAAACAAAGACTAGTCAGTCCTTCCTGCCACACAGGTATTGACATACATAAACAATTTAAATTTACTTTCACTACTCAACTATATAACGCTCTTCTTCTCAATGCCCAAGCCTTTTCAAGAAATACAGAAAACGAAAAAACATTCAAATGAAAAAGAA
Source organism: Decapterus maruadsi (assembly GCA_030347415.2). NCBI lineage: Eukaryota > Metazoa > Chordata > Actinopteri > Carangiformes > Carangidae > Decapterus > Decapterus maruadsi. The sequence continues at coordinate 7,118,064 of CM064901.1, forward strand.
GTTTTAGCTTCTCAGCATCGTCCAACCATACAAATTTGTTATTTGGATCTACTTTACTAAACAATTGTTGTCTTATAGAATCATAGAAAGGAACACAAAATGAATTTCATTCTCCACCTCTTGGATGTCACATAAATTACAAATTCTATCCTCTTCTGCTGTGCCAGCATATCTACCTGTCTCAATGTGAAGACCAAGAACACCAGTTCTCAATCGAGCAATATTGCTGTCACTGCACCGATCCATCTGTCAGTCTCACGTTCCATCCTTCCCTCACCAGTGAAAAACACCCTGAAATACTTGAACTCCTCAACTTGAGACAGGAGCTCTACTCCGACCTGGAGGGGGCAAGTCACCTAAAATGAGTAAAGTCACCAAGAGGATCCTGAATCCTGAAAATGGTAAAAGTACAAGATGCTCACTAAGGGGTCATGTTGGGTCTAAAGTTGACAACAGCATAAGAAGTGCAGTCCTCTGTTTTAGGCTGATGTGGTTGGACGGTGGAGTACAGAGGATCTGCCTGAGGCTTACAGAAGTGAACTCTGCTGTAGTGAACTTCATCCTGCTCAGTTGGTTGAGTCTCAATGCTTTCATACACAGGACCAGGACTTAACTAATGAGGGAACAAGAAAATAATGTTAGTTAGTTCACATTGTACAAATAGTGCTCTATGCTGAAAACAAGAACAACTTAGTTTTTGGGCTCTAATGGTCCTAAAATAAAGCAGAACACATAGGTGTTCATTGGCAGGACAGGCTAAAAAAGACAATTATTTTTTACGCTGTAATTTTGCTCAGCAGAATCATGTGGAGAATCACTCGAACAGACAGGAAAACAGGTTAGATGACTTGAGCTAAGTAACCTTCAGTGATGAATGATTTTTTTGGATCATCCACTGTGAAAATGTCTTAAATCCTAACCGTCAACATGTATACATTATGTTGTGCGGTGTGTTGAATTAGTGTTTTTTACCTGCTCAGTGTTGTCTGTTGCTTCAGTTCTAGGATGTGGACGTGAAGCCTTCTTTCTTCTAGTTAGTGAAATTAACAAATACAAATAAATGTACATGAATCATTTATTTAAAAAAAAAATACAGATATTGACTCACTTAATCCCAAGGAAGACCAGCAGAGGTACAATGATCAGTAGAGCAGCACAGACTCCTACAGCAGCTGCTGCTTTGTGTTTCTCTCTGATGCTCTTGACTGTTAGATTCCTCTCCCTGGATCTTGGGCCGGTTGTGAGAGCACAGGAGTAGCTTCCTGCTTGCTGACTGCTGACTGGGTCCAGAACCAGGTGTTTGTTTTGACCCTGTCTGACATTCAGAGGTTGACTGTTCAAGTACCAGAAGTAGGTGGTGTTAACAGGAAGAGGACAGCTAGTGAGACAAGTGAGTGTGACTCTGTGTCCCTCTGTCACCTCTGCAGGATCCAACCTCACCCTCACACCTGGAAGATGATGAGATGGGTCAGTAAATATAAAGAACCTGGACTCTTTACATCTGTATTAGAAAATATGGAATTTGTCATCGTGCAAAAAAATTGCTGACTCATTGTAAAACTTTAAATGAAAACCAACATTTCAGTTTATCAGAGACATTTGTTTCCCTTTTGAGACAAATATGAACAAAGACACAACATCTGTTCTTTTACAGAGTTAATCCTTTGGAGTTACCTGTGACAACCAAAGTCACTCCAGGTGAATCTGGTCCTGACGTCCTGAGTCTGAATCTGTATTCAGCAGAGTCATTCTTCTTCAGGTCTTTGATTGTCAGCGTGTGGTGATTCTTCTCATTTTCATGATACTGCACACGACCCTTAGCTGTGATTTTCTCTTCAACAGTCACTTCACCATTTCTCTTTATTTTATACCAAACTTTATCCTGGTGCCGCTGGTTGTTGGGATGAGAGTATTTACTTGAAATGTTCACTGAAGAGCCGAGTACAGCACAGATTCTCCTGCTGGCATAATTCACAGTCCAACAGTTCTCACCATCTTTAACACCTGAAATACAGAAAAAGCAGCAGGTGTTCACAGGCAGAGTTGTCAACTTTGTGCTTTTGTTTCTAGATTTACAGACTTTGTAAATTACTGCTGGTCAACATGTTTTCTTAATAAGCAGTGTTTCAGTGATTATTTTGTTCTTGTTCTGTTTCCTGACAACAGAAACAGAAAACAACAGTCAGCTTAATGGGAAATTTAGCTCCACTTAAATACTGTTGCGTGAGCACAGAGTGGGAGAGAAGTAAGCAAATAAACTGTGTGAATTCAAAGTTAAATAACAATAATATCAAACAGTTTCCTCTACAATTCAGACTGTTGTAGGTTTCTATTTTTCTCAACCAGAGTTATTGAATTTGTACTTTAATGTGTAGTTTTACAGGGAGGTCTTGCTCCTGTTTTCCCTGAATGACTCTGATGACTGATGTGAGATGTTTCACTCTACAGAGACATCTAGTGGCCACAAATTGACAATACAACACCATTATTTTACCCGCCTCCATGATCCCATAATAATCTGTTCTTTTGTTTTCTCATCTATTTAGATTCATGAAACTAATGCATGAACACATCTAAGCAAATAGACAGTCTGGTAATTGGTTTCTACTCACAGACTTCAGGAGACAGCAGTTCTTCAAAGCCTTTTACAGCACAGGTGAGTCTCCCATGTGACCAGGATGTGTAAAAATAATATTTTGAGGTCATGCTCAGTCTTGTGTCCCTGTACCACCTATAGGCAGTTTGAGGGTCAGTCAGTGGACAGTTGGTGCTACAGGTCAGGATATCTGGTGATGTAGAGCTCCTTTGAACTTGTACTTCTGTAGGAAGATGATATGTTATTGAAATTGGTTTGCATCGTTGTAATAAGTGAAAACAACCGTTCAAGTTCACTTTTATTTAAAGTGCTTTACAGAGCAGATGTAAAAAGAAAAATTACATAACAATACACACGCATATCAGTAGACATACAGAAATACATACATGCTATGTACATGCATATATTATATATACCTATACATAACCATGGTGAAAACACATCAGTACAAGATTATTTAAACAAAGCGAGGCTAAAGGTTCAATCATGATCCGAAGGCCAGGGAAAAAAAGATAAGTCTTTAAGGCAGACTTGAACCCTCTCCACTGATCCTGCAAGTCTAATATGTAGTGGCAGGCTATTCCAGAGCTTGGGGGCAGCTACTGAGAAGGCTTGATCACCTTTAGTCTTTTGTTCAAGGTAAAGAAGACAAATATTTTACGGAATAGATGTGGTCTCTATTTTGTGTTCATGTTGTCAGTATCTGTTTACACAGTCTATTGGTTGTGAGGATGGGAGGTTTGTTTGTGCTAACCTCACCTGTGGGGTTTGTGATGGAGCAAGACTCATTCTCTGATTTCCCCTTATCAGAACACATTCTCCCTTTAGCATAGGTCACATTAATGCAGGTCGCTGTGACTGAATCTGAACAAAAAGAAATTAGATTCAGTGTTCTTATTGGTGAGCAAAATGAATTTCCATCATTACATGTTTTTAAAGTACTGTGTGATAAACACTTAAATATCTCACGATGAGTTATGTTTCCTAGTTTGGTCACATCAGTTAAACTTTGTGACTCACCCACTGAAAGTTCTGGGGCTCTGAGATCCTCGTAGCCTTTGACAGCACAGGAGTATCTGACTGTGTCATCACTGCTGACCAGCTCTTGGTACCAGGGAGACCAGTCGCTATAGAGAAACTCTCTGTTCTTGTTCCAGCTGTAGGTTACAGGGTTTTCAGTCAGAGGACAGCTGGTGCTACACATCAGTGTCACTGTGTGTTCCTCTGTGGAAGGAAACACCTTCACCTGCAGGTCTGGAGAAATGGTGAATGTACAGAAGATAAGACAGACGTTCACATATCTGCAACTGTTTCAAGTTTATTTAGGATAGCCCCTTGAGATGCAGCATCTCGTTTTCGAGGGGGTCCCTCTTACAGAAATAACACAAACAACACACAGCAAGACATACTATTACAATGATACACAGCAGACACAAAGCACACTGCTCTCCCACTTCAACAACCCCCAAACTGTTGATATAAAAATTAATGTCAGTCACTTTACCTGAAACATGGAGATATTTTTCACTGAACCAGCAGTTATATAGGTTGTCAGTACAACAGTATCGTTGTGCATCTCTCTCTCTCAGGTCTTTGATTATTAGAGTGGGTTGATTTTTGTCAGACATGTTGAATGTCACACGATGTTCATCTGGAAATACCTCTTTCATAACAAACTGCTGAAGACTTCCATCCCAGTTTACAGTGTACCATGTGTTGCTGTGAGTGGGATGTTTAGCTGAGCAGGACAGATCCACTGATGAACCTTTTAAGGCACAGGTGCTGTTTGCTCGTCCATGAACCCCTTGAACAGAAGATTTTATCAGCAAACATCTGGACAAAGTCTTAGTATGAAGAGCTGATTGAAGCAGGTCATAATCTTTAAAACTGTGAAACTGTAATACATTTCAGTAAAGTTAGAAGAATAAATATTAAACATACCTGAGATGTACAGGATGAAACTCATAAACACACATCCAGCTCCTGCCAACAACATGGCTGTGTAGTCCTTCAGTTGTATAACAGTGTTGTATCAGTCCTGTAAGAACTGCTACATTCATAAAACCTAATTCAAAAGCATCAAAAATATACCGTCATATACAGTGGTTAAATTCAGCCAGTTCACCCACAGCTAAAAGACCGGAGAGAATCGTTTGTCTCTGAGCGCTGCTCTTATACAGCTCTTATTTTCTCCTTCTTCACTTCCTTCTTCATTAGGTGATAGAAACATGAATAAAAGGAAACCACAAATGAGGCTCTGTCTTTTTTAGTTTTTTAAAACTACACAACATAATTATACTCTTCTTAACATTTCTTCTTAGTTTGTTGGCTTTTTGTGGCACATGTTAGAAAAATGATCAGTTTTGTAAGTTTAAGCAGTGGAAAGTCTTATCTGGCTGTTTTTTTTTTAACACAAAAGTGCAGCGGGTGTTTGTTTCAGGACTCAAATTTGGGCCAAGACTGTATCTGTTCAGTAAAGTCTTATAGTTACAGTAAAGTGAAACATGCACCATGTCGTACCCTGATAAAATCCCACAGTAGAAGACTGAAAACTGTTTTAACAACTTCACAATGCAATGAGACATGTTTTATAAATGTGTCAGTGACACCCTGCTCACTGTGACAAGTGAGTAACATCCTCTGTGGCATTTCAGGGAAGTCAAACTAAACTACTGTTTCTAAGCAACACCCTGATATTGATGTTTGCTATACTGTTACCAGAGCCATCTAAGCTACATAGCACATAATACTGTAGTTGACGTCTGAATTCAGCTGCAGAAACACAATTATTGTGTGTGTGTGTGTGTGAGAGTATTTTTGTGAGCCAGAGAAAGAGGAACTCAAGTAAAAAAAACTTTATTATTTTTTAAATTTCATTGTTCCTTCACACACATGAAAATAATGACATACTAAACAAGGTAGCTAAAATATAATGTAATGTAAAATACAATGGGCCCTATTTTACACCCAGGCCAAAGCACAATGCAAGAGTCTAATAGTTTCAGACAGATGCAGTCGTCGTGTTCCCATCCAGCAGACATATTGTTTCAATAGCAAATACACCCATCTCCAAAATATGTTCCCTCCAGATTTCATAACAAACCAAAATGTATTTACACTTATTATAATACATAATCTAACATTGTGAGTTGTGCTGTTGCTATTTGCAGTGCATCGACTCCTTAGCTCTTCTTTGTCCCTCAGTGTGCACAGAACTGCTGCATGTGTGGACTGGGACTGGGCAGAGAGCTCAGTCACACGTATGTGATCAACTCACCACAGAGTCTAGTTCACCAATATATCAGTTTTCCCCCATGGAGCCAGATGCACGACCTTTAAAGGGAATGGGAGCTGGTTCTCTGATTGGTTTAATGCATCTGTTGAGCCTAAAACACTTCCATGGTCAATTTAGAGACAAAGTTCAATCTTTTTGAATCATATCCTGGATGTTGTAGTTTGTTGTTTTTAGATTCAGAATAGCAGAAGTGGTAATGGCAATAAATGTCACATGCTTTCAACAGTTCACGGTGGACTTGAAATGACGCCCAATAAGAGTCACAATGAAAATTACAAATACACTAGAGAATCAGCAAACTCGATACAACATGTCCTAATTTTTTCTCACTGTGAATCGGTTTGATCACAAATTTGTATTATTTTCAGTTTTCACATCATGTGTTATCTCATCTTGCAACAAGCAGCAGTGTTGAGCTGTTGATGTTGGTTGACCGCACTTTTGAGCTTTGAATTTCCTCCACGGAGAAATCAGACCACAGGTTGTTATAGCACACTGTGAGTCACCTTTAATAGGAGAAAACACAGCAAAGTTCATGATACTTGGGTTAGAGTAAATGCTGCTGGAGTTTTACTGTGTGTTGTTTTGTGTGTGTAACTGAGGAAACTATTTACACTTTTTTCATGTTTTAGACCTTTTTAACACATGCAGTGTTTCATGTTGCTTCTTCTGACAGACCTTTCAAAGTGAAGGTCTCACTTTGAAAGGCTTCTTCACCTCTAAAATGAAGGTTAAGTCTGTGATGTCGGGCAGAGATCAGCCCCAACACACCACTGTGTGTTGTATTACAGTAGAACATAATGCTGAGGATGCGTAAAGTCAGCAAGAGGATCCTCAGAGGCCATGTTGGGTCTGAGGTTGACAACAGCTTACGCAGTATGGTCCTCTGGTTGAGGCTGATGTGGTTGGACGATGGAGTCCAGAGGATCTGTGTGTGTCTTAGAGAAGTGAACTCTGCCACAGCGAAGGTCATCAAGGTCGTCCTGCTGTGTTGGTTGAGCTGAGACGTTTTCATACTCAGGGTCAGGGTTTAACTAATGAGCCAACAAGGTGAATAATATTAATTGACACTGATGGACAATAATTCTCTGTGCTGCAAACAGGAGACTGAGACTTGATTTGGGGCCTTAGTGGTGGACAGTCAGTCTGGATTTATCATGTTTCTTAAACAGCTGATTTAATGTTTAATGCTACATCCCTTAGAAACAGGACAGATGAAGGTGGTGTTTTGTTTTCTACATTTCTGTTCTTTTGGTAGAAGACAAACATCAATTTAATGGTTCATAGTGTAATGAACTGAAAAAGCATGATATGCAAATGACGAATATGAATAAATGATTTAAAATACTGAACATAAGTGACCTGCAGTGTGTGAGATTTTCTGTCAGTAAGACTTTTCAAACAATGGATCAATGGAGACTTTTTCAGTTTTTACCTGCTCAGTGTTCACAGCTTCTTCAGTTGCAGGAGTTTGACCTGAAGTCATTTTTCTTCTGTTTAGAGAAACAAATGCTCATGAATAAGGTAATAAAAATATAAAAGATAGTTATTGAACTGTAAGTACTGTGTTGCTCACCTAATCCAAAAGAAGACCAGCAGAGGTACGATGATCAGTAGAGCAGCACGGACTCCTACAGCTGCTGCTTTGTATTTGTCTCTCAGGACTGTTAGAGTCTTCTCATTTGATATTTTGCTGTTATTGAGAGCACAGGAGTAGTTTCCTGCTTGCTGACTGCTGACTGGGTCCAGAACCAGGTGTTTGTTTTGACCCTGTGTCACATTCAGAGGTTGACTGTTCAAGTACCAGATGTAGGTGGTGTTAACAGGAAGAGGACAGCTAGTGAGACAAGTGAGTGTGACTCTGTGTCCCTCTGTCACCTCTGCAGGATCCAACATCACCCTCACACCTGGAAGATGATGAGATGGGTCAGTAAATGTTAAGAAAACCTGGACTCTTTACTCTTACAATGTATGTAATTTGTCATTGATTGATGACTCCTTCTGAAACTTTGAATCTGGATTAGATAAAGCTATAACTTGAACTTTTTGTGCCTTTTGTAGTTTTATCTCTTCAACCGGAGACAGCCTGAAAAGTTCATGAGTCAGTGAACGTTTCTGAATTTAAGTCTAAACCAACATTTCAGTTTATCAGAGATATTTGTTTTCTTTTTCGACAAATATGAACAAAGACACAACATCTGTACTTTTACAGAGTTAATCCTTTGGAGTTACCTGTGACAACCAAAGTCACTCCAGGTGAATCTGGGCCTGACGTCCAGAGTCTGAATCTGTATTCAGCAGAGTCGTTCTCCCTCAGGTCTTTGATTGTCAGTGTGTGGTGATTCTTCTCATTTTCATGATACTGCACACGACCCTCAGCTGTGATTTTCTCTTCAACAGTCACTTCACCATTTCTCTTTATTTTATACCAAACTTTATCCTGGTGCGGCTGGTTGTTGGGATGAGAGTATTTACTTGAAATGTTCACTGAAGAGCCGAGTACAGCACAGATTCTCCTGCTGTCATAATTCACAGTCCAACAGTTCTCACCATCGTCAACACCTGAAATACAGAAAAAGCAGCAGGTGCTCACAGGCAGAGTTGTCAACTTTCCACTGAAAGTTCTGGTAGCAAGTGGTTCGACAACAGTTTTCAACTAAGACATTTTGACCAAAAATACATTTCTTCATGCTCTATATTAAGTTAGCACCAATGTGTATTGAACGTTAAATATCACTAGTTTCAAATAGTTTTCTCTACAATTCAGACTGTTGAAATATTGTTCTCAATGTGTAGTTCTTGCTTGTTTTCTCTGACTGACCCTGATGTGACATGTTTCACTCTACAGAGACATCTAGTGGCCACAAATTGACAATACAACTCCATTATTTTACCCACCACCATGATCCCGTAATAATCTTTTGTTCTGTGTTTGTTTTCTCATCTATTTACATCCATGAACTAATGCATGAATATGTTTAAACAAATAGACAGTCTGGTAATTGGTTTCTACTCACAGACTTCAGGAGACAGCAGTTCCTCAAAGCCTTTTACAGCACAGGCGAGGCTCCCATGTGACCTGGATGTATAAAAGTAATCTTTCGTCCAGACTGTGTTCACTTCTCTATTCCTGTACCACCTATAGGCAATTGGAGGGTCAGTCAGTGGACAGTTGGTGCTACAGGTCAGGCTCCCTGGTGATGTAGAGCTCCTTTTAACTTGTACTTCTGTAGGAAAAGGATAAATACACTTTTAAGGATCAGTGAAAACAAAGAACAAATATTTTACAGAATAGATGTGGTTTCTATTTTGTGTTCACATAGAGAGCCTAAGCGAAAGAAGAAGTGACGCTCGCCATAGGACCTCAATTCAGAAAAAATCTCCATGTAAGTGAATGGGAGTCAAAATTTTATTTCATGATCCGATAAAAAAAATATATGACCTTAACCTAAAACATCGTGTTTCATGCCAAAAAATCAGCAGTTTGTCGTAAAACAGCAACGGAAGAATGTATTTTGTGTGAAAACCACTCTACCCACAAAAAATACATCATTAACTGACAGGAAAGGGTGGAATGCGGTGTGTGACGTCACCTACGTGACCTGTAGTCTTTCTGGTTACGGATTTTTTGGAATTTTATTTTACAATAGTTTTATGCTGATTTTTCACGAAATACAATTTTGACTCCTGTTCACTTACATGGAGATTTTTTCCGAACTGATGTCCCATAGCGACTGTTACTTCCTGCTTCCACTTAGGGTTTTCATAGTCTATATCATTTTACACAGTATCAGTAGAGGATGGGAGGTTTGTGTGAACTTCACCTGTGGGGTTTGAGATGGAGCAGAACTTGTTCTTTGATTTCCTCTTATCAGAACACATTCTTCCTTTAGCATAGGTCACATTAATGCAGTTCGCTGTGACTGAATCTGGACAAAGAGAAATTAGATTCAGTGTTTTTATTGGTGAGCAACATGAATTTCCATCATTACATGTTTTTAAAGTACTGTGTGATAAACACTTAAATATCTCACGATGAGTTATGTTTCCTAGTTTGGTCACATCAGTTAAACTTTGTGACTCACCCACTGAAACCTCAGGGGCTCTGAGATCCTCGTAGCCTTTGACAGCACAGGAGTATCTGACTGTGTCATCACTGCTGACCAGCTCTTGGTACCAGGGAGACCAGTCGCTATAGAGAAACTCTCTGTTCTTGTACCAGCTGTAGGTTACAGGGTTTTCAGTCAGAGGACAGCTGGTGCTACACATCAGTGTCACTGTGTGTTCCTCTGTGGAAGGAAACACCTTCACCTGCAGGTCTGGAGAAATGGTGAATGTACAGTAGATAAGACAGACGTTCACATATCTGCAACTGTTGATATAAAGATAAATGTTAGTCACTGTACCTGAAACATGGAGCCACCTTGCACTGTTCAAGCAGAGACTTGGTTCGTCATCATTCTCCACACAACAGTATCGTTGTGCGTCGCTCTCTCTCAGGTCTTTGATTGTTAGAGTGGGTTGATTTTTGTCAGACATGTTGAATGTAACACGATGTTCATCTGGAAATACCTCTTTCATAGATGGCAAAATAATCATTTCCCAGTCTACAGTGAACCATTTGTTATTGTGAGTGGGATGTTCAGCTGAGCAGGACAGATCCACTGATGAACCTTTTAAGGCACAGATGCTGTTTGCTCGTCCATGAACCCCTTGAACAGAAGATTTTATCAACAAACATCTGGACAAAGTCTGAGCATGAATCTGAAGCAGGTCATAATCTTAAAAAAAAACTGTGAAACATAAATTTCAGCGCAGTTAAATTGTTTTTAGCATACCCTGTCATGATTTTGTTCCAGTGTAAGTCACCTCAGTAAAACAATATTTTAAATAGATAATTATGTTTTGCTAAAAAAGAATAAATAATAAACATACCTGAGATGTACAGGATGAAACCCATAAACACACATCCAGCTCCTGCCAACAACATGGCTGAACAATAATTCAGCTCAAAGACTGGAGAGAACTGTTTCTCTCTAAGTCAATTACTCTTATATGGAAACCCCCCACATAGATGGATGGATCTGATAGATCGGAATGAGGAAACCACAAGTGAGGCGTTTTTCACTTTTTATTTACTGTATGTGTGTGTTGGTTTCTTGAAGCCACCTGTACAGAACTAACCATTGCCCAGCCATAACATTATGAAGAAAGCAAGACTGAGTGTGTGAGAGAAAAAGATGAAGCGTTTTATTCCTAAAATATTGGATGTGTGGTGGACAATAATTACAGACATATTAATCATCTTTTATTTACGACAACAAAGAGGCCCAAGAAGCGGCTGACAGTTCCTTGAGTGCGGGAATTAAGATATAATATCTCAATATGAATAGCAGAAAATAGGTAAGGACGTCTAAGCTTTTGTACCTTATTTTAGCTACTGTACCTACCAATGGAGCTCTTGAGATCATGTTTTGAAATGCCCATTTGATCACTAGGGGGCAGTAGAAACAAACTCTGATCACAACACCAACGTCCAGAGTTACGTCTGTGGCCACATCCACTCGATGTCTGTCTGTGTGTCCTGCTGGCACACTGAAACAGCTGGTTCATCACAAGATAAATGTAACTGGGTAATGGGTCATATTTCTGTGATAATGTATCATGTGTCAACAATGTGTGCTTAATTAGATTGTATGAAAGCAGCATTTTCATTTTAAATTTTATGAACAAAAACTGCATCATATATAAGTGCATTAGTGCTCAGAGCCTCAGGCCCAGGTATTGTGCCACGCTGGCTTTATAGCATGTGATCACACTGTTTACAGTTTATCATGTTCCTGCGTCTAATCAGTGTTTCAAGGTGAACTCAATCTAATCAAGAGGCCCGGTGACTTGAGATAATGAAGTTTGATAATGTTACGATAGTTTCTCAGAATCCTTTCCAGAAAAGACCATTGTGTTGTTGTGGGATTCTGTATTGTGATCTGTTGAAGTATATATTGATCTTGCAGCTGCGCTCCTGGGTTTTTGCATCTCCAGAGAAATGCAACAAACTGTTCACATGCAAATGACGTAGCCTGCTAAAGGGGATATGACAAAGATGATTTATTTATGCACAGAGCAGCATTTACATACTCGCTCCTCTTTTACCTTTGTTCTGCTCTCCACCAACCCTTTAGGGAAAATTCAGCTCTTCAGTGGAGATATCATTAAAGTGTGCTATCAACTTTTAATAGAGGCAGCTCTCCAAGCAGCCTTCACCGCCAAACACAACCAGACATCTTAATAAGAAACCAGTATACAGTGTCTCTTAATACCAGGGCAAAGCCTCGCCAGCTTTTATAAGTTTTCCCTCTGCGGTCCGCCCCCACCCACTCGTGTTGAGCCCTGCCGGCTCAGGGCTTGTCGAGCACTTGCTGAGGACTTTTAATGTCTTCTCCGCAGAGATATGGAGGATAATAATGAGGGATGATGAAAAGCAGAGCGGAGCCAGGCTACTTCATGCCCCAACACAAGACAGAACTTCTGTCTCCCCGCCATCACCTGCTGGCGAGTTGGCAAGCAGGTAATAACAAAACTGCATAATTAACATGTAAACAAACCAGTATGCTCGAGTTTTTGTTCACTTTGCCAAAAAATTCCTTCAGAATAATACAGTCTTAGGACTGCATTCCTGCGTAAGCTTTGGCATGGGTTTTAGATATTTTTTTTTGTTTTTTATTTGAAATACCTGTGAGCTTTCTGCTTTATTAAAAAGCCATTAGTGGCTGCTGTGGATCAAAGATGTTATGTTGACTATGAAGACACATTCTTGTGTAATAAGCAGACTCTCGCTCCTGAGTGGCCTTTTTTTTTTTTATCTTGCCGTATATCTATTTTCCTTCTTACCGAGGTAAATGAGACATCTTCTTTCTTCTTTCTTCTTTTTTCATGGTAAATGAGACATATCTGTCTCTCAGCTGGAGCCAGCGGGTCATTAACAGACTATGATATCAAGCGGGTTATTTTTCAGTTTGTAGGATACCTCAAAAACTGTTAAGAGTTCACTTTTCAGTGAAATACACTCAGCTGAAACTTTATTAGCTAAACCAATTATAGTCCAATAAAAGCATCCAACAATAACTCACACCGCTGCTCTATAATGTTTGTGTTGAACTTGACATGGATTGGTTAAAGAAGAACTACACAAGGTTTTTACTTTACAGCCCCTACAAAGAACTTTGAACTGGATTTGCAAATTGTTTCTGCTGATGTCTCTCTGTGACTACAGTACAACAGCAAATGAAGCCATCGGTGTGAAGATAAGCTATTTCTGAATAGTCTAACCGGGAGGCAGTGGTCGGGTCTGTCCACCAGACAAAACGATTTACGGCACTCAGACTCAGGCTCAAGACTAACACCGTCCAGTCTGATGTAAAACTATGTATTTATTTAGGGGGATAATTAATAACCCCAGGGGCGCAGTCGGAACAAAGAGGATTTTATTTACTTAGACTACAGTGTCATGCCACAGCTGCAGCCACGGAGTGAGAAGCTCCTCCGCACTGGAGACAGCTGAGGCTGGTGGGGCAACTCAGTCTTGGCTGGTCCGTCTGTCTTGGGCGATCGGAGCTCACACTCCACGGCGGGCGGTCCCATGGCGTTTTTTGCGACCTGAAGACCATGGCGGCTGACCGAGCCCGGTTCTCCTTATCGACCCCGAGTTGCAAACACCCGGCTTGTGAAAGCGAGACGGCTGGTTTATCCTCCAGCCAGCTGAGTCTCTAACTAACACTGCTTCTTGAGCCTTGTTTTTTTCGCCATGGCTCATCAAAATAATATTTAAGCGTCTTTACAACAATTTGCACTAGAGCTCATGGGAAATGCAGCAAAACACTACCACTTTTGTCCACAGGGGTCGCCAAAATCAAGACAAAATGAAAGTTCTTTGTAAGGGCTTTAGCTATGCTACATGTTTACCTTCATTTTTTTTTTTACCTTGTTGGGGGGTGGTAGAGCAGGTCGTCCAGTTATCAGGGGGTTGACGATTCGAATCCCGCTCTGTCCCGGTTGCTGCCGTAGTGTCCTTGGGGAAGACACCCACCTTGCTCCTTGCATGGCACCTTCCGCCATCAGTGTGTGAATGGGTGAATGTGATGTACTATGAAGTGCTTTGGGTATCGTTTCAGGTATATTAAAGCGCTATATAAATACAGACCATTTACTATTTTACCATTTAATTAAGCAGCTTCAGAGTAATTGTGATGCTTAAATAAATGACTTGTAACTTGTTACAGGGAGAATGGAGACACTCTTACTTCCACCTACAGTAGCGTCTCTTGGCTAAAAACCAACCTTGCGAAATCAGCGGCCCCACGACACAAACGTGCCCTGTGACCCAGGAGCTCTTGTTTATGACAGATTAGAGTACACAAATGTACACATCGTAAGGTGTATATGATAAATAACATTATCCACAGCTCCTTGGATTGCTGTCTCGCCGGCTTTGTTAAAGACAAATGCACATGGCCGAGAGGAGGGTTAGTAAAACAGCAGAAAAACGACCAGAGTTTCATAGTTCCCCTTTAATATGATGAGTTTTTGACACAACAGTTAAAAGAGCTGTTGATCTGCATTGTAACTTATAGAAATGTTATTCTGATATTTCCCTGCCTTTATTGACATAAATAATGTCGACTGTGGAAAGTGAACATGTTAGATCCGATGTAGGTTCACGTTTTCCTGACAGCATAAAACCTGAAGAACAGTCAGCGCTGTCTCTGCTTTACAAGATTGAACCTAGAGATTTGATTCCTAATGCCAAAATATTTGAGCTTTTATGTAAAACTGAATAGTGTAGGTATTCGAGGTGGGTGTTACCTCTGCAGCAACTTTAATGCGCTCACACAGGAACAGCCTCACTTTCTGTTCCACTCCTTCCCGGCGCTCATTACGATCACACAAAGCGTCTGTGTCAGCGTCCTGATTTGGAGTTAATACGATGCTTCCTCCTTCATCTGGAAGCCAGTGTGGCCCTCAGAACGATGCCATGATGTCACCTCACTCTGTGTGCGAGTGTGTGTGTGTTTATCACATGTGAACTCACACGCAGGGCAAACACTACCTCGGTTACTTCCCTCCATTACCCCTCTTTAGACAGCGTAGCATTGTTTCCGAGCCAAAATTACCACATCAGCAGCCCTCCAAATACACCCCACATCCTTCGCTCTCAACCCGGCGACAATGAGGGAGAAATCCTTCTTTTGGAAGAGGAGAGAAGGGGATTTCTTTCTCTCTCCAGTTCCCAGCATGGAAATAACTGCCGTGAGAGCTTTACTAATTGGCCTCTTAATCTTTTGAAACGGCAGCGAAAGGGAGCAGCAGAAGAGGGTGAAAATGAGAATGATATGGAGAGAGACACACCGACACTCGCTATATGTGCATATACATGATCACGAGGTCTGTGCAAGTGAAGGGTTTTCCTTCAGTCGGAGTGCGCGGTCAGTGCATCTGTGTGCAAGTGAAATAATGTACACCAATGTCTCCCTGTGCATGCGTACATATACCGTGTGTGTGGGCATGCAACTATGCACATGTGTGAGCGTGTGTGTGTGTGTGGTCAGCGGGGTTCACCAACACTTCCTGATGATTCATCAGTGGAAAACACAATTAACTCCCTCACTGCCTCCCAATTATTTCCGCAAAGGAGATTAAAGTCTCCCAACTGAAACGATGAACAATCGAGGACGGACGAACGTTTGAATCAGATGTTCCACTGGTCAAATGATCCAGCCGCGTCTTGTTTTCACACAGCCAGAGCTCCCTAACAGCTGTCAGCTGGACAGGCCTTGTCAATCGCAGTACGAGCTGTTGTGTTGTCTTATTTGCGTCCTCTCTTTTTTGTTTTTTTTATGAGTCTTTTCTCCTCGCACTAGGTCCAGCTGCTTTGAATGTATGCGGGTATGTTGCTCATCACCTTATCATATAAATCAATTGGCAAACATCAGAAGGAGAGGTGATAGAATTGGAGGAAGAGGAAAAGGGAAGAGGTGTTAACCTTCTGCTGCAGCTGGCTGGAAGCGGGAGAGTGTCAGGCTCAGGACGCACTGGCAGACAATTAAAAAACAAACAGATTCTATAAATGTTTTGGAGTATCACACATCATCTATTTCAAAAAGCACCGGGGCCGATGAAATGAAAAGGGCAACATGGCCATTAGTACGACAGATAGAATCTGTATCTGTGCACATTGTGATCTTTGCATCACAACATGTTTGACCTACAGTGGAAAAAAGAAAAGAAAAACAAAGTGGATTAGTTGAATAAGGAACAAGCTTTATGACAATCACACATTTATATAATGAACAGCTGAGGAACAGGAGGTGGCGTCTGTCCAATGGGACCCAGCCTTCATACGACCAAGCTGTGGATCAGCTGGTCAGAAGTTTCTTCTGTGTTTTGTTCGCCCTCTGTTAAAACCTCCACAGTGTGAGTGAACAGTAGCTTATAGGTTTTACTGTTTTCACTACTTTTTTATTTATTGATGATTTAATCCTTTTTTTTGTTTGTTTTAACCTATTTATTGTATAATTTTAGTTATTTTTATCATGTCCTTGCACTTACGCTAACTTTTAGTTTTTTTTATTTATTTGGTTTTATCCAGTCTCTGGTGGTTCCTCATGGCAAATTGTTGAGAGTAAGAGTCAGTTGTCTTCTTTCAAGCTCTAAAGCTGAGTGTGTGTGTATGTGTGTGTACTTGCATGACTTTAGGTTTTATTTTTGCTTTGTTTTGTTTACTTCTTTTGTGCTACATTTCATTCATATGAAAGTGCTCTATAAATAAAGTCTAATTGATTGGTCGTCTTCTGCTGTCTCCTCTGTGTTGCAGCCGTGATGATGATGATGATGATGAAGATGATGATGATGATGACCTGATTCAACATCCTCACCTCTACAGTCCAGAGGAACTTCATCATTTTGACTCAGTGTTGCACCAACCTGGACGAACAAGACGAATCCACACAGGTAAATAAATGTCTCACCTGACACTCTCCCCACATCATCTCACTGAACTGTGACTTTTTAAAATTCTGAAGATTTACATGTTTTAATATAGAATAGATTTTGTATTTCATTTCCTGTTTTTATAGAAACTGCACTTTTATAGAACTGAATGACACACCTGGTGATGCAGTGACACAGATGCTGAGGAAACAGGACATATCCGACATAACCAAGCTTTAACCTGAAACAAAGTGTAACAACTTTCATCACAGACTGAAGTTTGCAGTTGGACTGAGACATTGAACTAATTTATTCAGCTGCTTTTCATCAAGAGAAGGTGAAAACATGACAGTTGAGCCTCACCTCAGAGTCCAGTGTAGACATCGTTATGTTACTGAATTACTGCTGATACAACAAGTGCTAAGTTACTGTCAAGATAAATGGAGATTGTCTCTCTGTGTCCATGTGTTTCTATTGTTGCAGTGTTAAATATATATTATTCCAGCAAAGTCTTGTTTAGTCTACAGGAGTTTAATCCGTCAGCAGTGAGGCCAAAGTGCAACTATGTTTATTAAACTCCAAAATTGAACCTCCACTATGGGCACAAGGCGTATTGTTTCTGTGCTTTCCCAATCCTCCACACTTTGGTTTAAGTTGTGGAAATGTTTTCCTCTGTTTCTGAGTCTTAATGGAGCCTGTGAGCTGGATATTATGACAGTTTTCTGTCACGTTGACTTGGTTGAACTCAGCTGAACTGTGGTTTATTAATCACAGACAGAGATCAGCAAAGCATTTCTTAATGTCAAGGATCATTACTTTAATATTTCCTGTTTGAAAACATTGTGGGAGTGAACCGGTAAATGGGGTGTTAATCTGTGGTGTAAGTGTCATTTCCTTGTTGCCATGTTGCTGTTGCTGTTGCTTCCTCGTCAGGGTGGGAGGGCTCCCACTGATCCTTGATATCCTTATATTTTAAGGATATATATATGAAAAATTGAACTGTGGGTTTTTGAACTGGACATAGGTTGTTGTTATTACATTATTATTACATTACATGATTATTATTGTTATTACAAGTTCACACATTCAAGTCTGTTGATCCATGTGTCAAAGTGCTGCTAAGATTAAGATTAACTTTATTTGTCCTTGACAGGAAATTTGTCTTGGGCACGCCCCGGGTGCCTAAAAACACATCATACATAATATGTATAATTCACATATTCACATTCACATACACATCATGCACATAGTATACACATACACACACTGTGCTGGGTCTTTGAATTTGAGGGAACTGGTCCTGGAGAGTCCTTGAGTTTGAGTTGTCTAAGAAACATGTGGGAACCGTGTTCAGAGTGCAGCAAGTGCTCAGACAGGATCAGTGTTGAGATGTTTTGTCTTAAGGCAGAGACACGTCTGTCTGTCACATGAGAGAAATATTCCTCTCTCATATTTTTAGTTCACTCATTACATAATTTTCATATAATGACCACATTGTTATTTTTTGTTTTTCCAGTCAAAGTCAACTCACCATGTGTACTTTATCTGCATCACACTCTCACACTCACACTGCCCGGTGAAACCAACGCCCACCTCAAGGTCGTGTCCTCGGTCACTGTAGAAGCAGCTCAGAGTTTCACTGAGTCATTGTCCTCGGTCCCAGCTGGCTGACAGATGCAGGCCTGGCCCTCTTATCTCTCAGGATAACGTTTCCACCAGAGTGCGCAGCCCCATCCAGTGTGTCATACTTAAGGTACGACATTAAAGATACACTGAAAGTGAATCACACAGTTCAGTTTCTCTTTAGCTCAGCCACTCTGGCAGGAGACTGGTCACTCGGCCAATCAGAGGGACGACCTCCTCTGGCCTGCTGTCTACCGACTCATCAGAGATGTTGCTGAAATGTTGTTTTTTTGTCTTCTTATCTAAGGGAAACACCTGCTTTGACTTTAGATAGAGAATGTCCATTAATCTCATCAACCGTGACATAAATCTGCACCTTGACCTTTACGTTATAGAGCAAATCGTAGTAGTGGGTGTACTTTTGGTTTGTAGCTACTGAAAACTTCATGATTTTCATCTGACCCATGTAATTCTCTTCTTCCTCCTCCTCATCTGTCAGCAGTTTGAATACCAACCACTTTTTAAAAACGTACTTAAGTATTTCTTATCACTCAAACACAGTTAAAGGGATGGGGATATTCTTCTATTGACATAATCCCTATAGCAGTGTTTTTCAACCTTGGGGTTGGGACCCCTCGTGGGGTCACCTGGAATTCAAATGGGGTCGCCTAAAATGTCTAATTGGAAAAAAAACAAAAAAACTGCCAATAATTTAACAAATTTTGGCCATTTCAAATTATGATTTAAACACAATCTTAAATAGTGTAATAATGTGCCAATAATGAGCATCAGATATAAACAACTGCAATCAGTTGTCCAATAACGTTTGATGATAAGTTTTTTTGTTGGCCGATAATGAAAAAATAAGGCATTACATTATTGGGGCTGGTTAAAACCTTATTGGCCTGCAGCTCTATCGCGCACAACCACAAAAAACCTTTCAAAATGCAAATAACTGGTGCCGATAATGTAATGTCCTTATTACATTATCGGATCAATCCAGCTACAGAACTATGCGGGGGACGGGATTACGCTTAACGTTATTGGCTCAAATGTGTTATTACATTATTGGCACATTATTACACTATTGGCTTTATTACATTTGAAATGGCCAAAATTATTATGTTATTGGCAGTTATTACGTTATTGGCCGTTATTACGTTTTTGGTTGTAACATCCCTATAGCAGTGTTTTTCAAACTTGGGGTTGGGACCCCTCGTTGGGTCGCCTGGAATTCAAATGGCGTCGCCTGAAATGTCTAATTGGAAAGAAGAAGAAAAAAAGAAAAAAGAAAAAAAAAAAACGAACCCTAACCCTTTTTAACAAATTATTATTCTTTTTAAAATTATGATTAAATATACACAATCTTGAACAACTGTATTCTATACTTTCACTTTCTCGAATTTAAATCAAATATAATTTAATGTAATTAATCTACTGCTATGACTGTAGAATATAGCAATATATTCGAATTCTCCAAAATTCCAAAATGTTGAACTATCCCTTTAAGAATTGTTTTAAATTACAATATTTTCCCATGACCCTTTGCATTTAAAGCACAAAATGCTTTCTGCATGAGCACATCTCCTGATTCGCCATCACTTTTTAAGTAAGAGTAGGAGATTGACTTGCGGTATTATGTCTTTTTATTTAAGCAACAAAACTACAACTGTGTCCATCACTGGTAGTACTATGGTCTGTCTGAATGCTTTTTTCAGTCCCAGTGTTCAATACAGAGTAGATGTGAATTAAAGTGGTGGGAGGTCCGGCACTTACTGTATGCCCAGTCCAGTTAAGCTGACTCTCTGTCTTCATTACTATGAGTCCACACAGCACAAGGGCCCTGTGTTTCCCCTCTCCCCAAACAGAACCAAATAAAGCTTTCTCTCCAAGCCTTGTGGCCTGTGATGAACAGACGGGTGGGGCGGTTGGTGGTGGGGGTGGAGAGGGGGGGGGGGGGTAGCATTACATATACTGTAGGTAAATGCCGGCATATTTGAGATGGTAATCCAGGATAAATCTGCAGTTGGCCGGTGACCAAACATTCATGCGTCGCACAATAGGTTTTGGCAGGTGTCCAATGGTGGACTTACTCTGGGTTTAACGGTGAAATCCATTCTGACTTTCTTTGGAAAAGGCTTCAATTATTAATGTTGGCTGGATTGAAAAGAGAGAAACGGGAGGGAAAAATGTGTATAAAGAGTTTTTTTTTCCACCATGTGCTTTGGGTTTTTTCTTTTTTTTTGTGAATTAATTCGGGGATAGCCCTTCACCCCCACCCTGCTCGTAAAAGTTTTTATCCCTCGCTCGCTGGATTAACTTTTACTGCCTCTACGTCTCTTAAACACTCTGTTTTTTTTTTTCTGCCGCTGTTCATATCTCTCACACGCTCCTCCCTAAATCTGACTGTTATATTTTCATCTTACTCTGCTCCCAGTGGTGGCATTCCCCCTCTCCCACAGGAGGGCATGTTTGGTGGGAACGTTTCTGCTGGCATCGACCGTGCCAGACTCTGCTGAAGTGCCCCTGAGCAACATCGTCCGCCCAAACCTCGGCAGCGTGGTGCAAACTGTACATGTTCATGTGTGTCAGTAATGCTTCCAGGAAAGGAGCTGGAAAAGTTGTACAAGAAAGAAAAAAAACATGTGATACAGCAAACTTTTCCCTGGCTTGTTATAAATAGACTACTATAAAATATCTACTCCACTTGGAAATTTATGTGGGAGAAAAGGGAGGAGGAGAAGGAGGAGGAGGAGGAGGAGGAGGAGGGGGAGGCTGGATAAAGCTTTTTTGGATGCAAACTACATTTATCCTGCCAGTCATATAGAGTGTTTCATAATGTAAGTAAGTGGGTTTGTAAAGACAATGGAGGACTCATACAGCTTTGGCTTTCACCGAGAGTGAAAAAAGAAAAAGCTGCTAATGTTAAATTGAAGTGATAGTTGGTATAATGTAATTACAGAATGTAAACATGCACTACTCATAAAAAGTTAGAGATATTCGCCTACGTAAAATACAGCCTAAACTTTACAGGTGAACTTAATTTGACCTTCACATGTCCAACTGTTCAATGTTTCATTCCTTAACATGCTGTTCTCTAACAAGGTGATAAACCACAAACATCACAACAAGTGTCTGATCTGTGAATCTGGTTCAGGGACAGTTTGTATTGAACCATCAGCAGTACTTGGGTCATGTTAAGGCTTCAGATGATGGGATGTTGTCAGAGGGAAGTGTCCACTGAGCTCAGAGTGTCACAGTGTCCTCAGCAGGTTGAACAGAGACAGAGAGACTGGAAGAGTTGCAGAAAGACAGAGGAGTGGACGTCCTTTGGCCACATGACATCACTTATTGACCCATTGACATTTTTTGTTGTGGTTATCTCCATCACTGTTATATTTCAATGAAGACATTACCATTGTATACTTAAACACCCAGCTTTCACGATATAATCTCACTGTAGCATGAACTTTTTACATTTTCCATAAACTTCACCCAAAAGTCAAATATATATAGTAGTGTAAAAAACAAGACCTTTAAAGGTCTTATGTGTTAAATTGACCCACACTAAAAACTCCTGGGTCAAAAATAACCCAAATTTGGTTTAAAAGGGGACCAACCACTTTCTGGGTTATTTCAACCTAGAAAATTTGGTTCTTTTTGACCCAACTTTTGGGTTAATTTTTATTATTATTTATTGTTTATTTGTGACGGGACTTTGCATATTAATGAACATTATAAATGTAAATACACCAGATTTAGCTCTAGGCTAATTTCCATCTGTAGTCCCGCGGTACACATATCAACAATTGTACAAAACACATTAATAGACAACATTAGAGTATAGTACAAATACCATATCACAATACCACAATAAATATCACAATATCACATTACAGATTTATACCGTAGCTGTAGTGGGAAGAACAATGGGTACTAATAGCTTCGAGATCGCAGAAGCTGCTGTTAAGATGGGTTAAGTACTTGACCCAAAGGTTAGGTTATATTGACTACAATGTTGGGTTAAAATTGTACCGTGCCCATAGCGGGATTCAAACCTTCAGTCCTCTGGTTACTGATCAACACATTCTATACTTCAAGACACTGCCACTCCATTGGCAACCTTCAGTTACTATTCACTTTATCTAATTTCAACAAATAATTCATAACCCCAATACAAGCAACACAGAAATTGGTTTAAAGAATTTTTTTTTTAAACTGTGTAACCAAGAAAATGGGTTACTCTTTGAAATACAGTATAACCCAAAAATGGTACATAACCCAAGTAACCCAAGAATAGGGTTAAAATATTAGCTCTATATGCCAGAAAACAGGTTACCCCATGAAAAATAACCCATAATTTCAACTCAACACAAGCAACCCAGAAATTGGGTTACAGAAATAACCCAGGCGGTTTTAGTGTGCACCTTTGACACCCTCTACTTGTAGCATCACACATGTGCAATCGAATGAAATCTTGAAATTTATAGATGTAAGAAACAAATAGACATGCAAATGTATCTAGAATCTTGATTTCCTAATGTATGAGTGTGTATTTTTATGGGATTATGAGAAGGAGTAAATTTTAATGGAATAGCCATAATCAGTGGCTTCCTTTGCCAGGAGAAAATACATCAGCAGATATTTCACAATAACTCTCACTTAACATCGACCTGTGGATTTTCTCCTCATACCACCGTTGGAAACTGTCTCGAGAGTGTGTTGAGTGTGTTTGCGGTGTGACCAGACCCTTTAAAGCGAAACTTATGATTTTTTTTTCTCCACATAAAATGTTGGCAGTGCCATTTTCCGAATTGCACTAAAAGTTTTTGTTCTCTGTCGTCTGTTAACAGTGAGATGGACTGGCCCCAAAGAAAAGAAACGACAAACAAGAGAAGAAGAAGAAGAAGGAGAAGAGGAGAAAAAAGAAAGAAGATGGAACAGAACAAGTGGGATGCATCACAGGAGAAGCTGCTGCCAGGAGGAAGTGACAGCAGCGTCACGGCACGAGTGTGGCCATTCAGGATCCAAATCGGTTCTGACCCATTTCCCCTCCATCATTCCGGTTCTTTGTCTGTCTGTCTGTCCGTCTGTCTGTGTGTGTGTGTGTGTGTGTGAGTGTGTGTCTGCTGGGTACACCGAAGCTGTTCAGGGGAAGTGAAGGGAGAGAGACAGAGGTGGGTTTCTGTTGTGATGGTATTAGCCTCTGTCAGGCTAAATGGGCTTTAATTGGGGGAGTGTTTGGTCCAACACACAGTGGATTTTCTACACACTCATGCGCTCAGTCGCCCCGCTGTCATCTTCTTTCATCCAAATAGGCTTCATCTTGGTATCAACAAGCTTCTTATCTCCGCTCCTCTTGCTCTCATTCTCTCTTTTTTTCCCTCTCCTCTTCCTTCCTTCCTTCCTTCCTTCCTCCTTTCCCCTCCTGCCTTTTCTCCTCTCTTAGCTCAGGGTTTTCCGTGTCCTCACAGGAACCTGCAACACTGACTCAGATTAACTCATTTTAAATAACCACGTGTGTGCGGTTGAATTAAGGGTTTTGTGTAAACAGCCGTGTGTGTGTGTGTGTGTGTTTGTGCATGTGAAAGTGAGACAGACAAAGGGAGAGTAAAAAAAATGTGTACGTGCATGTTTGAGTGCTTGAGGCTGGATTTCCAGATTCCAGCGCCGCTTTATGAAGCTTTAGCTCTGGAAAAGTCTTTCACATTCCCTCAACAATGTACTGCACTAAGAGATGGATGTAAGCAAACTGCTTTTCACTGCACGGATCCGCAGTCTGACACACATTTAAGGGCCAGACTGGTGCTGTCTCATGGTGATGGTCATTAACTGCAAACTGCAACCGTAACCACCCAAACTGCACCACAACTGTCTAACATGCATTTAGCTTTATTTGACAGACTAACATGTGTTCAACAGTGCATTTCTCTGAAATCTTCATCAGGATTAGCAGAAGTGATAAATGGGTGCACGAATATGAACTAATGGAATAACAAGTTCCCTAAGCTACAAGTTAAAGAGGAACTATGCAAAATGTCTACCTTAATTAAACAGCTTCTCAGTCATTGTGATAGTTAAATGACTTGTTGCAGGGAGTATGGAGCCTCTCTGCCCTCCACCTTGCATCCCTTGGGCCAAAAACCGTAAGATCAACGCCTCCGACCTGGTGTCCCAGATCTCGTCTCACGAGAAACGTGGACGACACAAACACACCCATAAGCTCTTGTTATACTCACTTCGGTAGACATCGCTCCATGGATTGCCTTCTGCCTGGCTTTGTTGAAAACAAATGCACATGGGGGGTTAGCAGTGAGTTTTTATGATTGTGAAAATATGCTCTGAAACTGTAGGGCAGGGGTCACCAAATGTATTTTTTGAAAGGGCCAGAATTTCCATCTTGGGGGCCGGACATTCAAATAAAACTGAAGCTATTTTTGGTCGTTGTCAGTAGATATTTTGACTTGATATTTGTTCGTCACCTGTTCCACAAATTTGTTGTGGAATCTCAAGCTACTCGTGATGACCTATTTCTGATATTTTTCTGATATGATATTTTTGCTCATTTGTTAGAGCTTGGAGGGTTAGGAAACTGAAAGCATCATGGTTATTGTATGTCCGGGGTTAAATTAAGTTGTGGTCACGGTAAAAACCAAACTGTTTGGTGTAGGTTTGTGACCAATTTATCTCTGTTGTCACAGCGTTGACTTCTGCTTCTCAGAAACAACAGCCATTATTCACAACTGTCGCGAGCTGGCTCAGAAGTGTGTGAACCACTTCAGACCCGCCAACATTTAGAGCTCAGTTCTGCATCCATCCTTTCTTTGTTTCGTGGCTCCCAGAGATTCCTGTTCGCCGTTGTTTAATGACGAATTTTAGTTTGGTGAACCCTTGACCTTGTATTTAGCTCCAACAGAAATCCTCCCCTCTTCACTCCCCCTCTCTTTCTCAGGGAAGTCAGTTTCCTGTCTGGATACTCATTAATGAGCTTTATTACACAGCAATTAAACACTGACACGGTCACTAATCTACCACTCACACACACACACAGGAAAGGAGAGGAGGGTAATTGAAGGAGAAATGGGGCCACTGACTTTTATTCACAAAATGGTTTTAGGTTATAAATTAACTTCCACAAAGAAAGTTAATTATTATTTATTATAAGAGGCTCAGTCTGTTGTGATGCACGAGATTCAAGTCTATCATCATCATCATCTTCTTCTTCAGGACTTCTTCGTCTCTGCAGTTGTGATTCTCCCCTGCACTCTGCTGTCTGTCTACAATGCTCTGTCGCTTATTATGCAAAGCGCGTTCTCGGTGCTCCGCCACGGGGGCGCGCGCCGCTATATCCAGTGACTGAAAAGCATCTCGACTTCATTCACCCCGGAGATCACAGGACCGCGGGGAGCTGACAACCACCTCCTCTGGGCCCGAGTGACCAGAGTTTTCTCTTCTCTCGCTTTTACGTTGTTTTCTCTTTTTCTTTCTTTGTCTTCGGGTTATTTCTGGAAGTTTCACATAAAAGGATTTTACTTTTTTTCTTTGATGATGATGATGCTGAGCCGCTGCAGGATGCACAACTGTGTGATTTGGACGCCGGGATTACACTGAGGACAAAATGATGGATATTGTTGGATGTGTGAATGTAACAGAGAAGTTTCCCTTCTTCCCCTGGACACCTGTTCCAGCTGGACACCAGCTTCACTTCACATCGATTAGGCTCCACTGATTGGTGATTGATTGGGACTTTAACCTGCTGTAGCCTATGGTCACTTTTTGTCTTCTTCTTTTCCTTCTGGGAATCGACCTGCCTCACACTTCCAACAGATTCACACTGAATGCAGGAGCGGGATCAGCTTGAGTCTCTGCCTGAACCGCATTTCACTCAGGAGTTTAAAGATCATTTAAGTTTTATAAGCTCCTGGCTCGCGCTTTTACTGAGGCTGTGGTGGCGGCCAGTTCTCCCGAGGGATGATTCAGGGCTCCCGAGGCCAGGGAGCGACAGCCCGGCTGCTGCAGCAGTGGACCACCGCCTCGACCTGGTACCTATGCAGCGGATCTGAGAGGAGATGAGACCCGCAATTTACCACCTCCTCGCCGGCTGCCTCTGCCTGTTACGCACCGCTGCTGAGGTAAGAAGACAGTGTGTGGTGGTTGATATGAGCACAGTCAGATGTGACACTCTGTTGCAAAATTAATGCAACGGATTAAAACTATGTCTGCGTAATTACGCACGTGTTTCCTCTTAACTTGGTGCAGTGAAGGCATCAGTTTAACCGTGTTCAGTTATGGAGATGTTTGTCTGTATCTATATGAGCTTTAACGCAGTAACAGGCTTCACCTCCTCACTCTATACCCATCCAGTAAAACCTCTCTCCCCGCAGGAGTCTCCTCTCCCCCGGGAGCTGCTGGAGCGGCTCTCCCGCAGCGACATCCGCAGCATCAGCGACCTCCAGCGGCTGCTCGAGATAGACTCCGTAGGTAAAGCGCTTCATTATGATATAAACTCCCTCACTCCGGAGAGCTGGATTAGAGACTTACTGTAAAACCAGGTTACTCAGCATGCATAGGAAATAGGACGTATGTGAGTTGACCTCTGAGCACCGTAAAGTACAAGTAGCCGATATGGTGCCTACTCAGCTGATCTTTCAAAGTAAAAGCCCTTTGATAAAATGTGTGTGAACTCTCACCAGAGACAGTTTTTGCAACACAGACATCTTAAATCCTGATAGAACAAAAAGTGGTTTATGTAGAAACAGGGTTTGTCCTAAATTTACTCCAGTTTCTGACAAACATCAAACTTGCCTGATCAGTTTGAATTGTATGCAGTGCAGTGAGAGGATGCTCCTCTCACATCTTTGTCAGTTTTGTGCTTAAAAATGACTTTCTTGGATGTGTGTAGTCAAAACAATTGTGTTAAATCTGTGCAGGAGAGTGTAAAGTTTAAACAGAAAAAGTAAATCAGCAGAGGTGTCGGGGGCTCAGACTAACATTTTTTGAATGGATGCCTCCTCCAGACACAGATGGAGTCTTTGCTAGACCTGGAGGATCAGATGAACCTGCTGCATTATGGGAATTGTATTGTTCTGGAGCTGCACTTTTACTAAGGACAACATTGCACTAGTCTTTTATAACAAAATATCATCTTACAATGCCTCAAGACCTCTAAACTCACTGTAAAGAGTCTGAATGATTGCAGTTATTAGCTCATTTATACAGTCTGGAAAATACTTCCTGTCGTTAACTCTTTAAAGGACATGTCACACAAAACATTGTAGTTCTCTGGAAGAACATTTACGTCCAGGCTGCAAGTGAAATATGAAAAATCTAATAAAAACAGCCTGCTTTTGAATACGCAGTGATTTGGCTGCAGCTTTAAACACCAATAACCTGCTGTGGGTTGTTTCCTCTGAACAGCCTATAGATGCCAGTTCTCATTAACTCGGTCATAAATCAGCAGCGACTGAATCAACGAGGTGGGAAAGGAGGAAATAACTAAAGGAATAAAATGAGCTTAATTGCATCTACGCCTCGAGTCAGACTCTGCCACAGAAACTTTTCTTTTTCTCCGAACCTCACGTCGTCGCCTGTGAAAAATAATAGTTGATTCATTTTTTTTTTTTTAATGTCTGCTTCTCCGAGCGGTGCCACCATTAATCCTGGCATCATTGAGATGCAAATGTCGGGTGTGACGGCTCCCCGGCTTGGTGGGGGTCAAGTGGCTCACTTCATTATGCTGTTGTCATGCTGCCCATTATTGGTTTGAGAGCAGGGCTTCGCTGGAAGGCTGCTGTGTTGCTATGTATAATTCATGCTCAAATTCCTGCATGTCAGGGCGAGCGAGAGATGCACAGGCTCAGAGAGAGGGAGATGTCGGAGGAGGACTTTGTGTTTCACAGGCACATTGTGTGTGTAGGCAGGCGTGTGTGTGCGTGACTGCTTGCTCACACACAAGACACTACACACATGCAAAAGGAGGTGCGAGGTGTTTTATTCACTATCAAATTAAAACTGTCCAGCCCGCACCTCATTTATGGTGATTTCCAGGAATCATTTTCTCGTTTTTTTTCCCGCTCTCCTGCACACACACACACACACACACATGCACACACACTTAATCTTCGGTCAGAACATTATTTCTTCTGCAAAGTCTTTGAACATCCTCTGGTTTGGCAGGACTGAACAGTGTAACGGTTTGATGAAGCTGTGAACACCTTGAAAACATCTCCTGATGACAGACGTTGGCTCAACAACAACAACAACAACAAAAAAAAGCCTACAGTACGTTGTCATGGATACAATCACCCCTCCCTTGTTTGACTTTAAATCATTAAACCAAACTTTGCAGCAGCTTGCTTTCATTTTACAGCCTGTCAAGATTAAAGATTCATTTTATGTGCCATCACGTAAAATCAAATCATATTCAGCAGACTCCAGTCTGATTTGATTTATTAGAAGTCTTTACTGTATGTGATGCACCTGCGGCTTACAGTACATTCACCCACAGTTATATTACCTGCAAACAGGCTTTTGTCTTCGTAATACCACTGACTGGTTGAATAAAGACAGTGAAGATTGATTTTATATAAGATAACAGATGAATATTTCTGGTTTAGATAAAACCCAGACGAGGCTGCAGTCGAACTATGAAGTGCTCAAGTTTGTTATCAGTCTCCCATGATCTGTACTTTTGTTTTAATCAGTTTTCTAGACCCTTCTATGTTATGTATTTTATTCATCTCTATGCATAAGAGTGTGTATTTAATGCTTTTTTTGAACATGAGACAGATTTTTCCTTTGAGGGAAATAGAGTTAAAGATGAAGAGGCTGCCTGCTCTCTTCAGACTAGACTTACAAATATGTCTGGAGATAAAATATATTAAATTAACGGCATTTGCCTGACAATCCCTGACTTGTACAAATGACATTTTGAGCGCTTGTCCTGATTAAATGATCGGGTCACACAACAACACCACCACCACCACGGATAAACTGGCCTCAGGTCTGCATTTCTTTCTGCTATAGCACCATAGATATCTACAGTATGTGGTGTGATGGAATCAAATATTCAGATGTGTAAAAGCAGATACTCCAACCTGCACAGAGCTCAGTCCGACTCTTCGTACAAACACACAGGAAGAACTCACAGTTTGGTTTCTAATCACTTAGAAAAGCAAAGAGGCCGATTTTAAAGTGATTAAATCTCTGGCTGATCAAAACAACATTTCCTCCGCTGCAGAGATCTGCCGACCCGCGCGTGACCTGGCTGAACTCCTGATGCAGCATGTGTACCCATGTGTTTTTTTTATCAATTCGATTTCAACTGTACCTGACATACACATACACATATAAATGCACGTGCTGCGTTTCTCAGCGGCTACATCTACATGCAGAGAACCCAGTAACCCGTTGACACATATAAACATCCTAACTTAGTTAGAGTAACCAGGTTAGGCTCTGATCAGGAGAGACTTGAAAGATGTCGGCCACAAACAGCCCACTGCAGGCAGCTGCTTGTTTGTTGCTGCTCAGTCACAGTCGCACACTCTGAGCAACACAAAACCAAACGTTCCTTTAGTTTCATGAGGGAAAAGCTTCGGTGTACACCTGTGAATGAACCCCTGATGTGTCATGTTCCCCGTCAAAATAGATCTCAGAGGGTTGGTGTGTAGACGTAAAGGTTGTGGGAATATTTTATGAATGGTTGTTGGTATCAGCGATGGAGTGTGAGTGTTAGATGTTTGAATGTACGTGTGTGTGTTGTTGTGTCTTTGCCCAGAGAACGAGGTGATCGAGGAGACCAAACACAGCTTCCACAAGGACTTCTCTCACAGCTTCCCTGACCTGAAGAGAGCACACACACCCACCAGACACAGGAGGAGCACTGGTGAGACACACACACACACACACATGTTATTATATTATGTTTATGTTTATAAATATAACATACAGGGATTATGATTTATCATAGATACAAATACACATAATATTCAAACCATTTATGTAAAAAAACACTATTGTTATATTAATCCTCCCATAATTGACAGAATAGAGAACAAAATATTAAGAAAACCAAATCATTAAAGGGATAGTTCAACATTTTGGCAAAGTTTTATGTGTAGGTTTGTTACCATGAATTGTCGGTGCAAGCTTTTTTTGCTCAGAGCTACAGTACACTACAGAGGCTAATGGGTGATCTTGGTTTCCCTCATCAAATACACAATCCAACAACTCCAAAACGCTCTGGTGGACAAGTTGAGATCTGCATATTCACCACGCTATGAGATAATAACAAAGAACAGCAGTTTTTCAGCAAAGTGCATTTACCTCTAAAACAACTCTGTCTGGTAACGTTGTGTTATTATCTCATAGCCTGGTGAATGTGCAACTTGTCCCTGAGAGCGGTTTGGAGGTGTTGGATTGTGTATTTGATGAGTTTGATAAGGGAAACCAAGAAATCCCATTAGTCTCTGTAGTGTAGCTCTGAGCATCTCACGGCTCTGCTCTGCCGTTCTAAAAATATCTTGCACTGACAATTAAAGGTAACGAACCTACTGCTATGACTATAGGCATTATGGCAATGGGCCAATTTGCCAAAATGTTGAACTATCCCTTTAATCCTTAAACACCCACTGCTGTAGATTTCATGTTTTTACTCATCTGTGATTTGTACCTGGATTATTTTTCCAACAAACTTCTGTTAAAATGCTGAAACCATCAGGGTCAATACTGTACATATTTTATAATTTCATGATGATTTATGGTTCATGTCATCATATTAGGAATCTGAAACCTCTCCCTCTGTGTCTGTGACCCCTTACAGTGGTGGAGGAGGCGCTGCCGGCGTCGTGTAAGGTGCGGACGGCGATCTATGAGATCCCCAGGAGCCAGGTGGACGCCACCACGGCCAACTTCATCATCTGGCCGCCCTGCGTGGAGGTGAAACGCTGCACCGGCTGCTGCAACACCAGCAACATGAGATGCCAGGCGTCGCGCAAGCACCACCGCATGGTCAAGGTACGAAACAAGACAGGACGGATGGATGTGAGGCTGAGAGGCTCTATATGGTTCTTTTGTTGAGGTCATAGCACTGAGGAGCCTAAACTCTCGAATCAAGTCCAGTTGAGCAAAATACACTTTTGCTTTAGTTTGTATCAGCAGCTGGAAGACGTTGCTGTGACTCACAGGCAACAACAACAACTGGGTAAAGGGCTGGGTGGAGAATAATGGAGGCAGGAGAAGGAAGGGCGGAGGCAACGCAGTGGGTTCCTCTGGAGTCCCACGAGGGCAATACTTTCACTTACTAGTTTGACTAGCTTTTAAAAACTAACTTCATTTTCCTCTGAAGTTTTTTTTTTAAATCCTGGGAACCTCACTGTGTACTCCATGTGACCAACCTGTGGCACAGACGATGTTAAAGGGATACTTCACCCAAAATTGATAATTCACCAATCATCTATTCTTCGTCATGCCAAGGAAGGGTTCGGACAACTTCACAACGCTTTAGGAGTTCCAGAGGGGGTCCAGCTGGCAACGGGTTTTCATATAATGGTGGCGGATAGAGTTCACTTTTGAATCGTCCAAAACACACACTATGAAACATCCAGATACCTCCATACTGCTCGTCTGTACTGACCCAAGTGTCCTGAAGCTGTGACATGAAAAAGTTGTTCGGACAGAATTAATCTGAACTCTGTTTTTAGCCTTGTTTGTAGTAGCTAAGTGGCAGAGATTTGATGCAAGATGTTTTTCAAAAACATCCAATTTTCAGCAGCAAATGTCACAGCTTCTGGGGACTTGGATTGTCAGCTTCAGGACACTTGGGTCAGTACGGACGAGCAGTATGGAGGTATCTGGATGTTTCATAGTGTGTGTTTTGGACGATTCAAAAGTGAACTCTATCCACCGCCATTATATGAAAAACTCCCTGGAACTCCAAAAGCGTTTTGATGACTCAGAAAGTTCTCCAAACCCTTCCTTAGCATTACAGCAAGTAAAAAACTGGTGAATTATCGATTTTGTGTGAAATATCCCTTTAACACAAACAAACACAGGTGATTACAACATGAGCAGAGGAAACTGAAATGTAACTTTCTTAACTTTTATTCTCACTGTTTCGACACGTTGGCCCGTTGTTGGCAAACACCGTTAATCACTCTACAAACATTTTGTGAGAGGCTTTTGTTATTTGTCTTTTTAGTGGCCTCGACCCTGAACGCACCACACACAGAACTAATGATGGCATGTAAACACACAACCGCCACTCACTGGAGGTATACACTCTCACACACACACACACACACTCACACACCTGCCAAAAACAATTACTCTCCCCAGCTTAACCATTGTGTTGGTGTTGGTGACTGTGTGTGTGTGTCGGTGAGGGAGAGTCTGGCACTGACTTAGTTCAAGAACATAATAGCTTTCGTTTGATCTCTGCCAGTGCTGGAAATAAGACTCACTAAAGCCCAAGTGGTTCTCAGTCACACCCTGCCAACTGGAAGCTGACCCAAGGTGTGTGTGTGTGTGCATGTGTGTGCGTGGGGAAAAAGGTGCATTTTAAATCTTGGAAATTACAATTTTAACATTTAACTTGTTTAAAGGGATAGTTCAACATTTGGGCCAAATTGGCCCATTGCCATAATCCCTATAGTCATAGCAGTAGGTTCGTTACCTTTAATTGTCGGTGCAAGATATTTTTAGAACGGCGGAGCAGAGCCATGAGCTGCTCAGAGCTACGCTACGGAGGCTCAATGGATTTATTGGTTTTCCTCATCAAACTCACAACACAACACAATCCAACAACTCCAATACGCTCTGGTGGACAAGTTGTGACCTGCACAACCACCACGCTATGAGATCATAACAGAATGTTACCTGACAGAGTTGTTTTTGAGGTAAATTCATGCAAAACTGCTGATGCACGTTGCCTTCAGGGGCAGTTTTTCATCAAGCAGTCTCTGAATTTACCTCTGGTTGGATTGTGTATTTGATGAGTTTGATGAGGGAAACCAAGAAATCCCAAGTGCCTTTGTAGCGTAGCTCTGAGCAGCTCACGGCTCTGCTCCGCTGTTCTAAAAATAGCTTGCACCAACAAATGATGATATACAGTAGCAATGGGCCAATTTGCCAAAATGGTGAACTATCCCTTTACAGTAAGATACATTTTGAATTGTCACACCATTTAATTAGACAAAGACAACTTGCCAGGATGAAAAGCACTGAGAGAGAGAGAGAGTGAGTGGACGATGGAGTAACGAGAGGAGCTATTAGCGTGTGCTGCTGCCAGAGGTCAAGAGGTCTGAAAGTGTAGAGAGAGAGAGAGAGAGGAGTGGAGGAGCAAACTCGATTCTCTGTGCTTTTGGCCCCCGCTGATACGCAATCTGAGATGAAAGGAGTCGCCCTGCGTCCGCTTACAGAGGAAATCAAAAATAAAGTCACTCACATGTGCTGAGATCCAGCGTTCAGAGGGCAAACGGTCACGATTGCAACAAGCTGGACTCACACACAGCCGGAGGGGAAATGGCAGCGCCGAGGCTGAGCCGGGGTTTGTCCATATGTGGGACCAAGGAGAGGGAGAGAGAGAGCGAGAAATAACATTAGTGTTGGGGTCTTAGCGGTGAGGTGAGGGTCTGAACCTTCAGATCTGAGGCCGTCGCGCTGGATAACGACGGATTGATGCTCCCCTCGGGTCGGAGGAAGCGACTGCCTCTAGTGTCTCTGGGTCTCGTGTGCGTGTTCACTGGACAAGTGGGTCAGTGTGATGTTACCAGACTGTCCTGGTGAGCTGAGTCTGCAGGGAAGGATCCTGGTTGACCAGTGGCCTCCGACCCTCCTCTTAAAGGGATAGTTCAACATTTTGGCAAATTGGCCCATTGCCATAATCCCCGTAGTTTTAGCAGTAGGTTCGTTACCTTTAATTGTCGGTGCAAGGTATTTTTAGAATGGCAGACCAGAGCCGCGAGCTGCTCAGAGCCTACGCTACAGAGGCTCATGGGATTTCTTGGTTTCCCTCATCAAACTCATCAAATACACAATCCAACAACTCCACAACACTCTGGTGGACAAGTTGTGACCTGCACATTCACCACGCTATGAGATAAGAACAGAACGTTGCACCAACAATTAAAGGTAACAAACCTACTGCTATGACTATAGGGATTATGGCAATGGTGCAGGATGCAGGATTCTCCATGATTCCCATCATCCACCTCCCTGAGCCTAAAAGGAAACACGTCTGAGCATTTCTTTGGTCGGACTAAGTACCCGGATTGATTGGCTCCTGAAGATTAGTAGGTGGTTTTCAGTAGATTGGCATTAATGCTTCTATTCACCTTCATAATACTTAATAATCTGTGGCTGAGAGAGGAGCTGTGTGCCATCTAGCGCGCTCCCACCTCCCACCTCGTCTCAACAACACAATGGCTCTGTGAAGGTTTATAAAGTGTGAGACTGATGTAACGGATACCATACGGAGTGATAATTAACTAATAATAGGATGAGATTCACAGGCTGCCGGGACTCAGACCTGTAAAACTGTGTTGGATGTTGAAGCTGCAGCTCCTTCACCTCAGCTGAACCTCCTGCTCTGTGTTTTTCACTCTGTCTCAGTCTGTTCAGACTTGAAGCAGAGATGTTTTGCAATCAGACCTGAAGCTGCACTGACTTGGCTGCTCGGCCTCGACGTGAGCTTCAGCATGCAGTGTGTCTGTGTGTGTGTGTGCAGCATTGTTACAGTACATTCCCTTGCATGTGGTAATGGGTTTCTGTGTGTGTGTGTGTGTGTGTGTGTGTGAGACTAAGACAGACTTGTTTCTGTTCAATTCACCAGGTTCAGCAGCAAAGTGTGACGTGTCTCGACACACAAACAACACACGCCTCACTGAGACTCAGTGAAATCAAACCACTTGGCAGCGTCAAAGCTCTGGCTCATCCAAACAAGAGCTCGCGCACACACACACACACACACGCACACACGCACACACACACACACACGCTCACACACCTGTACCTGTGTGCTGGTGGTTGTTTGCAAATAACAAGCTCAGATAAAACATAATCGCAGTAGCCGACTGCTGGCATCCACCAAATTAATATCTTTAATCCACTCACGTCGGTCTCCATTAAAGGGATACTTCACCCAAAATCGAGAATTCACCAATCTTCTACTCACTGTCATGCCAAGGAAGGGTTTGGAGAACTTTGGGAGTCATCAAAACGAGCAGTATGGAGGTATTTGGATGTTTTTTGGTGTGTCTTTTTGGACAAAGAAACCTGGTGTCCATTGACAACCACTATATGGACAAATACTGCTGCGCGGACCTCCACGTAACTCAGAGAAGGAACGGAGTGACTCTGAAAATTCTCACAGCTCTTAGTCGACATGAGGGGGAGTAGATAATGAGTGAAATTTGAATTTTGGGTGAACTATCCCTTTAAGTATCACTTTAAGCTCCGCCCCCTCTGGTTACTGTTGCTACGTCTGTCAAGCTCTCAGTTCTGGCGCAGCACAACAGGAGTTCCCCAGAAACGAAACAGAGGCTCCTCGGTGTCAGACAGAAGAAAGACTTTAACATTTACATGTTGACTTTTCTGTCTGCGTCGACGTTGCCGCTGGATTTCATCATCATCATCATCATCATCATCATCATCATCATCATCAGCTGCTAATGAGTTGTCTCAGAGCATTGTCTCCGTCTGGGGTGGGAACTTCCCCGCAGATGTTAATGTTTCCTTTTACTTTTGTGCGTTTTCACTTTTGAAATCTTTTGTCTCCTCCGTCTTCCCTCCCTCTCCGTCTCTCCTGCAGGTGGCGAAGGTGGAGTACGTGCGGCGGCGTCCCAAGCTGAGGGAGGTGCAGGTGAAGCTGGAGGATCACCTGGACTGCATGTGCACCAACAGACGCCACAGCAGCCCCAACTCAGACACAGACAATGGTGGGTAGTGCACAGCAGCTGTGTGCGTGTGCATGTGTGTGATGTATTGGCTCATTTCACATGTGAGCGCTGCTCCTGTCTGAATGTGTCTACTGACACCAGAAGGAGCTGATAAGAGATCTGAAGTATTTACTGTGTTTTTCCTCTTTGTCTGAATTGGTCCTCCCTCAGGGCAACAAACCCCCCCCCTGCAACACACACACACACACACACACACACACACACACACACACACACTGCTCCCCACTATACAGATCTCCCTCCTGGACCTCAGCCAGCTACACACAGTATAATTGAGTTCCAGCATATATTAAAATGTTGAATGGAGTTGAATGGTTTTATAAACTGTGTGTTTGTAGATGTGTGTGTGCAGTGTGTTCACTGGCTGAAAGATCATAGGTTTGATTCCCAGGACAGAGATTGTGCCTGTTATAATCTGCAGCTTTGCATCCGTGACAAGACAAATGTGTCACTTAAATATCAGTAGCAGTGTGTTTTGTTATTGTTGTTTTTCACTGTGAGTCTAAGGATGATGTCAGTTCAGTTGTTGCTACAGAGGTCGGGGTGGGGGTGGTGGGGGGGGGGGGGTCGCTCCAGCCATGTGATTGTCTGCTGACTTTTAACAGTCACATCAACATCACCTGAACGTTTAACTGTGTTTCATCTCCTTTAAAGCGTCACCTCGCTCTGTGAACGTGATGGAAGACGTTCCTGTCGGTCTCATGAGCCTGACTCACTTTGACAAACAAGTCACAATGAATAACAACACAACGAGCCGTAGCCGGACCAGACACACAGTGATAATCACTCCAGCACTGTCCCTTTTTATTTTTTATTGAGAACAAATACAAAACACATGCAGCAAAATGCTTTAGAGCAAAGCGACTCAGCACTGATGCAATGTTCAGAAATATTTAAAGGGATAGTTCAACATTTTGGCAAATTGGCCCATTGCCATAATCCCGATAGTTTTAGGAGTAACTTCGTTACCTTTAATCTAAGCTATTTTTTAGAACCACAGTTTTGTATGAATTTACCTGTAAAACAACTCTGTGTGGTAACGTTGTGTTATTATCTCATAGCGTGGTGAATGTGAAGGTCCCAACTTGTCCCTGAGAGCATTTTGGAGTTGTTGGATTGTGTATTTGATGAGTTTGATGAGGGAAACCAAGAAATCACATGAGCCTCCGTAGCATAGCTCTGAGCAGCTCACGGCTCTGCTCCGCCGTTCTAAAAATAGCTTGCACCGACAACTGCAACGAACCTACTGCTATGACTTTAGGGATTATGGCAATGGGTCAATTTGCATCAAATGTTGAACAAACATCTTCTGTTCTATTGTTTGGGGGGGTTTTTGGGTGGGGGGGGCTTTTATGCCTTTATTTGATAGGACAGTTGGAGAGACAGGCAGGAAACGAGGAGACGGAGAGGGGGAATGACCCCGTCTTATGTTCAAAACACGGATGAGTTCTATAAAAAAAAGGAGCAGTGCAAGTGTTTTTTGTGTTGTATGTTGTGTTATTGATCTGTTGTGTCTCTCCACAGGGATCAGGTGAAGACTCGGAGGACGGATGAAGGAGCGGAGGAGAGAGAAAAAGACCAGAAGCAGCAAAACAACAAGCACCTTTTGCCTCTAACATCTTCACCACCCGACAGCGAGGGACTGAAAGGTTTGACGGGATTTATTCTGACCGGTGAACCTGCGGGAGGTTTCGACTCACGTTGGACCTGAACTGAACAAAAAACAATATAAAACAAACTGAGAGCGACAGAAACGAACCGCACACAGACACAAGGGTTTTCCTCGCCGCGATTCCTCGACGGAGGTGGAGGAAGGGGGAGAAAAAAAAAAAAAAGATTAGACGCTGAAAATGCGGGACGCTGGGCAGAAGTGAGGTGGATTCTGGGATACCGGAGGACTTATCGTCTGCGTCTTGTTTCTTCTCCAGGGTATAAACCGCTCAGCGACCCGGATTATAAACTGGATGGGATCCTTTAGAAACAGTGACTGGGATTAGGTTTTGTACTCCAAGATTTACTCTTCCTCAGCAGAGCACACACACACACATTCACACACACTACACACATGTGGACGCACATATGCACCTACAATATATCCTCTTATTTTTATAACCTCTCATTTTCTATCGCTGTCTGTTTCTATCTAGGTATGTTATCCACATAAAGAATGGAGGGGAGGAAATCCTCCCGACATGTTACTGATACTAATAAACTATTTATATGAAAACAAAGTAGGAGTGTTGGTCGTAAAAAAAAAAAAAGAAAAAAAGAAATAGTGATACACGTTTGTCAGTAAACGCTTATGTGACTGGAGGATTTAAGATTTCATTTAAAACAGAGAGAGGAACTGAACAGGCGTCTCTTTGTGTGTGAGAGATTATCTGGTGGATCATAATACTGAAGCTAAAACCCCTGTGAATTTATACATGAGAGTAAAACACACACACACACAGACACACACACACTGACGTGACAGGTTTGAGGTGTATGTGTGGAATAACTAACAGCTAGCAGGTGATTTTTCACTCTGGTTACTGTTGTTATTCCAAACTCGGGGGTCGAGGAAATGACAATGGTCTGGGCGAAAGAGGAAGGTAAATGTTTTGAGAGGTGACCTCATCCCGTCACTCACAGACGCTGCTCCGACGCCGAGGAGAAGGTGACCTCATATCAAAACACGACACGTCCGTCAGCCGCACATTTAACATCCAGACCCATTAGAGCGTCAGCGACCGCATGTGTTTCTCTCACTTAGGAAAAAAAATCACGTGTAATGATACAAAACGTGTATCAATAAGGTTATTGATTCAAATAGATGTGATGGGGAAAAAATCTGACTTCCAACGAAGCTGGAAGTTTGAACTAACCTTTAACCCTTTAAGTACAAATAGCAGTGTAATTGCATGTTATTACAACAATGAAAACAATCAACAGCAAGAAACTAGATGTAGAAAAAGTAAAAAAAATTAGATGTGGAAAATTATGCTTGATGGAAATATGAACCAGAGCCAGCAGGAAAACTTGTCTTGGATCCTGAAAGATACACAAATTCAACACAACAGGAGTGTTTCCAGAGGAAACTAAAAAGTGACAAAACTGTCTGAGACTCGTTTGATGCCCAGGTCTCACAGCTGATGTTGCATTTTAGCAGATTTGTCACTATTTTCTTCTTTTTTTTTGTTTTGAGTGGACGATGTTATGCAAAGGATAAATGTTGGGACTGGAATCTGTGCCACTGCTGTTAGAATCACACCTTCATTGTTGCCCCCGACCCCACTTCTATGTCAGCTGGAAACACTCCTGTTGAATCTGCAGCACTTTTGTTGAACAACACGTTGATGAAGACGTTTTTCTGAGTTTGTGTCTCTGAAGTGTGATGACCTCACAGGGCCACCGTAGAAAGATTAAAGATAGAGGACGGAGATCCTGGAAAAATGTTTTGAGCAGGCAACATTTTGAAAATTCAACACAATTTAAGAGTCCAAGCCCCTTTCTTCAGACTTCTCTCCAAAGCGCAGGAACGCACAACGCTTGTTCTTTCCTGCCATAACGTTGCTGCACAAGTCTCCGTTGAATTTAGCAAAGCTAGCGCGAGCTCTGGCTCTGATGTCATCTTGTCCGTATCGTAAATCGGTAGATGGCAGTTTGAGATGCATCACGATCCAATGAATTTGTCTGTGGCGTTCAGAATGATTGGATGGTGTTTTTACAGCATTTACTGGTTGCAATAAACCAAGGTGTGAAGAGGATTTCAATCAATTCAGTAAAACAAATGTTCCAGAAACAGACCTCCTCCTCCTCCTCCTCCTTGACCTTTCAATCTGCAGCACTTTTCTTTAACTACTCGTTGATGAAGATGTTTTTCTCAGTTTAAAGTGCAATGACCTCACAGGGCCACCGTAGAAAGATTAAATAAGGACAACTTGAAATTACACGAAAACAATATCAAAATGTAATTTACATCTCACAGCACTTTGTCGTGCAGCCCGGGTGCAGTTCAGTGAGGATGCCGACAGAAAACACAGTTTCCTCCACAACAACTTGTGACAGCGGCACTGAAACTGCCCTTATCACTGTTACATTGTGCAGCCTTGGCACCAGGTGAAGGGCAATGAGCGGCGGTGTGCAGCAGCAAAAAATACAAAATAATAACCATGCACAACCTTAAATGCAAAATCAAATTAAGTTGACACCAGAACAGTGAGTTTTTTGTTGCAGTCGCCTAGAATACGTTTTTCTACACTGGTCGGAGAGAAGCAGCCAATTAGTAAACAGCAAAATAAAGAGGAGACTGTCGGTTTGTTTCCTTTGGTTTGAGAAGACGTGATGTTTTTTCTTCATCCCTCGTTCCAAACCTGAAGCCACGGAGCCGAACCTCGTAGCCATGCTGGCGTCCCACAGGGCCTCCTGTTTGGGCCATTACCCTGCGGTTTCCACGCAGCTCGCCCTCAATCAGCTCTTTGTGATTCAGACCTTTAACACTTATTAGGACGCGTCTCAGCTGCCGAACGCACTCATAACAAACCGAGGACAAAACAGATGTTTGTTTGTTGCGGCGGTGGCGACGGCGAGAGAGAGAGAGCAGACGGAGAGCAGACGACGGCCGGATGACTTCATTGCAGGCTTGAGGTCTCTTTGCGTAACTCACTTTGCTGGCGTATTGCTCTTGGAGGAGCCGGTGTAAACCAACAGTAGACGTCTGGCCACCGCTGTAACCAGAGTGGGGAGTTTTTTGAAATGCATAAATTTCATAATTGAGTGGTTTGAGTGCGAGCTGCACAAAGACGACACTGTGTTTGAAGACTCGTACAAAAAGGAGAAAATGAAAAGCTTTGGTTTTTTGGGTTTCAATTTGTCAAATCTGAAGAAGCAACACAAAGAAGAAGAAGAAGAAGGTTTTTGTTGGTGTCGTTTTCATGTCGTGTGTTGAGGAAGCAGCTGAACACGCTCCATGTTGATGTGGAACAGAGGAAGGAGGAATAAAGCAGAGAGAGGAGAGACAGATGGGGATAAGACTGTGTGGAAGGTGAGAGCGAGGAAATGAAAACAGAGTGTGTGTGTGTGTGTGTGTGGTAAAGGGAGAGACGGTGTAAGTGTGTCTTTGTGTGTGAGACTGTTTGAAAGTGGGTTGTGTGTGTGTCTGTGTGTGTGTGCGAAACAGAGAGGAACTCCATCTCGCTGTAAAGCTCAGTTAAGCAGATTAACAACATGCTAGCTAAAATGCTGAACGCTCGGCAGGTCAAGT
This sequence comes from Decapterus maruadsi, assembly GCA_030347415.2. Classification (NCBI taxonomy): domain Eukaryota; kingdom Metazoa; phylum Chordata; class Actinopteri; order Carangiformes; family Carangidae; genus Decapterus; species Decapterus maruadsi. Next base: position 7,159,766 of record CM064901.1, read on the forward strand.
ACAACCTGATGCAAGCTGATGGAAGTCCGGCACGACCCCCCGTCACACATCCACCCCCCCTGCCCCCCCTCCGCCCCATCGGACACAGATCTCAGATCAGATTACCAAACCTCAGGATTCCTACACTCTGCCATTAAGGAGCTGAAAGTAAATCTGTTTTTTTTTTTCTTTTTTCCTGGATAAACACCTCCAGGTGTTTTTGCTGCTGCTGCTGCTAATGTGTCGATCGTCTGCAGATCCACTCACAGGAAAAACGGCAAAGGCCCCGAATCATGATCTTAAAGGGATAGTTCAACATTTTGGCAAATTGGACAAATGCCATAATCCCTGTACTTTTAGCAGTAGGTTTGTTACCGGTGCAAGCTATTTTTAGAACGGCGGAGCAGAGGCGTGAGCTGCTCAGAGCTATGCTACAGAGGCTCATGGGATTTCTTGGTTTCCCTCATCAAACTCATCAAATACACAATCCAACAACTCCAAAACGCTCTGGTTGACAAGTTGTGACCTGCACATTTACCATGCTGTTTTCGAGTGCGTTTTGGAGTTGTTGGATTGTGTATTTGATGAGTTTGATTAGGGAAACCAAGAAATCCCATTAGCCTCCATAGCGTAGCTCTGAGCAGCTCACGGCTCTTCTCCGCCGTTCTAAAAATAGCTTGCACCAACTGTAGAAAAAGCCCGAATGGTAACAAACCTACTGTTGTGACTATAGGGATTATGCCAATGGGTCAATGTTGAACTATCCCTTTAACATCATGCGACAGATGTGTGAGTGACATCAGTTACACACTGTTACATTTTTCTGATTAAAACACGAAGCTCAGGAAGTTTTAGGTGTGAAAATTTCAATTGGGCATGAAATTGGGAAACACCTTTGAGTGCAGGATGAGTCATCGAATGTTTAAAATCATTTTACGTAAAGAACTCATTCATATGACATAAAATATTACATTATAATTTTTGTGGCATGACCAAATTAACACTAACACGGGGAACAGGATTAGAGAAGGGAAAATAAACGTTCCATTTAATGAGGCCTTGAAGAGTTCCTCTGCAGACATGTTTTCAACAATGGCAATGGCAAATATTTAGTGTAACTTGGTTTTCCCACATTTATCTGACTATACCCACGTTAAAAAAAAACTGACAGTTTTGGTTTGGATGAGGGTATCAACCACAGCCACTACAAAACACACCAGAAGTTTTTATTTTATGTGCCTACGTAAAAAAACACGTTTGTGATGGGTTCCCAACACTGAAAAATTTAGTTTGTTGACTTGGCAAAAAAATTTCCAAGTAAAAGAGATCATTAATTCTAAGTTGTTTAAAGTGAGATTAACTGTGTTTAGACAACTCATGTCGTGGCAGTGGAGGGCTCACTAACGTGGTTAGAGACTCCCTGACTTGGCTTGAAGTTAGTTTAGTTTATTTAGATCTTTGGTTTGACGTAGCACCTCGTTGAGCAGTAGAAATTACAACTCAACATAAATACAGCAGTTAAGACAAGGTCCAAGAAAAGATGACAAAGCAAAAACAAGCAAATCAAAGTAAACTATTAAATGAATTATAAAGAAGGACATTAGGTGCAGGCTGAGCAATGAGCATACTGTATATTATTTTGTCTACTCTTTTACAAGTTACACTTTGCAACCAACAAAGTCAAAAAAGCTCTTCAGCATAGACGGCACCACAGTTCATTGTTCTAAAATCATATAAGTTGATCATCCTGTGTTTTTTTAATGTGGTGATTGTACTACATAGGTCATTTTCCAGATTATTCCATAAATTGACAGCTGTTAAAGCAATATTCCGGCGTAAGTGAAAGCCACGGTCAAACACACCGTAACACCGAGTCAGACCCCCCCTCGAGAGATCAATTTACCCGACCACTAGATTCACGAGTTCCACCAACTTCAGAAAAGACCGCACTATCGCCACACACGGCGCTCTGCGGATCCACTGTCCAACCGCAAAACGCCACTTTTAGCCACAAATAATGCTCAAAACTGCACCAAAGTTCATCAATAGTACATTACAGGGTCCCAGCACGTAGGACGAGCCGTCAAACATCTGCTAGCTTTACCTGTTTTCTTTAGCTCCGCTGCACTCGGTGATCCACTCGTCAGGGCTTCTCCACCAAGCGGCTCCAGGAGGAGTAGTAGGTGAGTTGTGTCTTCTGAAGAAAACAGGCAAAGCTAGCAGACACGAGATCGTGCTGGGACCCTGTAATGTACTATTGATGAACACAGTTCTAAATAGATCGCCGGTTGGACAGTGGATCAAATGTGTGGCGATAGTGCGCTCTTTGCTGAAGTTGCAGCGGTCGGGTAAATTGATCTCTCGAGGGGGGGTCTGACTCGGTGTTACGGTGTGTTTGACCATGGCTTTCACTTACGCCGGAATATCGCTTTAACCTCCCAACTCTCACAAACAAGTGTTGGCAAAAATATGACACGAGATCGGCTAAGTTCACTAAATAGATCGCCAGTCAACATGAAGCACGTGAACTGCACTCGTGTGCACTCGCCAATGCCGAGAGAAACTCTGGAGGATGGTTCTTCTTCTTCTTCTTCTTCTCCTTCACCAACTTTAAAGGTGCATTACCACCATCTTTCTTTGAGGATGGTTAATCGTTACTCTTACTTTTCAGTAAAGGTTCCTTTAGCCTGATGAGTATAGCTACTTTCCTCAGCAGAAAGTTGTATTTACTGATGTAAGCTAGGAGAGACAGTGCAGTCTTCAGGGAACTGGAAGTCTGCCTCAACATCTTCAGATCTGCAAAGCAAAATTAAATTGTTATCGATTTGGCTCTAAGGAAGGTGGTGTTGATCAATCAGGTGTTTGGTCAGAGCTGAAATATTTGGATAAACATGATAATGTTTCTCAGATGATGGACCCAACTCATTATTTTTAATTCTTTTTGATGAAACATCTGGATGGTTCAGCTCGGACTCAGCTCCATGTGTCCGCGCTGCGTGAGGAGGCAGCGGCGGGCGGATGGACGAGTAAATGAAACACTTATCGTTGTTTCTTTTATCTGTGACTGTGTTTTACCACCGTAACCATGGCGAAGAAGAAGAAGAAGAAGAGGGTTGTCCAACCTTAACGAACACACAGGCCAGTGTCCAGTATTTATTGAATTCAAGGTCGGTCCTGTCTGTCTTCACTGTGCTGATGTATCATGAATCTCCTCTCCTCCCTGATTCCCTCCTTTTCTTTCATTTTGTTTCCATGTGTCGGGTCGTCTGCGTTCTGAACACTCAGATAAACACGTCCTCCTCCTCCTCCTCCTCCCTCCATCAGACCTCTGCCCACTGGTTACAGCTCGGACGGAGCGAGGGCTGAGGTCTGGCACCGCCGGACGGAGATTTACTGCCCTGCTGCGGTCGTGGCTGATGTTTCGCTGCTGGATCCTGTGAAGAGGTTTGATTTATTTCCAGTGAACAGTGATGTGAACGGTTCCTGTTTACAGGCTCAGATGCAGGAAGAAGAAGAAGAAGAAGTGCATGGTTTTTACCTGCTAGTTTGTCAGCTGGCGTCCACATGTTTATAACAAGGACCAGCTCTCTGAGTCACCGCTGTTATTATTATCATATCGTCTTGTCACCCTCCAGGTTTAACCTCCAGGTTTACGACAGTTTGTTCTCCACGTTACGCTGCGTAACGAATCCATTTCAACATGTTGGTCATAGCCATTTCCTCTGTTTGTGTATCTGCTTCTTCCTGTTTTCCCCGCTCTGAGGCCTGCAGGTAGAAACGGCTGCCACCGGTGCCAGGCTTTTCCAGTCCACATCAGTGCACACACCTCCCTGAGCCAAATACAGGTCTTGTGCAGAGCAGGACGATGAGAGATAAGCAGAAATCCGCTGCACACACAAGGCAGAGGAAGATGACTTACATAGAGGACAGTAACAATAAGCGCCCACTGTTTTTGTTTTGTCAGGCCTCTCAGAGTTGGAGGTTTTTTTGAACTACCCTGGTGGTTTCTGGGTGAGTACAGGGTTGCTACGAGTGTATTTAGTGCAGAGGCAGACAGATCTGAACCATTATATAACAAGATGAGTTCCAGAGCAACAAATGGACGTTTTTTTATAACCACTGCTTTGGTCAGAAGTCCTGAATCCTGAATTTTCAGACAGTTAAAACTCGGTGATGATCCGACACTTGTGGTTCTGGGGGAAGTTGACAACTTTAAGACTCAGTACTCTCAAATTTAAAGTTGCAGATTTACAAGAAAATGAAGAAACTCAAATATTTTGTGGTTTGTTTTCTGTCAAAGGAGGAAACACATCTTCTTTTGTCTTTATACCTGAAGTCAAACATCGAATCCGACTCGGTTGTATTTTGCAATCGGGAAAATGTTGTAATGAATGACTACAGTATATCATCATCATCATCATTATCATCATTATCATCAGTGATGAGACGTTGGCCATGATGAAATGCAGCTAATTAAGAAGAGAGATGTGTTTTCTTTCCTCTGATGAATTTCTGACTTTGAATGTCGGAGAATGTCCAAGTTTTTTTCTCGTAAATTTGCGACTTTAAAAACCTCAAAATTTCAGAGTTTTAAACTCAGAAATTTACCACCCCTCTCTTCCAGCTTGTGTTTTCTCTTTCTTCTGTTTTTCCTACAATGGCGCCAATACGCTGTCGTTAAAAGGCCAACGTTTCATTTAAAATGCTCAATTTGAAAAAAAAAACAAACCCCAGCAGCTTCTAGAAAATACGACAAAGTCAGTAACACTTGCAATGTAAAGTAACTTCTGAACATCTTTTTTTTTTTTAATGAAAACAGGCAATAACATAAACTGACAATGCACTGACCAAAAACAGACAAAGAGAAAACAAAGGACAGAACAAACCGATGACATAATAAAACAGGACAGAAAAGTAAAAAAAGGGATGTGACACTACTAAAATTAAATTAACAGTAAATACTTAATATACATTTACTGAAACATAAGTTTTTCCCATTTTCTGTTATGCATTTCCACCTTATCTTGGTTTGTTGCAATAATTTTTTCCAAAAGAAATTGCCGCCCGTCACACTTAAGTTCTAAAAAAAATCCAAGTTAAAGAATTTTTTTGGGTCTTAAATATAAATATTTCCCTTATTTGCTTCTAAAAATCTTTATCGTAGTTGGTTGTAACACAACGGAGCAGCGAGGACGCGTAAACAAAGTTTTATCTTTGACTTACTGTATCAGTAGAGTGTTAATTGTGTTGGCGTTGTAACAAGAAACATGGGCGTTGTTGTTTTTTGTTTTGTTTTTTATCTTGCACCGTGTTTGGACTCTTCACCTCGAGTGTCTGCTCTCAAACATCCATCTGTCTTGATTTTGACCTTGAGTGTTGAGCTGCTCACCTGCTGCAGGTCTCCACCGCTCTGCAGCAGCCTCAGGGAAAACAGCTGCTTGATCACTATCACATGTTCCCTCAAACCCCTAATTTACCCCCCCCCTCCTCAACTACACAACGACACCCCCCTGTTCTCTGCTGTTCACTCTCTGACTGTGTTGCAGTTTGCTTTTTTTTTAAAGTCATAAGCCTCCTCCACATCACAAAAAAAGCCGTCCTGCTGTCAGCCACTCACTCCAAATCACTCAACAACATAAAACCCCTTCGTCCTCCATCTCCTCGACCCCCCCCCCCCCCCATCACCGTCTCCATCCCCTGCAGCTCCGCCATTGTCTTTGGCTGGGTCGAGCAAAAGGCCGGCTGCTGCTGCTGCTGCTGCTGCTGCTGCTGAGAGTTTGTAGAGGCTGAAAGAGAAAAGCGGCCGTGTGGTCGAGCAGGGGAAATAAAAACAGAGGGGTGGGGGGAGTTCGGGAGGGGTTAAGTGCTTTTTGATGGACTCACTGGAGGAGGGAGTTGGATAGTTTAAAGGATTAAGGTGTGTGTGTGTGTACGCTCGCTGCGCCTCTGTCAAACCAAAGCTGATATAATATTACACAACGTGAAGTCACACAACAATATAAAAAGCATCTCCGGCTCTTCATCAACACACACACACATCGTCGTCATCCACAGAGCCGTGACTTCACCTCCATCCCAGCGCAGATTAAGGCCCGATGTCACATGTACCGTAGCTGTGAGTGAAGTCTGTAGTTATTTTTATGTCCGTGTCTGTGCATGTTCTCTGCCGTTAATCCCTCGCTGCCGTTGTGTTCTCATTTACCACAAAGCCATTAAGAGCCGTTGTGATGCCGTCGGAGAGCCGGCAGCATCTGTATCATGGAAGATAATAATATTTAGTAATATCCTCTGGAATATTTATATATTTGACAGATGAATATTACTGAACATGTTGAGACCTGCAGCTCTTTTTGTGCACACACTGTGGGGACTCACTGTGAGGATTTGACATAGTATCATTCATCTAATTAAGCATTCATTTGGTGTTTTTTTGCAGTTTGAAAGTGGTAGAAGTCATAAAAACCATGTTATAATAACAGTATTCCTTGCACGATTAAGACATTTTATCAATGAGAAGCTTGGTTTGCTTTTGTTTCATGAGTCTTATGTAAGAAAACAACAAGATGGACCATATTTCCTTCAATAAAAACAGAGGAAGTCTGTCTTTAAAATAAAAAAAATAAACATTACCAGAGTCATGAAATCCATTCACGGCTGTAACAAGAGGATTAGCTGGAGGTTGCATGCAGGAATGAGGTCAGTTTATGAACCGACCGAGGCTCCACAGATGATAATCAGGGGAATTATGGCGAGAGAGGGAGACACAAAGTTGACAGGAAGTTTTTTTTTTTTTTTTTTTTAATGGAAGTCCAAAAAAGATAGTGGTGCGCTCGAGTTACACTCAAGAAACACTGTGCTCAAAAATTAAAAAATGCAGGAGCAATGTGGAGGTGATGATAAAATACCTTTCTCCATTACATGGCGTGATAATGAGACAATAGAGCTCTTTCACTGCAGCCGTTCTGACTTGTCATAGGAGCAGGAGCAGAGTTCAGGTGCGTTCAGGTGCTCCAGTAACTCACGACGGCGTGACTGTGACCCCGACGTGCGCGGTCACCACTACAGGCTTGGAAGCGAAGCAGCTACGTGGAACTAAACAGAGCAGGTTTATGTCGTTGTTTAGGTTATTTAACTTCAATACACTGCAAAAATTTTACAGAGTTTTACCAAAGCCAGCACTGATCTCTGATCCAGATTGAACTGGGTTACAGTGACATTCATGACTCCCAGAGGATGAATCCCTGATTCCCTGACTTTACCTTGCGATATATAAACTTTGTCTGCGCAATTATGGTGTCTCTCAAAGAGGAGATATGAAAGGTTTCTACATTGATTAACTCATTGGCTGCCGGCCATTTTCAGAGCGCCGTTTTAGAGCATTTTGACCGATCTTTCAAGACCTACAGAATATTATGTTCTATGACTATGTAAACACCGAAACTACCAAGAGAAACAGTAGACTCTCTTCTTTCATTAGGACAAAAAAGTTTGTCTCTACCTTTTTCCGTTCTTTAGTAAACAACATGTCAAGCAGAACAGTGACTTTGACGTTAATATTTTTTGCTTTGGTGACACCTCAAACATCTGAGCAGTGTTTTCCTTCTATACATAAAACAACAAAAACAACACTGAGAAAGGACTTTTGATGGCAAGATAATAATTTATTTACAAACATATAACTAAAAATGAATTAACTTTTTTTGTACGTTAATATGCTGTTACATGACCTCTGCTCGATGCACGACCTGTAAATTATAGAAAAATATAGAATTACCATAAAAATACCTTTCTTATTGGTGCGATATGATGCTGTTGAACAGTTTTCTAGCTTTGCATTTCATTTTAATCGCTTTGCACTTTTTTGAGTCTCTACAATCGAGGCGGTGAGTAATTAGCATGTTGCATCCTTGCAAGAGACTTATATAGGCAAGGAAAGGCAATTGTATTTGTATAACGCATTTTTACAAACAGTTTGTCTCAAAGGGCTTTACATACAGTATAGTTGTGACTCTGTGCAGTTGATAGTGTTTTTAATATTCTCCTAGTCTTGTGTTGAAGTCATTTGTCTTGATGACGGTTTTATTCTCACTTCTGTATCCAGCTCATTTGAATTACAGACCTCTCTGAGTCGATACTAAAACGGTGAGAAAAGAGGGAGAGAGACATCAATGAGCTAAAAGAGGGAAAAAGAGGCTCATGAGGAGGTAGAGAGGCACAGGGGGCGACAGTAAATTTGGTTTTAGTATTGAATAAGCATCAAGAAAACAGGCACATGCTTCAGTGAAGTGACCAGAGGTTCCGACCGTTCTGCAGAGTGACAGTCTGGTGATTTGCTACGAAGCCGCTAACAGGCTAGTTAATGTTTTGACACCAAGAATCTCCTCCTCAAAGGAAGCAACGTGAGTTCATTCACTCTTTTTTAAATCGACGCCAGTGTTTCAGAGCTTCCTAAAGCGCCGCAAGAGGAAGAGGCGATTGTACAGCACTTGTGTTGTGTGTGTTGACTCTGGAGGACACGCAACCGACATAAAAGAAATAAATGACCGTCATATGACAAAGCAAGTAAATGTGCTTCATTCAGGGCTTCATGAAAGGAGGCCTGACTTCAGAGAATGGGCCACGCAGTGACCCGATAAAGACCACAATGACTTCCCTCTTTATTACCCGTAAACATCCCTTTCATCCCCCTGAAAGTGGAGAGTAAAGGACTTCTATAAAAGTCGGAGGAGGTTGCGTCCAGTGTCCGTGTGTTTCAGTGAGGAGCGTCCAGTTGCATCAAGTTTTTCCCGTGAGTGAGATGTCGTCATGTCTCCTCCCGCGTGTCTGTTGATTCACAAGACGGTGGACTCTGTGGTGGTCGTTCAGGGATGAAATTACTCAACAGCTACAGGATGGAAGATCGTTGGTTATTTTATTTTATTTTATTAACAGACATTCATGGACCTCAATAATGAATCCTGCAGCTCTAGTTTCCCCCAGAACACCTGTTCTTGCGTCCATTCACCTTGCGTCACCCAACTTCCTTCTTTGCTTGTATGAAGATAGTCTCCTGACCATGATTAAAAAACTGAACATAGCTAGATGTAATGGTGCGCTCCAGTTATACTCGGAAGACTGAATTTCTGAGCTCTAAGATGGAGTTATGGAGTCTATACGATGGTTAATTTAATCCAAGATGGTTGCTACTTATGTTAACACTTATCTTGATGTAAATTTGTACGTTTTCTTAAAAAACGTTAAGCCCGACCCTTAAAACATGAGTTGAAATGCAACATTTACCGGCATGAAATTGTTATATTTTCGTTTCGTTAAATTTATTGTGCATTTTTCCGACTTACGTATTTGTTTTTTAGTTTTTGTTTTCAGGTATCAAGTAGGACATAAATTTGTTTATAGCATCAAGGCTTTTTGATTTTGTCAGGAACCTCTATTTAAACAAAATATAACTAAAAAAAATATGACATTTGTGTTGTTGGGGTCAATTTTGACCCAGTTATAACGATCAGAACAATAATTAGAGTTAAAATCCAATTTATTTATAGAGCACATTTAAAAACTGAAATCATAAGTCCCAAACCAACGTTTTCATGGATAAGGAAGCCTAACAACGTAACCAAGAGATGATAAATAATTGTTTTTATTGTGTTTTACAGCTGATTTAAGACTCAAAACTGACCAGAACACCATTGATGGTGGCAGAAAGCTGACACAATACAAACTTCCAGGGCACCATAAAACTAGAAGCCCAAATAAAAGATAAAACTGGAACTGGAAACATGCAGCTGTAACTTTCCTCAAACCTCCGGCCGCTGCATCAATCAGCAGAAACCTTTTCCCCCCCTGACAGAGAGAAAGTGGGAAAGAAGCAGCTGCTCTCCTGCCTCCCAACGAGCGAGCCGGTTAATAAGAGACGAAACGATCCGAGGTGTTGCTCAGGTCTTTCTTCTGCGTCCACATCAGGCCGCTGCCTCTGACCTTTGACTCGCGCCCTCTTGACCTCGGCTTTGTCCGGCCGTCAGGTGCCAGCTTGCTTTCCACAGGGATCGAGATTCCTTCAAGATGCTCTCACCCGAGGGGGTTCAGCATTGTCTTCACGGGACAAAGAGAGAAAAATCACCAATCACACACCCTCGCCCACCACACACACACACACATAAACACACACTGGGTTCCTACGCAAGTATATGGACATGTATGGAATTTGATTGTATACATTTCCACGTCTGGAAAATGGAAACTATTGTATGGAAATATATTTATCTTAATAATTATCTTGGTCTGATTCTATTTGAAGTTATTTGGGTTAATTATTTTGTATGCACTATTGTACCTAGCTACAATCTCCTGGAAATAATTTAGTTGCATAATGGCATATGCATTCAGAATAATGAAAACAAATGATAAATTGCATGCTTTTTTTAATATTACGCACATCTATTTACTTGAATATCACAAATTATTACAGAGAAGTCTGGAAATTATAGGGTCAGGAAAAAGTATGAAATTTGGAAATTTCAAATGTGTAGGAACCCTGCACAGTGTCCTTCTATCCGTCCTTTCTCCTTCCTCAGTCAAAGCTCACATGTCTCCTGGCATGATGAGGCAATTGCCAGAGAATTTCAGACATGCCTTCGACTAAGACATCAAAACATTGGAGGAGAAATGTGAAATCTTTCCACCTCCCTCCCTCCTCTGTGATTTGTAACATCTTGCGGGCATCTCGTCTCGTCGGTCACTCCTAACTCAGATCAAAGCCGCTGCCTCGTTTCATGCGGAGATATCATTCTTTATGAATATTTTTCAGGTTCCATCACAACTCATATTTGCCCACTGGCTTTGATATGGCTGTCCTCCCCAACAGGAATTCATATCATCACACACCCCTCCCTCCCTTCCTCTTCCTCCCTCCCGCTCCTCATCCTTCTCTCATCGCGATACATAATAACAGCATCAAAACTTCAATCCAGGGATTGAGGCGAGTCATCCCCGACTTCAAAAACAAAAGATATCCATCTTGGCAGTGGTGAATTTATGTCTTGTTTTCATATTGGCAAAGTCGCAGCACACTTTTTTCTTTCTCTCTCTCTGTCTCTTCTCTTGCTTTGTTCTTTGTCCCCTCCTCCGCCCAGCATCCCTCTCTTTCTCCACCTTGCTCTCTCTCTCTCTCGCCTCTGCCCTCTTTTCTTCCCTGCACGCCGGCCAGAGGAGGACAATATGTGGGTTCAAACGGTGGGGAAGCGCAAGAGCAAAGTGTCTCTCTGTCTCCTAAGCCTGGGGAGGATTAAGGCCAGGAGACTTCAGAGGAACAGTCATAAAGTGTGTCCATGCCTGCAGGGAGTCGAGGGAGACAGGGAGGGAGGGAGGAGGACGATCAGGATAGTGGTGATATGAGATGAATGGGTGAGGTGTTAAGATGCAGGAAGCAGATTTCACCTCATGTTATTTGCATTCATGCTAAGAAATTAACTAACTGGTGGCAAGGGATAGTTCAACATTTTGTCAAATTGGTCCATTGCCATAATCCCTATAGTCATAGCAGTAGGTTCGTTACCTTTATCTGTCGGTGCAAGCTATTTTTAGAACGGCGGAGCAGAGCTGTGAGCTGCTCAGAGCTACACTAGGGAGGCTCATGGAATATCTTGGTTTCCCTCATCAAATACACAATCCAACAACTCCAAAACGCAGAGTTGTTTTCGAGGTAAATGCAGTGACTGCTTGCAGAAAAACTGTCCCTGAAGGCAACGCGCATCAGTGGTTTTGCATGAATTTACCTCTAAAACAACTCTGTCTGGTAATGTTCTGTTATTATCTCATAGCGTGGTGAATGTACAGGTTGTTGGATTGTGTATTTGATGAGTTTTGCACTGACAATTTAAGGTAACGAACCTACTGCTATGACTATAGGGATTATGGCAATGGGCCAAATTTGCCAAAATGTTGAACTATCCCTTTAATGAGATGTAGCCTATCACTTTGGTCCAGTTTCTCTTTGTTTTCATCTTATCACCAAACCGTCAAGAGCTGGAATCATCGTCATCATACAGCGTGAGGCTTTGAACGTACATGATTCACACAAAACACACAACTTTCCCTCCGATTTAATAAATATTGTCGTCTTTTTTGGATTCCTGGAAGAAACGCTGCGTCTCATTTTGTCTGCACTACTGTTGTATGTACAGCTGACTGACAATAAACTTGATTTGATTTCATAAATTAGCACCAAGTGTCGAGTTGACCTCCAAGGCTGAAAAACGAAGCCATGGTTGAACATTTTGTGGGGATTGACTCTTTTTATTTTGGAGCCAGACTCAAGCAGGCAGTTTTTGGTGCTTCTGTATTGGCTCCAATTTTAAGCCCCATAGACTCTGATGTTTACAGCAGGAATAAACATGTTTACAGCCTGGTACAAAACCAGCTTTGGTCTCCATGGTTAATTTCCTCCATCATGACGACTGTACAGAGTCAAATTTTAATATAACTCACTTGTTTCAATTCAATTTTATTAAGTTCTGCCTAATTAAGGGTGTGGTCATTTACTGTCATTGATAGTTGGGTGAGAGTTTGTTTGACATGAGCCGGCATGCACCACAGTCTTGGCTCCACACACACACAGACACAGACACACAAACACATTTCTTTGACTATTTTTATACTAGTCAGGAGTTCAGTCTAGTCAGGTACCGGCAAGATGGCGACAGCAGAGCAGCATCAAATTCACTCCTCATAAACCTGCGGATGACGTCACAGAGGCTCCATCCATCAGTGTAGTTTTCACGTGTTTTGTATCCATCAATCCTGTAGATGCCTTCACAGTTAATTTAAAATTATGAAGATTATGAAACAGATCAAACCCTACATCTATGAAATTATCTTTTTTCAATCATACTCCTGTTTTTCTTGGCTCAAGACAAGTGATCGCCACAAACTTTACCTTAACATGTTTGGAGATTAAACAAAGAAGCAATTTGTCTTGATGATGTTGTAAAAACAGAAAATGTCAGACAGGTTATAGGTTTTATAGTTGAGCAAGTTGTATGCAGCAAAAGACCAAGTTAGACAGCTCATTTTCACAAACTCTGAAAGTGAATCTATCAATTGTCAAGAATTGATTTGCTTTGTATTAAAGTTTATGATATCTAATAATAAACATGTGACATTAAATTAAACACAAACTGATAATGACACCCCAGATGAATGCGTAAGGAGGCAGCAGGAGATGTTATATGAAGATGACAGCTCATTTCACAGAGGGCTTTGCTGGGATTTCCAGCGCTCTGTGTGAGTGAAGGATGATGATGCCGGGTTTTGACTTGTCATGCGCTCAGACGCTAACGTGCCTGGCACAGAAAGTCCTGCACAGATGTGAAGCTGGGATCACAGCCATACTAAAGGCTCTTCCTCATTCTTCTTCTTCTTCTTCCTCTGCCTCAGCTGCATGTGAAGGCGGCAGGTCGGCTGGTAGGTGCAGAGGTAAACCAATAAATGAGAGATTGCAGACAGGAAGTTTTATTTCAGCTGTGAACCAGAGGGCGGCCGGTGTTAAATCTGTCAGGAGCGCCAGAGTATCCAACTGCACAGTCCTGACCTCTCTCTGAAGAGACGCACATGTGTAGAGTTAAATACACGGGTTTATCTGAAGCTCCCATTTGCTGTTACATAAGAACATAACAACTTTTCACCATCTCCTACTTTTAACTCAGTTTTATTTTATTGTCCATGTGTCCAGTGTTTTTTATGAGGCTCTTCTCAGCCCATTGAAGTTACCTTGAGGTTATAAGGTTTACTTATAAACAGTTACAGTTGTAAGTTGATGTCTACAGTCCCCTTTTGATCTCTCCACCGCGTTGTCCGTCTCGTCCACTGATCTCCCCTCATCCTCGATACTCATTGAACTCTTGATCCACCTCTATCTTCTCCTCCCTCTGAAATTTATCTTTGCATCTCCACCTAACTGCGTTTCTCATCCTCCGCTCACTCTCTTCGCTTTCAAACATCTGTTGCTGTTTTAGCCGTGCCCTGACAAGTTGAATTTATTAAGGCCATTTTCCTCTGTAGAGCACAGTATTATATGAGAGTGGGTAGTAGTAATGATGATATAAGTAGCATTAATTAATAATAAACAGTATTAATACTGAAGTATATTTAAATAACATTAAAACTTTGTTGGCCAATTAAAGGAACTTGTGACGTAGAAAACTGAAGGGGACCCAGGATTGAGCCTTGGTGCACTCCACAAATGATTCATTTTAAGATAGTTAGTTAGATAGAGTGTGACCTACAGTGTGCCCAGTGCCAAGGCATAGCTACTTTATGTTTTTTCATTTAATCACAGACTAAGAGGAAATAGAGACAAAATTAACAAACCCAGTGGAGTATTTAGCCGCTAAGGGACAGATATTTCCCTGAGCAGCCTACTGAGACCAAAACAAAGCTAAGTGCCTATTGGATTTATGTTCAAAAAGACAACTTCTAATGAATAATAATGTTGTTTTGTATCTGTTGGGTGTGACGAAAACCAAGAATGGTCACCACAATGTATCAATGTCCATGCAATGCGATGTTAAAACAGCAATAATTAATCAAAATTGGTCTAATGCCCTGTTTTCTGCATCTATACTGTATACTGTTCTTTGTCTTACAGGGTAAAAACAAAGTCAGTACATGGAGAGTGATCTGAATATGTTCTTCTTTGTCAGCTTCCCATCGAAATGACTTTAATGGCCTATAACAGGAAGAAGAAGAGTCGGCTCGACTGAAAAGAACAGTTTGATTCACGACAGTTTCTTCCGTGAAACAACTCAAAAATCTTCAGATGTTGGTTCCCAGGGACTGCTAAAAGCCTTCGCCTTCTTTGTGGCCCTCTTTAAAGCAAATGGAAATCACGGTTCAAGCTCTTCTTCTCTCTTTCTTCACACTTGGTCAAACAGAAGGAATTATGGGTATGACTTTGTTTGGACCATGTCACGAAAACAATTCAAATTGACAGGGCAATGTGTTGTCACATCAACACACAATCGGCCGGCCTGACAACCTCTTTCCTTTTATTTTCAAACGTCCGGGGGGAGCAGAGCTGAGCTGAGAGTTCGCCGGGAACAACACAAGTCAAGTGTGCAATTACATCTTCACCTGTTGACAAAACAGCTCAGAGAAAGTAACATCCTGCCAAGTCTTGTGTTTTCAACCGTGTTCACCCTCCCAGCTCACTCCCCTCGGCAAACATCTTTCATCCCTCCCTAACTCCCTCACTAATGGAGCCTCGCTCGATTCGGTCTGAGATTTAAGTGAACTTGTCAAAGTCAGACGCCTTTTCCCGGAGATAAAAAGGAAACCTTGGTGGTCCCTGTTGTGAGGTGACATGGGGAGAGAAGAAAAGAAGAAGGAAGAGGCGACAGAGACAGAGACACACAGCACTACTACCTTGCATACCTCCACCCTGCAGCTTGTTGCACTTGATTTCTTTGTTTTGAACCTTTTTTTCGTGCATCTTCTTTGCTCTGCTCTTTGTCATGAGGTGTCACAGGTCTGACATGACCTGAGCGAGGCCTTCCTCTGTCAGCAAAAAGAGCTGGTCATTGACCTGTAGCCAGAGGCTGCACTCAGGTGGGCCGCTGCCCTGCATGGTTCAGCTGTCACCTGAGGGGATCGAGGGGGGTCAGGAGTGACGGGCTGGACCGGGTTGTAATGATGAAGCAGTGCAGGGCTCCGAGCTTCAGGCCTTTGGTGTGAACAGGCAGCAGAGATCTGATAGGGCAGATATAGGGAGACTTCCTGGGAGACTGATGGTTTGAGGCGTGGGAGTGGTGCAAATTAGACACACTCACACACGCACACATAGCTACATACACCCGTTTTTACAAATTAGAGGGGGTGGCGGTAGTTGACCCTCAGATAACAGTAATGGCTGCAGTGACTCAGAAGGAAGTGGGTCAAGCAAACACTGAGGTTTCATGCAAGAAAACCAAGTCAAGGCTGCAGAGAACAAAAAACTTTCACACTGAGATAAAAGCACAAAAAACACAAGTGCAGACGACCACAATCGAGCGACAAACACACCTCAGGAAATAAACAGCAGATTAGTAAGGTTTAAAATCTCCACAGGAACATGAAAGAATCTGCAGCTTTGGTCAGATTGAAGCTCATTTTATTTTAAGGTGCTTAGATCAGTCAGACCAGCTCTGTTAAAACTAGTCAGAGCTTTGATTATCAGCTAGCTAACCTGCAGGGCTAACTGTTAATGCTAAAGGAAAGTTCACAGGACTCTTTAGGTTGATTGTCACAGCAGGGCCGGCCCTAGGGTTTTGGTGGCCCTGAACAAGATTTTTAGGTAACCCCTCTAATTAGCTATGTGATAATGTCAAAAAATAGCCAAAAAATAACAAGTAATTGCATCATAATTTCTAGAAAGAGCCTAGAAATAACCATCAATTTCATAGTAATGTCGGGAATTAAAGCCAAGAAATAATGATTGATTGTGTAGAAATAGCCCAAGAATAACGGTTAATTGCAAGGACTTGGTGGAGAAAGTCGGGCCTTTCCCAAAAAATTGTAGTATGAAAATCATGTGTAATCTTTTGCCCTCATGAAAAATGACATTACTATGAAATTGACTGTTATTTCTTGACATAATGTAACTATTACATAATAAGTTGCCTGTAAATTAAAGACTTACAGATTTTGTTTGTAGCCCCCAAAACACTCCGAGTGCAAACACCAAATATCATATGAATTGAATTGAACCTCGGTGCCTTTCTGATCATATCCCACCCAGCAGTTGTGGCCTGAAACAACCACATAGAGAGTTTATGCCGTCAGCCAGCCCAGCACTGATTGTCAGGCTGGACATACACTAACTTTACGCTCTTGGTATACTTGCAAAATGATTTGAATGGCTAACTCTTGCACCAGAGCATTTGCATAAAGCCACTTTTATTGGCTAATGTGAACATTGATGCTTGAAAAGTCAAACTTTAGTTTTCTATGCAAGCAAACCATTGCAATTTAAAGCAACTCAATGCAGCCCAATGAAATATAAATAGTAGTATTGGTACGTAGGTAGACGGATGGATGGTATTTTTACGCCTAAGTTTTAAGTATTTTAAAACCTTGATTAGTTACAGTAAGTTAATTTTATTCCAAATTGTGTCAAACTCTCATTCAATTCAATCAAATCTGGGCTTTAACTTCTTTGCACTGCTGCTTTAACCTTCTAATTGATTTAGAAATAAAGTGTTGATGTAGAAATCCTAGTGAGGGAGCAGAAACAGCAGCCTCAGCAGAGACTGTGCTGCAGCTCCGTCACGTTAAGCTCTGTGGATCTGAATTGGGCGGTGCTGAACACAAACACTGTGCCAACATGACTTTTCTCAACGTAGCATTTTAGAAGTATTTGATGAAGTCCACAGTTAACGCGCGTTGGGAATCCTTGTGAAAACAACTTGAGAAAACGCATTAGTGTTCATTAGTGCAGGTACAGCATGTTCCCAGGATCAGCACGGAGCCGTCCAAACCGGCCGGGCCGAGTCTGGCCGGTGTGAGAGTCTTGGGAAAAGACCAGTCCGCAACTTTCTGGGTGGGTGGCCTCTTCCAGACCCGCACATGGTTGCATATGCGTCTCTAGTACGCATGAGCATACACAAACAGGCAACACACACACAAATCACAAAAAAAAAGAAAAAAATACAGCGTGTTCCACTTATTGAGAGGTTTTATCAGTTAATATGAAAATGTTTTCCCTGTGGAAACCACCAATTGGCTCGCCACAAAAATTCTCCTTAAACCGGGAGCTTAACTGGCAAACGCTTTGAACGATCGACCGCAAGACGTCACAGCGCCGTTTAAAGCGCTTTAGGGCCGAGATGGAGAGAGGGATAAGGTTTGGTAGAGTGATAGACGGATAAAAACAGAAACTGCTCGGGCTGGTTTTCAACAGAAAAGATGATTTTCCATCAGACTGTCACACGGCTCTCGTTCATCATCATCGTCGTCCATGAGCTGTGTTTTATTCAGGGGGAGATAATAATAGTATTCCTCCATGAGAAAGGAGCTCGGCGTAACATGAACAATTTGGAGGCTGCAGATCATATTCAATGACCTCTCTGTGGAAAATAAAATGATCGTTTTCTAAGGGAAAATAAAAAGATGTGTGAAGCAGATCAAACATTTATAGAATCAATTTTTCTCAATGCTGTTTGTACTTAAGAAAGACACTGACAAAACCTTAGAGTATGTTCACCTGCTTCTCTTTTCATCTTTCAGCTCCCTGTTTTGGTTTTCACAAGTGTTTTAGTGTTAAAGGGATAGTTCAACATTTTGGCAAATTGGCCCATTGCCATAAATCCCTATAGTTTTAGCAGTAGGTTTGTCACCTTTAATTGCTATTTTTAGAACGGCAGAGCAGAGCCGTGAGCTGCTCAGAGCTACACTACAGAGGCTCATATTTCTTGGTTTCCCTCATCAATCAAACAGAGTTGTTTTCCGACAGAAAGCGCATGAGCTGTTTTGCATGAATTTCCCTCTAAAACAACTCTGTCTGGTAACGTTCTGTTATTATCTCATAGCGTGGTGAATGTGCAGGTCACAACTTGTCCACCAGAGTGTTTTGGAGTTGTTGGATTGTGTATTTGATGAGTTTGATGAGGGAAACCAAGAAATCCCATCAGCCTCCGTAGCGTAGCTCTGAGCAGCTCACGGCTCTGCTCCACCGTTCTAAAAATAGCTTGCACCAACAATTAAAGGTAATGAACCTACTGCTATGACTATAGGGATTATGGCAATAGGCCAATTTGCCAAAATGTTGAACTATCCCTTTAAGGTCTAATGTCATTGATAGCGATTAAAATTACCCAGAGAGTTAACGTCAGTACTTCCACGTCCTCTACAAGGTGACCACCTGCAAATGGACGCTGAGTGTGACCTCTGCTGCACCTTCACCTCTACAGCTCGTCAAAGAAAAGCAAAGTCATTTTCACACTGAATATGTCGATGACCATCTGGGCATTTATGAGTTAGTTTTTCCCAAGTGTGAGTGTAAATGAAAACAACTGCATATCTGAGGTGCCCACAGCTGTTTGCAGCTGTCCTGAACAGGCCTGGGCATGTGCTCAGTTTGCAGTTGGTTGCTCTAATTGCTGCATCAGTGTTTTACCTGATTGGATGTTAAACTGACAACAACAATGGTTACTTCAGTTTTGCATAGTTTTATTAGTTCAACCTTCTCTCTCTCTCCATAATGGTGGCAATAATTAGCTTTGAGGCAGTGGAGAGACCCTCTCAATTGAGGCAGCAGATATCCATCAGTTACAACACACACACACACACACACACACTGGCCTGGACTTTAGGGAAGAAGGGAATTAGAGGAAACCACAGAGACATTTACGAGCAGCCCCATGGCAGCCATCGCCCAAACAGGGCTGCTGCCACAGAACCGCAGGGGCAGAGAAACCCTCTTGTCTGTTGACTGCGCAGATTAGTGACTTCTGTCCAAACAAAGGCCGCCTTTCTCCGGGGCTGCCTGCGCTCAGGGAATATGCTGAAGAAGGAGCAAGAGGAGTAACCACAGCGGTTATATAATCTATTTTCATTTACTACACCAATCTGCAGCAGCTCCCCGCTGCAGTTTGTTCGACTTCAACAGCGGACGTAGTGGAAGAGAAGAGCAAAGCTGAGATGGTTTTCACTGTTCACACTCACACAGGAGTGAAGTGAAGTGTTGAAGGGACACAAACCGTCCAGATCAGAAAGTGTTAAAACAACCTTTGACACACTTTGCAGCCTCGAGGTGAAGAATTCATTTTGTTCCCTTTAAACCAACTGATTATAAAATGTGTGTATTTGTAGATGTGCATATTAACCACATATGTTTTCTCTCAGCAGAGGCAGATTCACTCAGAAAATAGCTGCATAATAGTTGTCTCATAAACAGTTTATTCTCCATTAGCAGGTTGCATCTCTTCATCCAGGCCAATTGGATCAAAATGGGAAAAAAATGATTGTTGTTGGGTGACTTTGACTTTTATTGTCCCGAAGGGGAAATTATTTCTCACATAATTACACAAGTTGTTTGACAAAAAGAAACGCCAACAACAGCAACAGATACAGCAACCCAGCAACAGTAATAACAATACAAAACAGCACACTGAAACAGCAAAACCAGCACTTCCCATCCATACAAGTCATTCAGGGGTGTCAAACATGCGGCAGAGGGTCCAATCTGGCCCTCGGGATGAATCTGTCAGGTGTGAAAATTTGAAATTGAAATTTTTATCAAGAAATTTCAAGTTATTCATAATAGGATAGTTCGTTAACTCTAAACATTAATAATGTGTTAAAAAAGTAAAATATTATAGACTATCATGCTATTATTTTACTGGTCCGGCCCACTTGAGATCCCCCGAACTAATAATGAGTTTGACATCCCTTGTTCTAAATCATCTATACGAATAAACAGCTCTCACTGTACTCATGTAGTCTGTTGTTGAAGGATGTAATGACTGTGGCACGGTGGTTAGCACTGTCACCTGGCAGCAGGGTTGCACACTTTCTGTGTGCAGTTTGCATGTTCTCCTTGTGCATGTGCCAGTTCTCTCTCTGATTGGCTCTGACGCTTCACAGAAGAACAGTCAAGCCATTGGATGGAAAATGTTGTTTGGACATTTAATCAACTAAAATTTTGAATAAATGTCTGCCAGTCTGAATAATCAATATAATCAAAATCTCCTTCTCTCCAGCTTCACAGTTCAAAGTCCATGACGATCCGATGAGTTTGAATTGACGACGCCTCCTTAGAAACGTCTGGACCGTGCGATTCAACCAAATATATAATTATCAATTCTGTGTCAGGACTCCACTGTAATTTCACTGTAAATAGAAAAATGACCAAACAGCCATTGTCCTGAGTGAAAAACAGGGACTTTCTCAAACCCTCGGCCTTCTCTGACACCACCACTAGTTTCCTGTTGTTCCAGACACAGACTCTGGATCAGTCTGAGCAGCAGCAGCAGCAGCGATACTGACGGGACGCAGAGCAGCAGCCCTGAGCCATGTATAATGTACATAAGCCCCGATTCTTCACAGCACGTCTGCTCTGGCTCCTCTCATCCTGTAATTCGATGATATGACTCAACACATGAGCTCATCACTGTTTGATTGGCATTTTATGCTCAGCTTAAGCATGACAATGATGTGATTAAGGGACGGACAGACGGCTGAAATCCAAGTCCTCCCCGAGGGAGACAAACTCATATTTAGTCAACGTGTTATCTACTGATGGAGGAGGAGGAGACCACCTACGAGCATTTGGGAGGATATTCAACTTTTCTGGCAACGCGGACAGAGAGAAAGGAAGCGTGTAATCCACAGTGACATAAAAATGATAAGACGGAAAGAGCATTTTAGAGTTTGATAAACATGGCTTTACAAAGTCACTCAGGAGAGTTTAATCAGGATTTTTACATTAACAACAGATGAAATGACGAAGAAAATGCCCAACTTCAGCTTGTCTTGTCTCACTGAAGCCTTTACATCTGCCAACACGTTGTCGATCTATTGATTTTAATGAGGTGATAAAGTGTTGATATGGCGTTTACCCTGTTGCATTGACTCCATCTGTACGGTGGCCCACAGGGCTCAATGCACGACCACTAAAGAAAACACATAAAGGCAATAAAAAATGAAAAAGATCTTCATCAATCTGGCACAAAATAACATGAGCTGCAAATACTCAACACAACTCAACAAAATGCACAAATGCAAGTGACACAGACGACAACTGTATCAGATGGACGCACTTTCTGTGATCTGAGACTTTTGAAGGTCAAAGCACTGAACAGTATTTGCACATGCATCATCAGCTGGGTCCGTCACTCTTTCTTCTCTCCGTGGAAACACTTGTGTTGTCTTTGTCGCTTATTGCAGCACATTTTATTTGTCTGGAATATTTTTTTATTACTGGAAAATAGAAAAATGTAAGTGCACTGAAGAAAAAAAGATGAAAATTTACATTTTATGTTGCAGGTTTTGTTAAATTTTGCTCTAAATTTGAATAAAAAAACATGAAGGAGCATCAAAAAAGTAATAAAGTCTCTTTTCAAACCCTGAGAAATGGTTTTCAATCCTCTCATGTATCAGGGGATAAAAAAAAACACTGAGGTGTTTTCTTCTCTTTGTGTCGTATCCAAGTGGAGACGCGCCGCTCGCTATGGGATGGACGGTATGGGCAGCACACACCCAAACACAGCAGACACTGCGAGGCCATTCAGTAACTCAGTAGCACAGACTGTAACCATAACAGCCGCATCATCTCCACAACAGAGGGGTGTGTGTGTGTGTGTGTGTGTGTGTGTGTGTGTGTGTGTGTGTGTGTGTGTGTGTGTGTGGGGCGTCAGGCTGGACATGGTTTGTCTTCTGCTTGATCCTCGCTCTGCCCCGGAGTCACATCATCAGCAGCTGTGTGTGTCTCTGTGTGAGAGATGAATGCGACATGCTCAGCAGCAGCTTCCTCCTCCGGCTGTGACTTCACTCCCTGGACACGCACGCACACACACACACACACACACACACACACACACACACACACACACACACACACACACACACACACACACACACACACACACACACACACACACACACACACACACGCTGCACAAGAAGCAGCAGAACAACAACTGATTATTATGTTCGAGAGGCTGCGACTCTGCTCCATCATGTGTCATCATCACCGTCTTCCTGTTTCTGTTTCTGATGTTTATCTGAGATGCAAAAAAAAAAAAATCAGATTAGATTAGATGTCCTTTATTTATCCCACAATGGGGAAATTAAGTTGTTAAAGGGATAGTTCACCCAAAATTCAAATTTCACTCATTATCTACTCACCCTCATGTCGAACAAGAGCTGTGAGAGTCCTCTGTTCCTTCTCTGAGTTACAGGGGGTCCACGCAGCAGTATTTGTCCATATAATGGTTGTCAATGGATACCACTTTTCTTCATCCAAAAAGACACACCAAAAAACATCCAAATCGTCTGTAATGTCCCTCTGGTATTGAAGCCCCGACATGAGAAATTGTTCCGCCGGTCAGAAGAGCAGTGAACTGAGACACTGGGAGCTTCCGCTACAAACAAGCTTAAAATATAGACTGATTTAATTTTTTTTTGTTCGGGACAATTTCTCATGTCGGGGCTTCAATACAAGAGGGACATTACAGACGAGCAGTGTGGAGGTATTTGGATGTTTTTTTGTGTGTCTTTTTGGACGGGGAAAAGTGAGCCCCATTCAAAACCCATTGTCATATGGACAAATACACGGAATTTTGGGTGAACTATCCCTTTAAGAAAAAAGTAGCGAGGGCAAAAAAAACACACACAAACACAACTCAACAGACAGAAGATGTAGACACAATAAACAATAAAACAAATCAACCTTCACCAGGCAATGTGCAAAAACAAGTACTTAGGATATAAGGTGGTCTAAAAGTATTGATATAAAGTGTAAAAATATTGCAACATAAGTGACAATGATATAAATATAAGTATAAATAATATAAATACTACTGCTGCAGGTGTGCAGTAAAAGAAAAGACAAAGTGAAGATGAGGAGGTCACCGCGGGGTCGACCTCACCGCCTCGACCAGCAGTATACTGTAGGAGGAAAAAGAAGTTGCGTTGTTGCGGGTGCAGCAGCTGCATCGTAGTAAAATCTAGGTCAGTGGTGTTGTCGTCCTTCGTACGTCTGTGTTTTGGCTCTGAGGTACGAAGTGGCCGTGCTCAGGTTTTTTTGGCAGCGCGGCCGATGCATGGAAGGAGCTCCATTAACCGCCGCTCATAACTCCAACACACTGATTACAACCACAGGCTGAAACCCAGCACTTCATCGTGACAGCTTGTGTGTGTCTGTGTGTGTGGAGAATGATACAGGCAGGCGTAATATAGGAGCGTAAGTGAAGATTGACACCGCTGCCCCACCTCCCACTGATCTGATGACTTGACCTCGGACTCCAGCTCCTCAGCTGCACAGATTAAAAAAGAGGAGAAGCAGCAGCAGCAGCTCACACAAAGTCACATGATGAGTCCAAATATCCAGAATGTGTGACCTGAAAACCTATAATTTAGCATGTTTGACCTTTTCCACATTATGCAACATTACACTGTATATCTGCAAACTCTGTGTCAACACATACTGGAAGTAGAGATGAGAATCCATCCTGAAGATGAAGGATTAAAGGGATAGTTCAACATTTTTAGCAAATTGGTCCATTGCCATAATCCCTATAGTCTTAGCAGTAAATCTGTTACCTTTAATTGTCGGTGCAAGCTATTTTTAGAATGGCACAGCAGAGCCGTGAGCTGCTCAGAGCTACGCTATATGGAGGCTCATGGGATTTATTGGTTTTCCCTCATCAAACTCATCAAATACACAATCCAACAACTCCAAAACGCTCTGGTGGACAAGTTGTGACCTGCACATTCACCACGTTATGAGATAATGAAAGAACGTTACAAGACCGGGTTGTTTTAGGGGTAAATTCAGAGACTGTTTGCTGAAAAACTGCCCCCGATGAGAATGTGCATCAGCGGTTTTGCATGAATTTCCCTCTAAAACAACTCTGTCTGGTAACGTTCTGTTATTATCTCATAGCGTGGTGAATGTGGAGGTCACAACTTGTTCACCGGAGCGTTTTGGAGTTGTTGGATTGTGTATTTGATGAGTTTGATGAGGGAAACCAAGAAATCTGTCGTTCTAAAAACTGCTTGCACCGACAATTAAAGGTGACGAACCTATACTGCTATGACTATAGGGATTGTGGCAATAGGCCAGTTTGCCAAAATGTTTAACTATCCCTTTAATATTCACATTATCGAGTGGCAAATATCAGCCTCCATAATACGTTTCACACACATTCCCTCACACACACACACATACTAACGCAGCTGGGATGCTGTTTTGCAGGTCGCCATGGAGATGGCGGGGAATGAGAGAGAGAGACGGCGGGGAGGAAAACTGAAAAGGGAGCGTGAGCTTCTCTTTCATCAGGTCACACACGCTGACATCCATTCAGCGTGTCGGCCCTCGCAAAAACCCTGACATAACCGGAGACATGAAAGTCCTGATCCCTCCTGAGCTGCTTTTGTCTGTCACACACACACCATCGTCCTCCTCCCGTCACATCAGCGAGAGCCCAGTCTCGCTCCGCTTTGTCTGGCTGAGTAAATACGAGAGGAATAAGTGTAGGATTGTTGTGTTATTACTTTTCAAAATTGCACTGACACTGTGTTTAAACTTATTTTGCACTCTGCACTAATGGCGGTAAATTATAGCTGTTTTTTTTACTCCATTAAATGCATTTTAATGATGTTTTTTACTTCACTTTTTTGCACATGGACTGTTGTTGCATTATAGTGCAAAAAAAAGCAATATTTTGTCCTTCCATGAAGGGCTTTTCAATCACAGAGCCGTACAAAACACGTCCTGACACCTGACTAATGCAGAGGAACATTGTTCTCGACCCAACACCCTTTCACTGACCTCTGAACCCTCGCCCTAGGACACAAAGGTCAATGTCCCATCACAGCTTTGAGATGGTTAGATTAGAGTCTCACGGCTCCAGGGAACCAACTGACCCTTGGAGTACTTTTTTTTTTTTTTGTCCTTTTTTCCACAAGTGCTTATCAACTGCACAGTTTCCCAGCTGAATCCATCAAATGCAATGAGCTGCAGTGTCTGTCAGTCACAGCTCAGTGACGCCACCTGCTGTTTCTGCACAGTGGTCTTCATGGCAGCGGACCAACCAGACCAACTGTAAAGTCTGTTAAAGTTAAATCAGATTACATTCCAACCGAAAATCATCCCAAAAAAAGCTGCAGCTGAGTCACAAATATGTCTGCGGGTTATTTCTGTATCCAAGCCGCATGGATTCATGTTATAAAAAGATGAGAGATGAAAAACAATTTTCTAAATTGAACTAAACAAATAAGTCTGTACTTCTTTTGACCTGCTTATGGGAGATTTTTATCATGTCAAGAAACTATGTTAAATTCACTTTGTGTTATTGAAAGTTAATTAAAAATCAACTTGTTTAGTTTCACTAGAGAGCATATAAGCACATACTTATGGGATAATTGTATGATATTGATATTATTGTTATTATTATTATTATTATTATTATTAGTAGCCTAGTAGTAGTTGTAGTCTATTAGAATTCGTATTAGTAGGCTAGTTGTTCTAATTTAACTGTTGATTGGGTCAGTTTTATATATCTACACTTATGTAATTGATATATTACGTAATATACTGCTAATTGTTAATGTAAAAGCGAAAAAACGCAGTTCGTTTGATTGCATCACAACATCAAAGCGACTTTTAATTTGGTACATTTTTGAACTTCCGGACATGCGCAGATCCGCTCCGTGACCGGTAGTGACGCGAAAATGGCGTCCTCCGCTGCCCGGCTCACTACACGCTGGTTAGCAACATCAGCTGCTCCGGGACACCGCAGTGGTCGTTTCCTCACAGTCTCGGCCGGACATGCGCGGGGTTGTCCGGCGACGGTACCGCGGGTTCCCCGGGGAGATGCAGCGGCCGGTCCGGTCTCCTGGAGCCCCGGAGCCGCCGTGACATTGAGAGGACTGACAGGTGAGGGAGCTAACCGTCTGTTAGCGTCACTGTCAAAGTTTTTATAACGTCGGCAGCCCTCTGACACTTTTTATATGATGTCAACAGTCTGTTCAGAGCTGAAACACCTCCAATATGTGATGGAAAAGTTAATTTTATAATGCACAGCCAGTCAAAGTTAATCCTGTAGCTGTGTGATGGTGCGACGACGCAGTGATGTAACTGTCTGTGTTGTTGCAGCATCAGTAACAACCTGTTCACACTGTTACAGCCACTTCCACGGTGCCTTTCCACGGTCACGGCTATGTTTACATCGGGACAACACAGCCAGTTTATTATAGGAACACCTAGTAAACTGAAAGTAACTTATAAATTGTTAAAATTGATCATTTGCAAAGCTGTTTAACTTTATTTTTGTACATTTTCAAAATGTAAACAAAGATTTTAAACTCTATTGTAAAGAAGCTTTACCCTCTCTTCCTTTGACCTTTCTCTTCCCAAACCCAAATACAATTGGACAAACATCACATATTGGAGAAATATAAACCATTGTCTTGCCTTTTTAGTTTAAAAAATAAAATCCTTATCCTGTAACTGCATGTCATTCAATGCATTATTTATAACACATGATGAGTTGTTCTAAATTGACCAAATAAACTTCAACTCAAACTTTCATGGAAGCTTCAACATTGTTTTGAAATGTTCCATACTAAACATTCAATGCATTATTTATAACACATGATGAGTTGTTCTAAATAGCGTCACTTCATACACCAGAGGAAGTTCACCACAAAGACAAAACAAACACAAGTAAACATGAACGCATTAATGGCTCTTATTACTTGTAATAAAGTTTCTTGGAGCTGAAACTGTGACTTCTCTGGGTTCTTGTAATCCAGATTTGTTAGAGACAAGGTGATGAAACAGTGTGTGCAGTTTCACTGATCTGAATGTGTGTTTCGGTGACAAAAGGTCACGACACAGAGAAGAGGTCACTTGCACCTCCTTCATGGTTGTCTACTGTGACCTGCAGCATTTTTATTTATGCTTCTCTGCAGCGGTTCGATTCCCACACGTCACCTCCTGCCACTCTTTCCACACCAGCAGCCGCTCCTCAAACAAGCAGGACTTCTATGAGGTCCTGGGTGTCGCCCGCTCTGCCTCACAGAAGGACATCAAAAAGGCTTACTACCAGGTCAGAGCTGCACTTCAAACTGAATAATTCATTTAAAATAGTGATGAAAACAGTGTCGTTAAATGTGATGAAGCAGTAGATTCATGAGCTCCTTGGATAGTTCAACATTTTTGCAAATTGGCTCCCTATAGTCATAGCAGTAGGTTAGTTACCTTTAATTGTCGGTGCAAGCTATTTTTAGAACGGCAGAGCAGAGCCGTGAGCTGCTCAGAGCTACGCTACGGCTGATGGGATTTCTTGGGTTTCCCTCATCAAACTCATCAAATACACAATCCAACAACAGACAGAGTTGTTTTCAAGTGAATGTGCAGGTCACAACATGTCCACCAGAGCGTTGTGGAGTTGTTGGATTGTGTATTTGATGAGTTTGATGAGGGAAACCCAAGAAATCCCATCAGCCTCCGTAGCGTAGCTCTGAGCAGCTCACGACTCTGCTCCGCCGTTCTAAAAATAGCTTGCACCGACAATTAAAGGAAACAAACCTACTGCTATGACTACTATTGGCAATGAGTCAATTTGCCAAAAATGTTGAACTATCCCTTTAATCCTTCATCTTCATCATGAATGTTTAATTGTCTCTCACCAGTTGGCAAAGAAGTACCACCCCGATACAAACCCAGATGACCCAGAGGCCAAAGAGAAGTTTGCTAAACTAGCTGAAGCTTACGAGGTATAAAAATAAAATAAATATAAAATAAAATAAAAGCAGCATCATCACATCCTCAGTAAGAACTCCCAGGTTTTGCTTCGTCTCCCTGTGTTCAGGTTCTGAGCGACGAGGTGAAGAGGAAGCAGTATGACACGTACGGGGCGGCGGGCTTCGACGCCAGCCGGGCCGGCGCGGGCCAGCAGCAGTACTACAGAGCCGGGGGGGCGAGCATCGACCCCGAGGAGCTGTTCAGGAAGATCTTCGGAGAGTTCACGGGAGGAATGGGCTTCGGAGACTTCCACAACATGTTCGAGCAACGGCCTGAGGTCCGATCTCGCTGCGCCGATGTTTAACCTTAAACCTGTTGGTTGTTGGTTTAATTAAATCAAAATCACTCCCCCCCCCCCACCTCTCTTTCTCTCCAGTTCGTGATGGAGCTGACGTTTGCAGAAGCAGCAAAGGGCGCCACCAAGGAGCTGAGTGTGAACATGGACGACGTCTGCCCACGCTGTGATGGGAAGGGCAGCGAGCCAGGAACCAAGGTGTCGCAGTGTCACTACTGCAACGGCACCGGCATGGTGAGTGGGGGAGGGGGGGGGCTTTGATGTCACTGTGATGTCACTAACGATGCGGCTTTAACTAACGATGAACACTGTAACTGTAAAATGCCCCGTTACGTTATACTTGACTCACTGGAGCAGCTTTCATAGAAACAGGCTCTCTGTCAGCGATGGCAGCTCTTAAAGGATGATGAGGCAGGATTCAGAAATAAAACTCACTAGCGATACGTAGCGGCCGTCAGGGTTACTGCAGCAGCCAGTCAAGCTGCAGCGGGAGCGCACATTAACTCTCCACAGCAGCAGCTGATGCTACGTGCTGTCTCTCTCGTGACACACACATACACACGTCGCACTTGGCTGTTAATAAACTGTAAACGCGTCACACCGCGCTCATTGTACAGTGCCCAATTTACCGCGACAGCCGAAGGTTGACCGCCTCGGCATCAAGGTCTGCACACCGGCCGCTGCCGCCGCCGCCATGAGCTGCTGCTGCTGCTGCTGCCGCCGCCGCCGCCGCCGCCGCCGCCACTGCTGCCCTAGTGGCTCTGCACTCCTCCGAACACGTCGGCGAATTTCCTTACATGCGTTGTTTGGATAAACTGACCACGGATGAATCCATCGGCTCATTGTAAAACTATTTATTTATTTATTGAAGTAAATATGGTGATTATGTACGTACAGAGCCCCAAGGCTGCGCTGCTCTCTCTCTCTCTCAGTACACACACACACACACGCGCTTCACTTTTCAACTACCGTACATAAACACAACTGCCACAAAGTTAGATTTCATCAACGAGACCAGCATTTATCTAAATAATAATTCAACCAGCCGACATAAAACCTGTGGTGAGTTACTCGGCTGGTTTTCGCTGCGAGGACAGAGAGAGAGAGCAGCACAGAGAGGGAGGAGGACAGACAGACTGTGGGATCCGGCTGCACTGACGACGCTGTGCGTGTGTGCCGCGACATTCCTCCGAAAAATGACGGCGCATCTACTTACAGGCGATATGTGGATAAACTGACAACAGATTGGGAGTCTAAACCGCCACTTTCTCGCATGAAAACATACTAAAAATGTAATAAAGTGACATTATTTCCCTACTCGTTGCTCAGGTAGTACTGGCTGCCATCCGCTCACCACTGATGGTGGTAGCGTAGCAAGCGGTGGAAGCCGAGCCGCCGAGGACGCACAAGCAGCGTCATTTGACGTCACATCCGCAGAGCAGGATAAGCAGCGCGGGAAATTCGGATCCTGAATTGCAGCGCATTTTGCAGCACACAGCCTGTTCAAGGCAACGGAGAGATATGCGAGAGGACTCATTCTTTTTGGTTTGGAACGCTTCATGTCCCATTATTAGTAGAAAACTTAAAACGTATGTGCATTTTTTCATAAATCTTGCCTCATCATCCTTTAAAGGGATACTTCACACAAAATCGATAATTCAAAAATTTTCTTAACACGCAAAACAGAGAAGAAGACGGAAAGTTCCCCCGCTTTATTTGAACTCTAAACTCTAATAAATTGATTAAATGTTGACTGGGAGTCGTGTCAGTGTGAATATGACGATCTAAATACTGAATACTGAAGTTGCATTGTCCCACACAACAATATAGTGCTAATGCTAATAATAATGATTTGCTCTATTAAGTGTCAATTTCATTCAAGTTCCTTTGGGGGCGTACAAGAAATTTGACATATTTGAGCATTTCCTGAAAGAAAGTAACACAATTTTCCTGGTAATTAGTTACTTTTATAATGTAGAAGCCCAGTTACTTTTTGGGAAAAGTAATGAGTAACTGTAACTTAATTACAGTAAAAATAAAGTTAACGTGTCGTGGTTGTCGCCCCCTGCAGGAGTCGATCAACACTGGTCCCTTCATGATGCGCTCCACCTGTCGGCGGTGCGGTGGGAAGGGATCCATCATCATCACGCCCTGCGCTCTGTGCCGCGGCGCCGGTCAGACCAAGAAGAGGCAGACGGTGACGGTGCCCGTACCTGCTGGTAGGTTTTTTTTAAATCTTGAAATAGGTATCACATTAGATGATACAAGTTGTGAATGTCTGCTTTAAAAGTTCCAGACAAACAAAGGGAAAAATAACAATGTTTTCTTACAGGCGTGGAAGACAACCAGACCGTACGCATGTCAGTCGGCACAAAAGAAATCCTCATTACATTCAGAGTAAGTCGATACTGTCCGAACAAATAACATTTAAACACATTTAATTGCATACTTTTACATAAACTCTGTAGCAGTTCAGGCCGTAGTGAAGGATTAAGAGTGTCTGATGTGTGATGGTTTTAAACGTCTCCGTCCAGGTCCAGAGGAGTCCCGTGTTCAGGCGCAACGGAGCCGACATCCACTCTGACGTGCTGGTTTCCATAGCTCAGGCGATCCTGGGCGGCACGGCAACAGCGCAGGGCCTCTACCAGCCCATCAGTATACTGGTGAGTAACAACAACATTCATTCATCAAAGTGCAAGACTAAAACGTATCAACTTGTAGCCGGATCAGTCAGATTTGTGGAGCACATTTAAAAACACCAATGTCCTTTATAGAAAGTTAATAAGTGTTAATAATCAAATCAAGACAACACATAACAAAGAGGGTGTCGGTAAATTAATACAAGTGAAGAATATCTGGAAAACATCACACTGTTGCAAAAAGAAGAGTCAGTGAGTGTCATCTGCACAACAATGGAAAACAATGAAATCAGACCACGAAGTAAAAATGTTTCTACTTTAGTGAAGCAGCTGTTTTGTGTTCAGCCACCAGGGGGAGCTCTTTATTTACATATATTTTTTTTTATCAATGATGATAGTAGTGGTTGTAACATCCTCCTCTTGTCTCTGTTTGGTGCGTGTTTTCAGATTCCTACAGGTTGCCAGGCCGACCAGGTGATCCGGCTGCAGGGGAAAGGCATTCGCAGGATGAACAGCTACAGCTACGGAGATCACTACGTCCACATCAAGATCAGAGTGCCAAAGTAAGACACAACGACAACTAAACACTTTAACCTGACAGCTGATCTAAACTCCTATATATTTAACTGTTTCTCAGAGTTTCTCATGACTCACTGTATCTGGTGTGTGTGTCTGTGTGTTTGTGTGCTGCAGGAAGCTGACCAGGAGGCAGCGCTCTCTGCTGCTGAGTTTTGCCGAGGAGGAGACGGACGTGCAGGGAACCGTCAACGGTGTGAATCCTTCTGCAGGTCAGAGCCACAGTTCAGCTCCACTGCTCAGTCCACACACTCCTCCTCTGTAGTCTGCACACACACACACATAGACAGACAGCCAGTCCCTCTGCTCTCATCAGTTGTTTATTATTATGCAGAGTTTCCACTATGTGGGACCAGCTCGACTTGATTTGACTCAGCCTTTTTGGTTCTGCTTTTTCTGGTTCCAAAACAGGTAAAGAGGTACTAAAAGTTGACATGAAAAGGATGCAGACTACTGATTGGTCAAGAATCGTTACTGCATCATCAATGTGCAGCATGCATGGAATATCCTGCACGGCTAAAAGCTGTTTTAATTGCTACTGTGGGGCTGTTAATATGTCACTTTATCAAGTTTTAGAAAGTTAAGGCGTTACTGTTGAGGGTCGTATATTATAGTATTTGAGCTGATGCAGTGTGTGTCTGTGTCCAGGAGGGGGCGGCAGCAGCAGCAGCGGCACCTCCACCTCTGGTGCAAAGAGCTCCAGCTCAGAGGAGGGGCAGGAGAAGCAGCAGCAGGAGCAGAAGGAGGAGGGGGGCTTCTTCTCTAAACTAAAGAAAATGTTTAGCTGACACTCAGGCTGCAGGTGGGAGCTTCAAACACGCCACTCCTTCCCTGAATTTATCCTCAACATAAACTCATTATCTGCAGGGTGAATCTGTTGTATCTTTTTAGCTGTATTGAAAAAAATGTTTTTTGTTATTTTTTTAATTTTCTGCAGGTAAAAAACAACACAAAGGCAAAGGAAGGACAGAAAGCCACTGACTGCGGCTCCACGCTGCGTCTCCTGAGCACCGAGGAGGAGGAGGAGGAAAGAGGAAGGAGAGAGAGGCACAGTGGTATTCGTGTTGACACTGTCCTCATTGTTGAGGTTGCAGGTCCACACACACTTCACACACACACTTCACACACACACACTGGCCCGTCACCACAGAACAAGAGCCGGGCTCAGAAACTCTGAAGACCTGCTGCAAGAGAAACAAGACGACGACCACCACACAGGACTGTTGTGTGATGGGTCTGCTGCCTGCTCGCTGTGTCAACGCTCGTTGAGCCGCTCTCTAACAACGGAGGATCAGCCTTCAAAATAACCAGTTGCACCAGTATAACCAGTCAAAACAGTGAAGCAGGCAAAGAAAATGGACTGGAAAGGGCTACAGCGTGGGTTTTAGGAGCTAATATCCTGATAAAGAACTGATTCACCTCTGTAAGACGTTCCTGGAGACGACTGTGTAATTTGGTACTGATGGTGGTTAAATGTGGGGCAGCGATCAACCGATACACGTCACATGGGTTTAAATGGATTAGTGACAGGTTTTCCAGTCATTATAGAGAATAGTACTTATTTCTATGTAGCATCTGTGTGTTAAGGTCATTGTCTCTGTTTTATTTATAGTTGGTACCAAATTACCTGAAAACATGCAGAGAAAACCAGGACATGATGTTGCCGTTACCTTTTAACACCATGACATACTGAGCTTTACTGGCTGTTTATCATCTGATGGGATGTTCTGAACGTAAACGGACTCAAGGCGAACTCAAAACACTGATCTTGAATATTCATTTCTGTCAGATCCAGACTTAGTTTTTTTTTCATTGTGGTTTGTTGCACCTGTGTGTGCAAAAAAAACTATTTAAATAAATGAGAAACTGTCGAAGGTGATACGTTTTGTTTTGTTCAGCTTTCTTTCATTTATTTCAGGTTGGTTTTAAACTCAGTGTAGGACAGAGGCTCGCCAGTAGAGGGCAGTGTTGAGTCGGTGTCGCTCTCGCTCTGTGATCCACTCACTAAAAGACTGGACAACCGTCTCTGACGCTCACGCACTCAAACTGGAGTCCTGCGCCCGTTTGATGTTTCCAGCCGCCCAGTTAACCGCTGTGTGCCGCCGCGTATGAACAGAAGCTTTTGTGAGGGTCACTGGGAACATTCGCTGCCCGGGGTTTTCCAACTGTGCTCAGACTAAAAAGTGGTCAGTCTTCTTCACAAACAGAAAGACTTGTGGTGCCTCTGAGCAGGAGAAGTTGGTATGATTTCATATGAAGTCACATTTACGTTGAGAACAGGCCGGTGGCTGTGTTGTTGTTGCTGTTATTTTTTTTTCTCCCCCATACGTTGCCACTGTGTAATTTTTTCTGTTCTGTTTCTTAACATGTGGGCTTTAAATGCTTAAAAACAGGATGTAGGACATCACCGTGGTGCTCAGTAAAAATATTAGTGCGAACAGATGAGCGCACAGGATGTGATTTGCAGGAGCGTGTCATGCAGCCGCCCTCTGACCATGTGTCTGGACTCTGGAGCTGGAGTCGTTTCAGAGCGTTTTGTCACTGAGGCTGAATCACTGCACGTCTCATGGAGGAAGCAGGTGGAAGAACTGGGATGTCTGATCTGTAAAAAAAAGAAAAAAAAATCTGGATACTCAACATCTGGAGAGTTGAAGATTAGTTTTTGATGCATGAGCTAAAATCACAACCTCCGTGTCTTTCACAGTGGCTGCAGGGACTGTAGAGCACACACTCAATCTGATTGAGTTTAACCTTATACAGAAAACCCATGAAACCTAAAATGTGTAACTTATGCATGGACTTATAGTTAAAATAAGTTAAAATGAGTGACCCCATCAAAGACCCCAGTGGATCCCCAGACCCCGCTTTGAGAAACCGCTGCTGCAGAGAGCATGTCAGGTCACAATACAAACACATCAATGCACATTTGAGTGTATTAAAGCTCTGTAAATTGATATTTTGGTTAATGCAAGTTGAGATTAACTCATCTATGAACTATCATCTGATTCTTACACTGCTTAGCTATTAAAGCTTTATGACATATATTATATGGCATGCAGTATAAGTAAATTTGCAGAACAGATTCATAAAACATAAGGTGACATATAACAAATGAATTCACCAGGTGTTATAAATCAGTATGTCCATGGTGCATTCAGGGGTTGTGGGAGAACATAAAGCAGGTTGTAGATGACCCGCACTGTAAGCTTCATTACAGCCTCCTACACACTAGATAACATTAGTTTCGGTTCTTCTCCGTCCGATCCGCCCACTGAACCAGAACCCGTCCACTTTTCCAATCAGCACCTGAAAACCTGTGGTTCGAATCAATGTTCCACTCTGGAGAAACAACAAGTAAACATCTGGAAACAGCTGTTAAAAGCTTAATGACTTTGGCTGGAGAAGAGCTTGGAAGTGAAAGCACATGATTGGCTCTTCGTCTTCTTCTTTTTCTTCTTCTGCCGTCACTTTGACTGGGACAGTTTCAGCTTCTCCAGAAGTAGAAAGTGTAGATTAGAAGTTTCACTTCTAGAAACGTAGATAAATAAAACTGAGCAGATGACATCACACCAGGAGCTCGATTTAATGTCAGTGTAGCTACGGCAGCCTTCCCACTTCCCTTTCCCTTTTTACAAATCACCACCATTTGTTCCCGCTCATCATGATCTCATCTTCATTGTAAATCACCCTCGCTCACTCATTACAGATTTGTGACGATGAATGGGTTGTTATATTCCATCTTACTCATCTCGCTAAATCCTTTGAGGGTGAAAAACCACTTTGTTTTCTGGGCTGAACCGAGGCTCCACTTCTTTTTTTCTTCTTCTTCTTCTTCCTCCTCCTCTGGTTTGGGGAAGAAGGGGAGGATGGAAAATTAAGAAGAAGAAGAAAGTGTTTTTATATAACAAAAGGATTCTTTTATTAGTGCCCGTGTCTACACATAGAGTTAGATGAAATATGACCTAAATATAAAATTAATTTACTGCAGAGGGAATATCTGTTTGGTGCCCAATGTACCCACATGATGTTATTTACAGTGTCCAGACATGCATGGTTGTATGAAGCATTAGGATTAGGGCCGCTGTGGGAAACAAAAGTGAGCTCTGACTTTTTTCTCAGAATTCTGACTTTAAACTCAGAATGCTGGTATTTTCTTTGTTTTTTAAGAAAAGGGAGTTTAAAGTCAGAATTCTAATAAACAAGTCAGAATTATAAGA
Organism: Decapterus maruadsi; assembly: GCA_030347415.2. NCBI lineage: Eukaryota > Metazoa > Chordata > Actinopteri > Carangiformes > Carangidae > Decapterus > Decapterus maruadsi. The sequence goes on from CM064901.1 coordinate 7,195,973, forward strand.
AAAAAGTCAGATTTTTTCCCCCAGAGCTCCAGAGACGGTCTAGGAGATTTAAAAAACAAAAACAAAAAATAGAAAGTCAGAATTGTTTTCCTTAGAATTCATAGAAAAAAGTCTGAACTCACTTTCTTTTTTCCACAGTTGCCATAATCATCTTCTTAGTAGCATAAACAAACAAAAAAAATAAAATAATATTTAGGTTAATGAAACAGTTTGTTCCAAAACATGCTTGGGAGACTCTTAAAACGGACAATATGCATCCCCCCCTCACCCCAAATCCAGGTATGGTACACTCTTTATGCCCCCTGTCCTTTAAATCCTATTGGTTGCTCTCACTTCCTGCTTGGCAGTTCGAGTTCGAATCGTGTGACCAACAGGTAAAACGGAGGGAACTCATCCAAATCTTTTTTATAGGCTACGCTACAGTATATGATCCAAACAAGCTTTTTTATTTATAAAACGGACTATATCACTGTTTCTATTGAAGATATGGTAAGTTAACAATGTGATTGATGAGCAAAAGTGCTATTAGCAGCTAGCTGTACAGTAGTTAGCAGTTTAGCATGAACAGCTCCAAGCTAGCATCCACTCACATGCATGATTTTACATCTGCCCTTAAATTTATTTTTAACTTATTGTATGGTCCCTGTGCTGCCCGTCTTTATTCTGTGTTAGGTTGTGCTCATTTGGATGAATCTGGAAGTGTTGTTAGGCTATCTGTTTGTTTGTTTTGTTTTTTGTTGTGATGAGCTTTCTGACATCTGAATTTCCCTGCAGGGATGAATAAAGTTTTACTCTAGGCTATTATGTCCCCATTATGTAACTTAGCCTCAGGCCTTAATGCTATGATGCAAATTGTGCAGTAATAGTAAGTCTAACTGCCTGTAGCCTATATGTGTGTGTATGTGGGCAGTGTGACAGTCACGAGTTACACAATCATCAAGGTTTTAAGTCTATAATGCAACTAAATCGTGTGCGTTATATACAGGGGTCTGCTAGTTATTAAGATCTTCCGGCTGATAGAGCAAATCTGATACCAGGTTTCCCGTATTATATCAAAATATCCCTTAAATTCATTATAATTATTTACATAGTTAAGCAGATGGAAAAATGGCCTCCACATGTTCAGGATTGTTTATAATTACATCAGGGCTGCACTATAGGATTAGGCTACATGAAACTGTTTCTGTTTCTGTGGTGGAGAGAGTTTCCCTTCACCACTATTGCTTGAATTTTAAACATTTTAAACATTTTCATTCCTCCATGAACCAAATGTTTTCTCTTGAGTTCATCTAAATTCATGCTTCTCATGGGGGTGCAAATAATCACTGACCTTTTTCGAGCAGCTGAAAGCCTTTCCAAACCTAATTGGACGGTGTCAAAGATTGGCACCAAATTGAAAACAACTCCCTCAAAAGGTCAATTGTTCAGCTCGGTATTCAAATCTACAGCTATACATCGTGAGTGGGAACAGACAAGCGACAAAGAGCTTTACAACATGATTAAGTGACAGTGATTTTGTCCCTGAGAGCCTCGACTTTTATCAGAGTCAATAAAAGCCAGTTAAATCTTGAACGTATAATGAGCGACTTCGGAGACATTATTTGACCTTGTGTGGCCCACGATGGCAGACGCACATATAAACCCCCGCCTTTGGCTGCACAAACGGATTAAAAAAAGCTCCTTCCTGCCACTCAATGTGTGACTGACGGCCGGTTGCTGGGAGTAACTGGGAAAAGTAAGAAGGCATCATGTGGAGCGATAATGGAGTTTTTCACTTTAGCGTTACAGTACAAACAAGCTGGCGGCTTCTCACAGGGCAGCACAAAGAGGTTAAAAGTAGAGTGTGGAGGCTAAATGGAGCAATTGGCCGCTCTTGTGTTGCTATTGCAGAGCTGGTGTGGGGTAATTATATTTCTGTGTGGGCAAAAAGAGACGGCGAATGAATGAATGCACATTTTAACTGCTTTGTTGACGGGAAGCGTTGAATGTATAGACGACTACCCCAGCTGGTGACAGTGAGTGGTGGGAGAGATTTAGTGCTGCCTTGATGCCTGGAAGCAAACCCATCCTGAGCTTGGTTTACCAGGATTACGCCACTGGTGCGCCTGGTCTGGGGGGGAAAAAAACGCGGGTTTGTTTTATGTGGAGAGCTCTAAGCCTGGGATTTGTCTGCTTTGTTCCCACTGGGTTCACTGACTCTTGTCTTGGGGATACTTGAGGTTATAGTTGGGACCCTAAGCCTCCTCGTCCCTGGAAGCAAATGAGGCCTGGATGGCGAGTAATCCTTTTTAGTGTGAAGTGAATTACCCACAAAACCAGAAAGAGAAGTTTTTATCTGAATGTACAGAACACAAATCAACGGGATTTAAACTTTCATAAACTTTGGTCTGGGTACAACACCACCACGGTTTGGGGGTAGAAGATGATAAAGACATCAATATACTTTGAACTGAAACATTTCCAATGCTGGTTTTACAGGATTTGCCAAATTTGACAATTTCCCAAACCTTCTGATACCAGTAAATGGACTTCATGTAGAAACTGTGGGCGGCTGATGTGACTCAGAGAGGACACAGCGGGTTGGTGGTGGTGGTGGTTTGGTCACTGGCTTCTGCAGTCCACATGTTGTTGGAGTGTCCTCGTTCTGCAGGACTCCTGAACCCCCCATAAAAAGCCAAACTTGAAATGTCAAAGAGTGTTTAAAAGAAAAGGCTTTATATAATATAAGAAAAGCACTGTATTAAATGTGTGGATCAGTTTGACAGGTCAGTGCCTCATAAATGTAGCTAAAGTGGTGAAAAGTGCCTTTGAGGAGACACTGTCAAAGTGTAATCAACACAATGTCCAGATTTGTTGATTTTGCTCGGGCACCGACAACACTATAAATCAAATCCCTGCCATGTGATACTGGACCCAGGAGATGGTTAAAGGGATAGTTTAACATTTTGGCAAATTGGCCCATTGCCATAATCCCTATAGTCATACCGTAGCAATAGGTTTGTTACCTTTATTTGTCGGTGTGAGCTATTTACGCTACAGTAGATTTTGGAGTTGTTGGATTGTGTATTTGATGAGTTTGATGAGGGAAACCAAGAAATCCCATGAGCCTCCGTAGCGTAGCTCTGAGCAGCTCACGGCTCTGCTCCGCCGTTCTAAAAATAGCTTGCACTGACAATTAAAGGTAACGAACCTACTGCTATGACTATAGGGATTATGGCAATGGGCCAATTTGCCAAAATGTTGATCTATCCCTGGCATAAAGACTAGAAACATGGATCCAACCAGCTCCTCGTAACCTCACAAATTAACATGAAGTTTATTCAAAATGCATAAAAAGATCTATAAACGTCCTCTTTTTTATATAATTCAGTTTTAGAGTTCAACTAAGCTGTTGGTTTCTTTTATGTCCTTTCTCCATAGCTGTGACCTGTCTTTAGTTTTACATCATTCATTCATTCACTCAACCTTTATTTAACTTGTTTGACCTAATTTACAATGTGGCGACTGGCGAGCAAATGATAAATCAAAAGGCACAAGAAACACCAGCGCTGAGCTTACATAACAATGACAGGAAATGAAAATACAATAAAACCAAAAAAAGAAATAGAACAATAAAAGCCACAAAAAGACTAAGAATAAACAAAGAAAACCTAACAATAATTAAAATATCAAAGTAAAAGATGGACAGATGAGCTAAATCTGGAGGCCAAGTGTGAAGCGCTTAACGATTTCAAATGCCCCAAAGATAAAAATAAAGAAAGTTTTCTCTATTTTCTGCCTTGGTGTGTTTAATTAACTCTCCGTTTGTGCCCACAGGGACACAGAGGACACGTCTGACTGCAGGACGGCGTCTCTCCAGGACCCTTCAGCAGGACGGAGCTTCACTTACATGGACCAATAACCTGTTTCCAGCGTCGTCTCCTGCCTCAGAGCCTCATATCAAGGTTCGACCCCTTCCTCCTTTTCTTGTTTTATTTTATTACTTGTCATTTTCTAGATAAAAGTATCAGCTACTAAATTTCTATAAAAGGTTCAGGCTCTGGCTCGTTGCACCAGTCATCTGAGCGCTTTGAGACAGGGAGAGACAGAGAAGGGAAGGAGAGAGTGAGTAATCCAAATCAGATTAGTCACTGGTTCATTCTGTAATCACAGCCTCCAAACAGGCATTTTTTCGGACCAACGGATATTGGCATCCAGGGACTGGAGGCCACAATCACAGGGGATGGAACGGCACCAAGCAGCGGGCCAACTCGCAGATATTTCATTACTGATCCAGTAACCATCGTTCACTGAGAGAGAGTGTGTCTCTCTTTGTGTGTGTGTGTGTGTGTGTGTGAGGCTAAAGGCTAACATCAGTTCTTGCCTGTTTCCCATTTCCCCTCAATCAGAGAAACCTCTCGTCCAATTTCACCCCCTCCCCCTCCCCTCCTCTTCCTTCCACCCCCATCTTCTGCTAATTAGGGCTCCAGATCACTGCCACATGCATGTGGCCGTACCGCCGTGTCCGTGTGTGTGTGTGTGTAACCGTGCACGTATGTATATTTATGTCCATCTCGAGAGGTCAAGGAGATGTTCCTCGCCTCACCAACTCTTAAAGCTCTGACCCCAGAGTTTAGTCTCAGATTTCCCCGATTGCCAAATGTTTTCCACATGGACTTTCCGTATCGACCCCGCGCTGGCTGAGCTGAGCTGCTGGCTTGGCCTCGGCTGCTGCTGCTCTCACCCAGCTCCACAAACACAATGACATATAGCTAACACACACACACACACACACAAATGGATGACTTCATGCCTGGTAATGTTTTTCACAACATTTCCCTCAGATTTGTAATGTTGACCGAAAGGAGCCGTGTTTTTGAGCTTTTTGAGACCCGGCTACCAATCTGCCTGCCTGAAAAAACACAGGTTGGTTTGATTTATAGCCCTGCAGTGAAAAAGAAGGATATCGGGGTGAAATCATGGGATGCCGTGGCTGGATGATTATTATATGAAACCAGCAGCAGCAGCAGCAGCAACCCCGCTTTAAGCAGGCAGCCTCTGGGAAGACCTCAGTTTAGCCAAAAACAAAATGTGCAGAAATGATTTGGAACCGGACCGAGGCAGCTGTGTGTGTGTGTGTGTGTGTAGTTTAAACTTTATGGTATGTTCATTATATAGCTATAGACTTTTTATATCAATTCCTTCTAAATGCAACAATGATGTCATGTTTTGGCGTCAGCGTCGTTTCCATTTGTCTTTTTGCATTAGGAAAATTGTGAATTTGTGTGGTGAAGTTTTCTGCACTGATTAGAAAACTGTGCTGCAGTATCTTATCTGGTTTGCTGTGATTGATTACACAACTTGGGTTTCTAATTGCTTTTCATCTGCTATAGAAGTTAAATGGAAAAGCCTGGAACAGGAGAACAGCAGGTCCTGATGATTTATATCCAGTTTAATGAGTCTTAACATTCAACATGCATGGTATTAAAGGCACGCTACACATTTGTGTTTGATTTTTTTTTTTTTTCATTTTGGGCATGTTCCCAAATGTTTCATACCCTGGCCTAGTGAAGAGCTTTAGCTTCTGGCTATAGGGGAACTCCCTTTGCAATCCTGCTGATAGTACTATGGCAATGTTGAAAAACAGACAAATTCTTACTATATTTTCTTATTTTTATCAAAACAATAATTACATTTGCAACAGTTGGGTCTCTTCTTTGTTAAAACTGTGTCCATTTTGTAGTAGAAGTTTTTCTCTTTGTAAGTAGGTAAGCTATGATGAATGATGATTTAACTGCAGGCAATAGAAAGATGTTCATTGGTAATAAGATGTCAATATGATGTGGAGAAATCTTTTTAAATGTGTTCAAAAATGGCCGCTTCTTATATGAGTTGCCGCATGACTTTACCTGAGCAAGGAAAACGAATTTGATTGGTCGACTCGTTATCAAGCGGGCGGGATATTTATTGTTTGGGGCGGGACCGAGCTTGGACCGATGACGGATCCAATATCACTGGCTGATGAATCGTGAGCAACGTGATGCAATTTGTATGCCTGCATCATCCAATGCGGAAAAAAACGACCACGCTTTCATCCCGAATTTACTCAAAAATAAAATTTTGCACAAAGTTTGGTCTACATCGTCTGAAAGATGAGTTATTACACTAATGTTATGACCCACAGTGGGATCAAATTCAGTTTTCTTTATACCTTTAACAAATATGGCACACAAAAGGAAATTATATTCAAAAGTGATTTTAAAAAACAGATCCTGTCATGTGTAGGCGATATATTCACTGGGAATGTGGGTGTAGCTCCTCTGAAGTTTATGCAGCACATGTGGATTTATTAGGTTCACGTATGTGCCTGTATGTTTCTACATGCACCTCTGCATGTGTCAGGAACTTAATACTGTCAGAGTCATATACTGTCGTCCCTGAGAGAAACTGACCAAACTGAAAGGAAAATGTCTCCTGCCGTCTCTCCCACCCACTCGCTCCCCCAGTCGGTCTCCTCTGGTGGTTTTTGCCGGCCTCATGGCAAACAACCCCCCTGCTATAAATCACCCAGTGCGCAGCAGTGTGGTCAGCAACAAGCACGGCATGGAGAATTATGGTAAATGTGTCTGCTGCTGGAAGGAGGAGGGTTTGTGGTCTATTGATAGACCCTCAGACCCTCAAGTACTTAAAGTCCATGCTCAGACTGAGATGGGGTGTCCAGTAGCAGTATTGTGACATCACAAGATGAGAGAAATGATCTGTCACGAAACAAGGGTTTTAACCCCATTATTTGTCATATAACGCCACATGGAGTCCATTACTCTGTCTTTTAGCTCACTTAATAATGGGTTTCAGAGTTTTCTTCTTGAGCTATTCGCTTATTTCAGTTTAGGCCAGTTGGCTGTTTTGGCTTTAGCTTCATATCTTCTGTTCGCTTTGAATGTTCATTTAGATAAGATAAGACTTCATTCAGCAGCTCAAGCAAGCAGTGTAGAAAAAGATAGGCTTCTTAAGGGGTAAGACGATAAAACTGTAGTGAAACATGGGGATATGAAATGTATGTAGTAGTCTATATATTTAATGAGAAGAGGAAACAAAAGACTGTTTCATCAACTGCTCGCTATTGGTATTTGGACATTTCCCTGATGCTACATGGCTAACGTTTGTTCATAAAACAAACCAACACAAATGAAAAAGACTATTGCCCTGAATTGTCACATTTTAAGATATTAAATGACAAGAAGGTTGCATAAGGTTGTAATTTGTTATTTGTCTTCTGGAGTTGGATTTTGGTCTTGGCATGTATCTAGGCTACTGTCATATCGGACATCCCCTCTTTCTTTCTTACTTAAGTTAGCATGCTAACAAGTGAGCTATGACTCACTGTAGCCTCCATCTGCTCTACTATTAAAGGAGGGATTATAAACTCTTTTCTTACACAATGATTTTCTGAAGCTGTAGCAAACAACCTCTTTTCATTCACTTTGAGTGGTGCGTCTTTTTATAAATGAAAACTTCCTGGTTTGCTGCTAGCCTACATCACCTGTGTGCTTATTCACCAATAGCCTAATATAGCCTACTACTCCCTCCATCCACTTCAAACTGAAGCCTGTTGCCTTTTAACTGGTTTTTATGTGCTGTGAAACTCTATAATCTGTCAGTGCATCTCAGCTTCAACACAAGACAGTCTTGTTTATTGCTCTGGCTGCATTAAAAATATCTTCATTCCTGCAGATAGACACTGACTGCAGGCACAGATTTACAGAACTGAGCAGCCTGGACGTCTTGGGCAAAGTGTGTGTGTATTTGTGTGTGTATGTGTGTGTGTGTGGGTGGGGTCTTGTTTGATTTATCATCTCTGCAACGTGCCAGAACTTTTCTGTTGGGTCAGGAACGCAACCCAACCCTGTCTGATTGTTCCCATGCTGCAGGTGTGGTTCTGGTCAAGTCTCACCGGACTATCCATGTCTTTTTTTCTTTCTTTCTTTCTTTCTTTTTTCTTTCTCCTGCAGACATTTATTTAACCAGGACAAGTCAATTAAGAACAAATTATTTATAATGATAGCCTGGCAAGAGGCAAGACTGCTTTTGTTGAGGGGAAAAAAGAGGACAAAGAAAATGAACAAAAGGAGCGGTTGGCTGAGGAAAGTCGAACTTAAGCTGGAAAAGAAACACTCATTTTGAGGCAGAAAATGAAATATTATTTAAAAAAGTAATATAATCTACACAAACGAAGCCAAGAGCAATGAAAGTCGTGTACATAGAGATGTCACAGTAGTCGTTTGGATGAGAGATTAGTTTCTGTGTTTATTTAAAACATCTTTGGTAGAATATTTGGACGGGACAGAAATGAAAATGTCCACGTTGAGCCTCTTTTTTTTTATTACTTAGTATTTTAAACTCATTGTATTCAGAGACAGCAGTGAACTGAGACACAGAGGAACCAAGGGAGGTTTTAACTGTTGATCTTTGGCAAGAAACACAAACCTTTTCCATTTCTTCTGGATTTAAGAGTCACATATTTATGATTAAAAACCTTTATTTTTTATTCATTTTCTATTTGGCTTTTTTTCCATGTAAACAGAAAGATATCAGATGAAAGAGCCACAAATTTATTATCATAACAATCATTATCATTCTTATTAGAATTGAGGTTAACAGACGTCTTCAATCAAGTTTAGCATTTAGTGCATTTTTGATTAATAATTGAATAATTAGTTTTGCAATATGAAAGTTATTTATCTTATTAATACTGAAAACCACCGCCCAAACAAACATGAGCAAATCGGAGCATCAACTCCTACACACATACCAATTTCAGGCCAGTTTTTTGTTACACTTCCCTGATGACCTATGAACTCGGGCAGGGTCGTGGACAATGATTGGTCGGGGCGATACTTGTAGTGTTGCCAGTCTCCCGACCAAGACACGGCATGAATTTATGCCACTGTGAGTGTTTAATCTGACATGGTGACTATCGTGAAAAGAATTTGCATTAAAAGACTGATAACAAAACACACAACAACAAATACATTTGTTCATATTTCCCTCCAATGCAGCAACAACATGTTACAAACTGTTTGTAAAAACGGGCTATACAAATAAAATTGCCTTGCCTTGCCATTGTGCATCGGAATAAACGCCTCAAGGTTGCTGCTTTCAACTTGATAAATTGCGTTTCAATAGAGCAAAATAATCAAAATAATCAGATGAAGTTATTCCCAGAGATTCCCAGTCCAGACGAGACCTCCACAGTCTTTAATTTGTCCAATCAGCAGTTTGAACTTGTGCCTGTTTGAATCAGTCGAACGGTACGACGTGCAGTTTGACCCGGAGAGTTCAGGGTGAACTCTGTGTAACTGAGCTTGACTGTGGACGTTGGATCTTAATCTGGAGCCTGGGAGATCTCCAACCAAACAGCTACACACACACACACACACACACACACTCAGGATAAATAAAGGCCAAAACAAGACTCATTCTCATGTTTCTTTCAAGAAAAGAAAGCTGTTGTATCTATTTTAGTCTCGCCAGCCTTCTCCTTTGGGCTTCCCTCCATTTTTTCCCCCTGTGATAATTACTGGACTCTGAATGGAGCAATGTGCCGGTTCCTAACCAACAACGCTTTGTGGCCTCGGATGGGAATATCCGTTAATTTGTCCCTGCTTTGTCTTTAATTACAGAAACATACGAGCGCAGAGACACGAGAGTCTATAATTACTCGGAGTGGAAATAGTCACTGTGCGGTGTTGTTGTTGTGAATATAGATTATTTAAGATAAAGGTGTCAGAAGGCTCAGTTAAAATACAGTTCCCTTACTTTCCCATTTTGGGATCTGAACTCTGTCATTTGCCTTTAAGTCGATGTATAAACGCTTCAGATGATGGAGCCGTCCGTCTTCCAGCTCGGTGACCTCCTGGAGCTTTCTTCAACCCTGATTGGTAATTCTGCAGATTGAGAAATTACCACTCCAGAAGAAGAAAACAGTACTTTTCTGCATTGCATTGTGGGTTATTTTTGAGCAAATATGGCGTCCCCTTGGCGTGGGAATCTAACCCCCTGGACGTACAACACGGTGCGGCCTTGAAACGACCTCCTGACCCTGAAGACGATCTTTGACCTCTGACTCGTCCTGAGCAGTCGTACATCAAGTTCTAGCTAACGGAGCCGTTTCCACGGGCGCCACTGATTTCAAGTTTAATCTTTAATGGATGTGCACATGAACTTTACAACATTAGTTTCACTCAAACACACACATACAATCTGAAATATATACACACACGCACACACAGGGGTAACTTTAATGTTGTGTCAACAAACCTTTGGACAAACCTTACTATTTCTTCAGGGTATTTAAAAATAAGAATAATGATGAACTAATTCAACTAAGAATAGTGACAAGTTGCATTTCACTTCAACTTATTCAGTCTTTTGTGAGTTACTGATGCAGGTTCAGTTTGTCTTGTACCAAATCCAGCCTCATTAAAATGTTTTTTTGAATAAATTTTGATTTCAAAACTCTTTATGATTGAAACAAAACGCTGCATTGTTGTTTTATATATTATTTTTTTCATCTTTTTTTTGCCCAGCTGTTTCTGTTTTAAATTACAGAACCTTATAAGTGAGATCACCATTATCAGTAATGTGCCATGACGTGCTGTAATTCTGCTGTTTTGTTTGGAGTACCTTATTTGGCTTGATAAATACATGTAGTTCAGTGCAGCTGACCTTAAAAAGCACCGGCGCCCGCTCCTTTTCAACAGTTTAAAACAAGATCTTTGAACTTTGCAGTCATGCCCCAGTGTTGACAGGTTTTCTCAAACAAACAGGTCAAGTCTGTCTTTGTGCATTACAATTTATCACCAAGTGGACGGGGAATTACATTTATCCTGTTTAATGCACCTTCAAAGATACATACTAGAACTGCATTTAAGGACTGATTGGATCACAGTGGTGTTTCTATACACTGTAACTAACATTCTGAAGGCTCCTTCACCTCTGGACTAGAAAGGCAGTCTTACTGTGCATTTACACCAAAAGCTTCCAAAGCGTCAAAAAACCGGAAGTCAATTCATTTTCAATGAGAGCTCAGAGACACTGAGCGTCCAAAGCGTCAACAGGCGTCGCCAGAAAAGAAGTTGAGCCCTGGTCAACTTTAGGGTAATTAGCTATGACGCAGTTCAGCGGGAACCTGTCAGAATAGAGATGTCCGTTGGCTGCTTTTTTTTTTTTTTTTTTGTATTTCGGCTCCCCAATGACCAGCACGATCGAAGTTTGACATCAGTCACCTGACGAGCGGCCAAAGCAGCTGATAATATTTGCTGTTTTGGGAGCTGTCTTGTCTGACGCCCCCCTCGAGCGTTTTTGACGCTTTGGAAGCTTTTGGTGTGAACTAGGGATGCACGATATATCGGCAATAATATCGTTATCGGCCGATGTTCGTCATTTTTCAACTTATCTGTATCGGTCCGATGAGTAAAATTGGGCCGATATGCACAACCGATGTATATCCGTCTAGTTGCTTTTTTCGGGAGAGGGAGAAGGAGGAGGAGGGGGATTTGGCCATGTGTAACCTGTAACCTTGTTATTTGGAAGTATTCTGAAAATAAAGACATTCAAAAATTCAATTCAGTTTTCATATCGGTGCATCCCTAGTGTGAACGCACAGTTACTTTCCTGGGCAACAAAAGGCTCCAACAGGTGAATTCCTTCATGGTCTAAACCCAGGATTCATTGCCTGCTGCTAATGGAAGCAACGACCTCCATCAGAGAGTGAAGGATTACACTTCTCAGTATTTGGTTTTGGTTTAGTTGAGCAGCAATGGGAGCCTATACAACTTTTTAAAGCTCAGGCCTTAACAAACAAGGTTGCTAGGTTGCAGGACAGCAGCTGTAAATGTGCACATTGGTTGGTGATAGAAAGTGTAACTCAACCGTTTGTCTCATTTTAGCTTGGTCTGACGGACATAGACGCAAAGTTTGTACACAGTTCATAAAGCTCTCTACCATACATTCAGCAGTTTAGTTTCATTTACAGATGTTTATGATTTTCGATGGAAGACTCCTGTTTTGAATCACTTCCTTACAAAAACAACTGAACTCAACATGACCGCCTTGGTCCATATGAGAAAACAGATACAGAGTTGAAGCTGACTCACCATTACTTGAAGCCACTGTTTTCCACTGACATTAAATATTATAATATACGCCCACACATGTTTGCAGACACACTTGTATCTGTGTGTAAGCGTCCTGTCAGTAAATCCTACAACAATGAGTGAGTCTGCATCCTCCTCTGCCTCCATGACCAAACAGTTTAGACTGTGGTGTGACTACCAGCTCACGACGGCCTCTTGAGTAACGATGGCACAGGAAATACAAACACTTCAAGCTCTTGTGGTTTCATTGTTTACCACTCAGTGTGCGCATGATTGTCTAGGAGTGTGTGCGTGTGTGTGTATATGTATGTATAATCCTTAAGAGCAATCTAAATGTCACTGGTATAAATTGAGGGTGTGAGTGTTTCAAGCTTGTGGGCTTCCCATTGTAGTCTTGATCAAAGTGTGTGTGTGTGTGTGTGTGTAGGAGCTGAGGTTAAGAGGGTCCTGCTCTCTCTCTCCTCTCCTGTCAGTTTTACAGCCGTCGTCTGCCTTCATCTCCTCTCTGCGGAGCGCTCGCCGCAGCTTTTGTTTAGGTGAAATGTACACAGATGTTGACACTGAGGCGTAAACACAACTGGACCGGGGGGTGGGGGTGGGGGGTTCGGGGGGAATCGTGTCTGGGAGGTGAGAACTGCGAGGCTGCAGACGCTGCGGCTCAGACTGACTGAACACAGGAGCCGCCTTTAATAGAGACATCCTACTTTTTACATTAACACACAGACAGATGCACACACACCTGGCAGCTACTGTAACTACTGTAAAACAGGGAGCTGCTGCTCTGTGTCTGCAAGCTCAGCTTTGTTGGTTAAACATGAATTTTTGTGAATAAACTGAATGTTAATTCGTGAGGTTACAAGGAGCTGGGTGGATCCATGTTTCTAGTCTTTATGCCACATTTTGGCAAATTGGCCCATTGCCATAATCCCTATAGTCATAGCAGTAGGTTCATTACCTTTAATTGTTGGTGCAAGCTATTTTTAGAACGGCAGAGCAGAGCCGTGAGCTGCTCAGATGGAGGCTCATGGGATTTCTTGGTTTCCTTCATCAAACTCATCAAATACACAATCCAACAACTCCACAATGCTCTGGTGGACAAGTTGTGACCTGCACATTCACCACGCTATGAGATAATAACACAACGTTACCACACAGAGTCGTTTTAGAGGTAAATACAGAGACTGTTTGCTGAAAAACTGCTCCAGTCGGAAACGTTCATCAGCAATTTTGCATGAATTTCCCTCTAAAACAACTCTGTCTGGTAACGTTCTGTTACTCATAGCGTGGTGAATGTGCAGGTCACAACTTGTCCACTAGAGCGTTGTGGAGTTGTTGGATTGTGTATTTGTACCTTGAAAAGTAGAAATTAAACTTGTCCTCCTTTTTTGTTTTTTGAGTGTATTTTTTTTGCCTTTGATTGACAGGTCATTAGAGAGACAGGAAATGGGGAGGCAGAGAGAGGGGGAATGGCACGCAGCAAAGGGCCGCTGCAGAAAGGACTGTAGCTTCTGCACATGGGCCGCTCTACCCACTGAGCCAAACGGCGCCCCTAAACTTGTCTTTTTAAACGCCAAGCAGATATGGAGAGACATAAGTGTTCATGTGGAGTCATATTTCTGACTGACAGGTTAATGTAAGATGAACTTAATCTCCTTTTAGCTCTGTTTTTGGTCTCCCCTGGTCTTAAATCTGCACCAGCTACAACAAGACAGCATTCAGTGTCTCGGGGCTGGGCAGGTACAGTTCTGCTGTTGTGCCTGCTGTGGGAAAATGGATATGTAGATGTGTAAATATGAGTGAAGGCCATGGACAAACTGGACTCCATGCGTGTGCTGTCACTGCAGAACGCCTTAGATTAATGGCAGCACACAAATGAATGGCTTACAGTGGAAACACACTCAGCGTGTGACGCCTGTCTGACGTTCAGTGACGTTTTCTGTCAAGAATAAATAGGAAAATCATTTATAATCACATGAAATCCAACACTGGCAGTAGCCTGCAGCCTCTACGGAGAGAGACAGAGCCAGCGTGACCACATGGCTGCTTCTCCGCAGGCGGTGTGTTTCTGGAAAGCCACAGCAAACTAATGACTATTTTCTGTTGATTTGCAAAATATTAAACCTGACATTCATCTTTAAAATATTTATATTCCGCTTTATGTCATGTGCGTTTACCTCACCTTGTCCTCACCTTTCCTGTCCCTTCCTGCTGACCTCCTGACCCATGTACATGTACGGACACTAGATTTGAACACAATACAGCTCTGTTCGGACAAAGCGCTCCGTTAGCAGCAGGTTCCAGCGAGAGCCTCCTCGCTCTCCGACTCTTCCCTCCCTGCGGCTTCTTTACTGTTGTGGAAAGTCAAGTGAAAGCACTAAAAAGCCAAAGAGTAATGAGTGTGGTGGTGATGTGGAGACGAGCTGCCAGCGCCTCTCAGCCTTTTCCAAATGGATAAAATAAGCACAGCTGGACAGCCTCATCTGTTTTCTCCCTGAGACATTCATAGAGTTGTATTGTTTATGGCAGCATCATAAGAAATGTTTATTTTTACTCCATTTACTTTCACAATCAAACGTCTTTTGCTGAAATATAAACAAGTAAAAATTGCATTTTTTAAAAAGTTTATTCTCTTGGTTTGTTTCCACTTCGATGTGACCATGATGGAGCGCAGTCGGGACTTTAATCTAATTCTAATCTTGTTTGAAGTGTTTCCACAAATTTAAAAATATATTACTTCCTCTCAGAGAGATGAATAGTTTAATTTGATTTCCCCCTATTTGCTTGGACTTTACTCACAGCTTTGGCTTAAATTCCTATTAGTAACAACAACATCTAACTCTCCACATTCCTTCCTGAGATTTTGCGTCAATAGCAGCAGAAGAAGTTTGGTGGGCTTAAAAAAACATCTAGGTTTCAATTTGGAGGAGGAGTCACATCATAAAATAAGGATTTATAAACTGTCCATTGTAAATGTGTCTGTCAGGTTAGTTCCTCAGGAATGAGGCGTTCCTCTTTCCCAAACAACACTTGATCAAACATTTTGACGTATCAGTTCTGCCAATGTCTCTCTTCAATGCTTGTTACTGACTACAGTAGTTACTCTATGGCTATAAAGCTATAAACTGGTTATGCAGGCAGCTGTTTCTCATGTGGAAATGGTGCTTTCTCCTTAGGCCGCGTTCAGACTGCCAGCCAAAATTTGATTTTAAGACAATCCAGATTCGAACTGGATGGCAAACCGGATCGAAACCACCTTGTTTCAAATCACATTTGGACAGATGCATCTCAGTCTGAACAGCTTCAAACACTCTGGTTTTGGTTTTGGGGGGCAACCGCCCCCATTCTGACATCCCACCAGTCCGACATAGGCCTCTAATTGTATAAATGGCAATACTTAATTTTCAAACGTCCCATTATTCTGACAATTCTTGCCTCCTATGGTTGGAATGACAGTATTTTTCTCTTTTTTTTAAACATCCCGCCTTTCCAACAATTATTTTAATAGTGTATTTTTTCCCCACAATGCAAATGCAATTGACCCTTCGCAAACTCCTCCCACAAATGGCTATTGTCCAATCCTACGTTAGCAACCGCCACCTGACCGTAACTATAGGCCTAGCAAGCTTCATTACGTTTGCTGGGATGAAAAACGAAACGTTTGTAGAGAAGGATATTGTTGTTGCTGCTACTGCTGCTACGGCGGCGGCGGCAGCAGCATGTTCAGATACGAGCGGACTTTTTTTCCGACTTCAGCAAGTGTAAATTTGGGGATAACCATATGTTCACCTCCGACATGACAGCTGTACTGAGAAAAAAAACAGCAGCGGAAGCTGTATGTGGTTCACAGTCGCCCAAAAACTTGCAATTTTACAACCAGTGAGATGACGTAAATCTTCGTGGGTTGATAGATGTTTGTACTGTATGTTGGAATAGCGGTATATGGGATTGATGGTATGTTTAAATTGTGGGATGTCGGAATGACAGCATGTAACACCGGTTTTGACTGTCCGTGAGATCAGTCTACGCCACGCCAGACTGCCCTCTGACCACGCGCCTATTTGGAGTTATGGAGCTATAAGAACTAGGGGTGTAACGGTATATGTATTCGTCCCGTCCCTACGCAGTTACGTCTGAGTGAGTGAGAAAAAAAAAGTCGAGTCCTCACTCCAATCCAGGGGGCGGTAATGAGCATAACAGCTGCCAGCAACCGTCATACAGAAGAAGAAACAGTTAGAAACAAAAACAAACAAAAGAAGAAGAGTGATGGCGAGTGTGGAGCTGGAAAAGCCGCCGGCTTCATTTAAGTCAGCCGTGTGGTAACCGTTTCCCGGCCAACATAATAGCGACGGCGAAAGAGTGGTTGACCGGACAAAGACTGTCTCCCAAACCATTTCTACAGATAAATAAATACTTTTGGAGGTAAATCTGGGCGGGTGGGGGTGGGAGGGCAGCGTGGAGTGCAGCGAAGCGGGTCTCTGGCCGCAGCGGAGACAGCGCCGTGACACTACTGGGTGACTGGCCGCCGCTGAGTGCTCTGGGGCGGGGGCGGCAGCTCACAGCACCCGCTGTAGCGCCGGTGTCCCGGCTGCACGGTGAAAACAGCAGCGATCACGTGCTTTCAGGCCCGAATCTCCGAATCAGAAACGTTTGTAACAGCACCGGAGAAGTCGCTAGATTTGTCGCTGGTCGCTTGACAAAAAAAGTTGCCAAGAGGCTTTAGTTAGTTTGGAAAGCTGCCAGATTCAGCGAGGAAGTCGCAACACTGTAGCAGACGCCGTACAGCTGCTGCTGCTGCTGCTGCTGCACGCCGTCCACGGTTCCAGGGTGCCATTCCGAAGGGCCGCCACTCCGAACGTTTACTTTAATTTGTCGGAATGCCGACCCTTAATTATTTATGGGAAAAGGGTGCCATTACGAACCTGAAAAAAAGGGTGCCATTCCGAACCTTAAAAAATGTTGAATGGTTTAAAGCACAGGGTGTCCAAACTAGTATATGTGGCGGTAGTACAGTGGTTAGAGTTCCCGTTTTTGTTGCGGTGGATCAGGGTTCGACTCCCAGGGGAGACACATATTAACGGTGATTTTATTGGCCTCTTCTCTGGAGGAGGGTCTGGCGAGCGAGACTAGCCTCTACCTAATCTTTTTACTAACCTTAACCAACTCCTTTCTACATTGCCTAAACCTAACCAAAGCACAGAGCAAGGACATTTATTTTGGCTGCATCATCACTCGCACGGTCGCACCTGGGTGAAACTTTGGAGGCGGAGGGGAGGGGGACGCGGTCCCGCGGCGCGTCGTGTCAAGCCGGGCAGGAAGTCAAACCACGAGAGAATCCGGTCAATTTTGGAACTGCGGCCCCTCGGGCAGTTCGTAATGACGGACCTTCGGGAATTTTCGGACTGGCAGACCGTCGGAATGGCGGTCCTTCGGAATGGCGGTCGCCCCCCGCCGTCCACAGAGCAGCGTTCAAGGAGACCGCAAACAAAACCAAGATCACACAGTTTAAAAAACATTATGTTTTGATTTTAGTTTAAAACAGTTTATCAGAGGACGACCATATTCACACACAGTTGCTACTTGACTACCTCAGTATAGCCCTACAAGAAATGTAGTTTTTTCTTTTCCTCTGTATGAACAGAATGAATGGTATGAGAACCCTCCCAATGCATTTGTTATATGTTCTATTCTATTTATTTTTATTACTTTTATATCAGGAGATGGTTTTACATTTTGCAGTCAATTGGTATCTGCTCAAAATAAATGAAAAAAGATAGTCTTGTACATGTGTGAGTTTTTGTTAATTTTTTTCCGCTGTACCGAAACCGTACCGAACCGTGACCCCCACACCGAGGTACGTACCGAACCGTGACTTTTGTGTACCGTTACACCCCTAATAAGAACGGAATGGAGCAGTCGATGGAAGACGTGGAAAACATCCGTCCTTGGACAGAGGACGAAACGAAATGCCTCATTAATCTGTGGGGAGACGGCTCATGGATGGCTCCGTTGATGTTGTTCTTGTCGCTTTTGCAAATATATATGACGTCACACAATACACGTGCTGGATGATGCCTCCACTCCGACTTCGCTGCTACAGCAACCTGTCGGATCGGTCCATAATGTGGCCCAGTCTGAACAGAGCCAAATCAGATTGGAACAGTGTGGACAGTTAGGTCTAAAAATCAGATTTGAGAAGGAATCAGATTGGCCTGCAGTCTGAACGCGGCCTTATATTCTGCCATAAACCAGCCCCTAGTCTTCAGTGATATATGTAAACAATGTCGTCCGTCGTCCTACGCCGTCCTCTGTCAGGAGACGCTGAGGCCCCAGGTGTCTGAGATTTTCATTTCCTCTCTTTTGAAATGTGCTGCTGGAGCGTTCAGTTTTCCTCGGGGCCTCAGTATCGTTCAGTTGAGGAGCATTATGTAAAATATTTTTGTCTGCCTCTCCCTGGTTCTCCACTGGACACCCACGGTCCGTGCTCCCCTCTCCCCAGGCTTTGGTCAGTCCTGTCGGGCTCTGAGGTTCCAGACGTGCAGCCGGTCTTGGCCGGAGGAGGTGAACTCAGAGCTATAGGACTATTTCAGTCCGTCGTGTGTGCGCTTCACATGACCCAGCTAGGTCAACATGTGAAATTACCCTTTACATGTCCGCCCGCATCGCTGAGAACACAATGAGCTGAAAGTGTTTGTACACGTGTGTTTAAATGACACGGGATCTGCAGGAAACGCTGCTCGTAGCCGTGTTGGCAGCAGACGCGGCCCGGGGTCTGCGGCCCAGGACCGAGGGGCGGGAGGAGGACGAGGCCCCGGGAATAGGTTCTGAAACCTGGCCCAACATTTCGACATTTCTCCTCCACCGCCTCTGCTGCTCTGCTGCGGGACTTGTTAAGTGAAACACAAGAAGGTGGAGCTGGGGGTTAGAAAAGAGAAAAGAGTGAGTGGGAGAGAATGAGCGACTGGTTGAGTAACACAGTGAGTATGAATGAGGAGAGACAGAGGGAGTGGGTCAGTGTTCAGTGTTCATCTTACGCATGGCATGTATCTAGGTTTATATTTGAAATACTAAAAGAACTTAACTAAATTGGCTACTCTGGTTACACTATGATTTTGAAATATTCACTTTCTGGCTGAGAATCATACGAGAAGATTGATACCACTGATGTATGATGGGAAATATGAGTCCATAGCTAGCAAGTGGTTAGCTCGGGAAACTACGGTGGCCCTTAGAGCTTAATGGGTGGGAATTGCCATTCCGACATCCCACCAGTTCGACATTTTTCAATCAATTTTCTATCAAATGTCCCATCATTCCGACAATTCTTTCCTCCTCTGGTCGGAATGATGGTATTTTTTTTCTTTTTTTAAACACCCTGCCTTTCCGACAATCCCTTGAAAAGATTTTGCACTGGTTGGGCTTATAGGCAATGATGAAAGGAGTTGGTTAAGTTTAGTAAAAAAAAAGCAGGTAGAGGCTAGACAGGCCAGACAGATAGAGAGAATCCGGAAGTAGAGAGTTCAGATAAGTAGGAGCAGTCACCTGCTGGGTAATGCACGTTTCCTTATATTGAAAGCCTTATTGGAATGGTGGGATGATGGTATGTTGGAATAGCGGTATGTCGGAATGCTGGTCAAAATGACAGCATGTAACCAAGCTCAACACACTGCATTTTAAGAAAACAAATGCAAAGCCACACATAACCTAATTCAGAAAAAAAACTTTATTTATTTGACAATGTATGTGCTGCAGAAACTTAAACTCAACTGAGGTGTTTCCAGCATCGTGACAGACTTGGCTAAATGCTGATGCTAAGCTCACAGTATTTGCTATAGGCTAGTGTGTGAATCATGTGATATTGATGTTATGAATTTTTCTCGATTGGGGTAAAGTAAGCGAACTGGGTGCTAATTTAACAGTCACGTTTTCTGTGGCTATTATTATAGTAGAATCTATCAATATTCCCAAGGCGGTGATCAACTTGAAATATTTATTAAATTTGATCCCAGTCACTCTCAAAGTCCATAGTTTTTCTACATCCTAGTGAAAATAGAAATGTGAGTAACAACAAACCATCTGAGAGGTAGTGTGGAAAGTCTTTCACATTACATACTGTAATAAGGCCCAAGTTTAGAGTTGGTACAATAAGGTAACAAACCATATAAGAGGAAGTGTGTCAAAATTTTACGTAATACATTTTTAAAAAGCTTGACATGGGAGAAAGGCACCACAGACAAAAGACTTTAGAGTTGCATTGAATTACTTAATTTGAAGTTACAGTTTATTATTGTTTTAGAGCCCTATACTTTTTTAAATATAGAATAAACCATATGTCAAACCATCATCCCTGCATGAAGTGAAGTTGGTGCTCTTATAACTGTACGTGTTTATTTGAATATATTCATGTAACATGTTGAATACACAAAAAGTAAATAGCAGGTGTTGATGCTGAGATGTAAGAAAGAATGAAAGACAAACAGAAGATGAGAGGAGAAAGAATGTGCTGCATACTGAACACAGAGGGGGTTTATTTTTCTCCTGTCATAACAGCTGCGGTTACGACACAAGAGAGCAGAAAAGAAAGTCATTACCATAACACATCGCAGCGCTGGGCCTTCTTATACAATACAAGTCTTGATTGCACATAAGGAGCAGAGAGAGAGAGAGAGAAACACACAAACACACGCACACGCTTTGTAATTTGTTTATACGGCGCGCATTCCTCCAGCTCCCAGCAGTGGGTGATTTTTTTTGGCTCGATAAATGGGAGTGTGCGAACTGCGAAGGGCCCTACATGTTAATTACTCACCACAGTCCAAAGACGCACAGCTGGAAGCTGAAAGGACGGACAGAAAGCGAGAAAGACAGAAAGGCAGAAAATTTCACCCCAAATCAACTCAAACTACGTCTGCAAACGTCTGCACACTCAAACTCTGACCCAGATGAAAAGCCGTCCCGCGGGCCAAAGCAACATTTACACTTGGTTCGGCCCCAGCTCAGACTTTGGGAGGGGGGACGCCGCTGCCAAGTTCTGCCTTAAATCAACTTGGATAAAGGTTTGTTGCTGCAATCAAGAGATGTGAATGTGAGATTTGGTCGGTCTCTTGTCTCTCTGAAGTCATAACAGATCTTTTTGGACATGCGGTACCTTTCTGCTTTTTGGAAAGCAGCAGGATATCTGGCCTATATTGTTGTTTTTCTTTTCTTTTTTTTTTGTTTAACTCTCATAGTTATCGCTGACTCTTGTGTATTTTGCAACCCCAAAATCTCCTGCTGCCTCATGCATCACTGTGCTCCCATGAGCCACTTCATCATCTCTAATGAGGAACAGTTGTGTGGTAGTGATTTGTAAAAATAGCCCCCGTTTTTTAACACGTTTACCTCGCAGCTTTTTAGACGTACAGTAACTACCCATAACTCTGCTGTGACAGCACTCAGAGCTGGATTAGAGCGAACCAGGTCTCAGCGGACTTGGCTAGATTGGTTTTTAACAAGTCTTGGTAAACGGAAAAACAAAATGGTCCAGATTCTTTTCCAATTTTTTTTAAAAAAAGAAACATCTGCGTTTAATGTGAGCAATTTTGGTGTAATTGCGGTTTCTGGCTCCTTTTACTGAAACATGAAGTCGGCAGAAATGGTGTGCAGAGATAACTTCATACGCTTGTTACTATAGAGACCAAAGCAAACAGGTCTACCTACTCGTCAACCTGTTTACGAGATGAGTGTCTAAGCTTCCTCTTTTCCAGTCGGCTGTAAACACCAGGACACATCAGTTCTCACAGAGGTTTTTTTTTTTTTTTACGACACGTCCATCCAGAGCTCATCGAGATCCTGTTTGTTGAGCCCACACAATCCAGGATTCATTCAACGCCAGACCACACACAGGTGGGATTCAGGAGCGCGGTGCTGTAACAGTGTCTATCTCAGGTGTCTGTGTTTGCTGACGACGCCGCTTTATGATTCCCTCCAGGGGATTTTACAGGTGTTTGAGTCTGGAGTGCTCCACAGACAGACAGACAGAGATTGATAGAAACAGGGAGACGGTCCATTAGCAGGTGGGATCGTCTGAAAGAGGAACTCATAAAGAGAAAACCAGGGAGAGAAATAAGACAGACATGTTTAGAGCTGTGGGAGATCTCTGTGTTTACACTGTGGGACGCTCAGCTCAGTGCATACGTATCGTTCTAGGATAGAGTTTATAGGAATTTTAACTTGCTGTCTCATGTTGTAAGATCATTTTTTGACATCGTATCGCATGTGGGCAGTGATAAATGACCTGAAACCTTTTGTCATGTGGATTTGGGTTTAGTGATGGGATTGCAGTTAACCGCTTCTGTCCAGAGGGAAAATCTTGACAAGTGTTTGATGGATTACGATGAAATTTCATGCAGCCATTTGTTTCCCAGAGGATGAATCCTTGAAAGATTCCTTGACCTTTCCTCCAGTGCCACCATTAGACTCACTTGTAGTTTTGATTGAAAGGTCTGGATAACTCTGGAATGGACTAGGCTGAAATTCATTATCGTCAAAGTATGAACTGTAATACAGCATTTTCCATAGTTAAATTGTACTTTGTCCTATGACATTTCCATTTACTTGTATTTTATCTAATTAGCTAATTCTAGCATGACAATACAGTAGCTGTGTCCCAACCCAGGGGCTGCATCCTTAGGAGGACCCAGCCTTACGTAGTATATGGAGGCAACAGCTTTGGGGCCACCTTCAACGGCCATGTCAACCATTGGTAAGTGGGACTGTCTAGACTGCAGAGCATTTCCTAATTGCATCTTAACGCAATCAACGCCCTAACAGGGATAGTGCAACATTTTGACAAATTGGCCCATTGCCATAATCCCTATTAGTAGTAGGTTTGTTACTTTTAAAGGCGTACAGAAAGTTTTCAACATTTTGGCAAATTGACCGGGATATTGTTGGGGCGAGACCGAGCTCCGTGTGTGTGTGCGTGTCTCAGACGTTTAAATGACGGATGACGGATCCAATACCAGTGGCTTTTGAATCGTGAGCAGGCTGACGTATAATCTGTGCGCCTGCATTGTCCAATGCGAAAAAAAAATACAACAAAAAACCACACTTTCATCCCGGATTTACTCAAAAATAGAATTTTGCACAAAGTTTGGTCTACATCGTCTGATAGATGAGTTTTTACACTAATTTTATGACCCAGAGTGGGCTCAAATTCAATGTTCTGTACACCAAGTATATTTTTTTGGCGTTTTATGCCTTTATTTGATAGATTAGTAGAGACAGACAGGAAAGGGTGAGGCAGAGAGAGGGGAATGACATGCAGGAATTTCTTGATGTTTCTCTCATCAAATGCGTCTGCATAATCCAACAACTCCAAAACCACTGCGCCACGCACCGCCCCGTTCTGTTCACCTTTAATTTGTGAGCTGTATTTAGAACATTGGAGCAGAGCCGCTAGCTGCTCAGAGCTCGGAGGCTAATGGGAGATACAATCCAACAACTCCAAAACACTCTGGTGGACAAGTTGTGACCTGCACATTCACCACGCTATGAGATAATAACAAAACGTTACGAGACGGAGGTAAATTAAAGTTTTTCGGCAAGCAGTCTCTGCATTTACCTGCTAAAGTAGGCTAGCTGTGGTCGATTGTGGTTTTAGGAGTAGATGACATTAAATAGATTCTCACTCACGATATGAAAAACATGTTTGTCTCAATAAGTCACTATTAGGCCCATTTGTTATAATCTGTATCCTCCTTCATTTGAAAAAGGCTAAATCCTTATGACCTTATGTAGCCTACCGAGTCCCATTTGGTTCCAAATTGAATTTTATATCATTTTATTTTGATATGCAAAACAACTATCATGTGTGCTTCTATTTATTTGTCTTAGATTTGAGATTTGAGACTTTTCATGGTTTTTATTATTATTATGCACCCCCAAGGCAACAGCAGCCGGCCCCCAAATCCCCCAAAATTCTGGTTTGGCTCTGTGTTGATGTTTTGAGAGTGAACTGTGAACTGTATAGAGTTTCAAAACAGTAACAGCATCTGGGAGGAAATCTGGGGATTTGGGGGCTTTTTAAATGAAACCAGGGAGCGTATCTTTTTAATCTCTCAAACCTCATTGGTCCTACTGGTGGGACACTCAAAATATGATTTATTCAAAATTTTCATCCGAGCACTTGATCCCAAAGATGCGAAATATCAGATTTAAATTAAAGTTAAGTTAATAAAGATGTGGCTGAAATTGTTTTGTTTTTTCGCTGTAATGGAGCAGCGAGAAAACCAGAAGGGGCCTGGATTTGTATATTTCACTGTCAGAGCTGCGACATGATGACAGAATATACAGCACATGTGTCACAGATGATGTGTAATACGATGACCTCTGCTTCAGTAAAAATGGAAGCTGTTAACTGTGCGGCTTGTAGATACATTTCTTTAAAACCTTTTTTTTTTTTTAATTTCATGTGGCTCTCAGGCCTTTAACACGCCAACACAGTAAAAAAAAAAAAAAAATCGAATAACAAATCACAGAAACCAGCTTTTGTGAGCGTGTGGAGCCCGGAAAGAAAATCCCTTTGTTTTTATCCTGGCACTTTTCATAAGTGGCGGCTAATTCGGTGGTCGGTTTTAATGTTTCCTGGAGCACACCAAAGACTTACGCCCGTCGATCTGGCTCTGACTGAACTCCTGTTGAACCGGGGAACGGAATCTTTCGGAGCGTATCGGACCGAGGGCTTGATGTATAACAGTGACGGCAGGCTTTATTTATTGTAATGGAGTTTGGATGGAGTGATGAATATATGTTGAAATATATAGAACAAGACGTGGCTCTGCGTGCGCGACCCCCTATTGGTGCATCCATTCCTCTTCCACTAACCCACACTAACTCTGGACAGATGTGACCGTTGCCCTTCGCCGCTGTTCATCTCCTTCTTCTGCCCATCTTTCTTTCTTTCTTTCTTCCCTTCTTTGGTAAAAAAAAAAAAAAAAAACCCTTCTTGGACTTTCACTCTCTCAGCACCTTTTCCTCGCGCTAACCTCTCCTGCCTCGTCCAGTCCTCCACA
The DNA here is from genome assembly GCA_030347415.2 of Decapterus maruadsi. Lineage (NCBI taxonomy): Eukaryota > Metazoa > Chordata > Actinopteri > Carangiformes > Carangidae > Decapterus > Decapterus maruadsi. The sequence continues at coordinate 7,221,162 of CM064901.1, forward strand.
CATGGCTCCAGTCCTCCTGACGGATGCAGAAAAAAAAATATATATATAACCACACAAAAATATGCACATCATCATGGTTCGGTGACGGATAACGAGAGGAGTGTGTCAGTGACCCACGTGAAAACCTCTGGCATCAGATTTTGATTAGACTATGTGTGTGTGTGTGTGAGTGAGTGTGCGATGTTTACCTTTGGTGTTCACGTGGTAACAGGCATGTTGCTATGGCTGATCCAGCTCATTTCCTCTCCACAAAGACTCATCATCTATCATCTGACGGGCGTGGGTTTATTGTGTGTGTCTACTTTAAACATGTGGTCGCCGAGTGTGTGTGTTTATACATTAAGTCCATATCCATACACAAAAGTATTAAAGTGTCCAGTTCATGAGAAGGGCACGGAGGCACTGAGATGGATCTTAAAATGGATTACAAAGGGTTTTTTTTTGTGATTAATGAGCTTATTAAAGCCTGTAAATGCTAAATAAATTCTACGGAGTGAGATGTTGTAGTAACGTTTCAAACATATTTCTGTCCTGAACTCTGCCTTAATGACTTTCTGGATAAATGTAAGAATCATCTTTGATTGTAGATCAAGTTGTAAGTTCAGGTTCAAAAGGGCCGGAGAAGAGTTTAGGTCATGTCGTCTGGCACAGCTCTCTGATTGGTCGACCTGCAGCTGCTGAGCTCGGTACCTTCTCAATGGATTCGTTCCAGACTCGAACCTGTGAGTCTGCTCAGTGTGAGTGTGAAGGTGAACTACTTGCCCAATGTGTTTTTTCCTCAGTATTCAGCTTGGATTTTCCCCTTCACCTGCACTGGGAACTCCCTTTTTTTTTAGCTTTTGGTTTTTTATTTCCACATCTCCAAAACACCTGACGCTTTACTTCATGTGGTTTTAGATGCCTTGGTCGGTAAATTACACCACAGGTGCCACGAACATGAGCACTGCATAATGTACCTGCATGTTTGAGTATGTAATGTGCACAGTACTTCAAACTGGGGCAATAAATCAGACCGGGGAATTAGACCTTTAATTTTGTTGGCAAAAAGACTAGTTACAAATGTGTCTACCTCATCTTTTCTTTCATGATTTAAGACGGAGCAGCTGTAATATCGTTGATTGCAGGCGTGATTACTCTGGTTGCCAAATAAGTGGATGTGATTGACAGGCCAAACATTCTTGCTCGCCAATGATAAGACCACATGGCGTCCAAATGTCCAGGTGTGCCGTCCACCTGAGATGATGTGTCCACTTTCTATTACTGATTCACACCAGATGATGTATAGTCGAGCTTGATATTTCACAGCTAACACATGATACACATCATTATTCAGGTGTCAATGGTTTGACTTCATATCAGTGCAGTGAAATGCAACTAGCTGTGCAATAAAAACAGTTATTATAATAAGGACAAAAATGATAAATGAATGTCATTTGGTTACTAAAAGTGTATTGGAGGTGAGCAGTGCAGGTTTTTAGTTGGCTGCATACTTTCCTACAATTAGGGAACCTCTGCTTTTTGCAGTGACTTCACACTTTGGCCATGGATGTGTAATGTTTGTGGTGCAGAATCTGGCTCCATGTATGTTTTTACTTCATATGGAGAATGGCCCATTAGCACTAAAGTAGGTGTACAATCTTCAGCCTAATTCAGAGAGACTACAATAACAGCGAGTGCGGTGACTGTTCAAGCAGCTCATTACGACTCATATTTACATTTCTAGGCCGGTGTAATTATGCCAGGAGTGGGGGGACGCTGGGTGACGTAGTGTAATAAAGCGACACAGTCGGCATTAGCAGGAGGTTGGAGAGGTTGGACCGACGGGTCAACACAACACAGGCCTTTCACACAGGACACCACTGTTTGTTTCCCATGTGAAACCGATAGTCAGCGTTGTTGTCTTTTTATCCGTGACCGTTCCACAACCTTCGCCGTGTGTTTATTAGTGTTACCATGATGACGACGGTCCGGTAAGCCTGCTGCTGGGTTTTCCCATATGGGGTAGGGACAAGTTACCTAGGACGGACGGTCGCCCCAGTTGGAGGTCGTTCTCAGCATCGTCCTCTTCTTGCACTGAAACACATTTACGTATGAAATCTAAGAAGTGTGGAAATCTAGGTGCTGATGACTGATGACACCAGTTTCCTCGCCGACTGCTGACACGTCGGCAGGAGTCTCACTACAGGAAATGAATGGAGCTCCGGTGACCTGTTGATCGCGTCGCTCGCGGTGCGGCGGTTGCTTCAGCGATGACAAGTGTGAGAGCGTGAGATAAACAAGTCGTCCTGCTCGGTGGCTGGCGGTAGAAAGAACGCCTTACTACAGCCAAATGTGTGTGAGTGCACGAGTGATGTATGAACTGTTCTGGGGGATATTTCTGCTTTCTCAGCGAAAAACTATCTCCTTGATGAATTGAGGCTAAACGGATCACGCTAGCGTGGGTTCAGTTGGCGGTTTTCGGCAAGAACAATGTCAACACATCAGTGACTGTTGTTTGTATGCCAGTTGTGTAGTGAACACTATGCCAGCGGCGCTGTTTACATCCCCAGTGGTGGTCAGCGGTCTCCGTTACAAACAGCTGAAAGACCTCTAATGACTTTAATGCATTTTAATGCCCATTTTGATCTCGTTGAGGTCATGTATTGTGGTTTTATAACATGAAACTGCTCTTTCTCTCACTTCAGCACCTAATTAGCCTCCCCCTCTCCTCAGACTTCGTTCCCTTTTCTATCTCTCTTCGAGCTTTTATGTGTTTTTCTCTCACTTTTTAAATGTTTCCGTCTCTTTTATGCTGGGAAATGTTGGTAAATTGACAGAGGAAGGAATTAAACGCTGTGTGTAACGTGACATTATCCCTGCCCTCCCAACCGCGCAATTCTTAACACGCCAGACCCTTTCACATTTTACACTCTTCACTGTGCTGTAGATTTCTCTTAAAAGGAATAACTAAACTGTAATGACAAAGTGAAAATATGTTAATAGAAAATTAGAATTTTGGATTATCAGGACTGCTGCATTTAATTGGTTTAAGTTTAATCTGTTCTTTTGTTTGTTTGTTGAAAATGAAACCATCTTGATTAAAACTGCAGCAGTATGCTTTATTCTCAACATCTTGTTTCTTATTTCGGAGTTGAGCTGAGGTAAAATTTCTAAATCTACATACAGGAGCATACTCGTCTCAGTCCGTGTTTCTGTAATAAACTGGTCTTATTTTATGCTTGAGCGTATCAAGCGCAAAATGAGTAAAGATACATCTCCAGAAAGGGTTTTGGCTTTAGGTCTTGGTTGTTTATGTCAGTACTTTAGACAGACTAGACAGACTCATCAAAAAATGTAGCTCTGTGATGGGGGAGGAAGCAGAGCTGCTAGAGGCTGTGGTTAAGTGGAGGATGGGGTGTAAGCTGAAGACCATCCTGGGTGACCCCCAACACCCTCTTTACAAAACCCTTGCAGGTCAGAGGAGTAGCCGCAGCAACAGGTTTATCTCCCTGACCTGCAGAACCGAAAGATTTAAAAGATCGTTTGTTCCTGCATCAATCAGTCTGTATAACAAGTTCTAAAATGTGTATTCCTAATAAGTTTTTGATGTTTTTGAGCTACCAGTCAATCTTGAATTTCCCTGTAAGGGATTAATAAAGTATCTCTCTACTCTACTCTTTAAGTGTTTTTACTTGCATTTTTCCTCTAATATGATAAAAATCTCTTTGGTAAGTCACAATTATGACAAAAAGTCAGGATTATGAGAGAAAAAAGGTCACGATGAGGTAAAGAAAAAAAAAATCAAAATAATGAGATTAAACTTGAAATAATGAGATAAAAAGTCCAAATTGAGCAGTTAATTCCTCTGTCCCATATTCTCCCATGATGCACCTGGGTGGAGATGCTCCATGAAAAGCTGAAGTCAGTGTGGAGAGCAAAAGTGATTCAGCAGTTTGAGGCCGGTGGTCCACTGTGGGGGCTCTGTGCCAGCTGTTGAAAGACAACACCGGTGAGAAAGCAGCTTTGGCACAGCCGCCATATCAGCAGCACGGACCACCCGCCTCCACACAGGACCGACCGCTCACACACAAAACAGGTATTTTTAGCAGCTTAGGAAGAAAGACGGTCTGGATCTGACCTCAGATCAGTTGTTCGACTCAGTGTTGTTCTCCATCCCTCTCTTTTTTACACACACTTCCACATCCTGCTGTTTTCACTCCCATGATGCATTTCATCCCAACATCTCGGTGCCCACGTGCACAGTGGACCACAGCTGTGTGTGGTTCAGCCTCATTGGAGATGTTGAATTTAATGCCAATAAAATGACAGGTCTTTTTCTGCGACAGGTCATACATTATGAACTCTGGACTGGAACATGTTTCTATTGTGAGAGGTACAGTGCAGTGATGTAGTAGCTGTGGTGTGTCTTAATAGACGATAATAAAGTTAAAGTTGAGCCTAGCTTACTTCCATCTGACAGCCATGAAGCACATTGATGAAGATGTACAAGGGAAATATGTAATTTTTTATTTGATAAAATGAAGACCATATTTTTCATGAATCATGCAGATTTCTGCTAGAAATATTTTGTTTTGTTTCTAGCGTTCCCTCCCTCTGTATTGCCTCATGTGTTTGTTTCTGGACACCAAAACAGCTGAAATCAGGTTTTAATAGCAACAAAACTGGTTTGGAAATTGGCCAAACCAATGAGGCGGTTGAAGGACATAAACACCTCTGTGATTCATGAAACAGCACATCTTTGAAGCAGATTTCCCACAGAGTCTGTCCTGATGGTCCTCGGTTTAATATCCTTTGCAACAAACAGCTGCTCCACTGTAGATTTTGTGTTTCTTAACCTTGAATTTCTTACAATTGAGCAGAGCTTATCATAATTTATTAGCTATGGATTCATGTTTGTGTAACCCATTTTCCAGCGCAGCACTCGATAAAACACCATAATACCTATTGGTGACTATTTCATAGCCATAGAGTTAGCATTAGCATTTTAATAGAAGAAAATGGAACACTCAGCTTGTGTTGTGACAATGATGTCACAATGGAACACTCAACTCCAGTTTTTTGTCTGTTGTGACATCATAAGGCAATTATGTTACAATGGAACACTCAGCTTCAAAGTCAAACTGTCTTAAGAGAACACAATAGCTCATTACACACACATTGCTGAAGCAGACGGCTGCTCAGAGAGAACAGTGTGGTTTTCAGTCATTACATTTTCGAACTTTCTCAAAACGCAATGGCGAATACCAGTCCAAAACCGAAAGGAGAACTAACAGTTCGACAACTGAGGGACATGTTTGAGGTCAAAACAGTGCCGTCGAGGGATCTCGAGAAACACATGGAGGCTTGTGTTACCAGGGCGCCAGAAAGTCAGACTGTGGAGAAAATCCTGAGGGCTGAGATTGAGGCCCTTCAACACAGATTAACCTGTGCATCTGAGCAGGAGTTGGTTCTGAAGACAGAGCTGCAGCAGCTGAAAACCCAGCTCAACACTCAGCTCCAACTCAACACTGAACTGACTACAGAGCTTGGAGAGGAGAAGGAGAGGAACAAAGGTCTCCAAGAAGCTTTGTACTTAGACATCCAGAAGTATGAAGATGAGGTCCTCAGGGTCACTCAGGAGGTCGAGAACCTGCAGCATGAGCTGGAGAAGGAAATGACGGCTCATACTGCCAGTGTGACAGAACACCTGCTCCTGTTGAAAAACCTGAGGAATGAGATCGACACTCTCCAACAAAAGACGACCCACGAGACCCACTTAATTCAACTTAAACCATCAGATGAGAACCTGGCTCTGAGGGAAGAGCTGGAGGAGCTGAGAGCTCAGCTCAACAGTCAGCTCTCTCTAAACCCTGAGCTGACTGCAGAGCTTGAGGCTGAAATGAACAACAACCAGCCTCCTCAGCAAGACATGACCCCCACACTAGCAATCAACAACAGCCAGCCTCCTCAAGAAGACATGGTCCCTACACCAGCACTCAGCAACAACCAGCCTCCTCAAGAAGACATGGCCCCTACACCAGCAATCAACAACAGCCAGCCTCCTCAAGAAGACATGGCCTCTACACCAGCAATCAACAACAGCCAGCCTCCTCAAGAAGACATGGCCTCTACACCAGCACTCAGCAACAACCAGCCTCCTCTAGAAGACATGGCCTCTACACCAGCACTCAGCAACAACCAGCCTCCTCTAGAAGACATGGCCTCTACACCAGCACTCAGCAACAACCAGCCTCCTCTAGAAGACATGGCCTCTACACCAGCACTCAGCAACAACCAGCCTCCCCAAGAAGACATGACACCCACACTAGCAATCAGCAACAGCCAGCTTCCTCAAGAGGACATGGCCTCTACACCAGCACTCAGCGACTATCAGCCTACCCAAGAAGACATGGCCCCCACACTACCAATCAACAACAGCCAGCCCCCCCAAGAAGACATGTCCCCCACCAGGGAGGAGCAACAACCAGCTTCCCTGAGAACACATGGCCCCCATCAGGGAGGAGCACCAACCAGCCTCTTCAGGAGGACATGGCCCCCACGCCAGACAGGCGTTCATCATGGACGAGGATCCACCTATGGGGCTGACGAGGAGGGAAGTTTCATTCATTGTCAGCTGAACTGAATTCCCTCCCACCATTTCTTTTAACTTTTCTCTTTCTTCAAACTTCATTAATCACCAATAAGCACCTTTCATACACATGAAATGCAACACAACCATACACAAAACACACACACCTACTCACTCACACAGCTGCAAACATTCTCTTTTTTCTTCTCTTCAAATCAGCATAGAAAAAATAAAAATAGAAAATGCAGATTTTGTGATGTACTTCTTAGACATTCTGTTGTATTTAGTTAAGTGTACACTGTTGTCAGATGTAAGACAGAGAAGTCTTCATCAACTTCTTCATTTTAAATGTGTTTGATTTCCTGTGATATCCTTCCATTTTTTAATCTTAAAACAAAACAAACAAAACAAAACTTTTACTGAGTAGTACTGAGGTGTTGGAGGGAGGCGCTGAACAAGGTGGTGTCATCTGCATAGTGCATACCTAACCTAAGGTCAGCCAGATGAAAGTTGCTGAATGACACGCCTGCAACTTGCTCACAGACCCGGGTCATAGGACGGTCGATGATGCAATTGAAAAGGTCAGACAGCTAAATTGATACCACTGTATGGTAATCATGAAGCTACAAGCAACAGTAGGCTAGTTCAGCTGTATTTTAAGCTAGCAGTTAGCCTACATTTCACTATATCAGCTACCAGGACCTGTATGCCTGGCCAAGATGTTAATTAAAGACATTGTGAGGTGCTAACAAGAACAATTTGTTAATTTTAGACAGAGCTAGGCTAACTGTTTCCTCAGTCTATGGCGAGGCTAAGCTAACCAGCTGCTGCCCATACCTTTCAATCACCTTAAAGACACTACACTGGTGTCAAGTCTTGTCATTTAAGTCTTTGTATGAAAGCTAATGAGGGGTAGACTTCCCAAAAATAGAAAACGATTGATGCTTTAAAATGTTGTTTCTACTGGTCCCCCCCCCCCTTTTTCCATCAAGAGTTTTGTGAGTTACAGCATATTTTTCAGTTCTTACACCAGATGTCAGGGATTTACAGCAACAGTAGATAAAATCAGGCAGTCGGTGAGGCATACACACAGATATATCATATGCATGAACACACACACACATACACACACACACAGTCTGAAACACAGATTGCTTCTTTTCCAACAATAACAAGACCAGGCCTTGACTCACTCCTTCCTGCCTCATGCGTCTCTCTCTCTCTCTTCATCTCCACCTTTTGGGACTTTCCCTCATCCTTCGCTCCAGTCGTTGTTCTGGATCATGATAATCTCCCCTCTGAATTTGGACGTGTCCTTCCACCTACAGAAAAACCCCCCTCCACCCAAATTTTCCTCCCTCTCCGTGATTTTTCTCCTCATAGATCATTCGTTATCCATGGATTGATGCTATGAATAATATTAATATATGCATTAGTCTGACCTGACCAAAGCCACAACGGATTAAAAACTTGATGAGAATAAAATGATGCGGTTTTAATAAATCACACGTGTTGGCCTCGACTGAATGCAAACAGTTGTATTTTAAAGTGAGTATATTAAAACGTCTTTCCATGTGTGCCTGTCCACCAAGTGCGTGAAATATATCAATTTATATTTTCTAAAAAAAAAAGAAAAAAAAAGGACACCAGTAGAAGAAAATACGTCAGCGTCGGCCTCTTGGCACAAATAAGTCAAATCTCCCTGAGTCCTGTGGGATCAGCAGTTCGATCTGAACTCTGACTAACTTAAACTACAAATCAGTAAATTCACTTCCTTCATGCACCTCGTCCTCCTCAGCCCACAGGTTTTCTCCTTCCAAAGGCAACATATGGGGAAATTTAGCCAGTTTCCAGTGGTTTTTCTTCCAAGCGGCTTAGTCAGACCCACTTTAGCTACTGGCCACGAGAAGCACTTAACCTGTCTGCCTTAGTAAATATCCAAGTGTTTCCTCTGTGGGCTCTAGCACAACAATAGGAAGCTGCGAGTCACCCAGAGGTCCGCTGCTGTAAGGCAAATAAACTCTGGCTCTACTCGAAGATCGTTTGGCACCCACGTTACTGTATTTGTAATTAAAAAATAAATGAGCCTGAACTTTGACACGTCTGAGTGAAACCAGGCTTCAGGTTTATGTTAGACCTTTGATATCCTGTCATTATGTCCCTGTGATCTGTCGGACTGCAGCAAAAATGGTGTTAAATGCTGAAACTGATTAGACGTTAATACAGGTGAATGTTTTTGTTGAGGCTGTATCTACCTGTGGTCAGTTTGTTGAGTTCACTCTAATCATTTACAGCTTGATTTTAGACTTACGTTGTAGTTTTAATTATTCCCTGCGGCATCATGTCTTGACTCTTCCAAATAAATAAAATGTATAAATAAAATAAATATAAATAACACAGGTCAGCTCCATCATTTAATGCCATGGCTGATCTTTGTATTTAGTATTCAAGTGTTTGCAGTCACATGTGTTGATCCTGTTCGCTGTAGCTAACATTTATTTTGGCAAAGTAGACTGCAATTTTCTCCAGGAAATGTAGCCTTTCCTCGTTTAAATTCATTTTCATATTAAGATTAAGGAAGTTGGTGAAGTGTGCATGACATAAAAATGTGTTAAAGTTCACAATTTTGTCATTTATATTGTACAGTACAGTTATTTTGATGAAATGCATTATGCACTGGCTTCCCATCTCTTAAGAAACAATACTTTACATTAATAAAAATTAAATGAACCCTGAATAAACATTTTAACAGCATATCATCAAAATATCCCTAATAAATCCAGTAGTAGTCAGTAGTGGTCTCACCGCCTTGTATAAAGGTCTTCCATGATGTAGATTTGGATGCATCTTGATCTTTCTGTCACCACCAAAGTATTGTTAATAAATCTCTGGAAATCCCAAGAGGAGTAACCACCATGCAATGATTAATGGGAAGCTAAATAAATAGCTACAAGTAAATACAAAAGCACATTTCGTGCTATTGTACTATGTTTATTATTCAAAGCCTCCTCCTTGTTTCCTATTGGCTCTGCCTACATTGCATCCTAAACTGTTACATCATCATTGTTCCTCCCTTTGAGCAGCTCCACTGGAGTAATTATGTCATGTATTAGGACATTTTATTATGTCATGTGTTTCATGACATTTTTGAATGTCATGAAATACATTTTTCATTTCTAAAAGAGAGTTGAGTTCTTGTCATAATGTGGACGACGGGGTGAAGGGTGACGAGCCGGAGCCAGTTGGATCTTGGCTCCGAGATGAATGTGTGAAGCCCCACTGGCTTACTGTCCGTGTCAGGGGGATTTACAAGTGCTTGTGTGTGTGTGTAGTTAGTGTGTATGTGTGTGTCTTCCTGTGAGTGAGGGGACCAGGGGTGAAGGGAGACGACTAGTAGCGACACTCGTCCTCCTCCCTCCTCCCCTCAGACAGACGTGGATCTCCGTCTTCCTGGCTCCGTCCCAGCCAGATCGTGGGAAGTTACCCCGGCCAGAAAACAAAAATAATAAGATCAAGTAAATAAACCAATTCAAAACACAACAGGAAAAATCTCTCCAATCACCATGGAGACTATATATAGATGCAGATAAAGGGACGAGACCCTCACTCGCAGACTTTCAGACAGTTTCTTTTATTTCATATCCATGGCACTTTAACAACTTGTATAAAACAACTCTGACCTCCAGCACTTGAAAAGTAAGTTATGAGTAAAAGTGCGTCAGATTGAATCAATCCACTGTTGTGTCAAGAAATGATGACTTCCTGTCTGATATACTGTCGGTCCTCTGTGTGTCGCCAAAACAACTTTGACCTGTCAATCCATGAACTCTCTACCGACCTCTAACACAAATGTGTTTTCATTTTAAAACAGCCTTTCAAAACAAAAAACAGATGAGCATTTTAACTCTGTATCAGAAAATCATCTTCATTCATACAAACACACCTGAAAATGCACAGCACATGCCCGTTAATCTACATTTATTTTGATTGGACAGTGGAGAGAGACAGGAATGTCGGGGAGATGGCTGCTGCTATTTGGACCCTTTGCTACCAGACGCCATCCTCCATCCGTGTTGCGTTCACTGGTAGTCGAGGCTGTTAAGACCGAATAAAGATGAGGCATGTGAGCGTGAGTGTTTATTCCTGTCCAGGAGCCAAAAGTCTAATTTCCAGGAGCTTGAAAACTGTGTGTGGCGCGGGCAGCAGGCGTAGACATAGACACAAGTGACACATTTTAAAACATAAAATATAGTAGTGAGGACTTGGCTTCACTGTGTTGCCCCACCACATACGCACACACAAACACTGCGGGGAATAGCAGAGCGAGCAGAAGGTCAAGAGGAAAAGCAGGAAAAAGTCTTTCCATAACTGCTCAGCTGTGACCTTTGTGTGGCCCATCAGTCAATGTCCACTCAGTAACTGTAACTCTCCAGCGTGCGCTCCTCCACTTCAGCTGCCTCGGCGCTGTGGAGGGCGGCTGGATCATGTTTTAAGGGTCAAGTATTGGTGGCTTGTGGAGTGAGGAGACGGAGGAGTGGTGATGGTGGTGGTGGTGGTGGTGGTGTTGGTGGGGTAAGAGGTGTAGAAAAAAAAAAAGTCGCCCAGAGATTTGAGCTGAAAAACTTTGGCGAGAGGTGCAGAGGTGAGAAGTGACACAGATGGAAATAATGAGGAGAGAAAAGGAGGGAGAGAGTGGAGCCCCTGTTTCTCATTAAGGGAGGCAGAGATCCCTGTATATACATCCCTGTATGCATGGAGGTACCGTAGTTTCCAAGTCTGAAACATGCTTTATAGTTCACTGGCTGAGACATGGTGTGTAGTTGTTACCTCCTCATAATGAATGTAAGACATAACTGTATGCACTGCAAAAAAAATAAAAAACTGACACATTTTACATTATAGGCTTAAATCTCACTCCCGTCTCTCAGTCATGTGTTTCTGTGCTTTCACAACAAAAGTGCCAAAAGCTTCAAAAACGCCAGAAGTCATTTATTTTTATTTTTTTAAGTATATTTTTTGGCTTTTCATGCCTTTATTGGATAGGACAGTTGAGAGTGGGACAGGAAATGGGAGGCAGAAAGGGGGGGATGACATGCAGGACAGGGCCGTCCAACGCGGGATTCGAACCGGAGACTATAGCCTCAACACATGGGTCATTTATTTCATTTATTTTCAATGAGAGGAGCCCGGCGACCCGAGCAACCAAAGCGTCAACTGCCGTCAGCCGCGCTTCCAAGGCGTCACCAGGCGACAAGCTGAGTCTCTGTAAACTTTATGGTAATTAGCTATGGCGCGGTTCGGCAGCAACCAGTCAGAACAGAGGTGTCTTTACATGACCAGCGCGATCAAGCTTTGACATCAGTCAAGTGAAGTAAATATATTTTGCCTTTTTGGAAGCTGTTGGTGTAAACGTACAGATATAGTGGTGCATTATCACTGCATGGATTAACATCGTTATACATCTTATAACTTCATATTTACCTCCTAATTTTCATATTTTCTTCAGTGTCAAAATAATCCACTGGTTTATGTTTACATCCCCCAACAGGAAATGCTTATTGCAAATTTATATATAAATCTGAATGGCAACGATACATATTGACCTTATAGAAGGAGCACATTGATCTTTGGTGAATTTTAACCTATTTGGTCAAATTATCAAAATGTGTTGATTGCAAATCATGACGGGAAGTGATATTGATCACAAATGGAAATGAGATAACTGTATATAGGAATAGGGTTACATCAATAAGTGCAAATAATGGCACACGAATAGCACAACCTATCCTGTAAATGTCAGTATATTGTTAGTCAGATTTTGTAAGAAGCTACTGTAGCAGGAGCCAGCGTGAGCACAAAGAGGACCATGTCCATGCAGTTACCACCCACGATCTTTGATTGACAGGTGGTGGAGCAACATCGGAAGTGCAGGGAGGCAAAAAAAACAAAAAAAGACAAGGAGGCTTTTGGAGGTGAATTAAAAAGACGAGACGACTGTGGACGGCCACTTCAGATTTCAATATGAAAGACAACTTCCTGTTGGAGCCCAGTTTTTTTTTCTTTTTCCTTGTGCTCCAACATTTTGTCGACTGTTGTGAATCACAGAGGGAGAGGAGCTGAAAACAAGACACTAACTAGTTACAAATGGTGTTTGTCATGTTGTATGTGAGTGTGTGTGAGAGTTTCTGTGTGAAACAAGCGGTGGGGAAAAGCGTGGGCGTCGGAGCTCGAGGCGAGTGGGACAGCTTTCCAGGGGAGTGCAATGAAGTTTAGAGGGAGAAGAGAAAACCAGGGCAAAAGTGAGGGAATAGGAGAGAGAGAGAGAGAGAGGGGGAGTGGGGGGGGATGTTAGGAGGTGAGAGAGAGAGAAAGAGTCCCAGTGTAAACATGGAGCCGGTGTATGAACGAGTGAGGGGGTGAAGCGGTGAACGATAAGGACGGTGGAGGGAGGGAAGGAAGCAGAAAAAGAAAGCTAGGAAGGTTTATAATACAAACAGGCCCTGTCCTCATTTTCTCTCCGTCTACTCCCCTCGTTCTCTCTGAAACACACACACACACATACAGGGGAGGTAGAAAAAGATAACACAGTTACGAAAGTTACCACAAACCGGCTTTGTGTTTCCTCAGTTCCTCTCTTTTCTATCCATCTATCAAACACACACGTTTGTAATGCTATCTTAGTGAGGACACTCATTGACATAATGTATTCCCAGCCCCTTACCCTAACCTTAACCATCCAAAACAAATGCCTGAACTTAACCATTAAGGTAGCCTGACAAGCCATACTATAATGTCTAGTCTGGCAATGACCGGTAGACCTTGGCTCAATCCAGGGGGCGGGATGAAGGCTGTCTTTCAAACTGACCCTGCACGCAATAGGGTAGCGCTACGACCAATCAGAGCAAAGAGCAGGATGGCGTTAGCCTGACAAGCCAGACTATGATGGTTAACGTCATTAACGACTCTCTAAACAGAGTGCTGTGATTGGTGAACACAAACGGTGTTTGAGACTCAAAAAGTTCCAATGGCTCGTTTCTAGACCGACCTGCGGAACAAATATATTTGCTGCCGCTAGATTTCTAGGCTACCATTAAGGCCCATTAATGCTCAACATTAAATACGCATACGGATACGGACGGAGCCTTTCATCCGTACTCTGAGTTTATTTCGTCAGTTTTTCGTCCGTTTCCACAAAGCTAACTGATACGGACCAAACGGAGCAGCACCACCGGAAACCGTGGGGGCGCTTGTTGCTATCACTACGCGATACGTAGCCTAGATCCAGTGTGAGACAGAAGAGAAAGACACGATGGCTGAACGAGAGAAAAAAAATTTCCGTCCTCCAGCCGTGATGAATTTAACAGCCTTACCGACGTCCGCCTCTTACAATGAGTCTGTTTTCTTCTTTTATTTATGATGTAGGCTACATCAACAAGATCTCCTCCATAGTCGCCATGTTTGTTGTCATAAACCTTTGACTCTGAGCTGCCCCCTGGTGGATGTACTGGTTAACATCCATGCCAACGTAAATTCAGTCAATTCAGTTTATTTGATAACGAGGGACAATGTACATTAATACACATATAAAAATAAAATGTAATTGTATTCAAACCTAGCTACCAAGCTAATTTCCATTGGTAGTCCCCCCAAATAAAATATAAAAACAAAAACAGTGACGGTAACAACGTTTGAAAAGGACGCATACAATTTCGTCCATACGTGGAGCATAAATGAGCCTTTAGTCTTAACTTAAACCTAATTATGATAATAACCTAGTTATTATAAAGTTTGAGAAAGTGAGAACCGGCCAAAATGTCCTAATTTTTCCAAAATGTCCCCACTGTGATGGTTTAAAACTCAGACCGGTCCTCACATGTATAGCTATACAAGTACACACACACAGGGGAGGTAGAAAAAGATAACACAGTTATGAAAGTTACCACAAACCGGCTTTGTGTTTTCTCAGTCCTTCTCTCTTTCTCTCTATCTCCCTAACAAACACACACATTTCATGCCACACGCCTCCTCCTCACACCCGCGGCCACACACACAACCACATGCTGCGTCCACATGTGCTGCAAGAATCCAGAATCCAAACCATCCACCTACACACACAAACATGCCAACACACACACACTCGCAAAATAAAACACTCACAAATACCTCATGCACAAAAGTCAGCACCTAAGTACACACACTGCCAGCCAAGCTCAACAGGCAGAGCTTGCCTCACACACTGATACGAATACACACACACACACCTACTCGTGTTCATATATGTACACACTCGGAGGCCCAGTGCTGATGATGAGGGGATTTCCAGCCTGATGCTCCACAGCTGCGGGACGGCCAACCAGCGCGCCGCCGACCTGACGCACTGTGATGACCTCATCAGATGAGAGTAACTGAGGAAACATGATCAGAAGCTGAACTTTGACTCTGTGTTTTATTCTGAAGAGACAGAAAAGAGAAACAGAGAGAGAGAAGCCATGATGCATTGACCCAGTGGAGGTATGTCTGCAGCCAGATTGGATGAATGGATGATTTATATTCAACACAAAAACACTCAGAACTAAAGCAGGAAGTAATTAAGTAGAGTGGCCTTCATTGTGACAAAGCAGACAACAAGACGTGGAAATGGTCTTTGTCCTTTTTGCGGAGCATGATTCTGTCCATTGTGTCTTTGTTCCTCTTCACACCTGGCATTAGAACCAGTGTGGCCGCACCTGAGATGATCAAGGACCTCGTGTTTGAGATCTGGTCACTCTTGTCATTTTTGACCTGTCCTTGCCTTACACTCTTGTTCTCGCTTTCTCTTTGTATAACAAACAGTGTCAGAGTAGGACTAAAAACCTGGCATTAGAACCAGTGAGGAGAAATGACGACTTGTGGCGGTCAGCATAAACTCACTCACCCATAAAAGACTTGCAAACCCAAATGCCAAGTGGTCATTGACCTCTTGGTGAAACGGTTTGCATCGTCGCCTGCGGTGTGGGAGACCCGGGTTCGAAACTCACCTGTGGCATGCCTATAACAATATCGGTCCGATACTGTTATACTTGTACTCGTACTCACTAAAGTTCACCGATACCAAGAACCGATACCAGTGCATGCGATTGCTCTGCATGAAGACTGCGATCAGAGATCCAAGCTTATTATTTTGTTGTATCGTCTTCCAATTCATTGGTTTGTACTCAGATCCAAGTATTAGTATCGTATCGGTTTGAAAAATAGTGGTATCGTTGCATCCCTAGTGAAAAGCATCCCAATATCAGTATCACAATATATTGCAATATGCACAGAGTGGAGAGTTGAGATGTGAATGATCCTACTATACTGTAATGGAGACTGATTTTTAATGCAGGTGAGGACCCGGTCATTGTCAGAGAAACTAAACAAGGATTTTTCCGGCTCATCCCAAATGGATGAAGATCAGGTTTCCTGACAATAACAGCCAGATGCGTAACTCAACTCATAAAGTTAAAATAAGTAGTGAGTTCCCACAATGTGATGAGCAAACACACACACATCACACGTCACCCTGAAGATGAAAATATCCCTTTTGGCTAAAATAATACAGACTAAAATAAACCAGTTCACCCCATAATGCACATTAAAATACTCGTCTTTCTGTAATGAGGGGACAGGAAGAGAAAAATGTGCAATGAAGACCTCCATCAGACAAATTTATGAGACTGTCCCGCTCTGTAGAGTCAGTGCCTCCCTCCCTGTTGAATCCCTGCGTACCTCCTCCCCTGCAAACTTTCCCAGGTCAATAAAAAAAGGAAAGACAGTGTTGTGAGATGGGAACGCTGTGCTGGGTTATTAGTGAAATGGGAGAGAGGGAATAACAAGTCACCTCCCCTGTTAGCCTTAAGTCTTGACTGCAGAGTTTTCTCTCGGTGGTTGAGATGATTGTTACCTTCCCTGTCGGCTCCACGGCCAAATAAACAGCTCGCTGTGTAATATTTCACCCCGACTGCACTCAGAGCTGTCTCTGCATCCGCTGTAAGAGCCCTGTAGTTTCGGATAAAAGCTCCTCCACCGATAATTAAGACTTCATGCATCATATATATCACAAGAGTGGATTGTAAAGGAACTTTTATGCCTCTGTGCTGGAGACAGATGTGATGTTTTAGATTTGTTTGTCTGTACTTTTCCCATTCTTGTGAAGGCCACAAGCCAGAAACACTTTGAAGGAGCTTCTTTTAACTTACTGTAGTACAACCCTTCATTTGGACTCAAGGATGAAGTGATTAGATTTTCTTCGTTGGATGTTTCTTGTGCACTGCATACATTAAAAAAAGCATACAGTATAAGCTAAAATAATGATAAAAGAATAAGAACAAGTAACATAAAAACACAAGACATGTTGGCGTCCAAATGCACTTTTGCGTAAAGTCCAAATTGTCACTTCATAGCAGCACAATTTGGTGGTCAAAATCTCAGAACAGATATGGCCATGACCCCAGAATTTAATAGGACGCAGTGATGAGATAATTATATTTCACGCCCCAAAAGGTCAAAGTTCAACCTCACTGTGACATCATACTATTCTGCTGAAGCTGTTATTCAACATCCTGACTGAGGTGGTGGTGATGAACTTGACAGGTAGGCGTAGGGATACGAGCGTGAAGCCGTAGTTCTAGTTCCTCCTCTTATAAGTCAATGAATGTCTGTTCTGGAAGTGTTGAAATGAGAGAAGAAGTGACAGACGTCGAGAAAATGTTTCACGTCTTTGGCCGGACTGGACGCCACCTGTGTTGAGAGCAGACACAAATCCGTCCACAGCAGAGCTCCACCACGCCCTCACTGGGGCCGTAGCTACGGACGTCACACTGTTTCCTGCTACTGGAAGCAAGTTGCTCATGTAGAATAGCTTCATAATGCTGTAAGTATTCAAATGGGACGTCGCTGGCTGAAGGCATACAGCAAGAAAAGCATGAGAGAAAACAACGATGAGTGGGTTTGGGGAGTTTTTGGAGGCAGATCCACAGAGACGACTTATTGAGTGTTGAGGGGGGGTTAGTGGTGGAGACAAGTCCGACCCAGTGTCAGTTTTTGAGCTGAAATCAAGAGAGATTAAGAGAGAAAGAAGGGAAATATGAGGGTAAAGTTTCAGCTCCACTTGTCTGTTTGTACTGATGTTATTAAAGCAAAGAATCCACAAAATAAATAGAAAATATCTCACTTCTCCGTTTGCACTTGGCTCTTCAATCCCCCTTTTCATTCCTCATCGTTCACAACCCAGTGCTCCTTCAACTTACTCAGCACTTTTGCATGAAGTCTATCGTCCGCCGCTCTCTGCTGTTTTGTTTTCAGTCGCTGTTCTCAAAGAGCTGCCAGAGGCAATTTAAGTACTCGCATATGCCCAGTGCTGCTGGCTCTGACACGTCCACCTCTCACTGTGGGTTCGCTTCACCATTTCACATTGCGTGCAGCTCGGAGCCGATCAACATGTGTTTGTGCTGCTGTAGACGGGCTGATTTGATAAATACAGTACGCGCTTCCAATCCACACTAGCTAAGAGGTGGACACATAAAAAGAGACTGTTTTATGGCATCAGACTGCCAGTGAGTGAAGCATTTTTATATGAACTATTGATAAAATTATTGGCCGTTTCTCATAGTGACTAACTCGCATAGAATCCACCATCTCTGACTGCAGGTCTCCTCAGCTCTAAGGAACATTTTACTTTCCTTAAGCTCATTGTTTTGGGTTTACACCTCATTAATTGGCTGTTGATTCAATTATATCACCTTAGAAAACACTAAACAGCACCAAGACTTAGTTTGTCACAAGCTGGTGAACATTTTGGAGTAGCCTAGGCCTATTTACATAGCAGCCTAAAAGCTGCTATTATTAAACTGAAGGTCCTCGTGAGGTCACAAATATTTAAATCCAAATCAATGCACAAACGAATTGTGTTAATAGACAACATTTGCCAACATATTTGTTGCAATGATTTTATAATGTGGGAATATGTCAATGCCGGGTTTTTTTTAGCTTGTGGTGCGGTTTAAAGGAGCTATTTGTATGTTTTTCTACCACTTCACAGCTAATGTTAGCATCACCAGCAGAACCAGAGTAAACATTGCGTTCATTCTTTGACTCTGTAACAGTGATGGAAAACAACAGCAATGCTAACTTGCGTCTATAACATCGTTTCTCCACTAAAGTTAGCATGCTAACCAGCTAGCCCTTGATAGCGACTCACTGTTGCCTCCAGTCTACCCTGAAGATTTAGCATTGACCAACACACCAACATTTAGCAGCCTCTACAATACGTATGTATTTTAAAGAAAAACAACACTAAAATAAAGTAACTGCCATTTTCAACATTAAAATCAGACTAATATTGGCTTAAAGCAGAAAAAATATTCTGTTATGTTTATTGCCTATCAGTTGTTTGGTTTCAGAACACTTTCACGTACGTCTTTATAGACTTAAAGATAGACTGAAAGATCACTGTGTTTATTTCTGCATTAAATAATATTTGAATTCAGTAAATCACATATTTTACTTCTCACTTTATAGCAAAGAAACCATCACTCAACACTGCACTGCACTGTTGAACACATACATTTAAATTCTTCGTCTTGCACTCTGACAAAGACAAACATGAGATGGATGAAATCTTTTCTCAGTTGTGCAGGATAAAATAAACTCTTTGCAGCGGTTTCCTTTGCCAAAAAGTTACGTTAATAGCCCAGAATGTAATGTAACAACAACATGGCATTTGGTTTGAGTGCAGGGCAGAAGCTGGAAAGAAAAAACAAAACCCAACCTAATTCGTCTTTCCACTTACAGGTAATCAACAGCTAATTTAAGATGGTTGACGTCCTAGAATGTGGAAATCTTAGCGTTTAAGTGGAAACAGACGCAGCAGGTTGGAAAGTGGGTGCACCTTAAAGGTTAAATACACCGAGTGTTACTATTTTATATGAAGCGGCCATTAGGATCTATTATATCTGATGTTCCAAGAGTCTCCAGTGTTGGAACATTCCCCTTAACCTCCTCGTTCCCCCCAGAGGAGCCTCTCGGTGGCCAGCAGTAGAGGGCTGTGGTTGCACTGGGAAACGTCCAACTGTGGATTTATATAACTGTATGAAGCGGTATGGTGCTAAAACAAGCATGTACACATTCTTGGAGAAAAATAAGAACCCCCCAAAAACAGGGTCACATCACCGCAAACGCTTCGGAGTCGGTTCCTCTCTCTGCTCCTGCAAGGATCAAACCGTGGGCTCGTTGCCAACGGTCCTCCACGCCATAGCTTTTAGTAGCTATTAAGCCCGGCCCTCGCGATGATCAAAGTGATTATTTGGGAAGCTTATGGGGGACTGTTGTTGTCTTTGGCCAGTGGTTTCACAGCACATTGAGAATAATACTGTGTCTGGAGAAGCCATTACCAGTCAGCATCAACAACCTCAGGACACCAGAGCCTGAGCGGAGTGAGCAGAGCAGAGGCCGAGCTGAGTCCGAAAAAATATACCAGGTCTGTTGACAGAGACTACATGAGAGGAATGAGGAGTTAGAGGAGATGCAGAAGAAAGAGAAGAGAAAAAGGGAAGAATGAAAACAGGCAAACACTGTTTTTTGTGTTTCTCCTGCATGTTCTTTTTAAAGGTGTTCAGAAAAGAAAATTGATTTTGAGCCCACTATGGGTCTTAACATTAGTGAAATAACTCATTTATCAGACGATGTAGCCCAAACTTGGTGCAAAAATCAATTTTCAAGTAAATCCGGGTGAAAGTGGAGTTGTTTTTTGCCGCATTGGATAATGTAGGAGCACAAATTATGTGTTACGTTGCTCATGATTCATCAACTAATGATATTGGATCTGTCAATCAAACGTTTGAGAAAAACGAGGGGTACGATAGAGGAGACTCGTCCACCACGACACAAACTCTCGAATAAACTCGTGCGGCAACTCGTGGAAGGAGGTGCGACAAACATGACAAACAAACATTTCTGAACACCTTTAACTTTTTTTCCCAGTCTCTATGCTAAGCTAAGCTAACTGCCAACCGGCTATAGTGTCAAGTTCAGCAATGACAATAATATCAATCTTCTTATCTAATTTCCAACTAGGCAGATAAGTGTCAAATAACCTTGACAATCACATCCACAAGCTCAACTAACATAAAACATCTATTCAAGGATAGAGGCGACAAAAACAGCCAACATGGGTGAGATAATTCAGCAAGAAGAGTCACTAAGAATCATGATGGTTATGCTATTAACTTCACATGACACCTCAACGTTTGAGGTTTATTCCCATGGGTAACATACGTCTGCACGAGTTTACCTCATAATGTTTGTCTGAGTCGATGAATAAACAGATTGTTTCTAGTTTTTCCTCCTCGACGTCTGGTGTCTGGTGTCTGATGCTAGAGGTACAGTCAGACACTACGGCCGAGCAGCAAACACATCTGGAGGCTGAAGTGTCAATGCCGTCTTTGTACAACAGTCACAAGTGTTCGGAGCCCTTGGACGAGTTTAGTGAGTGCAGTCATACTCTTCTACTTTTGTGACAGTTGGTTTGGTTAACCATGACCAATGTGAGCATGCTCCAACTTCCTCCTGTTCCAAGTCATTGAGGCAGAAAGAGATCATGAGATTCAGCGACATGGTGAAGAGCAGAGGAGGAAGAGGAAGGAGGAGGGATACTCGAATGTGTGAAATATGTGAAGTCATGGAGGATGCAGACTTGGCCCGGGTGTCACAAAGTGCTTGGACACATGTTCGCCCATTAACGCCAAGAGTCTCCCGTTATTTACAGTGTTGTTTATGGAGATGCATGCGGGTGTGCGTTTGCACTGTATACGTCTCCAAGCAACCCATCCTGTTTAAATCATCCAGAGTAGGCCATGCTTGCAGCCACAGGTGCAACACACACTTGTCTTGCATGCATCGGTCACAGTTTTATGCATTTTTGACGTATGTGGTTGTTGTTTATATAAATTTTGCACAGTCTGGTGCAAATGTACAGATATCAAAAGAATATTATGGACCATCTGTTTTCAACGGTGTTCCCAGTCAAGGCAGATTTAACAAGGGAAGGACATCTTTTCAGCAAATGTGAATGTGGAGGTTGTGTGTTTTGTCGTCCTGTCACAGTACACTTGTCAACATCCTCTCAGTGAGTAAACACACAGATCTGAAAATCTTTTGCAGCTTTGTTAATCCAAACCAAACCCAAAAAATGAAATAAAACGAAACACCGAAGTAACGAGCATGAAGGTGTCGGTGTGTGCACGTGGTGTTTTGTTAAAAGTTTCCGTGGCAAACTATTGAAGGGAGGCCAAGTTCAACAACATTGGTGGTCTTCCCGCTTCTCTCAGTACGTGTGGAAAAATATACTTGTTTCAATCCAGCGCTGAGATGAAACAGTGATGCCCCCAAGGCTGTGATTTATTTACACATCTCGGCGTAGAAGCAAAGTCGACAGCCGGAGATGGTGACAGATAACATTCCCCTTACTGTCAGTTGTGCGTCAGGACGTTTTCACAAAGGAAACTACTGTTATTAAGACGATAATACAGCTTTTTTTTTATTTGCATGCTGCACCTCTGATATTGGCCTGTAAGGTTCAAAGCATTTCCAGCTGTGCACTTTTTTCTTGGATCTGTTTTCTCTTCTCTTTTACTGCAGTTAGTTCACATGCATATTATTAAGGAGCATGTAGGGACTGACTGAATATGTTGTAGTTTGGAGTGGAAGCTTGATTCAAGCCAAAACACGAATCTTCCTCCCTGATCAGTTATATTTCCTTGAATGTATTTTGACAACTCCCAGAGAGAGGAGATGTGGACTGCACTTGGGTACATGGGTATTGTCTGTAATGAAAACCAACAATGGCAATACTGTAGCTATAATACACGGGTCACCATGTAATAGCCAGGACAGTTGATATGATAAGAGATGGCCTGGTAGAAACTTTTTGGTCATTGAACAACTGAGGTCAAAAACATTTTATTTATTCCAGTGGAATCATTATAAAACTTTATGGAAGCGCTCGGTCAGTGTTGCAAATCAGCTGATGTATTTTCAGGATATGTTGGTTGTAGCTGCACTGGACATATTTCCATCCCCGTGGCTTAGAAATTTATGTACTACGAAACGGTTTTGGCACGTTAGAGGAATTGTAATTGCTGCCTGGACTCTCTTCATACGCAATGTTTTTTTTTTTTGTTTCCAGTTCATAAAGTGTTACATCCCTGAAGCAAACAAAGGGCTAAGGAGGAGGACGTGGTGCCGGTCGGTGGGTGTAGCACTACAAAGCACAGGCCATGATGTTCACATCCTGCATCCAGCGTGTGGTTAAAGTTTGGGCTGTTTTTTATGAAAGCGGGGGAAAAACTGTGGTTTTGGTTACATCAATGCAAAAAGGTTAACATCCTGCCTCGTGCCACCACTGACTGTTTTGATACCTATTAAGATTAACGTTTCCAAACTGTAATCAAAAGCTTTACTGTAACATAATGTGACCACACCACAGTCTGAATGTTGTGTAATTTTGCAGATATATTTACCTCATTACGCTGTTTAGAAAAACCATAATCGGAGTGGAATCACTTTTCTTTGCTTGTTGATATCATTTCCATGAGACCTGGATGGTTATTTAAAAGAGCAATGACAGAGTTTATTTTGTGAGTTGTGCTATTGCTAGTGTAGCAATAACAGCTGTTTACTCACCAGTCTGAAAGAAATGTGACAAGCTTAGCATCAAACTTAATCAGTTTACTCAACAAGAGATGTTTTCTAGTGGTGGGAAGCAATGCCAATGTTAACTTTTGGCTTTATGAAGTCTTTTCTTTCCGCAAAGTTAGCATGCTAACTAGCTAGCCACAGCCCATCTTTATCACTGGTAGCCATCAATCAAGACGCTAGGCATGTCGAGCTGCAGATAAAGTCCCTTTGAATATTGACAAGAATGCTACATTGAAGTGTATCTGCCACAGGAATAAAAACATTAAAGAACCATCAATCATCAAATTAAAAGCACACAGTAGCAGTAGCTGCAGCTAACGTCATGTCGAAGTCTCTAGTTTTCCAGGTTGGATTTTGCTCGTTCTTAGCCTACTTTGAAGCTGTAAAAAAAAGTGATGTAATGTCTGGACATTTGCTCCGTGCTCGCTGGCATATTCAGGACTAATTAACATTTATTTGAGAAGGGGAAGTGCCTGAGTCCTGGTTTCCTGCTAAGTGGATACAGGGGAACAGTAGTGTCTTGTCTTTAGGGACATTAGGGAAATGTGAGGTGTTTTCTCCGCTGAGGTGATGCAGCAAACAGGCGACACAGTGCGGAGACGCCCTGATGTGGAGATTTGTGGTCAGATTTTTTTTTTTAATGCTGCCGTAATGAGGTGCTAATATAACAACCACAGTTCTCAGGAGAACATGTGCATAAATACAGGCATGCTAACCTGGATATGTGGTTTGGTGTTTTTCCCAATGCAGCCAGAAAAAAAAATACAGTGTTGCCTTTTGTTTTACGGACGATATCAATCTTTAGTAAAACCCTGTCATGTGGTGAGTACTCTCTCATCCCACTTCCCATTTTCCTATCTCTCAGTACATCACAGGTTATTTACGTTCCTTTTATCTCTTTGTTCCACTTTTATCCAGGGATATTTAAATTGTTAAAGATGCTGAAAAATGGTCTCCCTCCCATCTTCCTGAACCTTTCTTCTAAGCTTTCTCCCGCCTGTCTGTCCAACCACAATCCATCCATCACACTATTCTTTATATTTCCATCTGTAAAGTTGCATGTTGCATATGAAACCACGTCGAAGTTTGCTGAAAGATCAAACTCAATGAGCAGATAAAGGACGAGAGAGAGAGAGAGACCGGAGATGAAACCAAACACTGTCATCGTCTGCTCCATCTCCTCGTCATCGCCGTCTCCTCACTGTCTCCTACGCCGATCAAACGGGCTAATGGGTCAAAGCTGTTGTTGTTGAGACGCTCTGTTTCGTCTGTCTTGGATCTCAATGGAGAAACCACTGTTGTGTTTTTAGTTTACATTAAAGGAAGACGTGGCTCTTGATGTAATGAAAAACCCTCATGATCTCGTTTGGGGAAGCTTTTAGAAACCTGTCACTGATTCATTGGGTTTACTGTTGTCAGACATCATAATAACAGAGCAGCAAGTGTCGCTTCCACATGATCGGGACTCCTACCTGTGAAAAACCTAATGCACTTGAATTCGATTTCATGTTTTACCTTCTTCTTACCCATTTTGGGTGGATTTTGAACTGGCATGGTTTGCGAATTGGGAAAATCATAGTACTTTTAGGCTACATATCGACCTGAAATTTGCGACATTTAAATGTTAAATTTCTGTAAAAATCTTTATGATTCATAGTTTTCTCTGTAAAACAAATTAACATTCAATTAAGGAAATTGGAAGGTGCTATATTATCATACAAGTGATGATGTTTACACATTTATGGTACAAGTTTCTCATTAAAATTAAGGTTTTTCCATTTGTTTCCAGTCATTATGCCAAGATAAGCTTAGCTAAAATCAACTTCAAACATATATCAATCCTCTTATCTAACTAAATGTCCACACCACATACATTTTAAATGAAACCTTTCATAGGAGTAGTACAGTAAGTGCTTGTCACTGTCATTCATGGTCTTTAAGGACCTCTCCACCATCCTTTTAAAGGCCAAACTCCATCTCCTCATCTGCTGGTTTCCTGTGTGGCACAAAGCCTAGAAATCAAAACAAAACTGTTCAGACACTAAACTGCAAATCCCCTGTTATTGCTGAGTAATTTTATCTCTGACTGTTTCTCGAACTGCAGTAAAACGCTGCCAATTTACTGTGTTCAGCCTAATTTTAGGAGCTGTATTGTTTTTGCAGCAGTGAAGCCGATGAGATGATGGTGGTTGGAGAGGATGAAGGTTGATGGGTTTGTCAGATTGATTGTTTCTTAAAACGTTTTTTCCGAGAAAAGAATTCCACCGTCCAGCCCGGGCAGCTCCTCCAGTTTGTTTTCAAAAGATTAAAAATAGACGAGTGTTGTTTTTTCCTGATCATTCCATCAAGTGAGGGCAGAAATACCACCCTTCACCCCCCGACATCACCTTTGATCCTGTTTTAGTGCAACACACAAATACTACAAAGGTGACTGCAGGTGGTCTGGCCTTGACCTCTACACTATTAGTAGCAGGGTTAGTGAGGGTTATGGAAAAGATTTGAGATGCCAGTTCATGTTTTATGTTCTACGAGTTTAGATACTTGTCTTTAATGTCTTTGAGTTCACGCTGTAGAAATGTGTATGTAGGCTTGAAACGGTTTCTGATTTTCAGAGGCCATTTCTGGTACCCCAGTTTAAAACTTTGTAGGAAAACATGTGTAAAATACATGTAAAACAGTGTATGCTTTTATTTGCAATTTATTATATATTCTAATTGTTATTATTATAATTAGTAGTAGCATCATCATCATAATTCCATATTTTGTTGGTTCGAATCCTCATCGTCTTGTTATCATAACCGACAGTCAGACAGTACATTGAAAAGGAAGATAGGAGTGTATTGTGTCTTCTGATGTTTTAGGGATTGTGATTGTGTTGGTGATTTGTGTAAATATCTACATGATGATGATTTGGGTATATTTTGTGTTCACGGAACAGCTCTTGTGGCGTTGATGTTGTTGGCAAGGACAGTAGAACGACGTATTAAAAGAGCTGAAAACTAACGACGCCTGGAAGTTTTCCAAAGTAAGTTATAGCAAGTGAGGAGACATAAATATTTTTGGATTAATGGAGCTCCTGCTTGGGAAAGACTGAATGAAGTGTAAAAAGACAGCGACAGAAACCCAGTCACACCTTGCAGTCATTTTGTCAGGAATGGTTTTTTACAGTCGGCTAGTGATTGTATTTCATTGCAGTTTGAGAGGTATTTACTCCAACTGACATGAATAATGGTGGAAAAACAGTCTACCAACAGACTTGGGATACAAGTGTTATCCAATGAGGAGAGAGAACTGTCCCACTGAGCATTAGACGTCTATTAGACGTCTAGTCTAAGTTTAGACCGACATTCGCCCGTCTATAATCAGTCTATATTTTAGCCCAAATCTAGACGATACAATTTAATCCATTAATCATTAAATATTAAATAAAAAAACAACTGTAAATTGTATAAATGGTGGCCAAATGTTGGATTAATACATTTTTAACAGTCATTGATCAATGTACAGTGTAGTTTAGATTTAGACTCGATTTAGACGTCTAAATCAGGACCTCATATCAACGTCTATTTTTAGACCAAATCTAGACGATTGAATTATATAATGAATACTGACCAAAGAAAACAACTGTAAATTGTATAAATGATGGCCAAATGCTGGATTAAAACATTTTTAACAGTCATTGATCAATGTACAGTGTAGTTTAGATTTAGACTCTATTTAGACGTCTAAATCAAGACCTCATATCAACGTCTATTTTTAGACCAAATCTAGATGATTGCACTAAATGATGAATACTGTCCAAAAAGTAACTGTAAATTGTATAAATGATGGTCAAATGCTGGATTAAAACATTTTTAACAGTCATTGATCAAAGTGCAGTGTAGTTTATATTTAGACTTGATTTAGGCGTCTAAATCAAGACCTCATATCAACGTCTATTTTTAGACCAAATCTAGACGATTGAATTATATAATGAATACTGACCAAAGAAAACAACTGTAAATTGTATAAATGATGGCCAAATGCTGGATTAAAACATTTTTAACAGTCATTGATCAATGTACAGTGTAGTTTAGATTTAGACTCTATTTAGACGTCTAAATCAAGACCTCATATCAACGTCTATTTTTAGACCAAATCTAGATGATTGCACTAAATGATGAATACTGTCCAAAAAGTAACTGTAAATTGTATAAATGATGGTCAAATGCTGGATTAAAACATTTTTAACAGTCATTGATCAAAGTGCAGTGTAGTTTATATTTAGACTTGATTTAGGCGTCTAAATCAAGACCTCATATCAACGTCTATTTTTAGACCAAATCTAGACGATTGAATTATAATGAATACTGACCAAAGGAAACAACTGTAAATTGTATAAATGATGGCCAAATGCTGGATTAAAACATTTTTAACAGTCATTGATCAATGTACAGTGTAGTTTAGATTTAGACTCTATTTAGACGTCTAAATCAAGACCTCATATCAACGTCTATTTTTAGACCAAATCTAGACGATTGAATTAAATACATTAAATAATGAATACTGACCAAAGAAATAACTGCAAGTTGCACAATGGTGTCCAAATATTGTACTAAAATCATCTGAATGACCATTGATCAATATACAGTGAAGTTTAGATTTAGCCTTGATTTAGACGTTTAATCAGCATCTAGATTTAGACCAGGTTTAAACTATTAAGTTATCTTTATTTTTTAATTTTAATCTCTCTCTCTCTCTTCTCTTCTAAAATAGTGTTATTCTGTTTATTACAAGAATAAAAGTGTAGCCTATGGGGAAGGGGGGCGGGGTGTTACAGTCAATGCCATTGTGATTGGCTGAGGCCGTGCGTCATCAACGTACATCATAAAAGCCCCTCCCATTGGCCCAGGTGCATCTCTACTGTGAAAGCAAACGGCCGTAGGCTCTGCACCGTCGACCTCCACAACAACCAGCGTCCACTAAATTGCAGGTAAGTTCGGTCAGACCGTGACCAAAGACCCATAAATTAATTGTATGTTAATTTATGCATTTATAGCGTTTGCCATTAGCTTTATGCCTTAAACCCATGGATGCATTATGTTTTAACCTAACATGTTGTTGCTCCAATTGGCATTACATCTGCTAACGTTAGCTTTTGAACACGACCATTTTTGTTTAACGTACAATGAAACCGGCGAAAAATAAATACATGGAGTGAAGCGCTGGCAACAGGCCTCCAGTTTTAACGAGCAGGAGGGCCGTTGTGATGTGCTGGGGTGGGACCGGGTGTTAGCAGCGGATGCTAACAGCGAATGCTAGGCGAAGTTAGCCTCGGCCTTGTTATTACCGGTGGAGGTGCGCGCGCATCCAGGGGGCAAAAGACTGCTCGGAGTGAACTGATAGATGCGGTAAAGCGGACGGTCTGATGGGGGGGGGCGGATAGCTATTTGAACACATAGCTAGCATTAGCATGCTACCGTCACAACGCGACCTGCCCATCTGCCCGTGTGTTTAACTGCCTGTGTGCGAGGAGGAGAGACAGACTGAGCAGCCACCAGAGACTCGTTAATTCATGCAAAACGCTGGATGCACTGGTTGATAAGTTTCGTTTTTTTATCAGACCCATAAGTTAGCTGTAATATTCCCTGAATGTATTTCAGTCTAATTGTCAGTGGCAGTCGCTTATTGGTCCGCGGCTCCTCCTGCTTTTTTTTTCTTTGACGTGCTGTGGAGTATGGAGTACTGTATTGCAAAGTTTTAGTAAGGGGTTTCTAAATCCTTTTTTCTTATCCTTTTGTCAGGTGGTGTTGGGTCCTCTTTTGAACGTGGAGTGTGTCCTGCCCTTTGAAAGCCACCCAAACAAGGTACAGATTGTGACCTCATGCTCCTTTGCACACACCTAGTCAAAGAAATTGTAAGACTTCATTTTGTTGTTTTACTGTATGGTATACACATTCTTTACACACAAGATATGAGTTATAGGCTCAATCGTATGTTTCAGCCTCTCAGGTCTGGTGAAGCGTGCAAGTGGATCTTGGGGAAGGGACACATCAACACCAGGTAAATATTTAACAGAACTAATGCTCACCTTTTTTGTTTACATTTCAACTATTTTCCATCTCTGCACATTCTTTGTCTTTTTTAAACTCTCAAATGTCGATGCCCAGTAAGTGTTCATCTCATGACTTTACTATTTTATCAGACCTTGTGAAACTTAAGGACATTCATTGTGTTTTTCAGGATCTCGACATGCAGCCAAAGGTAGTGTCATTGTTGGCCATCACTCCAGGTAAAGAAACAAAATGAGGCAATATTGTGTCAGTTATAAAACTGCACAGTGATTAAAATTTGAATGGAACTACATCCAGTGATGGATCCAGCAACCAACGCAACAATGTGTCCCAATACAGGTCCAGCAGCGATGTTTCAAGACATCGCCACAGCTCCGGCAGCGACAGAGAGGCCTCTAAGCGGCGCCCCAGGTCCGGCAGCAACAGACACGCCTCGAAACGTCATACCAGCTCCCCTCATCACACACCAAGGCCGGGTGAGTTGCCTTAAGACCACTATTTTCATCAAAACACTTCAGTCAGTAGCATTGATGTACTCTAAAACTACTAATGTGGCACAAATCTGTCGAGAGTTCTGTCATTTTTAAAACATACTTTGCCATGTGCCATATAAATAAAGTTGATTTTGATTTTAAAAATACCCCTCATTTGTAATAACCTCCTCCTTATTGACCGCTGAAAATGTCCGGGCCAGCTTGAGGTCTCGGGTTTTAAAATCTGGCCCCACTGAATTTGTAATTGAATAGCCCTGGTCTCGTCTATAGCATGTTGAAGGGAAGAAAATTTTGATCCTGCCAATCTCTAAATAATGACAACATGAAAACATTTCCTTCTCCGTTGACATTTAAAATACAATGCCAACTGTTTATAATGGCAGATGGTTTTTGATGCATAGCAACATTTTTGCTTACAGATATGCAGACTTGGTGTATGACAGCTGATTGCCTTTGCATATTTCTTATCATTTGTCTTTATCTACTTGCAGATGGAGTCATACAGTTTGATAGTAAGGCCACAGAGGAACTAATAGGAGCCATGCCGCGGAACACCTGAAGCATGCCCCACAAAGGAGGGGAGGAGCTTCACAGCCACTCCAGAATAATTTTGTATTTTTTACATGTTCTAGGCCTACAGTTGCTGCTGTGTTTGTGTGTGTGTTTTTTTTAAAATAGTAAATATTGTTATTTTTAATTTTTTTTACAAGTTTATACTGCCTGCTGTTGTAATTGACGTTTGCAATTAAAAATGGGTGACAAAACAGTCAGGATTGGATTGTGATTTATTATTGTGACCGTAGAAACATGTGCAGAAGGTAGGAACCTGTTTTCCTGTACCAGCTAATTTTACTGTAGCGTCATCTGGTTATGCATAGGAACTAAACGAGTAAAGGAAAAAAAGTCTAATATTGTCATAACATACTGCAACTACATCAAGGTAAGGATCACAGGTTAAATTTGGTCATGATGCATTTTTGACAACTTTAATGTCCTTTTTAATATAGGGTTCTTGTTAATAGTTTGATAGATTGTAATTACATTACTTGAATATCTAGATTTATTATAATATCCATATAATGTTTAATTGACAGCTAGATTTTGTAATAGGGTTTAAATATGGTATAAAAGTAAACGTCCTAAATTAGTCGTCTATAAATAGACGTTCATTAGCAGTTATTTAAACGTCTAAGGTGAGACGAGGCGTATACATTTGGTATAAAAATAGACGTCTGGCAAACGTCTAAATTTAGACGTCTACAAATAGACGTATAAAAATTTAAACGTCTAAGATTAGACAAGACGTATACATTTGGTATAAAAATAGACGTCTAGCAAAAGTCTAAATTTAGACGTCTATAAATAGACGTATATTAGCGGTTATTTAAACGTCTATGATTAGACAAGATGTCTAGACGTAGTCGTCTTTTAGACGTCTATTAGACGGCTAGTCTAAACTTAGACGTCTGAAAAACTTTCACTTTTATACCTGTGGTAGACCGATTTTAGCCTAGACGTCTAGGGACCATTTAGACGTCTATTAGACCTCATTTAGACCGGAAAATGCTCGGTGGGGTGTGTACAGCCAAGGGATGCGCGTGAATGTGGTGACGTAGGGACGAGGACCAATACTGTAGATCCATGACGAGGGCGGGGGCTGCTAACTCATGGTGCGTTCAAGGCAACCCGTAACTCGTGTTTT
Source organism: Decapterus maruadsi (assembly GCA_030347415.2). Classification (NCBI taxonomy): domain Eukaryota; kingdom Metazoa; phylum Chordata; class Actinopteri; order Carangiformes; family Carangidae; genus Decapterus; species Decapterus maruadsi. The sequence continues at coordinate 7,252,692 of CM064901.1, forward strand.
TCCGACCTGTGAAGTTGTACCAGTTCGATCTGGGACAAGTTCACAGGTCGGAAGTTACGAGAGGCCGTTATAGGGAACTTTCACAGGCAACAGGACGGTAAAAACACGAGTTACGGGGTAACCTGGAACGCTACAAAGTCCTAGTCGTGACTTGAAACTGTAACTTACGGTTTCAAAAGCCTGCCTTGAACGCAGCATTAGCCAAAACGACCAGATCGCTGGTATCTGCTTTAAATTAATATGAGGTTTAAAGTTAGGTATTCATAGTCTTTACTGGAGCTATTTTTAAGTGTTGCCATCAATACATGGCCAATATGAGCGGTTATAAAACCCATTCAGCAGCACTACTTGTCCTTAGTTGTCAACATTGACCTTTGTTTCCATGAAAACAGCCTGACTGAAAAGTGAGTAGAACATTTCTTTCTTCTTGACTGGAAAGTAAACAATTATCATGTGTTATGTGCAAATGTTAGCTATGTAGCAATAGCAGTTTGTGTGCGTCTCTGTGTGTGTGTTTGTGTGCTTCTGACACATTCCTTCTCCTCAAATTAAAGCAATAAACATCAACAAATCACAAAAATATGCTTAAAGTCCAAAAGAAAAAACAAAAAAACAGTGTCGTCACATATTTTACTGATCACTTAAAGTGGTTACGAATGGTTTTGGATTCAGTTCCACCAAGAGAGAGAAAATTACCATTTGCAGATAATGTGTGATATTTCTTCAAAGTCATAAATGTGCAGTGTGGTGCCTGTGGGGCTGAGGATGACTGTCTCCACCGCAGCGCATTTCCTCTGGGATTTGGAGAAGTGACACAGTCAAAGATTCATTTGTTTTTCGAGATGACTCTGCCAGAAAGAAGAAAAAAAAACAACAAAACCAAACAAAACACTTGAACGTTCACTCGATCAAGGCTGCATGCTGACTTGGCAAGAAATAAATCTGAAATTATTACCTTGCAAAAGTCTGTAGCCTAACGTTCATGGAGAGCGTTTTTTTTTTTTTTTTTCAGTTTTAGTTTGAAGAATGAAGTGTTGAAATAGACGGCTTGTGAAAACCCTGCAGCAGTTAAAAAAATAAAAAATAAAGCAGAGAAATATTTGTTTTTCCATTGCAGCACCACAGAGCGAATGAAAACTGCAGCGCTCTGTAATAATTTTGCTTTGGTTAAGATGAAAAGCTGGATTGAAAAGGAGAAGAGGGAACTAAAGAGACAGATGCTGTCTGAGAACGAAGTCTGAAGATAATTTATTAGTTTTCATGCAGCACACTCACTCTCAAGAATTTCCTCTCCTCTCTGATTCTCTTGTAGTTTCTCGGCATAAACACAATCACAGCTGAAGTTATGGGCCTGCTGCTCCTTCTCCGCCGAACCAGATGTCAGTCATAACCATCTAAAAGACTTTATGGCTTTATTGATCATTGGCAGCTGGGCGTTTCCAATTGAATCAATCATTCCAGTCTAATGCATACCATCAGGTTAACACAATGATAGAAACTCTTGATAATAATATAGACTATTATTGATTATTGATCTCCCTGTCGTCCATCTATCTCCATCCAATAACTACTGGGTGTCTACAGGTGTACACACAGCTCTGTGGTTGCACCAAGCCAGAGAACGCTAAATGCTAACTTTGTCTGATTGTAAACAATGGTGATGCTAATCTGTTCATGTTTAGCAGATTGAATGTTTCTTATCAAGTTAAGCAGCAGATAATAGATCATATCTTACCAAACAAGAGATATTTGCATGGGAAAAAGTAATGGTGTGAAGATAACTCCGGTAATCCTATCTGTGAAAACACCTGAGAACTGCAGTCTTGGTTCGACACCTTTGTGTTTTCAGATTGTGCTCGGATTTTGTTAGTCACTCAAACAAAGATCGTCATTCATGGTTCGTCCAATTAGGCCGTAGTTTATTATTCATCATGAAGAGGACATTCGGTTTTAGATCATTTATCTCCTTGCTGCTCCTCTTATTCATTCAAGATTTGAATTACATGTTGGCATTTACTGTGTTTTTAAGTCAATTAATGAAAAAATAACATGAAATAAACATTTTATTTTATTATTTGACAATCACATTTGTGGCTTATACTATTCACAGCATGAACGTCTTGTTCAATGTTTCTTTGCAGTAATTAATGAAGATTTCAATTTGAATAGAAAATACTACCCCCATGGTGACATTAGAATAAAGTGACATGTTGAGACTTTAACACCACACCACTGGCATGATGACAGTAACACATTGCTGCCTTGACATTAGTTATTAAATATGTATTAGAAAATGCTGAAAACCACTGATGTGACAGAGAGGAATCAGAGGTTGTTTCTGTTTTGCCACCATAAAATCATTGTGTGATGAGGCATCTGTCGGGCAGACTTGGTCCTTAATCCTGTGGATTTGGTCCTTGACTCATTCAGAGCTAGAGGAGGTAATGGTTTTTTGCGACAGCCATAAAAATGCCAGTTTCGGCTTTTCTTTCTGCCATCAATACAGAAAGTTTCATACAAGATGTGAAGGACTGTGAATCAGCTTGAGGTCATGTGGTTTAAAAACAAACAGCAGTCTGTATTAGTTTCATGCATACCGTATTAATGCCTTTGCCCATCTGAAGTCATGCTATCGTTCATTAGCGTGATGGGATCCATCGCGGCCAGCCTGCATGGGAATAAACCAGATTTATAACGATGGGAATCTCATTCAGCTCGTGAAGTTTGGCCTGAACTTGTGGCTCGGCTGTGATAGTTGTTAGCGTTTTAACATGTGTTGACGGTTGTGCGCTGCGCTCTGCCAACCTTGCAAAAGAACAGTCCGGGTTCTTGTAAATCAACATTGCATTAACAAGACAGGTTTTACTGGTCAGTTTACAAAGGGAAAACGTGAACTTGATTTGGAGACGGTTCCTGGCAGAGTTGGAAGGTGTGTCCTGGCTCTATTGTCTCCCTGACAGAGGAGCGTCAGGCAGGATACTGATGGTCAAATAATGAGTGTAACTAACTCAGCAATAAAAAAAATAAAAATCAATAAGAATCAATAAACTGTTGATGGAAGTGTTTTCAGTGTTTGATGGAGAGGGAGACCTGTGACCTCCTGTGTGTGTGGGAAGGAGGGTGAGTTGGAGTCTCGCTGCAGTGAAGTCACATTCTGAGCTGCAGATGAGCCGTGACAGGACTGACAGCAGTGGGAGTCTTCATTATTAACAGCAACCAATAAAGACTGAGGTTTATTTGTTTTCTAGTCCCCGACCCCTGTGGACTCTACATTCGCACCCACCTCACAGTATGTTATATTCAGTTATATCTGTCCAAGCGCAAAAAAGTCTTAAGGTGTAAGTCAAGGAAATGGTAGAAAATGAAGGATGGTGTTTGTAAATGGTTAGATCATGAGGAAGAATGATGGACTGTAAACAAAGATGGACGTAGACTCTTTGGCGTCAGGTATAGGTCTCAGAAAACTGGTTTATGGCCAGTATCAAGCAGTAAACATATTTAATTCTGCTATAAAGTTAGAGGTTTTAACATGGCAGGGCTTTTCAATTACAAATAGGGCTGTCACAATCATGACATTTTATGACTGCAATCAATGATTTGTCTGATTCTTTTCTGCCACTATTATAGTATAGGCCTATACATAGTTTAATAATACATATACACCTTATGAAGAAGAAGGGCTATTTGTCAATAGATGCTTGTTGAAATGCAGTTGTCGAATATTAGAAATGAAGTGCTTCAGGATTAACCGTTTGTGGTGCTCCACTCATGACATTTCTGTTAGTTTCAGGGACGTGCACATGATTATAGAGGGGCAGGGGCTCAAAGTCAGAAAAGGGCAGGACATTTTTTTTTGGTCCTTTACACAATATGGATCCGCCTAAACACAGTGCATATTATTTTGAAAATGAACCCGGTGTTTTATTTTGTATATTCTACACTGCACGATCTGCTCTGCTCTGTGCGGAATTGATATAGGCCTACGTCCGGCAAAAACAGAAGCTGACACATTGAATTAGAATAATACAGCGTTTTTCTGAAATATTACCCATACAGTATTAAATGCTGAAAGACCATAACTCACAGGTTGTTGCTCCACTGTCACGTCTCCTCAGTTATCCGTTGCCAACTCCTCAGCAAGCAAAGTGCTATTGGCTGCCCCAAAAGTCGCTAGAAGTCGCTAAATGGGGGTGGTGCTCTGTATGTGTTTATGGAGTGGATCAGTGCGTCTCTGAATGCAGCGGATTTCTGTGACACTACTTGCAGGTTTGACAGTCAGTGAGCTCGTTTGGAAACAGCTGTAATAACGTGATTTCAGGTCCTGAAACGTTTGTAATATCTGGAAAAAAGATTTGTCGCTAGTTTTACAAAAGAAGTGCCAAGAGGGTTTGGAAAGTCGCCAAAAATACAAAGTTGGGAGTTGGCTCTCTCTCCTCTCACTTACTCACTCACTCGCCCTCTCTCTCTCTCTGGCGGAAGCGGCAGGCTCAAACAACCCGGTATTACAAGAAAACGTGGAGTTTTTGACACTTACATCCCTGACAGGAATTTATTAATGTTGAACCAACAGGCAAATTAATATATCAAAAATGTTTATTCATGTGCCTGGTTAGTTTCATCCAGCTGTTTTTATACAGATGAATGGATACGATTTTAATGATTTTGCAAAAATAATTGGGATCAAGCGATTATGCAATAATTGTGACAGGCTTAATTAAATTTTGAACCAACACAAATTAATATATCAAAAATGTTTATTCATGGCTCCCCTTTAAAGATTTAGTCACATTTGACACAGACACGTCAAAAAGTGCACATGCTTTAACTGAGCATCAATGCTTCTCTCCAATTTTGATTTTAATCAAATCAAAACCCAGCAACACCTCAAAGGGCAAAAATAACCAAAAGTATTCAGTCGGTGCTACCGTGGGAATTATTATAGGCACATGAAATGTGTTTTTTTCCCAGATTTCTCTTCCCTTGCGGGACCACGAGATGGGCCACTTGGAAGTTTCTCCTGGGCCCCATGTGGCTCTTGGGCCGCCATCTGAATAGGCCTGGTCTATGACGCATGTTCATCTTTATTTTTCACCCTTGAAGGTGGACACTTGGGAAGAATTATAATGGTTTGCAATTTGTCACAAGCTATTGTGACATATATGTTGTGTTTGAGGCAATGGAATATGGTGGGGGCCTTTTTGCAACCCAGATGGTGCAAATGTGTATTGGAGGAAATGTCCAATGTGGAATTGTCCGAACTAAAGACTGGAAGTTGGGTTAACTATCAGAATCAAAAGCAAGACCATCCTGGAGTTTGTCCTGCAGAACCTCGACAGGAAGCGTGTCCTCACTGGATGTATCTCACCTGATATATTATATCATATATCATATTATATCAATCAACCATGTGCTACTTTCCCGGCTAGATCTACAACACATTTGTTATTTCTATTACCTAAGCTGTGTGTTCGTGGTATGACCTTTATTCCCTTCTCAACATTCAAAAACAGCCATGCAATGCCTTTATTACAAAGTCATCTCATGCTGTATAACACTGATTAGCCTCGTTCTCAATCAATAAACTCTTTTTTTCTTCAGCTCAGATTTAATATGTAAAATGTGATTTGCACTATGCTGGTTTGTTACCAGTTTATATCATTATACAAACCACTATTGAGCTGATAGGGGTGGCTCTGAAGGTCATTGATTAGCACTGGAGCTTCAGTTCAACATCTGATGTTTTTTATTAGATTTTATTGGATTTCAAAAGGTCATAACTTTAAGAGGACAAAAGGTCGTTCCTGATCAGGAAGCAGTTATTTGACTTAACTTAGAGTTGCATCTTGTGGATTTTATTAGAAGATAGTTTTTTTTTTTACTTGAAGCTCAGTAAAGGTGAAAAGCAGCAGGAAAAGGAAGAAGGTTTTTGTCAAACTTTAATATGCTTGTTTTTATATAACCTTCACAGAGGAAACTTTGTTTATATATGTTTCACATTGTTATCTGCACTTACAAAGGCCACACAGGCCTGTGTAGAAATCTACATATAAACACAGCACAGGAGAAGGGGGTGGTGGGGGAGGGGGGGGGGGGGTATCCGTCATGCTGTGTCGTCTCTGATTCAGGTTGTCAGGGTCATGTGACGTCTTGACCCGACTGTTTGTCTTCACAGGGTTGACTGGGACTTGACTCCGTCTCTCAAATTGAAATCGATCCACAGCTCTGTAATCAGTGCTACGCAAACAAGACAAGGACGTCTGTCAAACACACACACACACACTGAAACAGACACACACACAGTCCAGTCCATTTAGCGTCCTTCTAACATGATCTTAAGTTACAAATGTCAGCTTGTGAGTTGCAAATTGCCCTGGCGTCTTCTTACCTGTAGCTGTGTTGGCTAAGAGACTCGGGGGAATTGTAGTATTTAAAGCTCTTCTCCTGCCCAAACTAATGGAATAAATTAGAATAGTCAAGCAGGATCCTGTCAAACCTGTCGATGTGAAATGTCTGTACAACAAGTCTCCCTTGTTGGGCTGAGTAACTTTTCATTAAGTGTTGAGGATTTACAGTTGTACAGTCGGGTACTTTCTTAATGAGCTTGTCACGGAAATATCTGGGAAAAAAGCACAGTTCCGCTATTTAGCCCTTTACAACCTTCCTGTTTGCAACGTTCCTTCTTCTCTCTCCCTTAAGTCACAGAGAGTCGACGTCTTGGCCCTCAGGCTCTCAGAGTGATGAAAGCTGTATACAGTAACAAAAATGCACATGCACACAAACTCATATTCATAGCCTCTGTCTTCCTTCTTTTATGAATGAGCTAACAGTAAATACAGGAAGCGCTCCAAGCTTGAATACGAGGGAAAATTTGAGAATAATAATAAAAAAAAAAGTCTTACTGGGACAAAAACCAGAGCCAAAGAAGTCATAAAAGACTTATGGATATGAACTTTAAGGAAACAGACGTATGAGTTTTAGATTATGGGGTATAAATTTAACAGGAATAGGCTGCGGACCCAGGAACAGTTTCGTCATCTCTGAATAAAACCTTCATTCAGGGGAACAAATTAGGGACAGGAGCTTCAGTTCACTAAGCAGGCGATGCAGTAAATCCATCACAGTTTACACCTTAAGTTTACAGCAGTGATGCTCAGTGGGACGGTGCTTCACTCCGTCGATAACAACTGTTCACTGCTTTTTTATTTTATTAATCCAGAGAAGGTTTTAACTGCTTCACCTAAACCCAGCTCACACACATTTACACCCTCTCCCACATCTGTCTGAACCCTAAACTACATTTTTTTTTTTTTTTTTTTACAATAACACCTCATGCAGTGGGAACGCTGGCTCGCAGTAAATACCACATACATCATTTTAAGGCTAAATGTCATCAGTCCTGTTGGCAAAGTAAAGAAAATCAGACTCGACTTGTGCCGATTTGGAAATTGCAGTCTACGTATTTGTGGTCTTTTTTTTTCTGTACAACAATAGTCCACTTTTCCTCCTCTCCACTTTCACTGATTGTCTTCAGGCAACAACAGACTGAGTTCGAAACAGTTCAACATTTGTTTTCATTCATTCATCCCACCCACAACACATCCATATGACAACGATGCAAGGTTAGCTGCAGGGGCAGCAGCTGTAGCTACTGTAGCTGCTCTCTGACCTCACGTAACCCCTAAAGGTCACGGATCAACATGTGATCCCTCCCCAGACTGTAACATGGCCAGTTAGGAGCAGCAGTTGTCGTAGTCTTTTTATGGTTGCATGGCAACTTAGGCACATAACCCCACCTATAAAACAACACATTGTTAATTTTACGCATTGAAATGTTAACATGGATTTAAAAGAGATCTAGCATGTTAATAATTAAACTTTATAGGCACTAATAGGCTGATTTTCTATTATCTTTTAATTATTTCTCCCTGTGTAAGGATAATGGCTCAGTCTGTGCTGAGCCAACCGAGCATAGATTCTGTGTCAGCAACAAACTCCTGATATCTCACATCAGATCTTCTCTCTCTTTTGGCTTTGGTTTCACTGCTGCACTTATTAACACAGTGAAAGGTCAGGGAGGAGATCTTTTTCTGGAGCATTTTTTCCCCCTGTATTGCTTAAAATCGCCTCCACACCCCGATTGCAACCAATTCATGAAATGCTTTTTCACAAAAATGAAAAATCACCTGTGGCAAAGGCAACCCTTTAAAAACACCATCCAATCCGGAGTCTTCAGTGATTTACAACATGTTAAAGACGACGCCAGAGCTCATGTTAGCTTGCTAAATTCAGCAAGACAGTTGCAGCAATGTTATGGCAGAAAAGGACAAGCATTGCATGATCCTGTGCTCTGGAGGCGTGGCTTCGGACAGAAGTCTGCATATTTTCAAAATGTAGCCTGCTTGAACCGTTTGTCCAGGATCTCCGACTCTACCTTAACTGTAATGCTATTATGTAACTTTTTTGGAGGAAAACAGTGTTATTATTAGACTGATGTGATCTGAATTGAACAGATATTGAATTAGTGGATAAAGACAAGGAAGAAAATCAAGTGTAAATTCAAACGGATCAAGTTGTTGAAACCAGAACTCCAAACTATTTCATACCATTGACATAAATGATATAGGGTATCATCTGCATAGAAAATCTTTGTTAAAACTTAAGAATAGGAGCTCCCTCTGATTTCAGGACTTTCAAAATAAAACCCAAGCTCACACAGATTCTTTTATGTTTCTATTTTTAGCTTGAGATCCATGCACTTCAAGTTGTGACATGATTTGTCCGGGGCAGGATGAGGTTCAGTGGTTTTTACTGTCCCACAAACACAAAAACAAACCAAGACAACAAAAACGGCACAGAGTCGGACATTTTATTGGTCAGTTTCATGCAAGAACAAACTGACCACTTATAATTTAAAACACAGAGCCATGTGGTTCAAGGACGAAATGAAAAGAAGAAATGAACTCCACATCATTTATTATTCATTGTATTCAGAATTTCCCCTCCTAACAGTTCATTCAGAGTTGTACTGTATACACACTCTGCTGTGTTATCACAACTTTTGACCATATGGCTTAGAGGAGAACGGTGCCAGATTATTTGAGCTTCATGAGTCATTTGCTAAAAATGCACCATCCATCCATCTGAACTGCGTCTTACCTGTTCCAACTTCCTGTATTTTCTCTGGCAGGGCCTTCATCACCGCAGTCTTCTCCCATGAAACCTCCGCGTGCATTAATTAAGACCCGCAACGATGTCTTTACGCCCACTGAGTGGCGGCTGATCCCCTCCTGGAGAGTGGGAAAGCCGGGGCTGATCTGACAAGCTCAGAGAGAGGGGAAAGGAAGGAGAGAGGGAGACTTATAATGCAATTTTGAAAAAGGGGGAGTTTGATTTCATCCTGCAGGTATTTGGAAAGCAGCGAGAGAGGCAGGCTTCAGGGATAAGGCTCTCCTTTGTGTAAACTTTCCACTGTATGAAAAAAGACCAACAGGAACAGAAAAAAGGGACTTACTTTGGTTTCTCTTAAAGAATACTGGAGAAGCTGTGGTGGAAAGTCAGGGGCAAGTGCCGGGCATGGTTTTGATTAAATGTTATGAGGCACTGAAGGGAGAGCTGCCAGAGGAGCTTGCACATTCTTAACTCCGGCCGTCAGTCAGCACTCAGTGTGCTCGTAGCTCAGAGAGCAAAGGGCTAATGAGAAAACCAGATTCAGGTTCATTACTCAGATGGTGTATTAATCTCATTGGCTCATTTAAACCAATGTGAGTGGAAGGAGAAGAAGGAAAAAAAGGGGAGGGGAAGTATTGTGGAGTTCATGTTTGCTAAGTGATGAGTGTGACCGGCCAAAAATGGACTAATCAAAAACAAAAAAAAAAGTATTTATATTTGGACTGTCAGTCTGCAGATTAATCACAGATTTTTATTGGATCATACTGTAATGTACGATAGAGGGATATTTTTCAACTGTTTAATAATGGACCAATATGATTCTTTATGCACATGTAACTTCATTATACACGAATGAAAAACAATGACAAGCAGTGTCCAAAATACGTCAAAGACTTGGTAAAGAGGAATGTGCTCTGATAATAACATGACAGCGTCATCTGGGTGGTAATTGTTAGCAGAGACGGTTTAGCTTGCGACATTGAACTGATTCAAACTATGCGTCGGGCCAAAGGCCAATGCCACAAAACATGCGTAAATTATGCGTTATAAAAAAAATTAGTGGCATTAAAAGGAATTTGCATAGACGTGTTATTATCGTGTTAACTTTGACAGTTCTGATTTATATTCATGATTATGTCCCACAGTAGTGGAAAGCTTATAAGCTAAGTTAGATAATTAGCTTATTAGTACTGTAGCTTCCTCTGCAGATGGAGGTTTCATGATCGAATTTGGATTTGCTTTCTTCAATCTTGCGACACAATCTCTTTGGCTTGAGGCGAGCTGTTATAGGATAGTAAACTGTGGCTATAAAAGGATGCACATGGTCACCAACAACACTCAGATAAGCTGTGGCATTCAAGCCCTTTATTGGTATCAAAGGCCCAAATTATGGCAGGAAAACAAACCCCCACACGCTGTCCACAGTCCAAGCTGCTGGTGGTGGGATACACAAAGAGGCGGCTTGGGTCGATCGGTTCACGACGCTGCTGACACTGGGTTTTGGCTCGAACAACTGCATGAAATCGAACTTCATCAGAACAGGCTAAAGTTTTTCCAGTTTTTCGGCAAGTCTGTGCCCACCACAGCCTCAGATTTCTGGTCTTGGCTGACAGCGGTGGAATAGGACATGGTCCTCTGCCGTTGTAGCCCATGATTAGTGACTGGATTTCTGACTAACGCCACCTCCTCCTGTCTCTGAGCTCTTGACTAAGCCTGGTACAAAGCTACAGAATAGTGTTTTCTCAGAAAGTGAAAATAAAAAGTCACTTCAGTTCTCGTGACCTCAGATGCACCGTGTCTGCTCCAGTGAGCTCCAATCATGGTGCCATTTCGCTAAAAACATACGGATCACATATTAATACCAGCTCTACTGAGTGCTCAGTCATGTATGTATCAGTTGCTGTGGTTGCATCTGTCAGAAAACATGACATGAGATGAATCAGGCTTCTTCAAGCAAGATGGCAACATAGAGTAAGAACACAATAAAAGCCAGGCATGTCAGATTGGATTTATGTTTTATATTCACTAACATTTCACAGTCCTCTCCACCTCATGAGATGGTATCACGGGAAGTGCAGTTGCAGCAGTGGTTTTGATTATCTTGCCTTGTGTAACACTGGCTCCTGTTTCCCAGTTAGTCCTGTAATCCATCTATTCATAATGTTATTTCCAAGCTTAATTAAAATGTTACGTAACACACCTTTTTAACCGTTACACAACAGGAGATGATTAAGAGAGCTTGGCCGATGCAGAACAATAAAGTAAAAACATTGCACCTCACACTTGCAGAACTTGCTTTTTTGTTGAACAGTTTGTCAGTGCAACCAGAAAGTTATTGGACCAAGAAACATCGGGAAAATATTGGCAGCGTATCAGTTTCCGTTTGAGCAAAGGAAACATACGGATACAAATCAAACTTTACGGCTTAAAGATGCATGTCACCGAACTGAGACTTGAAGATTAGTTTACATATCTCAAGAAATCCTGCTTGAGATGTGTGACATCATCTGTGATTTAGTAGGGGGTTTCCATAGAGTTATTGTTGAAGAGGATAAAATCAGAGGTTTGAAGGAATTGGACATTCAGAAATTGTTTTGGGGGCTTAATCTGCACCAACAGTCAGGATACCTACAGTAAGGCTCTGCTGCATCAGTCTCTAATGAGTCCCTCAACTTACCCCTCTAGACTGAGGGCCCATCCAGATGGAGATGAGCTTGGCAGTGTCTGCAAAGGTTTAGTAATGTTTAGTTCACATGGAATCAGGTCCACGGTGAACAAATTTCACATCATCTTCCTTCTTTTTTCGTGAGTACAACCAATATGCACCTTCTGTGAAACAATGATGTCATAGTCCCACCTCTCTAGCCTTAGCCAGAACAACAATGGCGGAGAACAGGCTTGTGTTTGTGCTGCAGAAGCTACAACAGCAACATCTTCTGCTCCTCTACAACTACAGTCAGCAGCAAATGGTCATAAACGACAACCTTCCTTCTTCTAGCTTCTTCTTGTGTTTGGAGATTGCTGATGTGACAGTTGATGGGTCCTGTCTCTATGCCTCCAATTGATCATGTGCCCTGGCTACTTGGCAAAGGGGATGGCCCTTTGGGTGACTGGCAAGCGCACATGACTCTTACCCTAGAGGTGTGGGTTTAATCCCCACCCAGGCCCTCTTCACCTTGCCACATTAACAGCGAACAAACTTCATACATGCACCGTCTACTTCTCCTTTTTTGGTGTATTTATTTGGCATACAGTACAGATGTTTAGTTATTTTCAGTGGTTTTGTGGTACACAGACATTGTGCGTCTGCATACATAAAAAGTTTCTTGAAAACTCTTTAGTAACTGTGGCAAGGTGAAGAGGGCCCGGGCGGGCTTCGAACCCTAGACTACCAGGTTGGAGTCATGCGCACTAACCAGTCGGCCAAAGGGGCATCCCCTAGGCCAGTGGTTCCCAAACTTTTTTGTCCTGCGTACCCCCTGAGCCGTTTTGCCATACCACAAGTACCCCCTCCCGTGTTGATGATTCTGCAAAAGTGGTCATAACATAACACAACTGATTAAGAAACGAAAATGATTCCAATTTCTCTCTTAAATTTGTACAAAGACATTTTACACAATTCTCCTGCATTTTAGTTGTGTCTGGCTGTTGTGGTGTTTGTTGTGGTCAAATGTGTCTTCACAGAGTTGTAGGATTGTCACAAAAAATAACTAAAAACTCAAATTTCAAACTCAATGCCAATACCCTGAAAAATGACATCATATTCAATACAGCAGCAGTGCCTCCCAGTTTATTATTGTTCTATTATTTTATTTCTATTATAATCAAATCGATTACAGATGTTTGTTTGTTTTTTAATTAAATGAAAAGCTAACTAAGAGTTGTGCAATTCCAGCGTGTTGTTTCATTACATTTGTTACAATGCATCTCCTCTCATCTGACGGGCGGGGCTCCCTCCTCTCGCACAACACATGCACGTGCACGCAGACAGCGGAGAAAAAGAGAGGAGACGAGAGAGGAGTGTTGCCGTTAATATCCACGTTTTAAATTCACCCGACGTGCGTCTAGTTCTGTGTAACTACTCAGGTCCAAACGCTGTGGACGCTGGCCGCTCTCCTCTGCTCTGCCTGTCGAGTGTTCGGGCGCTATGGGTGCGCGCTGTTAATAACGATACATTTAGAAACCAGCAATGTATCCAGATGCAATACTTTTGACAACTAGGTGTGCTACAGGTTGTTGTCTTCTGCGGGAACTAGTTGTGGCACACGTACCATTTCAGTAATGGGCTTATGAAGTGACTGAGATTATCATCTTGGTAATAAATTAATTACTTCAATGTGCTCAGTGGATGGGAACCACTGCCCTAGGCCAAGTAGCCAGGGCACATGATCAACTGGAGGCATAGTGAGAAAGTTCTGCTACTTAGTGGATAAGTCCAAAAATCAGTTGTCAGTGTCCTGCAGGTGATCAAGGCTACAACTTCTAATGCATGATGTTCTCTCTTTGTTGCATGTTCTACTTATGTCATGACACAAGTCTTTCATCGACAGTGTTATATTTATAAGTTTGTTTTCATGTGACTGGCTCCTGTTTGATTCTTTGTCTTATTTTTCAAATCCTCTTTCCTTTTCATCCTTTAAAAAAACTTCAAATTTGCTCAAACTTCACCGGTTTGAGAGCGTTATCAGTTGAGTGTCCGTATTTCGCATGGTTTTCGTGTCGGAATCGAAGCATCAAGTTCATCCAGGAAATACACTCTAAACTGAATTACACTGTTGACGCCGTTTATTCACTCTTCATTATGCGAGGCAGATTTTTCGATTGGGAAAGCAGATAATGCAGAACAAATTTGTAGTCCTTTATATGCTGCATCAGCTCCGGGTGTCACACGAACACAAGAGGGAGGAAGCGTCTTCACAGATGCCGTCTCTGTTTGTGAGCGTCACACCATCACAGCCGTGCATCGCGTGTCTTTTCATGCTGACCATCTTGTTTGTGTTTAAAGCTTTCCCAAACAGTTTCTTTTTTGACGGCAGATTCCACACAGTGTTGCTTTAAGTCCCCTAAGATTAGGTTGTCATCGTAGGTCTAGTTTTAGCCTCTGTTTGTTGGAACACGCTTCTGTTTTTCCGGTTCGACTGCTTCGGTTTTTATGCCACACATCTGTCACAGCTGGATTAGGCAGGTTTGGCCCATTTGAAATGACAGGCTGACGATCAGTGGAGGGTTTTTTTTTTCCAGACATTCAACTGTGTTTATATGAGGATGCTGTAGCTTGAGGCGATGAGAGGAACTCATGCAAGCTCGAAAACAAAAAAAGCAAACACAAAAACCCATAATAACCTTATAATTAGCCTCAGTTGTTCTGGCACAAATTAAAACCTCATTCAAACTAATATAACCAGGATATTCTGCCCATATTTGCCTCTTCTAATGTGTTCACACACACATCTGTTTCATTAATCTGTGTCCTGTTAAAAATGCTTCCTCACCGGTTTCTCCCAGGCAACACATCACAACACACTCACACATCTGACCGACACATCCTGAGGCCCGGTTGTTTCTCAGTTCGACACCCTCTCATATCTCCTCTCAGTGGGTTCCACACAACTGCTGCTGAGTTTTAATATTCGATCTCTCCCACCCACCAGCTTTTCAGTGTTCACACAGTCCGCTGCTGATCCCACGCAATCCTAATCTCCCTGAGTGTGAGGAGGAGGCGGATGGTGATGCAATGTGATTAGTCTGAGTGTGTGTGTTGGGTTTCCTCTGGTACAAAACCCTGAGAGAGAAGTTGGTTTATATTTAGAACTTGTTCTTTTTCTTTTTTAATTTTTATTATCAGCTGTCACTTTCTGGATCAGCTCCATATGAATATAGACTTTCTCCTAATTCCTTCATAAATTAACCTTTTAACACATTTTCTGTAATACATTTTATAATGTAATAATCATGTTATTTTGGCTAAAACATGATAAACTTCTTGTCTGCTATGAGTTTAAATCGTTCAGCCTCCTATGGAAATCCTCATATCATCATATAATCATCATAATGACATCACAGTCACATGTCCATAAGTTTGTGTGTTTTGATAAAGTTAGGTATAATACATTAATTTTCCTATAATGTAATATATATAACAATAATAAAATAAAACAAAGTCTATTTTCATTTTTGCGCTCATGAACATACACATGTGAATATGCAGGGAGTCAACACTGATGGTGGAAACTGAAAGTCAGAACAGTTTCACATCTGTCACATTCACTGTAAATGTTATATGCATCCAATTTGTCGGAGCCACAGAGTTCAAATCCTGCACAGCATGAAATTTATTTTCCTTTTACAGCACATCCAGCATGCTGTATAATTCTGCATTGATGCAAAACTAACAAGACATGCAAAAAAAGAAACTCAGAGTAAGAGGGTCCTGCACTCGATTTAACAAAGTTACACAATGCTTTACAGAAACAAGTGAGGAAATGATAATCTATACAATTTATAGTAAATTCATTGTATTATTGAACAATAGAAACAACTGACCTTCTCGTCAGATGATGAGATGATAAAAGATAAATAAAGTGTTATTTTTCAAGTCCATATTAACTGTATTTTCATATTAGAGCATGACAAAAGGTGAAAGTACAACAGAGCTCAAGTGTGTGTTTGGTGTGTGTCTGTGCATAGCTGACCTTGTCTGTCTGGTCTCCGCGGTGAAACCATTGTGCCTTCAGTCGCCTGCACCTGCCGACCGAGCGCGAGTCTGAGGAGTTTTAAACATTTCATCACTCACGATCGTTTCAATAGAGACGGAGACACAATGTCTTTTGTTTGAGGAGGAAAAACTCATAACTGAGAGAGGTCACTCGTTTGTTCAGAGGCTCCTGGGGGGGCTTCTCTGTGTGAAAGGAAATGAGCTGATGTTTGTCAATCAACAGGCTTAGAGTGGCCAAACATGACTGAAGTGCAGATGTAAAATTAAAAATGGGAGTTGTGCGGACACTTTTCAGCACCTCTGTCAGGATAGTTCAGGCCTCCGGCTCAACATATAGCCTAACATTTAATGTAGCGGAGGAAAGAAAAACTATTTCAAAATTTAATAAGAAAGAGTGAAAAAGCACAATATGCTCGTAAAAGTGCAACAGTATGGGTTTTCATGAAATATTAGAAACACTGGAGACAAACCACACCCAATATGAAGCCTTACATTTCCTGCTCTGGGTTCAGTTCAGCCTGTGTGTGACGTTCAGAGCCACGGTTTAACAAACTAATCGAGTTTTCCACTTAATTCTGCAAATTCTCACTTGTTCGTCGTCTTTAGCCTCCTCAGCAAGACGAGGAACCGGTCCAAACCATGTCCACAGTATAGGAAACAGTGAATGTGGAAGAGGACAGGCCCAGGAATTGGTTGCAGAAGCCACACTGAAAAAATAACAAACATAATCCTCCCTGAGTTAAAAACAAATAAGCATTACGACGGCTGCTCCGTCTGAAAAGCCACTGGAAAGTCCAGAGTACGTAAGACAAGCTGACAGGAGTTCAAGAGAAGAAACCACAGAGATCTCTTCTCTTCTCTTCTCTTCTTTTTAAATATCTCTGCTTCCTCTTTTCTGAGCTTCGTTTTATGTTGACGGAGTCAGACTAACACCAGGAACACACTGTAGACACGGCTTGCACATATGGTCACACTCCTTTTTTTCAAACTATAAACTGAACTGACAATAAACTATAAACTAAATGTCACTGCCTCCTCATGCATCTGCTAAAATGGAGAGAAAATTTGACTACAATAAAAGTTGTCAATTTTATGCCTGACATCAACAGGGTTTTTCTATGTTGAGATGCTGAATGTGTGAAAAGTAGGCAGGACGCTGAATCTGAGATGAAAGTCAAGATGTTCCACGACTGTTTGACCTTGTTCTCCCAGTCTTTGTGCTGAACTGATGCCGACCTTAAACCAAAACACTAGCAGCAAAGTTTGGAATAAAATCATCTCGAGAGTTTGACCGTTTGGTGCAAACTTAACTGTCTGTAGTGTCTGAGGTCAGTGTTGGCGTCTCAATAAAATCTGATCTTGGGACATGAACATTGTTAACAGGAAGTGGACTTAATCGTGAGCATGTAGGTGCAAGAATGTGAGTGGTTTGGTGGAAGGCCTCGAGGAAAGGGTGAACGGACACAGAGTGAAACCGGAAATACAGATGAAGTAGTTATTTAATAAAACAGGAAGTCGTAAAACTACAAATTCTACACAAGCCAAATCGTAACAATTACGCTATGTGTCCCACTTCACGTGCTGTATCCTTCAGGCTGCGTCAGCTGTTGGTAAAAGGGACGGTGTAGCCTTCCTGATTGCTTCCCAATGCAATCAACATCCTAACATCAAATTTGAGAGTAGCAGCTTTTTTACACTTCCAATGGGCACTCGGCTCCATGACATTTCATTTTATTTAACCTTTATTTAACCAGGCAAGCAAATTAAGAACAAATTTCTTATTTTCAAGTGCAGCCTAGGGATCTGTGCCTCCAAGCCAGATGCCAAAGGGGGACGCCATAGATACTCAACAGTCCGATAGCTAGCATGCTAGGTGGCTAATAATAACAGGTGCACCAAGAATCTTGGGATACGGGAGGCTACGAAGGATGAGTGTGGTGTGTCCTCCCAATTTGGAGGAGACTTTGTGACGTAATCAGCCTTCAAATGCCGCCTTCCAAAGGACACAACCCCAGAAATGAGACACAGCTATAGTTTTAAGTCAATTACTTTATATAATAAAGTTATTGAAGGTTTTTAAAGAGCAAAAAGACTTCTGGAAGTTTCCACCGGGAGCATGACGGAAAATAATCTCCAGGGGAGTCTAATTTCACAAAAAGTGACTCTGCAGAATCTCAAAATCTCAGTGTGCGATAAAGCCTTTGATTTCTCATTTGACTGAAGCACATTCACCCAAAACGTGTGTAACTAATCCATAAGTCATGTGAGACACAGTTTGTCATTTGAAGTCGACATGTGGTGACACAGTGTGACAGTTGTTTGCACAGTGATTGAATTACGTCGGTGATCACTGTAACAAGATGCAGTTTAAAACTAAAACACCGAATCTAATTTACTTTAAGAGATGTCAAATCATTTAAGCATTACTTTAGATGCTAATTTACCTCTATCTCTGGAAGTGATGACTCGACAAAAAAGTTCTGTTGCCGAGTCAGTGGAACTTTTTGGTTCGATTTCTGATGAGGACAAAAAAAAGGGGGGGCTGAGAAAAGATGAAAAGGTCGTGTGGCCTCAACTCACGCAAGATTTGGCTGCATCAGCAGGAATGGCAGAGAAGAAATGAGAATCCAGAGTCGAAGCCAAGAGGGAAATTAGAAAATTAAAACATTCTTGAAATAATTAACTGGGTCGTGTCTGTCAGTAATCTGTCTTTTTTCTTCTCTCTTTCTGCGCATTTGGCCTCAGAAAAAACCTCAAAGTGAAAACTGAACTGGAGCTTTAAGTTTGGAGCAATAAAAAATGCAAAAGAGGATTAAAGTTCATTTTTACTTTTGATTCAATCTGAAATCAGACAGTGCAACACGCCCCCAAAACCCAACAAATATAGTACAATGTCAAATACAAAATCAACATGTTTGATATCGTCCAGATACAAATCACCACCTCCTTCGCCTCCCTCGTTGTCCCCCCCCCCCACGATGTCTTCCTGTCCTCCACCCACACCCACTTCTTCCTCCTTCATGCCAGGTCATGTCAAAACCTGCTTCACATCTGGCTCGACATAAACACCAATAAAACGAACCCTTTGTCACGGGGGGAGGGGGGAGAGGGGGGGGAGGCGGCAATTCAATAACTCAATTGGTATCAATTTGATGAGGGGAGGGGTAAAGCCCAGAGGCTTACCAGACGTTTCCTGAGACCATGGGAGAAACAAACAGAACATGGGAGGGAAGGAGTAAGAGGTGAGGGAAAGAAAGAAAGAAAGAAAGAAAGAAAGAAAGAAAGAAAGAAAAAAGATGAGGAGATTTAGATGTAAATGTGTCTGAGCCAAAATTGAAAATGAGCAACAATGTCTCATTAAATTAAATAAAAACATACAAAGCCGATGAGTGGGAGAAAAAAATCAAAACCAGCGTTGTAGAAGACACAAGAAGAAGAAGAAGAAGGAGGATGACAGAGAGCATCTAATTTAAAGTGACACAGGGATGGGATGAGTTACTGAAAATAGCTGAACACCCCAAACACATCCCGTCTTGTTGTTAGAAGTGGCCCATGCTCCTGCTGAGGGTCAGAGGTCACCTGTTGAAGGGGGAAAGGTCAAGGGGAACAAGCCCTGCAGCGGTAAGGTTTTTAGAGAGGGGCTTTGTTCGGTAAAGCTGAGAGGGATAAACTGAGAGGAAAAGAAGAATCAAAAGAAAATCTGTTTACTATCAACTGCTCAGCCACCTGCAGGGTTGAAAGGTAGATGTGTAAAGCCTGGAGCTTGTTTACTTGGACAGGGGCAGTAGCAGTGAGGTTCAGGTGGTAATTTTATTGCTATATTCTACTATATCATAATCTACTCTGCTTTGATTTAGCATATGCACATTTGAAATTGCTTCAGTGATCTTACATAATCATTTCTGCAAATGAAGTTTATATAAAGTGATTTGTCGCCTTATTATTAAAAGGGAAATTAGGTGTGACTGCAGGAAGCACTGTAGTTGAATGTATAAAGGTGAAGGAAAAGGTCATAGGTCATATCCTTGAACAAACAGTCACCTTTTTATTGATAAGGGTACCGTAATCAATTTGACTTTTTTCCCAGGGCCTAGTACCAAACTGGCTTGACACTCAATCAAAAGCGTTATTTCTGTTCTGAAGGTTTAGGCTGAAAGGCTGGACTTTGTTTAAATATGAGGTTACCAGCGTATACTTTCAGACCGCCTCTCCTGGAAATAATTCATAGAGTTCAGTTGTACTGTAGTGATGGAAAGTCACAAGAAAAAGAACCAGAGAGAAAAATGTCAACCCGGCCTCCTCAACACCTCACAGCTCAGTGTGTCTGACACAGAGATGATTTACATGGCAGAGAAAGCAAAACTGTCACTGCACATGGCGGAAAAAAACTATCTGGCAGCACTAAAAAAAATCAGTGCTGCCAGATAGTATATGTTATGATGACTTTACCATATGCGAGGCAGTCATTGATCTCTTCATTGATAAATTTAAACTACTGCAAAAAATACATTGCAGGTCTAAGAACAACCCTGATGTTTTCATCTTGTTTAACAAGCGTTTGAAAGTTATTCTAAGTGTTTCAAAGGTTTTCATTTGACCAGATTTTTCAAATCCACTGAGGAGCATGTAATTATCATACTTCAAAAACATCAAAAATTGAGTTATATGGTTTTCACATGAGCAAAATTCATAGTTTACAAGCAAGAAATTATAGATTTAACGTACAATACGAGCATAATCAGTGCTGTAGCTGCTCTCTGCATCCGTGTTTCAGACATGTCTGCACGCATGAATGTGCCTTCCCATGCTCATGCATGATTTATGCCTCTTCATTGTAAGCTTATTTGCAAGCATATGGTTTACAGGCATGTATGCTGCACCGTGACGTATTATTAGTCTTGTGTGTTATGCTTTGCAGTGCAGGCCCAAAAAAGGTGCAAGTCCTCTGTAATCCCTGCTCTGTGCAGTCATGTCACCTCCTATCACAACACGACCCTGCCTGGCCCTGAGGGCCTATTGTTGTAAAAGTACTGGAGCCTGATAAACCCTCGGCTGCGGCTCCAAAGCCCAGCGTTCACTGCAGAAACGATTCCCATCACCTACCTGCAGGTCACTTGTTGGCCTCCTTGTTCCTGGTTTTATCTCTGGTTTGAAAGAGAGGAATTTAAAGACTTTCTGTTCTTGCTCTAGTTTCTCCTCTCTCCCTTTCTGTTTTCTTCATCATCATTATTTCATCTCATCTATTAGTTTTAGTAGAGATGGCGACGATCCCAGTCTTCATACTTGTGGAGAATGTTTTTATCTAACAGTTCCAGCGATCAGTGATCTGTGACATCTGGGGTGGTCCAGTGTTGTGCTGTGTTAAAGGCTTTTTCATGCAACTTCAAATTGTGCCTCACAGAACATGGAAGTGATTAAGAGCCCTGGGTAAGAGGAGACCTTTGGGTTCCTCGAGCAAATGAATGGCAATTAAATCTAATTCAATTAAACCTTGTGTTTTATTTCAGAGGGAAAAGGGGCCATCCACAACTTTATCCACTGTGATTTTCTCATGAGAATAAGGAACATGAGCCCTTAACCCAGACTGTGTGGGAAGCCGTTTTGGAGAGAACTACAAAGTGAGTGAGGCTCTTCTCAAAGAGATTGGATTAGTCTGTTCCTCTTCAATCTGAAAGGTAAGTTCCACACAACTGGATTTGGGATTGGTATTTTGCAAAGCGGGTAATTTAATTGAATCCCAATAAGAGCTGGTGTTACGTCATTTAAGCCAAACCTGAGTCAAGTGTCACATCTGTCTTGATGAGCACATTCAAACCAAGTCTTAATTGAATCCCAATATCTGAGCTATTTGTAAATTGTCTTTGTTGCTGTTCATTTAGGTGATGGCATCAAACCTGAGTCAAGTGTCACATCTGTCTTGATGAGCATGGTAACACGCAGACATGTTGAAACATGATGGTGTCTACTACTGAAGACTAAAGAAATGAAGTTCGATGTTGAACTCGCAACTGGTAAGTTGCATGTGCAAAGTCTCAAAACCAGGGCTGTGCATGCCAACTTTATGTCTCAAAACCAGGGGGGCTGGTTGGACTTAGCCGCCCGGGTACCACCTTGCCACATTTAGAAAGAAAAGACACGAAGCAAGAGTTAACATTTACATTCTGCTGGAGTTAATGGTGAGTAAAGGACATAAGTTTGACGTTGAACTTGTAACTGTGGTAAGTCATTCACAGGAAGTCTTAAAAAGCCGAGGCTAGCTGGTTAGCATGCTAACTTTTTTGGCTTTTCATGGCTTTATTAGATAGGACAGTTCAGAGAGTGACAGGAAATGGGAGGCAGAGAAGGGGGGAATGACATGCAGGATAGGGCCGTCCGACGCGGGACTCGAACCGGGGCCACCTACAGCGAGGACTATAGCCTCTACACTTGGGGCGGGTGCTCTACCAACTGAGCTAAACACCAGTTAGCATGCTAACTTAAGAAGAATATGATAGAACATAGAGGTTGCTGTCCACCTGGAGACGATTAGTGAGTTAATTACCTCCTTTGAGAATTAATATGTTGTTCTATATGTCCCTGTCATCAAAAACACGGAGACAGCCTTCCTATTCAAAAAGCCGCTGCTCCGAAACCCCCCCACTCTGAAAGTTCATCCAGGCGCGAGCCTGCTACAGCCGCGGCGCTCCTGCTGATAGCAGACCGGGGGAGAAAAGATAAGAAATGTCTTTGCTCAGTGCTTTGCTTGGGTTTAGGCAATGAAGAAAGGAGTTGCGTCTGTCCGTCCGATCGGACCCCGCTTTTTGGAATAGCGGGGTCTTTAGAGAAAATGGGAAACCCCGCCATTACTAAGAATGGAAGTCTATTTTCGGAACAGCAGGGATTTCAAAAAGGCGGGGTGTAACCCAAAAGGCATTTGTCTGTTCCCTACTTCTCCACTGTCTGCTCCTCACTTGTCAATATGAACTTTTAATAAAAGGTCATATTCTTTAAAAGTCTCAGTCGTATCCTAAAACAGTTGGCAACTGTAATTTTTAGCAATTGTTCCTTGTTGACTATATTCTCATTTTTGCATCAATCCAGATTTAATGCACAAGCGATTGCATCAGCAACGGACTGTACATGGGATCAACTCACATAAAATTACAGTGGGTTAGTTAATGAAAGAACATGTCACCCAGTGCAACACTGTGGTTCATTTATGTGTTTTTAATGGTTTTTGGACAAACAGTGGAGCTCTATGCCACAGAGGAATACGATATCAGGCTTCGACTACACAGGCTTGTTTGTTGGATCAAATCATTGTCGGTTTTCGGTCTTTTAATGGGCATTGTTGACAAAAGGAAAAACACAAGTCTCCAGTCTTCCAGCTCTAGTTTCAAGATCAAGGGCATCAAAGTGCAGAGCTTTAAATTCTTGTATTTTACAGATGCCGCATTTGCGTTAATCATGTGGTTAATGCAGCTCCGGATCACGGAGAAGTCTTTCAACTGACAAATTTTGCCGCCTGTGACGAGTGAATGGAAATTTTATGGAAACTTTAAGGAATTAGGAGTCATGCTAGATACAGTAGCCTGGTTTTTCAGATCCTGTTTGAGACAAGGTTTTTCTTGTTTGGTGGATTTAATGGATTTTCATTGCTTGCCCACATAGTTGGAGCCAATGATAAAGCTATCACAGCAAGAAAAATGTAAGATTCAGTGAAGCAATCATACTTTTCCCCAAAATATTGTCTCCATACTCAATCATCCAATTGTTTACTGCCACAGATGCAAGTCCAGTCCCTGTGAATTGATGAAGTACATGGCTGTGATCAGGATTTCCTGGGACTGAATCTGAGCGGAGGCACCAGGACATTAAACTTCAGAAAAATGTTCTGGAAAAGGATCTGTGTTATGAGTTAGTGCCAAAAGGTTTAGTGTATTAGTGAATGGTTCTAAACACTATGAAGTACATGAATCCCTTTTAACTGAGACATCTCTTCTCTCTGTGCCAGAAATTTTCTCCTCAAAATGCATCAAGATCCAAAAGACACATAAACCTTTGCCTTTCGTGTGCAAACAGCTGCAGTAAACATTCCCTATCTCTCTCGCTGGCTCTTCCTATATATATATCACCCCGGTATGTCGGCATCGATAGAAAGATATATAGCAGCGCGGATGAGTTGCATATGGAATTCACAGTTGTAATGCGGTAAGTTAGGTGCAGTATTTGCACAAAAGTATGCATGCACACACTGAGCAAGGGGAGGGGTTGGGGGTTGGGGAGGGGGCTTAAGAGGCTTGTAAGGTCCGTTTAAACCATTATCAAGTCCAACAATCTGTCTGCAGTTGGATTTCACCGCACTCACTCTTTCCTCCCTCCTCTTTTCTCTGCTCGCTCCATCTATCCACCCCCAGCGAGCGCTGACCGCTTTCATTACAACCAGATTGTTCAAATAAATCAAGCCTCTCCCTCCTCCCCTGGCTTCTTCTTTTTTTTTTTTCTCCTCCCTCTGTTTCTGTCTTTTCTCTTGGTGCCCCACAGCAGTCCATGTGGAGCGAGGTCTCCAAACGAGAAGCACATTTTGGGGCTAATAAGGGTGATGGGCTGTGAAGTTTGGGGTCTGTCTTAATTTCGGGGCGTCACTGTGGCTCCACTGCACGCTGTATGTACGCATTGTCCATATAAATTAAGGAAGTTGAGCCAAAACTTGAACCTATCAACGAAACAAAACCAAGTCAACCTTTGATCATGTTGGGAACTGACCATGCATTTTAATTCTTACCTTGGGTTGTGAATGTGTTACCGGCTCTGCTTTAAGGTGTTTGTAATTGAGAACCATTTCCGCCAATGTGCGTCCTGGTGAAAGTTGCATTGCCGAACCCACGCAGTAGATGAATAAAGATGTCTTTACTTCACCAAATTTGCGTGTGCCTTTCATAAAATTCAGCACAAGTGGAAAAGTTTTGTTGTTTAGAAACATTTTCGCATAGCTGGTTATTAGCCAAATACCTACAAAGAAATCTCTCTCTGTCTTTGCCAGGAGCAGGTGGTGGTGATTGTTGCTTAACAATCTTGGCCATCATTGTGTTTATAAGACAAGAGGTTGTTATTCACCCTCGGAACAGATACATCTTAAAGGCAGATTGAAGGCTGTGAGAAAGTGATGGGCTGGGACTATCCATTATCATGCTAACCTCTCTATGAAGACAATATGTGATACAAAAAAGGGAGAATGGAGGCTCTCTGCCTTCCACCTAGCGTCTCTTCACAAGATCAGGGCCTCCGACCCGCTGCCGTACTGCTTTGCAGCACTATACGACAAAAACACACCTTGTAATCCGTTAATCATTAGACATCGCTCCATGGATTGCTTTTGTTGCCAGCTTTGTTGAAAATAAATGCACATGGCCAGGGGGCAGGGAGTATAGGGTTAGCTGTGACTGTTTAGAGCAGTGAAAATATGTAAATGTAGGGGGAGCTCCGCAGAGAAGGAAAAGTGACCAAAACAGAGAAAAAAGCGACCAGACTTGTACAGTGACTGAGTGCAGACTAATGCGAAAACAGTTCTGTTTATGCTAAAGCTAGAAATGTAGCAACAGCAAACCTTGATAAAATGCTAAGTAGATGAGTGTTCATGCCTTTCAAACTTTCCTCTTATGACTGATTGACTGACTGAATGTCAGGCCTTGCCTCCATTAACACAAAACCAACAAGCTAGCTCAGTAGCGTTGCTGTTTTGATTCGGCCCTTTTCTCATCCAGAACATCACCAGAGGCCTTTGTGGTGATGTGCGTCCACCCCCCCCTCCCAAACATAGGGTTTAACTGAGTGGTCCACATCCATCAGGTTGGACCACTCACTCCGCACAGTGTTGAAACATCCCCCACATTTGTAAGTGACAAGTCTTACCTTTGATGCCAAACAAATTTTTGTCTACACCTGCGTAAGAGCTTAAGAAGACTTGCCAGCGACTGCTTGGTTACCAAACTGATCTCATCTGTTAGATCTGTTACTGTCATCTTATTAAAAAAAAGCTCCCCGCAGTTCATCAAAATACATTTTCTCATATTCATACCTCTGACAGGTTCAGACAGCGTGACACTGAATGCCATTCTAGCGTTGTGGTCACGTCTGTTATGTTTCTGGGGCAACATGTTGTCACGAACGGTGATCTGACGCTAGTAAAATGTGTTGTCGTTGAACGGCTGGAGTGGAATTTTTTTTTTTTTTTTTTTAGAGAAGAAAAATATTTCAGTCACAAACACGGTCCTCGTGGCTCCATGTCAGCTTCCTGTTATATCTCTCTGTGCTATTATTATGACATTTTATTAGATTTATATTGACTTTTGAGTACACTGCCCTCTGTTTTGCTGATTCCTAAAAAAGAAATCTTTCCTTTCTGCCACAGTAATAGTACACCATCTGATGCCACGCCCTTTAAAATTAGGTCTAGTTTTAGCAAGCACATAAAACAAACAAACAAACAATCCTCACCCCACTAGTAATTTTCTGTGGAATTCAGGATGATAATCTGAAACGCCCGCCCTCTCAGCCACAGCGGCTTTAGCCAGTCCTTCAACTCTTTAAAAGAATCCCCCGAATTTTAATCTCTTTCTCATAAGAAACCAAAAGGCTGTAATTTGCCGCAGTATAACTAGGTATCTCTATGTCTTTATTGGCTTCTTACTGTTTATTCCTGGGCACTAAACTTGTTCGACTGATGCTGACCTCAGCAGGAGGTTGTGCTTTATGTCCTCCTGTATCTGTGTTTGTCTCATTGCTGCCAGCTTGTAAACCGACGGTCGCCATGAACGTGCTCATACGGTAACAAGAGTCATTTGTAAATGGGACACATGCTGCTAACACCTGTGGGGGGATCAATTCTGCTCATGCAGATGTTTCCTGATGTGATTGGTGACTGTCAGGGTTTTCCATTTCTAATTTTTGACCTTTGTCCGTCTAGTACTACAAGAGAGCCTTCCTCCCATCCAAAGTCATGTTCCGCATTGAAAACATAGCTTTTAAATCTCTCAATAATTAAGACTTTTCACTTAGCATCTATTCAAATGGAAACCACAATCCTCTGTCTCTAAAGCTCTTCCACATTGTCGCACTGCTGCTTCATGAGCTTCCTCCTACAAATGAAGCAGAGCCTCTGGTGTCTGGGTGTGCCACTTCCAGCTACTGTAGGGCTTTGGTATTTTTGATGTTGGCTCACAGAGAAGTCTCACTGATTGATACCTGTGCACTGACAAATCAAAAATACTTCTCTTAAAATAGATCATGGAAATATACTGTAAATATAATTCTTCCAAAACTCCAGGGCAGACATACCTGAGCAGTGAAGTCACTGCTGTCTCCATTTGTTTGGCCACAGTTTCTGATGAATGCATTTTGCTGAACCACAAGTATCTGAATTAATAATCTGAACGACAAGCTGGTATAGGAACGATTTGCCAGATTCTCAGAAGAGAAATTAACCTTCTACCCTTACATGTTGTGTCTTGTATGCTTAGACTTTTATTTTATTGTGTGGTGTTTTTGTTGCACTTAAACTGTGGCTAACACGTGCAAAAATGTAAACTCTGAGTCAGCAAGAGAGCAGCCACTGGCAAAGGCACCCGAGGTCATGTAATCAAAATTATTTGGAAACTCTGTGCTATTTTGTAATTTTTTCCACTGGCATCTGTTCTTGGCGATTAGCAGGAAATACAGAAAATGACCTCCATCCACACACCAACATAACGTCACAAATAATCATGTTGTGGTTGAGGTTAGAGCGTGTGTCTGTGTGTGCGTATGTGTAATGATGTATTGAGGTACAGGCTGTGCACAGTCTCATGTTGTTACTGGAAATCCTTTCTCCGTAGTTGTTTTTAACGCGGCTTTATTACGACACCTCTGCACATTCAAAATGGACTTAATGGCCTAGAATTGGCTCAAATCCCTCAAATCCACAAGGAAGAGGGGGAAAAACAGCTCAAGCCCTCGCTACTGAGCACATTAACATGTACATTACTGCGCTATTAAATAACTCATAAAAGTGACTTGAATCTGCAGCCAACACCAGTCTTGATTAAACACAAAACCACAGGCTATTATTATTGTCGTCATGGTATTTTAATACTGTTCTTTTTCTCAGCATCGCTTTTCTGGCAAACATATACACAAAAATTGACATAATTGACAAACATAAAACAGTAAGAGAAAAAAAAAGTTTCCCTAAATAAACAGGGAAGGTATTGTAACAAGCATGTTGAAAATATTTCAAACATTTCCTGTCCAGCTCACTGTCCAAAGCAATACAGAGTGTCTTCCAGTTGATATATTGGAGGAAAGCAGATATATGAGCATCTGTGTCTGTGTTTATATTGGAATACTGACAGAAATGAAGGAAGGACTGAAGCCAGAGAACGGTAAGTTGATTTTGGACAGTGCTAGTGCATGTGTAGTGCATGGACTCAATTATAAAGAAGACAATGTAGTGTAGATGTGGAAGTAAAAGCAAAAAAAAAAAAAAAAATGCAGACATGCACACCTGAACAAACCAACTGATAACACCCAGTCGTCTAAGCTTTCAGATGAAGGATATCAAAGAACTAAGGTCTTTTTTCTTCACCCTGGATGAATTGATAACATTACATTTCATATTTCTTCATTTTTAGTTTGCAATGTAATATAATGCACTGTCTTGTGAGGCAAAATAAAGCCCCTTTTGTTTCTGAAAGACACATCAACTTGTAACATGACACTACAAGATCTCAGTAAGGCTCTGCACCAATGTCGCTAAGGCACGTCTCTGTAAGCCTGTTGTACTTTTCTATTTAAGATTATTCTTTAACATCTTTTAAAAAAGAAATTATATTTCAGAAGTAAAAAAAATAAAATAAAAAGTAAAGTAACACTAGAAGCTAGTGACATTCTCAGCCCCAGACAGGAAAAAGAGAATAAATACCTAAGAATGGTGCATTTCACAGTCTGGTTAGCAGTAAACAAGCAAAACAGTCTCCAAACACACAAGCCAGTAATCGTTGTTGAGCACAAACACACTGGATGGTTAAAGTGGAGGGAGGACAGAAAACCAGCAAAAGTGTGTGAGAGTACAAAAAGCTGCAGGGGAACTCTGTTCAGGGGGCGGCACAGTGGGTCAGCGGTTACCACTGCTCCCTCACAGCAGGAGGGCTCTGGGTTTGAATCTGCCGACCGGCCTGCAAGGGTTTCCTCTGAGTATACCAGCTCCCTCCCGCAGTCCACAGAAACAGCAGTGTGGATAATTGGTGACTCTTATTGTCCAAAGATGTGAATGTGACTTCTATATAACAGCCATGTGATTGACCCGTCACCTGTGCAGCGTGTACGCCGCCTCTTGCTCTTGCCCAAAGCCAGCTTTAATTGACTCCAGCCCCCCATAAGCCTCAAAGAATAAGCAGTATACATAGCTAATGGATGGATGGATGGAATACTTTAAACCATATCTCAGAAATGTGCAGCTGAGAACAGAAACATGTGTCTAAAATTTACTGGCACTCACAGTAACTCACCACGAATGTCTCTTTTTTGGGCATGCGTGTGCCACTTTATATGAGTGGGATCTGTGGCAAAAGGCCTTTGAACACGGTTTTAGGAGCTCTGGCAGTCAAATACAGTCTGAGGCTTGTCTTAACCATGGAAGCATTGGCAGACCTGGCAGAGACAGCAAAGTGTCTGCCACTTGACATTTAGATTTAGACTGTGCACAGATAACAGCGTTTTAATCTAATCTTTTCATTAAAATTCTTATAATATTTGATTATTGCTGGTTGCTTTTAGCGCTGGCCTCACTCGTAAACTAGCATTTTCATTCTTACGCTGACCACAAGGAGCACACTACTGTATGTGTAACCCTAAAATGCAAACAGGAAATTATTGAATCCATGATGGCTTATGCAAGCATTTTAAAGAGGAAAAAACAATGACATTTCAAATGACAACAATAACAAAATCTGAATGGACATCAACGACAAAAAAACACAGTAAAAAAAAAAAGAACACATGACAGAAACAGAAACAGAATATCATATCAGCTAGATAAAAGAGCCTTCTAGTCACGGCACAGAACAATGCAGGCAAGTCCATTTACAATGGCTCTTCGTTCAGTCCATTTATCTTTCACAGCAAATTTATCTCCATGGAGTCAGAAGATTTGGGATGTGTGGAAAGAATTATTGTGGATCTGCTGACATAGAAAAATCCAAATCCGCATGCGATGAAACTTTAATGTTTTGTTTCAGATTACATCATGTCAACAGCACTGTTTGGAGTAAAGGCAGCTTTTATGGTTATCAACCTATTGTAGCTTTATGATGTGTGTGTTTTTTTTTTCCTTATATGACCGTTAGTCTTGTGGCAGTTCATCACTGTGACATCAAAAAGGAAAAGGAATATTTCTTTCAGTGCAAGCTCTTTGTATTAATTCCCATGGAGCAGTTGGAGTTGGTTGAAAAAACCCCATTTTGTACCAGGACGTGTCCAAGCAAGTCTGGATCCCTGTTTTTATTTAAACCACTGTCATTTCCTCCTCTTCTGTAGCCATAAATCTGGAGGCACTTCTCTCCTTACCGTATCTCCCAAATCCAGCAACAAGATTACAGCTCATTCACACAGTGTCTTTCATATAAACAAAGAAATATTTAAAAAATGAGCCGCCGATTACAGTTGTGTCAATGCAAAAAGGCACTTCCGTTTTCACTCTGCTACTAAGACCCTTCTAGTCGATTGCACTTAGGTTAATCACTTGGTTAGGTCTCACCACCATCAAACTCGGCTAGTTGACTTTAAACCACACCCTGTTTATTGTCCCACAGTGGTTCAGCACATTTCCAATTTGCTACGTAATCTTAAATTCATCATTTAGTGTTAGCATTTGAACAAGTCCAAATAAGTAAGTGCCACTTTTCGAATTGTGGATTTGTGAAATTGGAATGAAAATCATATTTTGTACCACTAAGTGAGCCATAGCAGGATCTCAAAAGTCCCGATGGGCAAGCCCAATCACTCCAACATCTTTCCAAGTGTTTGTATTTTTTCGCATCTCAAAAATAGGATGGCTTTAGGGATGCTATATTGTTATTTGATGGGCAGTGTCCTTGCATCAAAGGTACCTCATAGTCTAAGCTCCCATTTTGTTGCAATGATTGTGGCAGCTGTGGATTGTGACAGCGGTCAATCTCAGGCTGTTTGTGGGGTAGTGTACCATTTCCTCCATTCTCCAGGCATGCCTTGATCCCCTCCAGCTCCATGGGATCAGAATCAGCTGGGCCCAGCTCAAGCTCCATTCCTGCCTTGGCCCGCCTCCTCTTCCGCAGACAGATGATCGTCCCAGCCACCACAGCCAACCCTAGCACCAGTGCCAAGGCAGCTAGAGCAGGGATTAGAGTATATGTTACCTGGTTCTGTGTCTCCACCCTCGGCTCTAGAGATGTCAGTGGGACCCCTTCGGTGCGAGCCTCTGTGCATGACACTGTTTCTACAGAGCTGTTGGCTCTTGAGTTGACTCTCAGGGGACTGGCACATACTGAGTAGGTACAGTTGGGTCTCAAACCTCGCAGAGTGTACTCAGGATAAGATGCCGGTACACTCAGGATCATGGGGCGACGGTCAGGCCCTGAGAGGTTGCGGTAAGTCAACCTAATGCCACGGATATTTGGTCGTGTTTCGATGAAGCGGTGCAGGTCCAAAAGGATAGATGTGGAGGTTACCTGCCGTGAGCTGATGGCATCAAGTTCAGCAGGTATCACGGGGGCAACTACAGAGACTTCTGTTGGTGAAGGTTTTGGTGGTTCAGGAACTTCATCCACATTTTCACAGAAGAGGCCAGTGGTACCTGAGGGGCACACACAACTGATCTGACCCAGTGGGTCAAAATTACAAGTACCACCATTGACGCAGATGTTAGATGGGCAGATGTGCTGCTCGTGTTTACCGCTGGTGGTGCTGGGGGAGGCTGGAGGCTCTGGTGGAAGTGGGTAGCTGTCTGTTTTGGAGGAGACTGTTTCCTCACTGGGTGGAGGAGGGGGAGGAATGGCATTGGTATGGGTAGTTTCTGGAGTTGTGGTGGGCATCAGGGGAACATGAGTACTTCCAGTGGGCAAGCCAGTCAACACTGTTGTAGTTGGTGGACATCCAAAGTCTTTGTGCTCCAGCGCTGAAAGCTTCTTCCCAGCATTAACTAGAGGGAAGTGACACCTGGTTTCCTCGGGCCTTCCAAGATTCACACCTTTCTCTTTTAGCCACACAGGGAACCAGGCTAATGGACACAAGCAGTTGAATGGATTTTCAGCTGCTGTCAGCTGCATCAACCTAGGGAAGCTCTGGAAGAAACCCTGAGGAAAACCTTGGAGATTGAGTCCACTGAGATCTAATTCTTGAAGTCCAGTCAATTTCTGGAAGTCCTCCATCTTTAGCTCACCAAATGGATTGGTTGCCAGGCTGAGCTTGATCAGCCCTTTAAGAGAGTCTTGCTTTAGGGCCTGCGGCACCTCAGTTAACTGGTTTAAGGAGATGTCCAGCTCATGGAGGTTCCCGAGGGAAGCTATGAGAGCCTCATCCACAGTGGTGAGCCCCAGAGAGGCAATCTTCAGTGCTTCTAGGTGGGGTGTCTGGAGGTCTGTGGCTCCCAGGTTTGGGATGTTGTTGTTGCCAAGGTCTAGAAGCAGAAGTCTGGGGAAATTAAGGGATGGCAGAGAGGTGAGCTGGTTCCCTTGGAGCTTGAGTTCCAGTAGCATCTCTAAACCATCAAAAGCGTCATAATGTATACTCTGGATGCGGTTTTCATGGAGATACAGCCTCTCTAGCTGGACCAACCCAGAAAAACTGTCTTTTGAAATATGGGTTATCTGGTTAGAGGTGAGATCCAAGTTCTTCAGCTTTGACAGCATCTCAAACGCACCATCTGGAATCTCTGCCAGCTCATTCTGACTCAAGTCTAGCATCTCCAACTCCACCAGGCCTTTGAAGTCATCTTGGGACAGACTGCTGATACCGTTACTGAAGATGTAAAGTTCTCTGGTGGTGACAGGAACATGGGGCACAGTGCTGGCTTGTCGATGAATGCACATTATTGAGTCCTGGACTGGGCAGGAGCAGTCTGTAGGGCAGTCGGAGGATAAAACCAGACCAGATGAGAGGAACAAGAACAGGACGTAAGGTAACATGGTGACGTCAGGCCTCAGACCCTGAAAGACATAAAAGAAGAAAATGGTTTGTATTAGTCACCATGTGGTCCAACATAAAAGTGAAATTTTACAGTACAAAATTTACAAAGTAGAATGAATCAAATAAAAAGGTTATACATTTTTCTCAGTCCTTTTCCTAAACCTGCACAATCAAGCAATGTAACCCACAGGCACACTGTATTATGCAAACAGTGAAAATTACTCTCTCATTGTAGGGATTTTATGTTTTGTATCCTTAATGACCAGACACCCCAGGGATCAAGACCCATAGGCCAAGGCGACAGGTTACCACAGCCCACCCAGGGTGACCCCTCCTGGGGTAAGTGAGAAACCTATTCAGCCTTTTTCCTGTGTTTATGACACAGTCCTTAGCCCATGCAATGCAGTCTGCTGTAATGCAGCTGGACGCCCACATGGCTTCAACATACAAACATACCCAAGGCAAATATGCTGTGAGGGTGAAGGCACACACACGCATACACAAACATTCAATCATATGCTTTGACATATTTGCCTAATCATGTTACCAAAAACATAAGCAGAACACACCAGACTGCAGGGAATTGCTGGGTAAGCGGTGATGTATGAGTGTAAACGTGTTGGAGAGAGTGAGACGATGGAGGTGAGTGCCAAGCTGTAATTTATCATAATAAAGCACACAGTGAATGTGTGTATTTGTGCACACGTTTATGGCACAAAGTTTTATCAACCAAACTATCTAAACACATCAAGTCACTGTGCAAGAATATAGACAATCACACCCTGATCTAACCAGACCTCTTTACTTTTCTTATAATTTGATATAATTGTGTTGTGTGATTGTTTTGTAGCCACTTGACACATCCATTGACCTGGTTTGTGTTAATAAACTCTTGCACTCTTGCCCTCTTCAAGACTCCTGAGGTGGAAGTTGAGGAGAAACCTGAGATGTTTTTATTAAAGTCAGGAACGCACCTCTGGCCCCATGCCCCCGTTCCCCTTTCTGCCCTTTGTCTACTCCATTTATTCCCTACGCCTCATAACATGCACCATGCAATGTCAGGTCTTGTCAGTCTGGCAGGAATTTGCAATATACTCTTATATTCTGGCTTTATTTAGCACAATAGGAAAAAAGCAGGGAGAGGGGGTAGGATGAAAGGAAGTGGGAAACAGAGAGGTTAAAGTGACTAATGTATTCTGGTGGTGACCAAGATTTAAAAACCAAAGTTGGGACTTCTAAAAGCAGCTAATATAAACCAGAAGGTGCCAAAGCTAGCAGTGGTGTGGTGGTAGAGCTCCAGTGGGTAAAAAGGGAAAGATCAAACGTTTAATCTCTTAACAATATGTGTCACGTTTTAATTAGCCAGTCCATGAATAGCAGTTCTCAGCTAGATGCTTCCATTTTTTTTCAACATGCCAAGTTCTGCTATTGCTGAATAGCCAATGTTGGCATTTACAGCAGGCTAGAGGAAATCTTACAAGTTAAGGGTTCAAACTTGATGAGTCTCTCATTAACGCTTGTTTTACCTCTCTTTCTAACTCTTCTTTTCTTGTAGCTACTTAAGTTAGCATGCTAACTGGCTAGCCCAGGCTCGATTGTGTTGTCTAATCACCTTCTCACTTGAAAGTCCGTAGTAGTTTTTGATATATCTCGTGAAAGACAAACATGATCCAAAATGTAATGTGATGCTTTGACAGTTCACCACAGGAGGAAGTAGAGTCGCCAAGAAACTGAAATGTTTGTGTGACAGTGATAGGATTAGATTTATTTTGTGCAAAGACATGAACAGAGACAAAAGCAGCCACCGCAAACAAATGTCTCTGGCATCATCTGAAAGTCACCAAACCACTCCGTCACTGGAGTAATGATCATTATTCAGACTCAGGGCTAAAGCCAACGCCAAAGGACACGCACGTTGAAACTGTCGGACAGCATGCTCCACTGATGATGAAGTATTGCTGCTATGCTCTGCAACTGCTTTTGTTTAAGGTGCATGCCTCAGTCAGCCTACAGACGCACTGTGCTTGGGAATCCAGATCTTTTCTTTGTGTGCACACACTTTACTGTTTATAGAACAGTAACATAGTTATAATAGGAGCTGCTTGTCATTCCTTTAAGGGTGCTGCTGCTGCTGCTGCTGGTACATTTTGATTGCAGGGGAGGAGAGAGGAATGACTGGAATATGAACAGAGGAATAATTATGTTTCAGAGTCAAGGAAGAGGAAGGGAGATGTTTTTTTCTTTTAACAGTTTGCATATTAAATACGAAAGATAACAAAACAAGCTTTTCTTCCACCACTACTTAAAATAGATCCTTTTAAAAACCATGTCTGCCATTTAAAATCCAAAGCAAACACTGTGCATGTGGTCTCCTGGCTTGGCTGGTCCAACATATGTCAGAACATGCACTGTTGTAAACCCTCCAGAGAGGATGTGTCATCACTGTATAGGTTTACGGCAGGGAAACACACTGGCTGCATGCTCTGTGCAGCCAGGTGATGAGGTGGAAGCACCTTCAGCCGCAGAGGATAAGGATTCAAACCTCCATGACCGCGAACATCCGCCCTTCTGAAGCTTTCTTGTTTGAGAAACTGAATCTCCTTCACACTTCGGGGATTCAGCAAATGATTATTGTTTTTTAAAGCTGTTTTTTTTTTTTTTTCCAGGCATTATCGTAGCTGCAGTGAGAGAGAGGGACAGGAAGGAGGAGAGAGGGGATGACTTACTGCAAGGGCCCAGAAAGAGCTTTTATTTTCTTGACTCCTTTCCTGAAAGATTACTCCCACAGTGAAGGGATTGCGTGTTATTACAGCAGACTTTGGTAAATTATGCCATTTAAATGTCACCTTTTGACATCTGTAAATGTCAAAGCAGCTGATTTTAAGACATTATTATCAGTGTATCACGGCAATTGTCTTGACTCTTTAGAAATATTTGCAGAATAGAGTTAGTAGCTGTGCTGGAAATGTCCTAAACACAATATTTTTTGAAGAACTTGCATTAACTTCAATCACAGCTGCTTCATACAGCAGTACACCTCCTCTTATTGTGAAAGCTTTACAAAGGAATGACAGGATCAAGTGGGAGGAAGCAAGGATGCCCAGAGAAGATGAAGTGAGGAACGAAAAGCTTACAGCTTAATCTGTGCGTGCCTACTTCAACATCTCAGCCTTTTGGTCCTGTTGTTTGATACTGAACTGGAGCCCACACCGCAAAGCCAAGAATCTGCCATCCAGCACATGCAATCAGTCCGGCGTTACGCTGTAATAACAGAACTCTGGAGTTACGTTCTCCTTGCTCTTTCATAAATTCATAATTAAATGTGACAGTGAGCATTCTGCTGCTAAGACTTCGTGGCACGCAGTGAATCCTCTGCTATTTGTATGAGAGCAGATAAGGCCGCGTGATGAAAGAGAAACGTCGCCGTCAGGATGACATGAAACAGGTCAACATGCACCCGAGACCTGCAGAGCACTGCACATGTATACACACACACACACATTCCTGCACATGTTCACACCAGCAGACACACACGCACACACACACAAACACCGTCTGCAACACAGCTGGATTCTGTTACCCACAATACACTGCAGCCATCTCTCACTGCGAGACAGAATGAAAGGCCCACATAAACCTTTGTCCTCCCCCGTGATAGGAAAAAGGTAGAGAGAAGGGGAGACTAATAGACAACGAGTGAGAGAGGGAAAAGGACATGAGGCGGCGCAAGAGAAAGAGAGAAATTTGGTGTTTTAATAGCTGGTAGCTGATGACTGCCTCCATTCATCCAAAATCTGCTGTAAACACGCTGACTCCAACGAGCCTACAGAGTAAAACAAAAACCAGATATGACATTCTCTCAGACTGAGGACGAGGGAGTCAGAGAAAACCCTGTTCAAGCACAAATACTGCGACCCGGCCAACTACGACTCCTTTAAGTCTTATTTTTTGTAATGCACTAGAATTATGTTGATGCTCTGGAAAGTAGAAGTGCTCTGCGTTGATCAAAATCAAAATACAGCCAGGTGCAATATTCAAATCTCAGGTGCTGCAATATTGCAGAGAGGATGTGGCCAACAAATCATAATCTTAAGATTTAACAGGACATGTTTGTTTGTTTTGTACAAGATCCAACATAAATCACATGATCAACTTTATATTTTCTAATGTTCAAATGAAAAACACAACCATTCTCACTGAAATCACATATTATGCCCATACAGTATCAGGCAGCTCCATAAAAAAGACCTTCACTACTGAGGAAAGTAAAAATTATATGATTTGCAAAACAAATTCATTCATCTTTACATTCTGTGTTACCGACCAAAATGTGTTGTGTGTGCTAGCCACAAGCAATCATTGCATCTCTGTTCTTACAAAAAGCATCCAGTTAAACCCATGTGTACTTCTTCCCCACAATAAAACAAGAGCCAACTCCTAACAAATCCTTTCCATTAGCTCTACTTCGGCCCAAAACTCCTCAGGTCACCTTTAAGTAAATGCAACTGTGCAAACAAAATACAACACAGCTTTCAGCAGAATGCACTGGACCACTTTATTTAATCAACCAACTCTTAAAGGATTTACACCAACCTCCTTAATTGTGAGTAGGAAGAAAAGAAAAGGTTTCTCTTCCCTTCTCCAGCTTGGCCGGGGGATTTTACCGGTCATTATTAAACGTCTTTAATTGATGTCAGATCTGCAGCTCCTTTAGTTCTTTGTCATTTGTTTGTATTGTTTTTCCACTTCATTCCTATCAGGGGTGAGCTCTATCAAAGGGAGGATGCGGTTGAAACCAGGACATGGAGGTTTGGTATTCCTTATTTACACTCCACGCCATCAGGGAGCATTATGGAGATTAAAGAAATCACCAAGACGACTTGGAAACACTGCTCACAAAGGCAACCACAATAAAGGAGCAACAGGAGCAGTTGTGTTGCTGCTGCTTTAAAGTTACAGGTATGCAGGTATGACTTAATGCTTAACGCCGTCTAGAAGCAGGGGCATGCAGGAGGAGGAGACTGAAGGTAGAAAGACGGAGAGAGTGGATCATAAATCCTGTCTGGAGGTCTGTCCACAGGGAGATGACCTCACTTTCTTGGAAGGAGAAAAAAAAAGGTAGAAGTGAGTTAGTGGTACAAACTTTACCTTAACTCCCTGTAGTGAAGTATCCAGTTACCTCCTGGCTGAGGAGCTGGAGGGTAAAATCAGTTTCACCACTTCAACCTCTTGCCTCAAAAGCTGCAGCTAAATGCTTATATACGGTACGAGATGGTACACACACATCTGGATCACCACACACACACACACAAAATGTCTAAGATATTTATTTTGATCAGGTCAAACCTTTTCCATCACTTGTATTGGTTCATTCTTAAAGGTACAGTACACGGTATGTTCACAGTTACGTGATTGGCGCCGTGTTTAAGCTGCTATGCATGACATGAATGAAGTGAATGAGTAAAGCTGCATTTGTGCCAGTGTTATTATAGGTGGTGACATGTTGATGATCAAGTCCCGTGAGTCAGAGTTCAAACCAGGAAATGGTGCCACATTAATGGATCAACAACTCCCTGCAGCTGTTGGTAAACATTTTAGTAACAGTGGATTCAGCATGGCGGCTGGTCTTAGTGTTTTTACATCCAGCTCTAAATTAAACTCATGAAACTTCAACATCTGTCATGTGACCACTGGAGTTAACTTGATTGGCTGGATGGAATCGATTGATTATTTCCAGTATCCTGGGTGTTAAATCGAACGTTAAACTCAAATCTTGAGGATCTGACTAACTTGAATATGATTAACTTTTTTTTTTTTACCTTAAATTTTTCATTTTGAATTTGTGATAATTGAAAATACCAGTGAAAAAACTTATATTGAATTTCAAGACATTCATGCAGATTGAAAACAACAACAACAAATGATATAAAATGTGATTCACCACATTTTAATTTCTAGAATCTGATGATACAGATTTGCCTCCATGGCCGAACCAATGGGAGTATGATACTAACACATGCTTGTTTCCGCTGTAGTCACACTTTAAAAAATGTTCTGCAAAAACCGACGTGCTGTTAAATGTGAAACGGCAAGAATTTATGATGGATGAAGAGACGGTCATGAGGAGCAAGTTGAGAAAATTAACAACAATAAACACATTGAAATCTCTCATTAAACAGAGGAAGACGCGTCCGTGGCCTCGACAGCGGAGCGACTGTGCGCCCGCTAGGCGAAACAAAGCAAAAAAACCTCGACCGACACCAGCAGCACATAAATGTGTCACAACAAACACAATGGACTGTGTGAAAGAAACAATCAAACACACGCTAAGTACTAGTGTAAAGACTTAATTACAAACACAACCTCCCACACAAAGTCCTCTTTTCTCCAAAGCTGCACAGAAAGCCTCAGCCTTTCAATAAAAACTACACACAACTACACACAAAGGAAGTATAACCCGTCAATTCTTACAAATCAATATCTCAACATGTCACAGCTCATCAGTAAAACTGTCTAAATGTTTCCTTGCCAGCTGATCCCGAGTCAGATGTCTTCTTACCTCCTTTTATTTATCGTCTTTCCCTCCACTCATCCTTCCTCTGTGCCTCTTCCCAACTCTCGATCAAAGCAACATCTGCCGCTCCGTCCATCTCTGTGTCCGCATTTGTCTTTACACAAAAGCAGAAACAAGCATTTTTTTTTATAGCAAAGTCACTATTTCTCCACCGTCTGGTCTGTTGGTTCTTCACGGCAGAGTGCAGATCAGTGATATGACAGAACCACCCAGAAAACAAACTGGATTATTGTCTCATGATCAATCATCATTCGAGAGTGATTTAATCTTTGGTGTCGGGCCATGCGGCTGCTTTACTGAAGCATGGGTGTTTTTTTGTGCGATGCTGCTGCTGCTGTTCATGCTGCTGTGATGAAAATGCAAAGCAGCACTTGAACACCAAGCTGCTGCCCGTCAAACCTCCAGGAAACATCGCTGCGAGGCTGTGTGGAGTAAAACACTACAACCTGCCTGTTTACAACCTAATCTGTCTTCAGCTGGAGGTGTTAGTGGGCACAAGCCAACAGACACTTTTTTAAAATTATTATAAAAAAATTTTTTTTCCCCTGCTTAAGTCGTTGTAGAGCAGACTTGTATCGTCAAGTCCCAGATATTAGTCTAAGTGGAGCGCGCACCGTCTGCCAGTAAATCATGTTGATGTTCAAACTGCAGGTAGTTGTTGCTGGTAAAATCATTATAACGGCAGAAATATTTCAGTTTGACACTGACCCGTCTCATTCTGATTTATTGTGCATTTTGGCTCATGACGCTGATCACTGTTGCTGCATTCCTTCGTCGCGTTGCAGATAAACTGTAACTGCTGCTTCTCTGGTTCTCTGCACGATTGTAATGAACTAATAGTATAAATAACTGAAGATGGTTTTGTTTCTGTAGTTTTGCTATTTATTCTTGTTCTTGTTAATTCTGTGGATGTTGCTAATCCTAGAAACCAGAGGTGAAGGTAGCAGGGGTGCAGTAGTCATCAAGGCACCATGTGGTGTTTTCACTGGAAGCACATAAAGCATGTGAAGGTTACGCCTCTGGATAGAACTGATGCTTAGGTGTGTCCATCGTCCTGACATGCACCTCCGACGCAGACTCCGACAGCTGTGATCGGTCACGTGCGTCACATTTCGTCACTGTCTCTCGGCTGTTTGACAGAAACACATGATTCTCCAACGTCGCCTGTTTTCGCTGCAACTTCGCTGTAATCTCAGTAAAAGATGCTATAACGTTGGAGGCTCCAACCTCCTCAGCATGTGAAGACTTCTGGCGTGGAAAATCACACATCCAGATGTGTTTAACAATAGGTTCTAACAGCTGGATGTTTACAGTACTTCAAACATTTGCAACTCCAATTTTCCTTAATGCTTTTGAAAACTGTCCCATAATCATGATTGTGTGTCATTATCCTCAATGAGACTACTGCAGCAGTAAACACACCACAGCAGGCAGCTCTCCTTGTCACTGGCGTTGTAACTATTTTAGTGAAACAATAATAAGATGGAAACTACACATCGTGGATTCTTTAAGTATGAAAATTTAACAGTGACACTTTAGTCTTACTTCACACTTTGCTTTCTTTCCAAATGCAGTAAATCTTTAACCCTCCTGTTGTCTTCCTGGGTGAAGGAAGGAAGGAAGGACAAAGGGAAAGATGGGAGGAAAGAAGGAAGGAGAGAGGGAACAGATTGGGTCAGTTGGGTGGGAAGGAAGGAAGGAAGAAGTAAGGACGAAGGGAAAGAAAGAAGGAAAGAAGGGAGGGAAAAGGAAGGAAAGAAAGATGGAGGGAGGGAACAGATTCGTTCAAGGAAGGAAGGAAGGAAGGAAGGGGGAAAAGGAAGGAAAGGTGGAGAGGGAACAGATTTGCTCAAGGAAGGTAGGACGGAAGGAAAAAAGGATTGTGGAAAGAAGGAAGGGAGGAAACAGATTTGTTCAAGGAAGGAGGAAGAAGGAAGGGAAAAAGGAAGGAAAGAAAGATGGGGGGAGGGAACAGATCAGGTCAATTGGATCAAAAGAGGAAGGAAGATGAAGTTAGGATGAAAGGAAGGAAGGAAAGGAGGGAAGGAACAGATTTGCTCAAGGAAGGAAGGGAGGGAGGGAAAAAAGAAGGAAAGAAAGATGGAGGGAGGAACAGATCCACTCAAGGAAGGAAGAAGGGAAAAGAGGGAGGGAGGGAGGGAGCGAAAAAGGATTGTGGAAAGAAGGAAGTGAAAAAGGAAAGAAAGATGGAGGGAGGGAACAGATTCATTCAAGGAAGGAAGGATTGTGGAAAGAAGGAAAGAAAGATGGAGGAAGGGAAGAGATCAGGTCAGTTGGATCAAAAGCGGAAGGAAGAAGAAGGAAGGACGAAGGGAAGGAAAGAAGGAAGGGAGCAGACTGGGTCAACCCAACAGGACGGTTGCTTCTGTTCTACCTTCCCTCGTTACCTTTAATAGGTGCATGAAGAGGAGAATGCCGAGTGGAAACTCACTGACCAGCCTGGTTTGGAATTTCCTCGTGGCACAGTCGGTGCCACCGGTTTTTCCACTTTGGCTCTAAAACCTCCGAGCCGGCGGCGGCGGCGGCGAGGCGCCACAGACACAGTTGGCCATCGAGCAGCAACCGCTACAGCAGCGAGTCAGTCGTAAATGTCAGAAACCGTGTGTGTGTGTGTGTGTGTGTGCGTGTGTATTTGCATGTGTGTCTTCACACTTGACTGCCTGAGAGTCGGTCCTGTCTGTCAGCAGTTGGAAATAAGCATGTCACCTGCACTCAGGCTTCACACAGGTGTGCCAGCAAGCACCTGGCAGCGGAGGCAAACCTCTAAAACACGCCTGCTCCTTCCTCGTCCTGCCCTCCTGTCAGCTGATTCATTATCTGAGGGAAGTTACTAAACCTACAGCTTTACTCCCCTATAGAGTAAGTACATGCAGCGTGACATATAAGGACAATTATTCCAACAATTTCTATGCAATTATGAGTTGGCATTGATTAATACTTGGTTAAAATACTTTTTCACATATATATTTTTTTAAGTTAAAGAGAAGACTAAGACCAATGTCAATAACTTCTCACCTTGAAGCGGTGAGTCTAGGTGGATTATCAGTCCCACCCTCATCACCTTCAGATGTGTCAGGCCTGCCGACACTTGTTGCTCATCGTAATGAGTTGTTTACATCTGGAAACGACCTGAAGCTGAGGTGCTGACAAGGGTCACGGAAGCAGCAAGCGTTGCTTCAGTAGCAGCGGGTTTTAACTGGTCCTGTTTTCTTTGCACCTTCTTTTTGTCCCTTTGTCAATTACATGTTGAAACCTAAAAGTCAAATACACTTCACTTGCTGTTACTGCTGCTCCTCATCCACTGCTCTCCTGTCTACCTCCAGCTCAGGTCCTGATTACCGACTCCATGGGGATCACCTGCGGGACTCTTTCCCAACAGGGGCCCCGTCATGCTTGTGAAAGCAAACTGTCAGTTACCCATGTCTGGCCCCTGGCAGGCTACAGACTGGGCCGGACTGAGGGGGGAACGAGGGAGGTGATTAATGCTCGCCCAAACCAAACGTATACAAGTCAGGACAGGCAACCGCTACAGCTTATTGAACAAATATCAAACATATAATCTGTATTTCTGATAAACTTAATGATGCACAATGATGCATGTCAGACGCTGATGAAATATCATTCATCCAAGTGTCACAGTCACAAAGCATCTTAAAAATATCAAGTATGTTTGATACAGACAGGATTCAGTCAAGTAGCTAACGATTAGCAGCAAGGAAAGCCCTCCTATCCTGCTGTGTCCTAGGAGCTACTTGTTTCGCTGTTGCTACCTAGCATTAGCATTAGCATGGCAAGAGCTTCAGACATTAATGAGTTAACAGGCCGCTCTGAGCAGAGCTACTTCCTCTGAAATCTGCAGTGCCTCGGTATCGGAAAGTGACAAAGTCGGCCAACCGGGCTGGCGCTAGCTGGTTAGCATGCTAACACCATTGGACCAAAACATGAGAAGCTTGCAGATCTGGAAATCATATAAATGACTTGTCAAGCTCTACCAGTTTCTTACTTATCAGTCTAAGTAAATATACACAAATGTTTTTGGAGGTCATATGTCAGAGCCTCCGATCCACAGTGACATCATGGGACTTAATTCTGCCTTCACCAAAACTTACTCAGTAATTTGTGCAGGAAATGTGCAGACATGGCAGAGTCGCTGTGCAAAATCAGCAACAATCAGCTTCGTTATTCACAATCACACGTCCTCGTATCATATTTGTCCCGTGCAAACTCGACTTTACGCCATCATGAACGCTGCATTTTGTTGCGCTCGTTAAAACCCTGCATGCCCAGAAGCCTGCACACACACACACACAGGCTACACACACACACACACTATGCAAAATGAAACTCATGACCCAAAGACCTCTACCAACCGTCCCCTGCTGCTGGATCACCTCATTAACCCAGTGTTAGGTCAGAGAGTGTGGATGGATTTACTGCAGAGAGAGACTGTAAGAGAACTGCCAACACACACAC
The DNA here is from genome assembly GCA_030347415.2 of Decapterus maruadsi. Taxonomy (NCBI): domain Eukaryota; kingdom Metazoa; phylum Chordata; class Actinopteri; order Carangiformes; family Carangidae; genus Decapterus; species Decapterus maruadsi. Next base: position 7,296,818 of record CM064901.1, read on the forward strand.
ACACACACACACACACACGCTGGCAAACTGCATGAACACAGAACAATTTATTAATATGAGGCATAAAGGCACAGTTTATGTGTGTGTCTCCCTCAAGTGTTGTTTCTATGTGTGTGGGTGTGAGCGTGTGCGTGTGCGTGTGAGGGATGGGTGTTTACTTTGTCACTTATCTATTTACTTAAACTCCTGACAGATCCTTTAAAGTAAACACACACACACACACACACACACATCTCTGTTGAAAAGGGAATCAATTAGTGGAAACTGAAGCACGCGTGTGTTTGTGTGGCTCGGTTAAAGCCACCGACCTTGCCTGGTTCATGACCCAGAAACAAAGGCTGCTTTTTTTTTTTACACAGGAAGAAAAAAAAAATCTGAATTTTAACTCTTTGCGGTGCGGGTTCAGAGCCTCGGCAGGTCGTCTGCTCGGAGTTTACAAGACCAGATCTGATTCCCGGTCATTATTTTCACAGTGTGCAAGCTGCTGCAGACACGTAAAACGTGTCCTGGGAGGGCGACTCTGCTGAGAGCGCTTTGTGTCTGCGGGAGGAGGAAAATATGGAACTCATTCCAGTTTGGACGCAGATCGTCCTGAGCTATTTGTGCGAAATGTCACTGACAGAAAATGAGTTTTCA